>CAWUFW010004887.1:0-721952 GCA_963921515.1 Calotriton arnoldi | reverse complement strand
GACTGAATCCTTTAATAGTGAGTGCCTGTTTGGCGGAAAAGCTGATCACTCTCTAGAACACTGTGAATGGAGTCGCCCTTTGGGCAGAGTTCTAGGGCTTGCTTAAAAGATTTAACTAGAGCTATAAAATTTTGCAGGGATTCCGTCACAAGGGCCAAACGTTGTGTGCAACTACCTCAGTCAGCCCCACAAAAGCCAGTTATGGGTTATGTCCCTATTGGTGATCCATCACTTTGAAGAACATAATGCAGGGACCGTTTTGTCAGATGCTAAATGTTAGAATTTAAGTTTCTATACATTTTAAAGGGCTTCTTGCCACACGGTTAGTATGGCTGCAAAATCAGACTGACAATGTTGTTGTCAGCCACTGTCTGTCTGAGATCAACTGGCTCTTCTGGTGATGCCCGAGCTTGCATTATTTGTCTTCTCTTCACAGTGAATGCATGTTTGGTAGCAAGGTGGCTAAAACAACAAGTGTCTAACCAACAGAATAGAAAGGGTAGGACTTGTATAGGCTCTACTTTTTACAAGCAGAAAGTAATTCCCAGCCTCCGTAACAATTGTTTTTACCCAGAAAATTTTATAGAGTGCCAGCTGCACACACAGCCTCAGACTGCTTCAATAGAGATCTCTGTGTGAGTCATGATTCCTCAGTGGAGGGCGTGGGTGTAGACCTCCTTGAAAGAATGGAGGAAATGTATCTCTGACCCGAGTCTTGTGGATATGGGTTTGGATGTTCCCTTCTACTTACTAAGAGCCCATGTCTTCACTCCTCCTTGCACGTTTCCTACATTGAAAGAAGTTCAAACTCTACTTTGCAAGCTTGCCGTAGATCCTGTGCCAGAAACAGCGAATGGCAAGTCGTTCTGCGCTATGTACTTCCTGATACTGAAGAATGATAGACATTTGTTCAGTTCTGGATCTAGGATTTTTAAAGAGATCTTTCAGGGATTATAAGTTCTAGAAGGCCAGCCAATGTAAATTCTCCAGCCCCAGGTGTTGTACATTTGCCTGGCCTCCTGCAACTTGATAACCTATTTTCACATCCCCTTACATTCTCATCTGCGCTTTCTGCGTTTCCATCTGGGGATAACATTTATAGACAACTGTCTGGTAAAGTAATATTTAGAGAACCATCTTTATTCCTCTCTCTAAATTTCACAGGTTAGGCTTTTCTCTGTTTCAGGACATGTTCTTTGGCCCTGCAGTAGTTATTACATTTTATTTGTGCTGCAACTAGCACAGGCAAGCACATTCTGTGCTCCGTAGAGGATCCTGAACATCCTCTCACTAGTGGTAGTATTTATTTCCTCTCCTGTGGCATAGAGAACAGTCCTGTTCCGTCAGTTGTGTGACCTACAGCATTGTGTATGCCCTTGCTGCTCTATCGCAGTTTATAAAAGGGTCCCTCCAGTGATTTCCGATCCCTGTAGGAATACTGGTTTGATCTCAACTACTCAGTCAGCGTACCTGACCTTGTGCACAGACCTTCAATGGAGGAACCTCCAAGACAGTCATCTAGTTGAAGATCCCTTCGGACAAAATGTGCCTAAATTTGGCTTTTTCACCGGCAGTGGCCTGATTGACTGGAACATGTACATCATTGGCTTTTTGGAAATAAGAAGAGCTGGATTATCAACTATCTAGAGTTAGAGGAGAGACTCCTTACTCTTGTTGTTGTCCTCCTCTCAATGCAGAATCGTGAAATAGGCAAAATAATGGCAATACAGTATATGGACAAAAGTGTATTTTGGGAACCAAACATGCCTGGTTTTCATCATACCTAATCAGTTCTTATTTTGTTTTTTTGAGCCAATGAGGAGTTTTTCACTCCATGTCCGTCAGACCATGGCACCCTTTCTTGTGGCTTCAGACTGAAGGCATTAAATAACAAATGACTGCAATCTTTCAGATGGAGAACCCTGTACGTTTTTTTGGGTGCTGTGAATGTTTATAAAGGGAGGGCGTCGGAGTCTTTCTCCCGACTCCTGTTTCATTGCTGTTTAGATTTCTACATCAGACCCTTCACAACTAGGACATATGAGGAATTCTCAGATTCCACCTGGATTGTACCATGCCCAACCAGTCCTCGGACAGGCATTCCTACATAGTGACGCTATTCCATGAGAAAGGCTTATAATACTTGATTGCTTGGGGCTCTTATCAGGTGTGCTACACCATGACAAACCTCCCTCCATTGGAAGGGCCAAAGCAGCATTGGTGGCTTCCTAATAGCAGGTAAAGTGCAAAGCAGCTCCTAGGTTAGGCAAAATATAATTAGCAATCATTACTGTGTGCTCTGGATGCCAACTTTAGATCGGATGCTCAGTTTGGCTAATCAGTGCTTAACTGCTTGTGGCTGGGCCTCTAAAGGTTTGCATTTATGTTATCTTTTTTGGCTTTCTTAAAGTTTTATGGTGTTGAAATTCGACCAGAGAAAGGCAGCTGAGATGTAGAGGTGATTACATGTTACTCCTCATAGTAATACCTTCACTCTGTTATGTTAAGCCCCTCCAGTGCTCCTTTAGGTGACTCATCTGCTAACCTGCTCAGTCTGTAGGTGTATGTCTTCGGTTGAATGGAAAAGGGACAGTAGTCACACTAAGGAGATCTGCTTAAATGTTGGGTTCCGGATGCAGGCAGTGCTCCGCATACACTTAGATTTCCAAATTTAAAAATCTACTTTAAGATGGGCAGAAGAGTTCCAACCCTTTCTTTCATTGAAAGAACCTTACATTAATATTGAGGAGTAAAATAATCACTCTAGTGAGTAACGTGTACAAATAATATATTTTCTGTTGGTTTTTTTTTTTAATCTCCTCTTCTGTTTTTAAAAAAAATTTGTTTATTGGCATTTCACACTTATACATCTTGGAATATATCCTGGAACAAGGATATCAGCATACAAAGTGTACTTCCCGTCCATTATTTGCATTGTGGTTTGTTCTCAGGCCTTTCTATTTGGTAGTTCCGGAGACTCTATCATTTAACATTTTCATCTTATTATATATCTTTTGAGTATCCTCATACATTGAATCACTAATAAACATAACCAACCATTAACAAAAAAGAAATAGAATCATGTGCTTTATCTGTTGAATGTTAACATTTTTAGAAAGTTGTTTTGTGTGGATGACTCAATTCCTTCATTTGAAATTGTGTATGCACTCTAGACGGAGAGAGGAAGTGAGAACTAAGACCCATAGCAATTCCTTATGTCACAATTCATATATTATGCTTTTTCCTAATAGTGCCTAGTATCCTCCCATGTATAACCCCACCTTTTCAGCTTGAGAGATGAAGGAACCCCTTACAAAGCGATAGAGAGGTATAGCATCACTTGATAAGACCTAGGTTGAGCCATCCGCAGCTTTCTAGTGGGTAGTATTTCTAAAGGAATATTAAACTTTATCTTCAAATGTGAATGTGCATGCTCCAGAGTACTGATGCAACTATGCAGCAGTGTCTTTGGGCGAGGGGTTACTTTATTTGGTCACTGATTTACTGAGGATGTTAACATGTAGCAACTTGTACAGTGACTTTTATGGCTAGGACCAATGATTCTATTTTTTAATAGCAGCTTTTGTTTCTGTACTATGTAATCCTCATTTCCTCTGCTTGTATTTGTGTTGTTTAGCCTTTTTCAACCTGACAAACTAAACACCTAATTTTATTTTTATTTTCAGAGACTTGAGATTGGAACAGTATATAGATTTTTACTACAGGGATTACCCAACACTTCTGAAGATCCCAGGTCAAGTGTGTACAAGTGGGCCAGGTTTGTCACCCTCTACGCAGTAGAAAATCAGCATCATGGAAGTTGGGGACAGGAGGAGCAGGATTTGGTTAGATTGTGATATCTGTGCTATGCTATTTTCCTTTCTGAAAAGTTAAAACTGTCTTGGTGTTAGAATGCATTCACAGGCTCTCCATTAAGAAATGGTAAACTGCAAAATCTCCTGCGTTGTAGAAACTCTTTATTTGGGTGTTGCCTCATGTCCTTGACTATTTATTTTTCCACTTGACCAGCGCACTCTGCATTGCTCTGGTCAAGTAGGCCTCTTCTGTTCTTGCAGTTCCGTTATGAAGCAGTTCTTAACAAACAGGGATGGAGGAATCTCATGATGGTTGACCAGTCGTAGTTTGAGGAGTGTTCTTGCAGACCTTTATGGCTAGTGGGGTAGACACATGTGTATGGTGCAGGATGTTCTATCTGAGCAATACAAATCCTGTTGGGATAAGCAGTTTAAAAACCTTCCCATCCCCTTACCCATGCGGTTGGTTTGAAAGTTATATATTTATGATTCTTGAGCTCATTTGGCAGGCGCAGTAGGGTCTTACATATACTTCAAAGGTCTCCGTTTTGTCTCCACTCTTAAGTCAAACTAAATGAGTCTTTACCATTTACCTAAGAACTTCACTTGAAATGGGTTTTAGGGTTTACGTCTTTTTATCCTGAACTCAAAGCTCCCTTGCTTTGAAACTGCCAGCCTGCTCTTCATTAAACACAAAGAGACAACCTAAGGAAATGGATATCTAATCTAAGGCGATATCAATGTCTTTCGTCCCTTCTGCAAACCAATGTAACCTTCCTCCGAAAACAAAAATCTCTCCTGCTTTGCACAAAATGGACTAGGAGAATATTTACTACAATATACAGTAACATTTTTTATAGAAATTCTTCTGCTTCTAAGGTCACAAGCTCATTAATATTGAAGAGGGTGTTTCAAGGAAGATGATCTTTGGAATTTATGAATCATTGGAAGGACCGCTGCCAGAAGTCAGTTTTTGCAAAAGCCTACAGAGCTACATAGACGCACATTGACCTCCGTTTCTTTCTGTGCCTTCTGATGCGGATCCAGTCCCATTTTGTATGTTTTCTGTTAGAAATGGGATCTCTAGTTGGCAAGGGCTTGCACCTTTGTCCAAGTAGGGACCCTTCTTCCTAGTCAGGGTAAGGGTTGTTACACTCGTGAAGTAACCCCTGCTCACCCTCGTGGTAGCTTGGCACGAGCAGTCAGGCTTAATTCAGAGGCAGTGTGTAAAGCATTTGCACATAACCAACAGTAATACAGTGTAAGCACTACAAACGGACACCACACCAGTTTAGAAAAATAACCAATATTTTATATACTCAAGACAAGACCAATTACGACAAAAATCCACAATACTGTACTTTACGAATGAATACTTGATACGTTAACTTCTTCTTTGCAGGAATAGCACAAAAGCAAAGTTCGTACGAGTCGGTAGCTCCGTCCGAGCCTACCGTGATGCTGAAAACCACAGAGTCTAACAGTTCCAGCCGACCGCGTCGATACGGGCCAGCAGAGTCGTGAACAGACTCGGTCACAGTACCTTTTCTCGTTGTGGCTGGTACGGAGTGTACGAGCCGGTCGGCGTTCGTCGCGGTTGCGGTGCAAGACGGAGCGATGCAAGGTGCGGTGTCCCTCGATGCGGTGCAGGCAGCGGCTCGATGAGCGTCGGGCAGACGGAGTCGGTGAGTCCAAGGCGTGCGATGCAGGGCGAGACGATGCTCGATGCGGTGCTGACAGGTTGCGATGCAGCGACCTAGCCGGAGTGCGGGAGCTGGCGTCGGACAGCGGTGCGAGTCGGAGCGGTGCGTCGCAGACGTGCGAGCGGTGCCCCAAATGCGGTGCGGTCCCGACTCTTGAGCCAGTTGCAGCGACAGTGTCGGTCTGGTCCGGCTGGCCCAGTGAAGCGATGCGATGCGAACTGCGGTGCCCACAGGTCACGGTGCAAGCAGCGGCTCGATGTTGGCGGCGTCGGACGTCGCCCACGGTGAGACCAGGGTTGCGATGCGAAGCGGGGCGATGCGGTCTGCGGTGCAAACAGGTCACCGGCCAGGGATGGATTCGGTTGACGGAGTCGGTTGCAGGTCCCTTCCTCTGTGGCAACTGAAACAGCGTTCCAGCAGCGGTACCCAGAGGCTTGTGAAGTCTTTGCAGTCCCTGAGACTTCTTAACAGGAGGCCAGCTCGGTTTCTGGCCCTTGGAGATACTCAGCACAAGTTCGTAGAAAGTTCAGTCCAGTCCTTTCACTGCCCAAGACAGAAGCAGCAACTGCAGGCCAACCCAACAAAGCAACAACACAGCAAAGGGGCAGTACTCCTCCTGGCAGCTCTTCCAGCTCTTCGTCTTGGCAGGTTCCTTGATTCCAGCGAGATCTAAATTCATGGGGTCAGGGCCCCAATATTTATATCCCAAATTCCTTTGTTCTCTGAAGGCAGAGAGGCCTTTGCCTAGTCCAAACCAGTTCTGGAGCACTTTGTTGACAAGTCTCCGTCCCTTCTTTCAGTGAGTGGGCCAGGGACATCAGACGCACCACAGGAGGTGGAGCCAGCATTGTGGAGGGAAGGCACTGTCCTATTCAGGGCCCAGGTGCGACCCCTCCCACCCATCTACATGTAGATCTTGCTATTCAGCCCTGTGCTGACTCACCCTGTCTCCTGGTATCCCCCAGCCCCTGTCACTCACATTCCAGACACGGAATACACAACCTCGCAGAGGCAGGCTTGGATGGTTAGACAAGAAAACACCCACTTTCTAAAAGTGGTATTTTCAAACACAGAATGTTAAAACCGACTTCACTAAAAGCTGCATTTTATCATTCTGAGTCCAGGCATACTAAACTCGAATTTCTACCATGTTCCCGGGGTCAGTTAGGATTATAAGCTGTAATAATCAAAACTGCCCGTTCTGGCCTAGGGGGAACAGGTAGCCTTGCAATAGTGAAAAACGAACTAGGCTGTAATTCACTATCAGGACATGCCGCACACACCCGGGCATGTCCTACCTTTCGCATACACCGCACCCTGCCCACAGGGGTACCTTGGGCCTACCTTAGGGGTGACTAACATGTAGCAAAGGGAAGGTTTAGGGACTTGCAAGTGTGTGCACTTGCCAAGTCGACATGGCAGCCCCAGGCTGCGCACAGGCTCTGCGGTGGCAGGCCCGAGTTACACTTTACGGGCTGTTTGCGTGGGTGGCACAATCCAGTGCTGCAGCCCACCAACAGCATTTGGTCTATAGGCCCTGGCACTCGCAGTGCACTTTACAAGGGACTGACACATAAACCAAATAGGCCAATCATGGAAACACCAATCCATAACACATTTTATACAGGAGCACTTGCACTTTCCCACTGGACCGCAGTGAGGAAAGTGCGCAGAATCATCACACCAGCAAAAACAGAGTCAAAACCGGGAGGTCAGAAAGCAAAAAGTCAGGGGAAACACGCCAAAAGATGCCAAGTCTAACATTTTCTGACTACAAATTAAACTCTGCTAGGCAACGATGTCCCCACCGAAGACGGCAGGTTTCAGCCATGCCATGACTGCAAGAAGTAGCTGTCGGTCATGGACATGCATGAGGGGTGTGTTGGGTGTCTGGGTTTGGGCACAACTCGAAGTTACGTGATAAGTGCACCCTCATGCTTCTGATGGCAATCTGAGACCCGGAGGCGAAATGATCAAACATAAGGTAAAGTTGAGGCCTTCCTATAGGTCGTGCTAAAACTCTTAATCATGGACCTGAACTTTGACTGGTCTAGAGGCCGCAGCTGTGACCGTCAATGTTGCTTTCAAAGTGCTCCTCAGAGCTGAAGTATCCAATCTAATGCAAGTAGAAAAAAGCAAAGGGGGATTCATCCTCTTCCTACCACTCTGACTCCAAGGAGAAGAAGCGAGGGCATCACGATGTAAGTCACACACTTTCGAGGTCTCTAGCGACAGAAAAGATTTCTTGGATGGCCTGACATGCCCCTAATTTTCTGGGGCATCACCAACCTCACCGCAAATTGAGACCTTCAAAGAGACTTTCTTACAAATTTTGGATGCACTTCTGGAATGCATATGGCCACCACAAGACCTCATGGGCTTTCATTCAGGTGACTGACAGCAGATTCCTCCCTGGCACCTTCTGTCTGCTGGGACCCATTTACAGGCCTGTGCCGACTCCAGTACAGACTTGCACTCTGGCTTTGCAACCCATGCCAGTTCTTTCTTCTCAGATGCCAGTGCTGACACAGATGTTGGACCCCGGGCCAACTTTGGCTCCGGCTCAACCGATGTCTCACAGTGACATCACAAAAGCACAACCAGTTATTACGCAGCCTGATGCTAACACGGTGCCTCTGCCATGTCTCAACTACCAGCAAGGCCTCCATTTTTAGGTCTCGCCTGGCGTTAGCAGCGCGCATGCGCTGCTCTCGCCATGCGAGGGCCTTTTGGAATCGATACAGTTTCTGAAGTGACTTAAAGCCACGCCCTTGTTTTTAATTGGCGCGCGTCATCGTTTATGTTAAACGCTGGCGCGTGATAGAAAAACGGGCTTTGGGGTTACCGCCTTGTCCACTTTAAGGACGGCCCATCTGGACAAGCCGACGCCATCTTGGTTTGGCGTGACGTAGGAGGGTGTGCTGGTAGCGGAAACGCTGGCTCCTCATTGGGAATTCTACCAGCTCCTCCCTCCCCTTCCCCCCCATCCAAAAGCAAACTCTCCAGAGTTATTGGCATACTGCAAACACTCTGCAGTGCACGTTCATACTGAACTCTCTGCGCCCCTCACACATACAAATGCGCAATGTATTTATCAAAGCTGTAATTCTGACACGGTTTGACAATTCTGGAAGAGTGCAGTCTCTTTCGTTAAAATGTATTTCGTTTTTAATGGAAAAATATATATATATATATAGAGGATAGATACTCTACCGACAACGTTTTGCACAGGAGAAAATGCGCAGCCTCCTTCCTTCCTGTATTCATCCGAGGAGATTTTTCATGACTACGGGGTTATAAGGAAGCCAGACCACGCCCGGAGATTGGGCCTCCCGGCGGCTTGTAACATTTTCGGCCGTTTTCCCGTGCTTGGCCGCGTTGGCGCTGTTCTGTTGCCGATGCCTGTGCGACTGGACGTAGCTCGGAGACCCCCAGAGCCCTACCAGACATGGCGGACAGCGGCAGCAGGTTTGTTTACCTCGGAGGAGCCTTCTTCTGAACCTCTCCCCGAATGTCCGACCCCCTTTGCAGTGTCCACAATCTCTGCCCGAGGCCCCTTCAGTTCTCCTCGGCTGTGAGCCGTCTCTGGCTCCGCCTCGTCGTTTTTTGAGGCGCTTCCAGCCCTGCTCTGTCCCGAAAGCAGGCATTTGTTTCCCTTTACAGGTTCTCGCTCATCCTTATTTCCCCCTGCATTATTCTCGTCAATCCCTATGCTGCACCACACTCTGAAGCCTAAAGACACTGCGCGGTCTCTGCTCTCTTCTGGCGTCTGGTTAGAGCAGGCTCTCCGCCGCGGTTCTCCTGCTGGTCCACCTGCTGCCTCCATGTGTACATCTCCGCACCCTGTTCTGCTTCCCCGACCTACATCCCATCCCCGTTCTTTTCACAGCATCCATTTGCTTTCTAACTTTCGTGTACACTTGAGCATTCAGCCGCCTCTCTCGACCCCATTAGCTATCCAACTTAATTTGGTTTCTAATCCAGTCTCACCCTGCTGCTTTTGTATATGGCCGCCCGAGCTCTCATGTCACGTGACATCCCGATGCCCAGGCTTTTTCTCCGACATCATTTTGTATTGCATTATGGGGCTTGCAGTTTCGCTTTCTCTATTTTTAGGTGAGAGCTATAACATAATCTGTTGGCTTGCAAATTGGGGTGAAGTCGTAGATTTAAGAAGGTGGCCAAATTTAAGTTTTAGGAAGGTGATGCAGCTTTGCCAAAAAGATGACAGTATTGAAGTCAATGGAGGCATGTTGCTTTGTGAGAGGGGGAATATAATAAAAGGAGGGGACACCCTCAAAATGATGGGTTGACGAGTCTGTTAACACTGCAAGTATATACTTCCAAGTAAACAAAACAGTACTTGTGAAATGCTAGTGCTGAGAACAATTTTTAAATATAATTCTACATACTTGCAAGCATTTGGTAATGCATAATATAGAGATTTAGGAAAGTAAGCAGAAGTTCATCCATTAACAACTGTCGTTGGTGTTGACAGAAGTTTCAAGGGGAAGAAAGTAAATAACACAATTTTCTGCTTTAAAAAGTTGAGTCTCCACTTTGTGCAGCCTCAATTGAGAGTGTCGGCTTCTATGGGTTTACAAGTCTCGACCATCTCCAAAGTGTGAGGCATTTTCTGTGAATTCTGGGGCAATCGGAGGCTAATGGGCGGTGTTCGTGGTGAGGACTGTTGTCTGCCAACAGTGTCTCGTGGTCACTGCTTCTATTCCACTGCAGTTGGTTGACAAAATCAGCCCTTTGGTTCATTTCACTCTCTAACTCTCTAAGAGCAGCAAAGGTGAGCAGTTCAGTCTTATTCTAGGAGTTGAGAGTAATGTATGACAGAAATAAGTATACACATTGAATGCAATGTGCAGTTGTGGTATGCCTATTAAAATCATAGGTATTTAATATGCACTTTGGAAAGTAGAGCATGTTTAAGAGAATGCCACAAAAACAAAAGGTATTAGCATTTTCTAGTGCTAAGATATAACCTAAAAACAGTCATAGTCGCAATGTATGAGACGTTTTTAAAAAAATAGCATGTTGTCCTATGTTTAGGCATTATCCTTTGGTAATGAATTTGGATGACCTTGAATAGTCTGAGGAGCCCCAGGTCTCCAGTATTTTTCTATATAAGTGACACACATCTTAGTTAATGGGATGAGACTGCCAAGCAAAATAAAACAATACATCAAGCCTTATATGGTATTTTCTCAGCAGCTTTGGATGCAAGCAGAGGCAACTAAGTGGATTTCAACCCAGGTTTGCAAAACTCTGTGAAAGTAGTCTAAAAAGTGATTTATTCAAACCACCCGGATTGGACATGGGTATCCTACTCAAGTAAAAACAAGCATTGAAAATGCAATAGGTCTCGCCTTTGATTAAGTTAAAGCCATTTGCTTTGCTAATAGTATTGTATTCTAGCTTTGCATTATTTAGTGTATATTTGTGATATGTTGTAGTTGTATGTAGTTAGAATTCTTTTGTTAGCTGTGTAGTAGTTTAAAGCATAGCGTTAGTAGGAAAAGAGCAGTGTTTCAGATTTGGGAGGTGAATGAATAGAAGAATAGTATGTGTGTTCATTTCGTATAGTGAGGATTACAATAGCATGAGGAAGACGAAAGGGGCGAGGGGGGAGCAAATATATGCAAATATATGCACATATCACAAATATACACTAAATAATGCAAAGCTAGACTACAATACCATTAGCAAAGCAAATGGCTTTAACTTAATCAAAGGCGAGACCTATTGCATTTTCAATGCTTGTTGTTTTTGGTCCTTACTCTAATCCTATGCCAGAGCAGGGGGCACCCTAAAATGATGACAGTGATGTTTTTTTTCCCCCCCTCATTTATTTACAGAACACCAGTGGGCTTGGACGAAATTTGTCTCTCCACTTTGGCCACCAATGGAAGAGAATGCCTGCTTTGCAGTGGTGCGGTCAAAACAGAGATCTATGATTACAGCTAATCTCCATGTAAACCAAAACAAACGTTCTGACTGAAATTTTGCAGCTGGTGCCAGCAGCGTTGAGCTGCTTCTAATGATGACCTTAAAGACACTTTGATGGCTACTTGTTCGAAGCCTTGATCTTGCTTGCCTGTGAATAGGCAGGTGGCCAGACATCACAGACTTGCAACTGATAACCTGGAGTTTCTCACCAAGCACCCCACCCCAGAGTCTTATTGTGCAGGCCTTGCACAATAAAGTTTATTTAAACTCATTTCCAACCACTCCTCTGTATAGGGACCCCAAGAGAATTGATGCCTTTAAGAAATGTATGTTTTCTTCTGCAAGTCTAGCTCAGCAGTCCGTAAATGCTGTTCGTCTGCTTGGCTGCAACTCTTATGCCCTTTGGAACATGGCCAGCAAGATCTTGCCAGCCTTCCTAGTAAACCATGGGGCCTTTTTGACCCAAAAAATTCATAATGGACAGGATCGGGTAGAATATGTTATCCATGCAAATCTTGTTATGGGTTGTCTGGATAGTGCAGTCAATACCTCTGTTGCCCTTCGTAAAGACTCAAGAATGTGATCAGCTGGATTCTCCACCAATGTGCACACCACCATAATGGCTGTGTCCCACCTCTTCTAAGAGAAGGTGGACTTTGCATTGGAACTCTTTAAAGATAGCAGAGCTAGGGCATGCTCCTTAGCACTGTTGATTCCTGTCGAGCAGTTCCCACATCAGTTCTGAAGGGTTTGACTACCACAGCCAGCTATTTGGCAGACACCCCAGTCCTTTTAAGGGTGTGCAGGCGGATGTGGCAGGCACCATGTAGGCCAGCCAAGGGCATCAGTTTTATAATCCCTCCACCCTGTTACAACAGCCACCAAACCGCTTTCGTTTGCCCTTAGCCGGGCATGCCTAACTGGTGGGGTGCAGGTTCAGTATTTTCCTCAAGATGGACAATCCATCATATATTGCAAATGAGAATTACAGATTTTTTCCAAATGGAGATTCCTTGTCTTTTCTTTCCTCCCTGTCCACTATTTCTCGCAAACCGAAACAGATTTCGGATGAGCAGTTGTCCATTCTGTTACACGAGGTGCACCTATTACTGTCCAAGGCTGAATTGAAAAGAGACTGGCCTATTTCATTGTCCCGAAAAAAGGATGGAGGACTAAAACCTATTATGGACATTTGCTCCATGAATGCTTTCCTGTGGAAGGACATATTCATAATGCTTATGCTGGCCCATGCCATGTTTTCTCTGGACTCGGGTGAGTGGAGGGTGCTCTTGGACTTGCAGGTTGCATGCTTTCATGTAGCAGTCCTACAGTCCACGGGCGTTATCTGTAGTTCAAGATTGGCCGCAGGCATTTTCTGTTTACTGTGCTCCCCTTTGACCTCCCCAGCGCTGCCTGGGTGTTTACGAAAGTAATGGCGGTGGCCGCCGCCCATCTTTGGACATCAGGAGCTCCTGTACCTTGCCTACTGGCTGCTGAAGGCGGGCTTGCTGCAGTCAGTCATGGACGACCTCCAGATGATGGCAGAACCCTTGACATACGAGCCGAAGTCGTACCAGAATGCTTTGTAGAGGCTGACATTCATTGTGCCGATCCTGAACACAGTGGAGTTCAGAGCTTTTTATTTCCACAGAAACATGTCCAGGACATTTGGGCTGATATTTCATGCTCTGTTCGGGATCACAGAGAGGCTTCTTGGCCTCATGCATACACCTCATCACTTCTACCAGATGCTCATGTGGGCACTGCAAAGGAACTTTAAGTTCCTGTGGCAACCAGCATCAGGGCAGTCTTTCCGATAGCATCCAGGTGTCGGAGGAGACGGCTCTGGATCTTCAATGGTGGCTGATCCACTGCAATTTGTCCAATGTCATTATAGGAAGCTGGCTTTTTATGTAGCATACCAAAATTATGTATACTATGTAGAAAGTTCATACAACCTTTATTGGTTTACAGGGCTTAAATTAATAATCCCAAATGGTCTCTTATGTGGTAGTGTGGGCGAGCAGTTTAGGCTTATCAGAGGGTAGTGTTAATGCATTTGTTAAACACACACAGTAAATAAATGACGCACACACTCAAGAAGAAACTCAAGACTAATTTAGAAATATAACCAGTATTTTTATATTTATTTTACCAAGAACTTTGTTAATGGGTAAGTACTTTTTATAATAGCAATTTTAGCAGGTAAGTAAAATGTGTTTTACACGGTAGTGCTTTCCTATTGAGAAAAAGGCATATATTGAATACAGTTCTTTGCAAACCGTTCTCAGGGTCCCCTTAAGGACTAAAGGGGCCAGGGTCAAAAGTAACACTAACAGTTCGAGTTTACCTCTAGGTATAGAGGTGCTGGACAGGTTGGTAGCCTTGCACGCTACACTATAGGGGGGGAGGTGGGCACCTAGAAACAAGCTGCAGAGGGGTACTTGGGGACAAGTCCAGGAGCTTCCAACAGGGGCTCGGTTGGTAAGGGTCCTGGGAGCAGAAAGGCACCGCTGATTCTCAGTTAGACCTGCAAAAGGGGACAAAACAGGACAGCTGGGCCAATATCTGTGCTGGCCTCTGCGATGCTGACATCCCTCGTCGGCTGCTCGGTCTCTGTGGAGTTGAAATCCGGTTTAGACTTAAACAAATTTTAGTTGCTGCAAGGTGTCCGCAACCCTGGGTATTGATGCAGGGCGGCTCCAATTGGGCTTGACATCTTCTCACTTGGTGGTGGGATGGATCTGACCTCCTGGAGCACTGTGACCTCTTCTTTGCCAGCTGCTGCATCGGTGGACCCGGTGAACAGCAGAACGGTGAACCGGATGTTGCGGTCGGTGGCTGCAGGGAAATGGCTCCTCCACTTCAAGGGAGATGCTGACGGCGTGGCGAAGTGCTTCACAATTGTCGGGACAGGAGCTGGTAGGCAGACAGGGTTTGGCGCCAAAGTCCACTATCAGTCCACAGTTCTTGCTTCTTCGGCTCTTCTTTGTCCTCTTCTTTCTTCAGTCTTTCTTCAGTCTGTCTAATCGGAGTTCCTAGTGTGAGGGGGCCACCTAAATAGTCAATTTTGGTGCTTTAAGGGGGGTGAAGGGTAGTAGCCAATGGGCTACTTACCCTTGTGGTAACTACACTACATATATGAGCAGTTCCTGTATGGAGTGGGCATAACCCTGTCCCAGAATTCATATTTCCACCAAAATCAAAATGGTGAAACCTTTCTTTCGTGGGGCACATCAGGCAGACCACCTTAGGGGTGTGACTGGCCTGGTAGTGCCCCACGCCTCCTAGCAGAGATAATTTCCTGCCTGTTCTGGTGCCAAATGGGCCAAATGGACTTTTAAAAAAAAGTCAATGCTGATCCTACACAACTGTCTAACTTCCGGCCCATCTCTCTGCTCCCGGCCTTCTCGAAAATATTGGAAAAACATGTCAACATTCAATTATCATCTTTTGTTGAATCGCGTAATTTCCTACATAGCTCACAGTCTGGTTTCCGACCAGGCTTTTCAACGGAGACCACCTTATTAGGAGTCACAGAAATGTTACGCAACCGTGTGGATAGTGGTGATACAGTGGCACTTATACTCCTTGATCTAAGTGCCGCATTTGACACGGTCTCTCATGCGCTGCTTTTGCAAGCTTTGCTTTCCTTGGGAGTAATTGGCGTAGCACTTAACTGGCTAAAAGACTTTCTGGCGGATCGCACTTTCCAAGTTTTTTCTCCTACATCCAGTTCAAAAACTTACTCGTCACCCTATGGTATCCCTCAAGGCTCGATCCTTAGCCCTTTATTATTCAATATTTATGTTAGGCCTTTGGCGCAGATTGCTGAAGAATCGGGGCTCTCTCTTTTTTCCTACGCTGATGACACCCAGATTGTTTTTTCTTTATCAGTGGACAGGGCATCCAAACCATCCTCTCTCCAATCGGGATTGAGGAACATCGCAAGATGGATGCAAGCCAACCTGCTTAAACTCAATGGAGAAAAGACTGAGGTGTTGATACTGGGCAGGAAGAAAGACTTATGGGTCCCCCAACATTGGCCACCTGAAATGGGTGTCTTACCCCAACCCAGTCAGCAGGTTCCGAACTTAGGTGTCATAATTGATGAACAACTCTCAATGAGGCAGCAAGCTGTGAAAGTGTCGTCCACTTGTTTTACCATCCTTAAATGGCTCAGGAAAATCCTCTGGATGATGCCATCATCCATACAACGTACTGTGGTCCATGCTCTTATTACATCCAGGCTGGACTATGGCAACATTCTATATCTTGGAGCCAATAAGGATGTGGTACGAAAGCTGCAACTGGTTCAAAATGCGGCGACCAGGCTGCTCTGTAAGATCCCTAAAACAGCTTCCATTTCAGGCGCCCCCGAGACCTGCATTGGCTCAGGGTTGTGAACTGCATAAAGTTCAAAGCCCTGAGCTATATGTTCAGAATCAAAAGTGGTAAAGCGCCTCAATACCTGAACGCTTTAGTTCATCTTTACCTTCCATCACGTGCCTTACGTTCGGCCATACAGGCTAATTTTACGGTGCTGAGGATCAGGCTGTCCCGTATGGGGGGCCGATCGTTTTCTTATCTTGGCCCATTGATGTGGAACTCTCTTCCGATGGCACTTTGGACTGAAACCAGTTAGGAGAATTATCGTAAGGGTTTAAAAACCTGGCTGTTTAATATGTAGAGCCTATTCTTTTTGTCCTCCCTCTGTCCTGACAGGCGGCGCCGGGAAACCCTTGGGTAGCTGTGCGCCTAATAAGATTAAATTAACAATAACAAATGGGCCTAAGGGCAGGGGTGGCATCTCCCAGGTCTGAGGGAAGCCGGGGTCGCTTATCAAAGGTGGCAGGGGCTTTGAAGTCCCTGGCCTTGGTATGCATATTCACTAGCCATCCTGCTGGTGGAGGTGATAACAGCTCTGGCCAGAGCAGGCATTATTCCTGACCTCCTGAGAGTGTGGGCTGTCACCTCCAGGGGGTCAGAACTGCGTCTGTGGTGGCAGGATGGAAGGATCCAGTCAGCCCACACACTAGAAGACAAGTAAGGTTTTAGGGGGCACCTCTAAGGTGCCCTCTGGGTGCATGTCATAATAAATCTAGTACTGGCATCACTACAGATTTATTAGGATGAGGTGTTTGATACCAAACAGCATTGTTTTCAGTGAAGGCATCATGTAGCTGGGAAACTCGTACTGACCAGTGCATATACTTAAGATGTTCACTTGTACCATCTAGTAATTGAAACTAGTAATTGAACTAGACAGCATGGGGGCATACATGCTCATGCAGATATGCCCTAACATGTAATACAATACACCCTGCCTTAGGGCTACTAGGCCTGCTGTAGGGGTGACTTACATATATTACATGCAGTGACTTTGGCAGGGCACACAATGAGTGTGCCATGTCGTGTTTTCACACGTGGTTTGCACCATGACCCGCAGTCTGTAATGGCAGCCTGCATGCAATATGTGTATGGGTCCCTTAGGGTGGCATAAGACATGCTGCAGCCCTTAGGTATGCCCTAGGTACCAGGGGACTTACAGGGGTGCTAAAGCCCATGCCAATTGGGTTACAACTAGTCTTTACTTGTTTTAGGGGAAAGAGAACCTGCATTCGGGGGCTAACTGCAACAAAATTCCAGTTTCCTACAGTCATAAACCCTCTCCCTTCCCCACCCATGGCTAACTGTGATGACGATGCATCTCTGCTGGGTTCTGAAGGTCAGCTGGGGGAGGTGGGTATCCGAGGACTCTGGTCTCTAGAGGCGGGTCGGCTCCACATCAGTTTACTGGAGCTGCAGGCCATCTGACGGTCTCTGAAGGCTTTCCCATAAAGGGGCGTGGGGAGGGATTGGTGCAAATTCTCACAGAGAGCACCACTGGCATGTGGTACTGCAACTAGAAAAGCACAATGGAGTCCTGGTTCCTGTGCCAGGAGGCTCTGTGCCTTTGGAGTTGGTTGGAACATCAGGGCATCTTCATGGTCACAGTTCACCTACCAGAAGTTTGGTAGATCAGGGGTGGCATCTGCATTCTGAAGTGGCACCTGGTGTCTCCAAGTAGTGGGGAGAATGTCCGGAATGCACAGTGTCAGCAATTTTGTACTTTGGTGTTTCTGCAGGAACACTCTTTAGAACAGGCATTTCTGTTGGAATAGAGCGAGAGACTCTTGTAAACCTATACCTTCCCACCATTTGCTCTTCTGCCCAGAGTTCTGAACAAAATCAAGAAAAACTGGGCCCAAGTCATCCTAGTGGGCCCAGATTGGGCCTGAGAGTATGGTATCCGGAACTCCTGAGCATGCGCATATGTCCTCAAATCATGGCTACCAGTTCTGGAGAACCTCCTGTCTTGGCAATAGGGCATCTTCATCTACACCTCAATGTGTGGAGATTTAGATGCAGCAAAGGTCTGCATTTGATTTTCCGCCCCTGAAGTGGTGGATGTCGCATCTTGCCGCTAAGCATCCTTTAACAAATTTTGTTTATGCTGGGATGAGTTCGTAACCTAGTGTGGTGCTAACAAACCAGACCCTCTTACAGCTGAAGCTATATGACATTATTTTGTTTGCTTTGTTTTTAGCCCGGCAGGGCCTTGTGTGGGAACTATAAAAGGTTATTTGTTAGCTCTTTCGACATTTCTACGTTTGCTGAACCAACCTTCCTTGTTCAAATCACCTGTTGTGATGAGGGTTATTGCTGGTTTGACACAAGTTTCCTTCTAGGTCATTTGCAATATCTGAATTGGTCCTGGCATTTCTTATGTGTAGCCCTTCAAACTGATGCATAGCTGCTTGCTGCCTCCCCTGACCTTGAAGACTATTCCTCATTAAGATTGTGTCAGGTTGTCATGTAAGTGAACTGTACATGCTTTCAGTGCAACTGCCCAAAACTGTGTTTTTCTAAGACAGTCTTCTGCTGAGGACTTGGGCAAGCTTCTTACCTAAAGTAATCACTCCCATTTTATGTTGAGCAATTGATCGCTCTACCATTGGTTTTTCTCCTCCTATTCCCTCAGAGGGGAGAGGCTCCACTGGTTTGATTCTAAAAGGGCTTTAAGCTTGTGCATTAATCATACCAAGGACCATCGAGTGGACGATCAGCTTTTTGTGAGGTACAGTGGAGCAAAGAAAGAGAAGGCGATGCAGAAGAGGTACTTATTGATGTGGACTATCCTGTGTATTAAGATCTGATATGCACTGGCCAAGGAGCAGTCCCTGGAACATCTAGGAGTTCATTCTTCCAGGCTCCAATCTGCTACCTCTGTTTTTAGCACGTGGAGTGCTGGGCGTCAGTACATATGTTAACAAAGCACTACTGCCTGGACAGCCCGATCTGACAAGTTAATTTCCTTTGGTAATGTTTTTTCAGGTGGATACTCCTCTATTTGCAGATTCCTCACTTACCTTCCCGTTCTATGGAGTGGCCTATTTTTAACACCTGGAAATGTCCCTTGCTAGTACTCAGCACACTGTCACCAGCAATTGTTCATGCTCTGCATTTGAGGGCCCAGAAAGTCTAAGATACGAAACTGACAACAGTGATCTGGATTAGGACTTATATGCAGCTTCCCTTCGTCACTCAATCTTGGGGTAATATGAAGCCACCATGTGAGCCCTGTTTTGGAAAAGTGTCCGGATCGAGTCTTGCATCTAGGAACATTTTAAGGTGAGGAATCTGTAGTTAGAGTATCCACCAGGAAGATCTTTTTCAAAGGTAAATAACTTGTTCTTTTGGTGTACAATAGTTAATATACTTTAAAAAAAAAAAAAAAACATTTTCCATGTCTTTATTTTCTGTAACACATTCCGTTTTTTGCCTCATGTAACGGATTGCATTTAAATCTCAGGCCAAACAGGATTCATGTATCACCCTTCATATTTCACTGATGAGCCTCCAAGCATCTATCAGTGGCTAAGTTCCTGTCTGAAAGGAGAAGGAGCCGATCCCTATCCATATGTACCAGGGATATGTGAGAGGAGCAGGTTGGTTGTGCTGGTACGTACAGTGATAAAACAGAACGTTTAATTCTTCATGTGTGTCAACATGTTGCATTGCATGGCACCAGTATTGTGGTGTACCTCTGCATACATTGTCCTGGGATAGAAAATTGCCCTTACTAAGCCTCTTTGACTCTTGGGCTGATGTGGGTAAGAAGTTAAGACCCAGCTTATGGGGAAATATGTACACTACAACATTATTATAGTTGCATTGAAATTTGTGAATTTCCAGCCAGAGTTGTGAGTACAAAACTTTTTAATTGTTTACAGCTTTGACCCATGGTAGTCTGTTACAAATTGTTTTTTTGTGTGGCTTGGCCGATTTCTGAACCACTGGATCGCCAAGAGCAGCTGTTTAGTTACCTACAACTTCTGGTAGATACTTTTAACCACAGATTCCTCATTAGAACCCCAAGCTCCAGGCTGGATCTAGACGTTTTCAGAGCAGTGCTCCTGTGAGCCTCTAGGTGATGCCATGCAGTTCCATGATGACTTAATTCCACTCCAGAAGTTATGGCAGCAAACTACCAATAGGTGCCTCCCACCCTGTGCACCAACTTCAGTTTGTTTCATTCCTCACATTTTGTTAGACTTGGCGTGTTTCCCCTGACTTTTTGCTTTCTGACCTCCCGGTTTTGACTCTGTTTTTGCTGGTGTAATGATTCTGCGCACTTTCCTCACTGCTGTCCAGTGGGAAAGTGCAAGTGCTCATGTATAAAATGTGTTATGGATTGTTGTTTCCATGATTGGCCTATTTGGTTTATGTGTCAGTCCCTTGTAAAGTGCACTGCGAGTGCCAGGGCCTATAGACCAAATGCTGTTGGTGGGCTGCAGCACTGGATTGTGCCACCCACGCAAACAGCCCGTAAAGTGTAACTCGGGCCTGCCAACGCAGAGCCTGTGCGCAGCCTGGGGCTGCCATGTCGACTTAGCAAGTGCACACACTTGCAAGTCCCTAAACCTTCCCTTTGCTACATGTTAGTCACCCCTAAGGTAGGCCCAAGGTACCCCTGTGGGCAGGGTGAGTTGTATGCGAAAGGTAGGACATGCCCTGGTGTGTGTGGCATGTCCTGATAGTGAATTACAGCCTAGTTCGTTTTTCACTATTGCAAGGCTACCTGTTCCCCATAGGCCAGAACGGGCCGTTTTGATTATTACAGCTTATAATCCTAACTGACCCCGGGAACATGGTAGAGATTCGAGTTTAGTATGCCTGGACTCAGAATGATAAAATGCATCTTTTAGTGAAGTTGGTTTTAACATTCTGTGTTTGAAAATACCACTTTTAGAAAGTGGGTATTTTCTTGTCTAACCATCCAAGCCTGCCTCTGCGAGGTTGTGTATTCCTTGTCTGGAGTGTGAGTGACAGGGGCTGGGGGATGCCAGGAGACAGGGTGAGTCAGCACAGGGCTGAATAGCAAGATCTACATGTAGATGGGTGGGAGGGGTTGCACCTGGGCCCTGAATAGGACAGTGCCTTCCCTCCACAATGCTGGCTCCACCTCCTGTGGTGCGTCTGATGTCCCTGGCCTACTCACTGAAAGAAGGGACGGAGACTTGTCAACAAAGTGCTCCAGAACTGGTTTGGACTAGGCAAAGGCCTCTCTGCCTTCAGAGAACAAAGGAATTTGGGATATAAATATTGGGGCCCTGACCCCATGAATTTAGATCTCGCTGGAATCAAGGAACCTGCCAAGACGAAGAGCTGGAAGAGCTGCCAGGAGGAGTACTGCCCCTTTGCTTTGTTGTTGCTTTGTTGGATTGGCCTGCAGTTGCTGCTTCTGTCTTGGGCAGTGAAAGGACTGGACTGAACTTTCTACAAAACTTGTGCTGAGTATCTCCAAGGGCCTGAAACCGAGCTGGCCTCCTGTTAAGAAGTCTCAGGGACTGCAAAGACTTCACAAGCCTCTGGGTACCGCTTCTGGAACGCTGTTTCAGTTGCCACAGAGGAAGGGAACCGCAACCGACTCCGTCAACCGAATCCATCCCTGGCCGGTGACCTGATTGCACCGCAGACCGCATCGCCCCGCTTCGCATCGCAACCCTGGTCTCACCGTGGGCGACGTCCGACGCCGCCAACATCGAGCCGCTGCTTGCACCGTGACCTGTGGGCACCGCAGTTCGCATCGCATCGCTTCACTGAACCAGCCGGACCCTACCGACGCGGTCGCTGCAACTGGCTCAAGAGTCGTGACCGCACCGCATTTGGGGCACCGCTCGCACGTCTGCGACGCACCGCTCCGACTCGCACCGCTGTCCGACGCCAGCTCCCGCACTCCGGCTTGGTCGCCTGCATCGCAACCTGTCAGCACCGCATCGAGCATCGTCTCACCCTGCATCGCACGCCTTGGACTCACCGACTCCGTCTGCACGACGCTCATCGAGCCGCTGCCTGCACCGCATCGAGGGACACCGCACCTTGCATCGCTCCGTCTTGCACCGCAACTGCGACGAACGCCGACCGGCTCGTACACTCCGTACCAGCCACAACGAGAAAGGTACTGTGACCGAGTCTGTTCACGACTCTGCTGGCCCGTATCGACGCGGTCGGCTGGAACTGTTAGACTCTGTGGTTTTCAGCATCGCGGTAGGCTCGGACGGAGCTACCGACTCGTACGAACTTTGTTTTTGAACTATTCCTGCAAAGAAGAAGTTACCTTATCAAGCATTCATTTTTAAAGTATAGTATTGTGGATTTCCGTCGTAATTGGTCTTGTCTTGAGTATATAAAAATTGGTTATTTTTCTAAACTGGTGTGGTGTCCGTTTGTAGTGCTTACACTGTATTACTGTTGGTTATGTGCAAATGCTTTACACACTGCCTCTGAACTAAGCCTGACTGCTCGTGCCAAGCTACCACGAGGGTGAGCAGGGGTTACTTCACGAGTGTAACACCCTTACCCTGACTAGGAAGAAGGGTCCCTACTTGGACAAAGGTGCAAGCCCTTGCCAACTGGAGATCCCATTTCTAACATTGGTTGTCAGCGGTGAGGATAGGACTTGGGTTTGCACTTGACTTACAGTGATTGGTGTGCACTACTACCATATCGCAGACCATTACGTACCACATACTGGTTCTTTTTCTTTTGGCCTATTTTTGATCTTACCAGTTTTCAACTCACTACTTTTGTCATGCCTGGCACAGCTGCATCATCCGTTGCATCTCTGGAAATTATCTTTGGGGAGGAGAGGTTGGAAACCTACGCCTTAAAGGAACTACGAGCAATTTGTAAAAACCTCAAAGTCCAAATTAAAGGCCTCACAAGGAAGGAGGAGCTACAGAAGGCGCTGAGGGCCTGGCTAGCAGCCAGACATGCCAGTGGGCAGCCTGGTAATCTCAGTGAGGAGGTGGAGGAGCCTATTTCCAGGGTGGATGTGCTTTTGGGTGGGGGGGAACCCGCCAGGTCAGGCAGCAGCAGTCTGTCCCCAGAGGAGCTGGAGGACAGGCGGGAGGCAAGGCAGTTTGAGCTGCAGAAGCTCAGGCTGGAGAGTGAGCGGGAGGAGAAGAGATTGGCCATGGAGGAGAGGAAGATGCTCTTAGAGCATGAGAGAGAACTGAAGGAGCTAGAACTTAGGAGTAAGTCAGGCTCAGATGGTGGCAGCAATTCGTCCAGAAAGGCAGACAGGATTGTGCACATTCCCAAGAATGTAGGCAAGGAGTTCAAGAAGGGGGATGACATACAAAGGTGGTTTCAGGGTTATGAGGCAGCCATACACATGAATGGGGTCCCTGAGGAGAATTGGGGAGCAGGATTGTGGCCACTTTTCCCTGAAGAAGCAAGGGATGCTCTGATAGCTTTGGGTAAGGGGTATCACCTCACCTATGCTGACATGAAGGATGCCCTTCTCACTAAGTATGGTCTTACTCCTGAAAAGTACAGGGATCAGTTCAGGTCCGGTAAGAAGTCTGATGCCAACACTTGGTTGGAATGTGTGGATGTGTTCTGCAGGTCTCTGGATGGCTGGGTAAAGGGCAGTAGTGTAACAGATTTTCAGGGGCTCTACAACTTGATTGCATGGGAGCACTTGTCTAGTCTATGTTTTGCAGATCTGCGCCAGCACCTAGTTGATAGTAAGCTAACTGACCCCAGGAAGCTTGCTATGGAAGCGGACCGCTGGGTGAGTACCAGGGTCCACAAGAAAGCGTTTGGGGGAGACTCAGCCAAAGGTGGGCAGGGTCCCCAGCAGAAAGGTGGGGGGACAAGGGTAAAGCACAGGAGTTCTCTAAAGGGCCCCAAACTAGTACCCAGGGTAAAGGTTCCCAGCCCCCCGGTGATAAGAACAAAAGGGGTCTCTACAGGGAAGCCTGGTGAGACCGGCCCCCGCAAGTGTTATGCATGTGACCAGGTAGGTCACTTTAAGGGGGACCCCAAGTGCCCAAAGGGGACACAGCCACCCACCGGTGGACAGTCCAAAGTGTTGGCTAGTGTAGCGCTTGGGGAGGAGGGGTGCCCACAGGAGGGTGGGGATCCCGCAGAAATGACCCTTGTCTTACTAGGGGACAGTGAGATGGTCCCAGGAAACCAGGTGCCCCTAACACAAAGAAATACAGCACCTGGGTGACCATTAATGGGAACAGGGTAGAGGCTCTCAGAGACACTGGAGCCAGTGTGACCTCAGTCCGGTGTCACCTGGTGTCTGAGAAGCAAGTAGTCCCCGGGGCATTCCACCAAGTAGTTGCTGTAGACAACTCAGAGCGCCAATGTATGGTGGCGCAGGTTCCCTTTGAATGGGGGGGTCTCAGGTCCCTTGAGGGTGGTTGTGAGCCCTACCATGCCTGTAGATTGTCTGCTAGGAAACGACCTGGAGCAGTCCTTATGGAAGGAGGTTGAGCTCAGGTCTCACTTGGAGATGCTTGGGTTGCCAGAGTGGGCATGCGTGTCTACTCGGTCAATGGCAGCCAGAAAGGGTGATCAAGAGGACTTGGAGCCTGGAACAGTGGCCCAAGTCCCTGCCAAGAGAAAGGGCAGGGGGCGCGGGAAACCGGCCCCCGAAGTTCCCACGGACCGGGAGGAGGCGGACCTCGAGGGGGACGCCCGGTGCCTACAGGGGAGCAGGTAGCCGAACTGGGAGACATCTCTGAGCTGACCCATTGGCAGCAAGAAGGGGGTCCCACCAGGGAGGAGTTCTGCAGGGAGCAGAAAGAGTGCCCTACTCTGGAGGGTCTGCGGCGGCAGGCTGCAGACCAGGCAGCTGGTAATCAGTCCGGGTCACATCTGATCTACTGGGAGAGTGGTCTCCTATACAGTGAGCCTAAGGTTGCTGAGCCTGGGTCAGCCCGTGTGCTGGTGGTACCCCCGCGCTTCAGGACCTTCCTACTGGGTCTGGCTCATGACGTGCCTTTGGCAGGACATTTGGGGCAGGACAAGACCTTTGACAGGCTTGTCACCCACTTCTTTTGGCCCCAAATGCGAAGGCAGTCAGATGCACACTGTAGGTCTTGCCAAACTTGCCAGGCAAGTGGTAAGAGTGGGAGGAAGGTCAAAGCTCCTCTCCAACCTTTTCCTGTTGTTGGAACAACCTTTGAAAGGGTAGGGATGGATATTGTGGGGCCACTGGATCCCAAGACAGCCATGGGCAACAGGTACATCCTGGTCTTGGTGGACCATGCCACCCGGTACCCGGAGGCAATCCCTCTCAGGACAACGACGGCGCCAGTGGTGGGCCGGGCGTTAATGGGGATCTTTTCCCGTGTGGGATTCCCCAGAGAGGTGGTTTCTGATAGGGGGACCAATTTCATATCCAAGTATATGACATCCCTGTGGAAGGAGTGTGGTGTAACCTACAAGTTCACCACTCCTTACCACCCACAAGGAAACGGTCTGGTGGAGAGATTCAACCAGACCTTGAAAGGCATGATCAAGGGTCTAACAGAACCCATGAGGCGTAAGTGGGACGTCCTCTTGCCATGCCTACTCTTTGCATACAGGGAGGTGCCTCAGAAGTCTCTTGGGTACAGCCCCTTTGAGCTCCTGTATGGCCACCCTGTCAGAGGACCTCTGAGTTTGGTAAAGGAAGGCTGGGAGGCAGCTCCCAGGAAAACTCCCCAGGATGTATTTAGTACATGCTGGCCTTTAGAAACCAAACTGCCCGCTTCAGGAAACTCGCTCAGGCGAACCTAGAAGCAAGCCAGGAAGAAATGAAGAGATGGTGTGACCAGAATGCCACTCTGGTCGAATTTCAACCTGGGCAAAAAGTGTGGGTCATGGCCCCAGTGGCACCTTGTGCCTTGCAGGACAAGTGGACTGGGCCATATGAGGTAAAGGAGCGCAAAAGTGACGTCACCTACCTGGTGGATTTGCAGGCTCCAAGGAACCCTTTGAGGGTCCTTCACGTGAACCGCCTCAAGCCCCACTTCGAGAGGTCCGAAGTGAGTATGCTCTTGGCGACAGATGATGGGGTGGAAGAGGAGAGTGATCCTCTCCCCTACTCTGACTCAGGAGCAGCAGGGGGACTGTCGCCAGTTGTTGGGACAGTTCGCCCCACTGTTCTCTCTGACTCCCGGTGTTACTCACTGGTGCACCCGTGACAGCCCTCCTGTGAAGCACAAGATTTACAGGTTGACTGACCGGGTCAGAGCCAGCATCAAGGAGGAGGTCTCTAAGATGTTGGCGTTAGGGGTGATTGAGCCCTCCCACAGCCCTTGGGCCAGCCCAGTGGTCTTGGTCCCAAAGGCTGCCGCGCCCGGTGCCACTCCAGAACTCCATTTTTGTGTGGACTACCGTGGGCTCAATGCCGTCACCAGGACTGACGCGCACCCCATCCCCAGAGCTGATGAGCTCATTGATCGGTTGGGAGCTGCCCGGTTCCTCAGCACGTTTGATTTGACGTCTGGGTACTGGCAGATTGCCTTAACCGATGGGGCCAAGGAGAGATCAGCATTCTCAACCCCAGAAGGTCATTACCAATTCCGGGTGATGCCCTTTGAGTTGAAGAATGCCCCTGCCACCTTTCAGAGGTTGGTCAATCAGGTGTTGGCTGGGCTGGAGGATTTCAGTGCCGCCTACCTGGATGACATTGCTGTGTTCAGTTCCAGCTGGGAAGAACATTTACAGCACCTTGAGAAAGTGTTGAGGGCTCTGCAGGGTGCAGGCCTCACGATCAAGGCCAGTAAGTGCCAGATCGGGCATGGTTCTGTGGTGTACTTGGGACACCAGGTAGGAAGCGGCCAGGTGGCGCCCCTACAACCCAAGATTGACACCATTCTGGCTTGGGAGCCCCCAAGACCCAGACAGAGGTGAGAGCCTTCTTAGGTCTCACCGGTTACTATAGGAGATTTGTTAAGGGCTATGGCACCCTCGTTGCCCCCTTAACAGAGCTGACCTCTAAGAGGCAGCCCAGGAAAGTGATCTGGACTGAGTCCTGCCAGAAAGCTTTTGATGCCCTGAAGGCAGCCATGTGCACGGCGCCCGTGCTCAAGGCACCTGACTTCTCCAAGGAATTCGTCGTGCAGACTGACGCTTAGGAGCATGGTGTGGGAGCGGTGCTCTCACAGCTGAACGAAGAGGGCCTGGATCAGCCTGTAGTCTTCCTTAGCAGGAGACTACTCCCCCGGGAACAGAGGTGGAGTGCCATAGAAAGGGAAGCTTTTGCTGTGGTCTGGGCGCTGAAGAAGTTGAGACCATACCTGTTTGGGACTCACTTCCGGGTTCAGACAGACCACAGGCCCCTCAGATGGTTGATGCAAATGAGGGGTGAGAATCCAAAACTGCTGAGGTGGTCCATCTCCCTACAGGGAATGGACTTTACGGTGGAACACCGTCCTGGTACAGAACACGCCAACGCAGATGGTCTGTCCAGGTTCTTCCGCCTTAGTGAAGAGAACTCCAATGGGGTTGGGTAGTTCTCCCTACTTTCAGCTGGAGGGGACATGTGTTAGACTTGGCATCTTTTGGCGTGTTTCCCCTGACTTTTTGCTTTCTGTCCTCCCGGTTTTGACTCTGTTTTTGCTGGTGTAATGATTCTGTGCACTTTCCTCACTGCTGTCCAGTGGGAAAGTGCAAGTGCTCCTGTATAAAATGTGTTATGGATTGGTGTTTCCATGATTGGCCTATTTGGTTTATGTGTCAGTCCCTTGTAAAGTGCACTGCGAGTGCCAGGGCCTATAGACCAAATGCTGTTGGTGGGCTGCAGCACTGGATTGTGCCACCCACGCAAACAGCCCGTAAAGTGTAACTCGGGCCTGCCAACGCAGAGCCTGTGCGCAGCCTGGGGCTGCCATGTCGACTTAGCAAGTGCACACACTTGCAAGTCCCTAAACCTTCCCTTTGCTACATGTTAGTCACCCCTAAGGTAGGCCCAAGGTACCCCTGTGGGCAGGGTGCGTTGTATGCGAAAGGTAGGACATGCCCTGGTGTGTGTGGCATGTCCTGATAGTGAATTACAGCCTAGTTCGTTTTTCACTATTGCAAGGCTACCTGTTCCCCATAGGCCAGAACGGGCCGTTTTGATTATTACAGCTTATAATCCTAACTGACCCCGGGAACATGGTAGAGATTCGAGTTTAGTATGCCTGGACTCAGAATGATAAAATGCATCTTTTAGTGAAGTTGGTTTTAACATTCTGTGTTTGAAAATACCACTTTTAGAAAGTGGGTATTTTCTTGCCTAACCATCCAAGCCTGCCTCTGCGAGGTTGTGTATTCCTTGTCTGGAGTGTGAGTGACAGGGGCTGGGGGATGCCAGGAGACAGGGTGAGTCAGCACAGGGCTGAATAGCAAGATCTACATGTAGATGGGTGGGAGGGGTTGCACCTGGGCCCTGAATAAGACAGTGCCTTCCCTCCACAATGCTGGCTCCACCTCCTGTGGTGCGTCTGATGTCCCTGGCCTACTCACTGAAAGAAGGGACGGAGACTTGTCAACAAAGTGCTCCAGAACTGGTTTGGACTAGGCAAAGGCCTCTCTGCCTTCAGAGAACAAAGGAATTTGGGATATAAATATTGGGGCCCTGACCCCATGAATTTAGATCTCGCTGGAATCAAGGAACCTGCCAAGACGAAGAGCTGGAAGAGCTGCCAGGAGGAGTACTGCCCCTTTGCTGTGTTGTTGCTTTGTTGGGTTGGCCTGCAGTTGCTGCTTCTGTCTTGGGCAGTGAAAGGACAGGTCTGAACTTTCTACAAAACTTGTGCTGAGTATCTCCAAGGGCCTGAAACCGAGCTGGCCTCCTGTTAAGAAGTCTCAGGGACTGCAAAGACTTCACAAGCCTCTGGGTACCGCTTCTGGAACGCTGTTTCAGTTGCCACAGAGGAAGGGAACCGCAACCGACTCCGTCAACCGAATCCATCCCTGGCCGGTGACCTGTTTGCACCGCAGACCGCATCGCCCCGCTTCGCATCGCAACCCTGGTCTCACCGTGGGCGACGTCCGACTCCGCCAATATCGAGCCGCTGCTTGCACCGTGACCTGTGGGCACCGCAGTTCGCATCGCTTCACTGAACCAGCCGGACCCTACCGACGCGGTCGCTGCAACTGGCTCAAGAGTCGTGACCGCACCGCATTTGGGGCACCGCTCGCACGTCTGCGACGCACCGCTCCGACTCGCACCGCTGTCCGACGCCAGCTCCCGCAATCCGGCTTGGTCGCCTGCATCGCAACCTATCAGCACCGCATCGAGCATCGTCTCACCCTGCATCGCACGCCTTGGACTCACCGACTCGGTCTGCACGACGCTCATCGAGCCGCTGCCTGCACCGCATCGAGGGACACCGCACCTTGCATCGCTCCGTCTTGCACCGCAACTGCGACGAACGCCGACCGGCTCGTACACTCCGTACCAGCCACAACGAGAAAGGTACTGTGACCGAGTCTGTTCACGACTCTGCTGGCCCGTATCGACGCGGTCGGCTGGAACTGTTAGACTCTGTGGTTTTCAGCATCGCGGTAGGCTCGGACGGAGCTACCGACTCGTACGAACTTTGTTTTTGAACTATTCCTGCAAAGAAGAAGTTACCTTATCAAGCATTCATTTTTAAAGTATAGTATTGTGGATTTCCGTCGTAATTGGTCTTGTCTTGAGTATATAAAAATTGGTTATTTTTCTAAACTGGTGTGGTGTCCGTTTGTAGTGCTTACACTGTATTACTGTTGGTTATGTGCAAATGCTTTACACACTGCCTCTGAACTAAGCCTGACTGCTCGTGCCGAGCTACCACGAGGGTGAGCAGGGGTTACTTCACGAGTGTAACACCCTTACCCTGACTAGGAAGAAGGGTCCCTACTTGGACAAAGGTGCAAGCCCTTGCCAACTGGAGATCCCATTTCTAACACATTTGGACATGGATCCTGAGCATTGCTCCTTTATAACATAAGTTGATGAATGCTTTCAAAATTATTTTCTTCCAGTAGGCAAAGAAACAGAGTTGCCATCGAAGACTACAGTGCTTAATGTGTGCTGTGGCTGTCAGAATCAGATGTCGGTGATGGACCTGTATGAAGTGTGCCTCTGGTATTTGGGCCCAGGGCACGACTCCAAGTCATGCTACGAATGTGCCTTCATACAACCGAAGGTGATCTGTGACCGTAAAGCGAAGTTGTACATCTCCGAACACCGAAAGAAGTTACCGTCTTCATGGAAGTCCTACTCCAAGTTGAGGGTGTGGACACATTCCCGTTCTCAAGGCCATTCTCTCTACAAATCTTCTTCGCTGTTGAAGTTGTCTGGAAGTCCAAGTTAAAGAAGAAGCATAGGAAGTCAAAGAGGGGCTCCACACCGTCTAGCCTTTCTCTGTCCAAATAGAAGTTGAGCAGGCATCTAGGAGCCAATCAATCTCACCTCTGATCCAACAGCTGATCTTGAGCCACCCAGAATTCTTCGGGCCATTGGCGATGCCACAGCAGGTCATTACCTTTGGCGAGAGCATGCTGGATATTTTTGGCACTCTTCTGGCTCCATCTGGCATGCTGTCAGGTGCCAAGGATCTGCAGGGCCCTTCAGTCAGGTTACCTCTGGTGCGTCAGCCATTGGCACTGTCTGAGTCCCTCAAACTCACCTTCGATTCCGCACCTACTCTGGTACTGACTTCCACTCTGGCTACAAGATCTGCGCTGGTTCCTTCATTGACTCCATAATGGTGTTGCCAGCGCTGCCGTTCAAACCCCTGCTCACTCCATTACCAAACCCCAAACCAAATCCATCTTGAACTTATTGTCCTGACTTAGACAAAACACTTACTGTATAATGAAGCCTTCCTCAGAAGCTCCATCATCAGATTCCGATCAGTTTGCCACCACAATGATGATTGTGATAATGGGGGCGATTTACCCCCGCACTATAATGACAACATTGCATACATCGATTTGCAGGTGGCCAGTGGACTTCATACTTCCCCTGATATTGGGTTGATTTTGTCTCTTGGACCCCCAACGGAGGGGAGTGCTTCTTAGTGATTAGACATGTGGCTATGATCCTACAGCTACCTTATGTTGAAGTCTAAACAAATGTCCTGATTGAGTATTTGCTCCCTTGGCCAGCCTTGTCTGATCCCCTTACTTGCATTTAATGAGGCCCTGATGTGACAACCTTATGGGCACTTGGGCAAAGCTTTGCTCTTGTGCTCTAGTGAAAAGGCAAGTAGCCAGACGCCATAGTCCAGTGCCTGGTGACAGGTTTTCTTACGCAGCATCCTACTCCTAAGAGTTTGGTGGCCCTGGCATTTACCAGCAAAGTAAATCCTATTTTTTTGTTTAGTTTTTGCTATATTACAATGCAAACAGAACAATAGAGTAGGGTGCAATACAGATGTTAATTACACCACAAACATTCTCGGTTGTTAACCCCCACTGCCCCACGTCTAATGAGCTGGAGCCCGGAAGAACCATATCACATGTGGAGCATAGTATTTTATGTCCTTGGCTATTTTTCATATTATATCTTTCTAGTCTGTATCTTTTATCCACATAAACTCCTAAGAGTTGTGGGCGGCCTCTGGGCGTACCGGTGTGGTGCTTTGTTTCCTTTTTCCTCCCATGCTGCCAAGGCCCGGTTATCGCTCTCATTGTGCTGCTTTAATGAATAGGAATGCAAGGAGGCCCAAGTGTCTTTGGGTCTAGATTGGAGGGGCATAAGTTCCTAGTAAGCCGACAATTGCTTGTTACAGTACAGTACATCACGTAGCCAGTCCTTGACTGTTGGAGGGCCCAACGCCAATTAATTGTAATTTTTCTTTTGGCCAGTAACAATGCCAGTGCAATAAATTTTCTGTGTATGCTTGGGATGTTCTTGGCTTAACCCAGAAGATTCACTAGGGAGGTGACTGGTGTATAATAATTAAAGATGTCAAAGATCACCCTTTCCATGCTCGACCAGTATTTAGATATTTTGGGGCATTGCTGTGAGACATGTAGAAACCTAGGGCTTAGTGTACCACGTCTGCCACATTTTGCATCTGACCTGAGTCCATATAGTGACTCAGGTGTTTGGTAACCCTATACAGAAACTTAAAATGTACTAGGCCAAGCCTGTAATTAGGAGATAACGCTCCTGTCTCTTTTCAAAAGAATGTTCATTGTTGGTCACTTAGGGTGGCATTTAGTTCCGCTCTCCACTTTGATTTAGCAGTTGGTCATATATTGGTGCCTCACCTTGCATCATCCTGTAGATCGTGGCTATAAGTCTCCTGGAAGATGACGTTTTAGTACGTCCTCCAATGTGCGAAATACCTGCGAGGAGCTGGGAAATCTATTATTAACTTTCCAACTTGCTTCCCTGAGCCTAAGATAAAGAAAAATATATAGTGCAGTTTGATTGGCATTATCATGTATTGTACTGATCGGAAGAAGAGTTTCCCTGGGGTAGAGATCCCCCATAGAAGTTGGAGTGTGTTTAGCTGTTGACTTTCCTTTTGGTCACACTTGGGTTGCAAGCACATGTTATAAACCAGGGCCGGGCTAGTGGGGTAAATCATGTATGATTTTGCTCAGACTTTTAGCCGATCCCAGTTCCAGGTCACACATCTCACTGTGTTAGTTTGAGTTATTGGACAGTGTGCTCCGAGAGCAGATTATTTTGTTGAGTTACATTGAGCCAATGTCGTCTGGCACTATTGCAGCATATGGTTGACATGGTGTAGGAAATTGCCAAAAGTAAAAGTAATGCACTTCTGTGCCTAGATAATACAGTTCCAAGTCTAGTTCGGTCAACCACTCTTGTTCGAATAGTAGCGTTAAGACCCACCACCTCAATGAAGGTGTTTTATTTGCCCATGCCAGGCGGTCCATTTCATAGTGCAGTCTTATTTTTTTTAAAAAGGCGTTTTTGAGTGGGATGGGAATGTTGTCGAATATGTATAAAAATCTGAGCAGCATGATCATTTTTGCCAGTGCTACTGACCGGCTAAATATAGGGGCAGCTTGATTCATTGGTCTGTTTCTCGCTCTGTTTTTGAGCGCACTACCCCATATTTGTTTTGTATGAACTCTTTTATATTCCTACTTACCAGAATGTCTAAATATTTTACTGAGGTATTCCATAGTAGCAGGTTTTCTAAACCGCATCTGCGGTGGACGAGGTGAGGGGAAATATCACAGATTTAGACCAATTAATGGAAATGCTCATAAGGTATGCAAATTCTTTTTTTTTTTTTTCTTTTTTTTTTTTTCTTTTTTTTTATTAAACTTTTTATTGCATGAGAAAACAAACCAATGCTGGTACAACAAAGTCAGGTCTCTGTAAGCAATACCCCCACCTATACATACATACAGTATTAGAATGTCATTCAACCCGCGACCGAGCAGGGATCCATTCCCGATAATATACACACACATTTCCAGTGCCAATAATGGACCAGATTATCCATTCCGTATAAGCGGGAAACAACAGGCAGCTGGTACTGAGGAGAACAGGAATGTCACGTCTACGGGGGCGAGGCCAGCACTTCTGCCGTCAGCCGGGCCGTCAATGTCTGTCGTTCTCCGTGCAGCTCCCTCGTCGGGGAAATACAGATGTCTCCTCTGTACTTATTCCACCTCCCCCACTTCTGGTCCCACTTCTTGGGGCAACCCCGTCCCCTGAACACCGATTTTTCGGCGATCATGGTAGTGTCCATGTCTTTTGCCCAGTCGCCCAGGAGTGGGATCGTCGCCACCCCCCAGTGTCGTGCAATATTCCTCTTCGCGATTAAGAAGCCCATAGAGGCCCATGTCCGTTCAGCATGTGTGAAGTCAGACGTTTCCCAGATATTGAGTAAACATAGTTGGGGAGATAACCCCAGGGATTTGCCACCCGCCCTCTGAAGTTGACGAGCAATTGCCACCCAGTAGTCCTGGATACGTGGACAGTCCCATATGATATGAAAGAAAGTACCCTCCTGATTACAGTGTCGGAGACACAACGGATCGGGGCGTCTACCCAACCTGAACAGAAGTTTGGCATCGAAATAGGCTCGATGAAGGATCTTGAATTGGAGCAGTCGCATGCGCATGGGAATGGCTATTTCGCGGGCTGACGCAAGGGCGTCTCGCCAATTGTCGTCCTCAATCACTCCCAGATCCCCCTCCCACTTCACCCTCAGTTTCAGCATCGGGTCAGCGCGATTGTTGATCAGTTTCTTGTAGGTCAGCGAGATGGCCTTGCGGTCCATGGGATCCAACAACAACCGGTCCTCCAGGGGGGACGAATCAGGGAGGGAGCCCTCGCTCGGCAGGGCAGCGGCCACAGCGTGCTTAATCTGTAAATACCTGAACGTCTCGGAAGGAGCCAGGTGATATTTAGTTTGGAGTTCCTGGAACGATGCTAGCTTTCCCCTGACCCATATGTCTTTAACTGCGGAAATGCCGATTAAATCCCATTTGTCGAACCCCGGACAGGTACTGAGGTGACCCAGAATATCGGGCTCCCACAGGGGAGTCGCTTTCGTCAGGCGCTTATGCCAGCCTAGCCTTTTAGTGACGTTGTGCCAGATCTCGACCGTACGCGCGGTGGGGCCTGTTAAGTTGAGTTTGCGGGGGTTGGTATAGAGTGCTCTGTTATATCCGCCCCTTCCCAGAAGCCAATGGTCCGTGCGAAAGGTAGGCTCATCATGGGGTTCGAACACCCAGCGATTAATTACGCTCAGTTGGGACGCCTGATAGTATAGTCTAATATCGGGTAGACCGATGCCCCTGTCATACCAGCCCATGGTAAGTTTATTCATGGCGACGCGCGGCGTACGATCTTCCCACAGCAGTCCCCTCAATACCCCGTCGATTTGGGCAAAGTAAGAGTCTGGTATCGGGATGGGGGTATTCTGCAGGGCGTACAGAAACCGTGGGAGTGCTAACATTTTAAACAGGGACGCGCGTCCTAGTAAGGTGAGAGGACGAGAGCGCCAATGCGTCGCGTCGGATTTAAAACGTTGGAGGGGCCCGAGTAGGTTGTGCTTGAAGAAGAGATCGGAGTCGGGAGTGACAAAAATGCCCAAGTACCGAAAACCCTGGGGGGCCACCGGAATGTCATAGCCCCGCGGGCTCGCCGGCGTGGGACCCCACAGCGCAAACATCTGAGACTTGGACCAATTTATTTGATATCCAGAGTGGGCGCCGAAAATATGAAAAATGTGGAGCACCCGTCGCAGTGACCTCGCCGGGGAAGCCAGGTATAAAAGGATATCGTCGGCATACAGCGAGATCCGGTCCTCGTGATGGGACGTCCACTTAAGGCCCCGTATCCCGGGGTCACCTCGGACCCACACCGCAAGTGGCTCCAAGACGAGGGCGAAGAGTAGCGGTGACAAGGGGCAACCTTGCCTCGTGCCCCGATGAAGCGAGAAAGTGGCGGAGCGATGGTTATTGATGACGACATGAGCCGTAGGGTACGTGTACAATAGTCGGATCCAGCGGATTAGTTTGGGCCCGAACCCCAGGCGAGCCAGAACGGCGAAAAGAAAGTCCCACTCGATGGTGTCAAAAGCCATAGAGGCATCTAATGACAAGAGAATCGCGTCTTCCTCTATGGTATGGAGTCTGCCGAGGACCCCATGCACACGGCGCACATTTCGGGCTGTGTTCCTTCCCGGCATGAACCCGGATTGGTCCGGGTGGACCAGGTCCGAGATATAATGGAGGAGACGATTCGCAAGGAGTTTGGCCAGGATTTTGGCCTCGACCGTCAGAAGGGAGATGGGGCGATATGATTTGCAATCCTCGACCGGCTTATTCGGTTTGTGAATGACTACAATCGCTGCATTACGGACTTCAGTGGGGAGGACTCCCAGCTCAAAACAATCCTTGTATAAATGTAACAGGTGAGGAGCCAGTAGCACTGACATGGGCTTGAAGAGCTCAATAGGGAGCCCATTGGGGCCCATGGCCTTCCCAGATCGAACGTCCTGGATGGCTTTCTGGACCTCCAACACTGTGACGTCCGCCTCCAGAGCCTCTCTGTCCTGTAGGGAAATGGTGGGGACATCCATCGTGACCAAGAGGTCAGCGGATAGTGAGGCCTGAGACGTGGGGGAGCTAGCATACACCTCCTCATAGTATCTGGCGAATGTATCAGCTATTTGTTGAGGGTCAGTGATGAGGGTACCCTGCGGATTTGCGATCGCACGGACCCATCTGGCAGCTTGTTCCCGTCGTTCGAGCCATGCCAGGAGTTTACCTGTCTGTTCACCCTGCTCATAAATCCTGTTTTGGGAGGCTAACGAGCGCGCTGCAGCATCCTCTGCGAGGAGCTGCCGATAGTCCAGTCTCGTAAGCGTCAAGCTGTGTCCGGTGGCGGAGTCAGGATCCCGGGCCACCAACTCCTCCAAGTGCGAGATCTCGGCCTCCAGCTCCAGTACTCTCTTGGCTCTCTCCGCCCTGTGACCCACCATGAGCGACAAAGCCCTGCCCTTTATGACCGCCCCGAAGGCCCCCCACAGCGTCACTGCAGAGTCGACTGAGCCCACATTCTCCGCAAAATAATATTCAGCGTCTTTGCGGAGAGCGTCTCTGATGTGTGGAATCTTCAATGCCCACGGGTGGACGGAAATAGTGTGTGGGCGCCCCCCATAACGAGAACCCAGAGTCGCTAAGACAGGAGAGTGGTCCGATATCCCACGGGCCAGACAGCTCGACCTCGTAAAGAGTTGAATGTCTTGGGCATGAGTAAATACGTAGTCAATTCGCGACTGACTGCCGTGCACCCCCGACTGGAACGTGAAGCGAGTAGTCGATGGGTTGAACCATCTCCACACATCCACAACCCCCAGAGCATTCGCGAATTCCGACAGGTGCGACCCTTTAGAAGGGTCCCCCCGGGGCGGTAAGCGGTCGAGAGAACCCTCCATCGCAAGATTGAAATCTCCCCCAACATCAATACCCCACGCGGCAGCTCCAGGAGCAGGACCCCCAGATCACGCAATGTGGGGCGCTGTAAACCGGGAGGCGCATAAACAGAGACGACATTAACAACCCTTCCCTCCCAAGAGCCAGAGACCGCCGCGTATCTGCCCTGAGGGTCAGTCCAGGTATTGTGAACGATGTAGGGACAGCCCCTTCGCTGCAAGACCCCCACCCCCCTGGAGCCTGAAGTGAAACCGGAGTGGACCACCAATTTGTATCCTTTCCTGTTCAAGGCACCGCAGGTATTCCCGATCAGGTGCGTCTCCTGCAAGAGGGCCAAGTCAAGTTTGTTGCGCTTGATGTACTGCAACACAATACCCCGCTTGATTTTGTCACCCAGTCCATTAACGTTCCAGTGGACAGATTAAGTGTCAGTCCCCGTGTCATCACTGCCGTCTAATGAGAGTCCAGAGGTGACGGATAGTCAGGCATGGCTGGGGATAGACCAGGTGGATGCCCTTGGCCACCGCGGCGGTCGAATGGTGCATAGGGGTGTAGTGGTGAACAATAGCATGTACCAGTACCAAACATAACGAAAACAAAGCCCATGGGATATAACATATTCGGATTAAAAACAATATCAAGATTGACATTCCACTGCAAACCCTACCCTACCCTCCCTCCCCCCAAACCCAACGTATCTTCCCCCCTCCCCCCCTCCCTGCCTCCCTGCTGGGCGGTAACAAACCCCCCCCCCCCAAACTAGCAGAGTGCCTATCGCCCACCCTTCAAATACCTTAAGGGGTCGTGAACCAAACCGAGCACATACGCTTGTGATATGGTCATTTTACCAACTGTAACCATAAACATTAATCATGTTTGTACGGGAGCAGTAGCCGGGGCCCAGAGTATGACCCGCAGCGCCCGTGTACTGAATCGAGGAACAGGCAAACCCAGGGAAAACAGTTCAACTACCCATATATGATAGTACAGTTCGGAGTAGCAGAGTTCGATGCTTGTGATAGGGAAAAGTCTGTGGTTACTCCCCTCAGGCCGTCTGTCCCCGTCCATCAACCCCAAGGGATAAACATACAGACCAGTCATTCTGCGCCTCCTGTCGCGCCTTGCGCGTCGTCTGGCAACGGTGAGCCACCTCCGGGGGCACGGGCGCCACCATTCCTCCGCACACCACGGCCTCGATTGTTGTGGCGGCTCGCCATTCGCCAGCCCTCCAGCCAGTCCCAGGTCTCCTCCGGGGAGGAGAAGAACCAGGATTTTCCGTCCGATTCCACTCGCAGCTTGGCTGGGAACATCATTGCATATTTCAGGTCTTTATCACGGAGCGCCTTTTTAACTTCCAGGAAGCTTCGACGTTGTCTCTGCACTTTGAGGGTGAAGTCCGGGAAGAAAGAGATGCGACTGTTTTGGAAGTCGATCGGTGGAGCAGAGCGGGCAAATTGCAGAATAACGTCCCTGTCTCAGAAGTTGAATATCCTGCGAGGAGCGGTCTCGGGGGGGCTCCAGGCCTCGGCCGACCCCCAGGGACATGGTGCGCCCGCTCCACCGAGAAGAAGTTGGAGAGGCCCTTCGGCTTGAGGTAGGTAGTGATTAGCTCTTCCACGAATAAGTCCGCCGAAGGCCCTTCTGCGCGCTCCGGGACACCAATAATCCGGACGTTGTTGCGTCTAGAGCGTCCCTCGTAGTCATCCAGCTGGGCTTCGAGCTTCGCAGTGTGTTGCTGCAGGTCCTCCACCTTTCTCTGTAGCCCTGACATGTCCTTGATTAGTGAGGTTGCCTTGAGTTCGACCTCCTTGAGGCGTAAGTTCATTGAGCGCATATCCTCCCTAATGAGGGAGACCTCGGTGGACACCGAGTCGATACGTGTCTCCAGGGACGTGCGGACCGTAGTGATAGCTTCCAAGATGTCCTGAAGCGTTGGCTCCCTTTTCTTCCCACAGGCCTCCGACTTGTCCGAGGCAGAGAGACCTTCTTTAGGGCTGGCACCCGGGGCCCCCTCCCAGGCGAACTTGGACAACTTGGTATGGAGCGCGGCCTTCGAGCCGCTGCCCCCCGCCATAGTCGTAACGGATCTCACACACGCAACCGGGTGTCACACTCTGCAATAGCGTTCAGGGCGCTCTCGGTCGCCTCTCAATAGCAGAGGCGCGTGCCCCAAGTCGCCAACCTTCGGAGTCCTTCGGTGCATGGGAACGCCACCTGTGGGCCACTGCCACTCGGGGGCCGCACCCCACTCTCGCACCCGATTCCACAATCAGAGCAGGAGGGCCCCGACTCCAGGGACAGCTCAGCAGGGGTCAGTTATCTCCTCCCGTGCAACCCTGCGGCCGGCGGGGCCGCGATGTAGTAACACAGGGCAGTCACAGGGCCTCTGCTGCATTGGGGAGTGATGGGTCCAGGAGCTGAGATGCCACCAGATTCCGCGTGTGCTGTCAGGCCCAGTCCGCCCCCGCTATTGCACTTGCAGCGCATGTGTAGGTGAATCGGCCGCGCAGTCTAGGGCCGGAAACCCCGGTCAACACCGGCGGACACCGAGCCTCCCCGGCCGGGCAGTCTCCGCCCTGCGAACTCCACGCCGGCTTCGAGCTATCAGGTTGGGGCCGATGCGGGCGCCAGCGCGTACGCCCCCGCGGCCGCGGGCCACTTCGGAGCTCCCTCCGCTCCCCGTCCGAGTCTGCACCGGGGCGGCCGGTGCACGCCCCCGATAGAGCGCGGCCCACAGCGCCGACAGCGGCGGAGCAAGGCCACCCCAATCGCTGTCTACAATCGCACTATACTCACAGTGCGGAGATCGGCGCCCAGCGCTAGGACACAGTCCAGGGCCCACACAGTCACCAGGCCGCGCGGCAGCTACGCAGCAGCAGCAACGTCGGAGGCCCCGCAGCAGACGCTGTGCACCTCCGATCCAGTCGCGGGAGGTGGCAATCTGGTCCGGCGTCCCTCCGGTAGCAGTTATGAAGGAAGGAGCTCCGGTTTGGGTACAGTTGGACGGATTGTTTACGGATGTTAGTGCTCGGTGCGGCGGAGCCGACGGACTACGCGGCCATCTTGATGCCTGGCTTGGCCACGCCCCCAAGGGATGCAAATTTAATGAATTATCAGATGAGAGGTGATAATTTAAGTCAGGCTGTTGCACATACACTGCGACATCATCCGCATAAAGTGATACTATGATGTATCTAACAGTGAAGCAGAGTCCTGGGTCTGCATGTTGTTGTCGTAGCCTAGCCACTAGCAACTCCATTCAGATGGCAAATAAGATGGGCGATAAAGGGCATCCTAGCCTCGGCCCTTTCTTTTTTGAAATTGGGGTTGACAGCATGCCGTTTACTACAATGCGTGTTGACAGTGCTTTATATAAGACTCACTTTGTAAATCCTCTTCTAAAGCAAATCGGTCAAGTAGGCAAAAGAGATGGGGACTTTCCAGAAAGACTGCTGCTGTGCTCAGCACGGGGTCCAACTGGTGGAGGAGTGCAAACGGAGTTCTATGGTTGTGGGAGGTTGATCTTCCTGGTATGAATCTGGCTTGGTCTGGTCTGACGAAGTCCAACAACAGCAGTGCAAAGCAGTTAACAAGGACTTTAGCTAGGGTTTTAATAACCTTTTTTGATGACGGATAATGGGCGGTAGGAATCGCACTTTTGGGGTGTTTTTTTTCTGGGTATAGAAGGGTTATCTTTATTGTTTCTCTGAGGGATGGGGTTAGCCTCTTTAATAGGACTCTTCGTACATGATTAGGAGTCTGAGCACTGGGATCCCCTCATATTCCTTGTAGGATTGAGTCATTAGGCCTCCTGGACCTAGGACTTTGTCACTTGGCAACTGTTTAATTACTTGCAAAATCTCCTCTGTTGTGAGTCATGTTTAATTATTGTCTATGACCATCATCTAGCTAGGGCAGTGCTATGGTATCAAAGAATTTTTGTATTTACCGAAAGGTAGGGCGTGATTTAGAAGTGTAAAGAACTGCATACAATTGTGCCAGTGTTTACATTTGTAACGTCCCCCTCATTATTTTCACAATGTTCGAGAAGTTTTTCTAAGTCCTTAACAGTCCTGCTAGGTTTTTGGTGTGCGTGTTACCCTGCTTGTATTTCCTGGCCATTGCTTCTCTGTAGGTTATTGAGCTTGCTGTGGGCTGCCTCGTTGAAGTCATGTAATTTTGTGTTTAATTCTGCCAAAGTAGCAGTGTGCATTTGTATTTGAAAATCGCTTTATTTGTTGTAAATCGGTTGTCCTGTATTACACTCTCTTTGTGTCCCGCCTTACCTCAACTCTGACATCCCAACCTTGACAGAGAGAATAAATGTGCCCACTCTACCCCAAATACTGTTTATACTCAATATAAAAGTACAATTACAACAATAACATTAAGACTTCCTATAGGAATCACAGTACTCACCAGACGACTAGCTCTTCTACAAGTGGGGTGAGGTATCAAGTCATCTCTGTTAAGAAAGTGGCGAAAGTGCACAGAGAGCTAAGTATACATTCAACCCTCAGAAGAAGTTGGTAGCTGAGGGATTATAGGTCATTGTGTTGTTCTTCCAGTGCCATTTATAATGTCGCTATCATGAACTGGTGCATCCTTTTATGCCTAAAAAGCTTTATTTCAAGGGAGTTGAATGGCTGATATGTGCTGTAAGTATAGTGTCAATGAGTTTGGGAGCTGAAGTGGTTTCATCCCTCCTGGACAGCACAGCCAGCGCTCAATTTTCATTTGTTGTCAATCGTCGAATCGTCATCCCCTCCTTGAGCAGATACATTGCGGGGCTACGAGTGTTCAAGTTTTTGTTGCAGAAACTGTTTGGCTTGTTTTGGGTATAGGAAAACATATGGCTTGCCATTCAACATGATTTGAAGTTTTGCTGGGTACAAGACTCTGTATTAGATCCATGCTTTCTGCAGGGTGCACTTTATTGGGAAGAACTCCCTGCATGCTGCCTGCACTGTGAAGGTAAAGTCGAGGTAGAAGGAAACAGAGTTGTCATCTTAGTTGATGTACCTATGCTCTCTGGAGAGGCAAAGATAGTGTCCCAATCGAAATTGTAAAGAGGCGTTCTGTTACCAGGTGTGCAGACTCCCCAGATGGCGGACGAAATTTAAGTGATCAATACACACGCTCTACTAAAATTCTAGAAGTGAAACTGTTTTTCAGAAAGATGCTCATGAGTACCTTTGATGTATTCTTCCATGCTGCCCTTTTTCGTCAACTCCACGATCCCCAAGATGCACAGGTTATTGCATTGTGATCTTTCTTCAAGTTGATCTATGTGAGTTTCCTCGTTGGCTACTTTTGCATTCATATGATCGAGGCAGTCCCTGAGTGTATCAATCTTAGAATCGATTATCTCCAGGCAGTGCTTCATAGCAATAATTGGTGAAGGTCTGGGTCTTTGTTCAGTGCTGGTTGTGTCGGGGAATTTGTGCTTTCTGCCTGTGTTTCAGAGGCATATTGCCCTGCCACAGTATTTTTCTCAAACTGCAGTTTTGTTTGCTTTCAGTCATACTTGCCCATTTTGTTGGTTTTGGCGCTGCGGCGGCTCTCCTATAGGGCTTTCCTGTGTGCCTTTGCCATGAGGGTCTGTGCTCAGGGGCACACCTTTGTACTTTGCTGGAAGTTATAAGGTGAAGATTTCAGCTTGTTTCACCCCAAAGAGCACCACCTCACCGCCCAGTGAATCAATGAGACTGCCTCTGTTGCACCACATCATCACTGGTTCTCTCGTAGGGGATTTCCATGTATAGTCCTAAGCACTGAATAGTCCCGCCCACGTGCGGGGACCCCGGAGCACTTCTCCGATATGTATCTTCTTCAATATGTATCTTCTTAAGTGTAGAATTTTGCCTTTCTTGAGGAAGGCCTGCACAGACACTTAAGAAAGAGACAGATTATCCAGCCTATATACATAGGCTGCAATAGCCAAATTCTTCATCATGAAGTCAGAAAAGGGCCAGCGCAAAGCAGATGTGCATAATTTCAAGATGTTTTTGAAAACAGCATAAATCTCCCTCACAAACCCAATTTTATGATAGAGATGAAGGAGAAGGAGGACAGAGTACCCTCACAGGCTGTTATTATATTGCTAAAAAGAGACTTTTCAAACACTCACCCCCAGTCACAGATCTGGGTTTAATCCATCCATCGTTATTTTGCTCACCAAGTCACCCCAGTTTGGACCCAGCAAAATGCGAATCAGTCTTGAACATGTTTGTGATGTTGCTATGTTCGCCTTAAGTGGCTAAGGGTATGCCCAGACCTGGGCGCCTTGCTCTCTACACCACTGGATTCAAGCTAGCCTGGCTGAATATGGGTGATACCCTGAAACCCAGTCCCAAGAAGGTAGTCATCAGTCCAGGGAGGACCTGGCCTGGCATTTCAGGCTGGACTGTTCCCATGGGGATCAGGGGCAAGACTGATTGGCATATTTCTGGGTCTAAACTGGGGTGATGTGGTGAGCAAATGAACGATGGATTAAACCCAGATCTATGACTGGGGGTGAGTGTTGGAAAAGTTTCAACACTCCATCTATCATTTAATTTTGTGATGTTTCCTTATGGATATGCCTTTCGATGGGTCCTCCTGTTTGGGGAAACAGCAGGCTCTGCTCTCTAGTGAGATCTGAAGTCTTAGTGGCCCAGCACCAAGGGAAACTGTCAGACGTCATCCAAGTTTCAGAGTAGACTACATAAGAGCTGTAGAGGGCACTGCTTGCCCTCAGCCTGTCCAATGACCAGTCCCTCTCTCTTCCCCACCCAGAGCTGAAGGTGGTGACAGATGCATCCCTGCTGTGCTTAGAATATCATCTGGGAGAGCCGGAGATCAGAGGGCTCTACTGTCTGATGGAAACCTGACTCCACATAAATCTGTCTGTCAGAGCTGCAGCCCACCTGCCTGTTAAAGGCTTTCATACCGTATCTCAAGGTAAGGCTGGTGTAGTTTCTAATGGACACATGCGGTACAGCAACAAGAAGGGCGGAATGGGGTTCTCGTGAGCTTGTGCAAAGAGCCCCTTTGGAGTTGACTGGAGCATTATGGCATACCACTGTCGTGAACCACCTGATGTCATTTTTAAATGGCAGGGCGGACAAGCTCACTTGGCGATGCCTGGTGGATCACAAAATGACGATTGCATCCTGCAGTGTCGCAAGATATTTTCCAATAGTAGGGAAAACTCTTGCTTGATCTTTTTGCCACAGTTGATAATGTTCAGTGTCAAAACCTTTATGCATTGTACTCTTTCTCTATGAGATGCATTAAGGCTGGAGTGGATTACAGAACTCCTGAGCGCCTTTATGCCCCTATCTCTTCTGTCCGGAGTTTCAAACAAAATCAGGAACGCCTAAGCCGAAGTCATCCTAGTGGCCTCAGATTGCACCAGGAGAGTGTGCTACCCAGATTGTATGGACATGAGGATGCGTCCTTCGATGAGGCTACCGCTTCGGAAGGATCTTCTGTTGCAGCAGCAGGGAAGGGTTCTGCACCTGAACATGCACAATAGATACCTCCATGCGCCGAGATTGAACAGTTGCAGTTGACTGCATCCATTCTGCCTCCTGAGGTTGTAGATTTCCTCCTCGCCCTCAGGCACCCCTCTATAAAATCTATTTAATGCAGCATGCTGGGACAAATTTGTGGCCTCTGCAACACTGATCCCCGACAGGTTAAACTTTCGCATGATTTGTTGTTTGTTTTATATTTGGCCCAGGAACATTTTCATTGGGCACCATTATAGGTTATTTGTCAGCTCTTGTGGCCTTTATGCATTTGCTAGACCAGGTGTCCTTGTTTATACCACCTATTGTGATGTTGTTTATTAAAGGTTTGACACACACATTCCCTCCTAAATAGTTTGTAATGCTATAGTGCTATCTTAATTTGGTCAAAATGTTCCTCTTGTCTCCCCTATTCTAGCCAATACACAACTGCTTGGTGCGTCTACTGACTGTGAAAACCATCTTCTTCTTTGCAATCACTTAAGCTTGTTGCATGAGTAAGCTCCAGGCTCTCTCAGTACAAATGCTATACACCAGCTTTTTTCCAGACAAACTTGCTGAGGACCAGGGCAGCCTTTTTGCCTTTTCACTTTGGACAATCCATCAGCCTTCCAACGTTCTTTGCCCTGCCTTAACCCTCTAAAGAAGAGAGACTTCATTGACTGGACCCCAAAAGAGCTTTCAGCTTTTACATGGATCACACCGAAGACCTTTGGGTGAGCTATCACATTTTTGCAGGTTTCTCAAGGGGTAAGTCAGTGCAGAAAAGGACTGTTGAGGTGGATAGCCCCCAGCATCAAGATCTTCTTTGCATTGGTCAAGAGGCTGCCTACAGAAGAACCAAAGGCTCATTTCATCAGGGCAAAGACTGCTTTCACTATTTGGGCACGCAGAGTACCTGCTCTTGGCATCTGCCATTGTGCGATGTGGGCGGCAGTGAAAGCCAGAGCCGACAGGATGTACATTTCGCTTGTTCGGTCCCGCAAGGCTTTTCGCTCTGAGCTCACTTTATAGAGCCTTCACCTTCTCAGGCACAGCTTTGGTATTCTGTTCTTAAGGTGAAGAACAAGTTATTTAACTTTGGCAATGCCTTTTCTGATTGATACTCGATGTAACCACAGATTCCTCTGTGCCCCTCACTTTCCCGTTCTGTGGAGTGGGCTTCTTTTACCATCTAAAAAGGTCCCAAACTAGAGATCTGCACAGATGTAACTCCAACTTTTTTTGTGCTCCATGTCTGAGGGAGTGGAAAGAGTCCAGCGAGAAACTGACATTGGCGCACACGGTAGCCTAGATGCTCTGTTACTTCCGGGAAAGAACAAAGTCAGCTCAGAGCTGCATGGTGCCGCCTAGCAGCACACAGGAGGTCTTCTGTGCAAATGTCTGAATCATTTGTAGAGTCTTGGGCATATTCTAAAGGTGAGTAATCTGCAGCTAGAAAAAGTATCCACCAGAAAGAGCATTATGGAAGGTAAGTAACTTAGTCTCCAAATATATAGCAGTCCTTCATTTTTGGTATTCCTTAACAAAGGGACAGCAGCACAAAGCTGTAGGAGCTTTTCAACCACAGGCAGTTTTTTGGCTCTCTACTTTTGGGTTCACATACCCATAAAGAGAAGCTATCCTGATACCCCATTCCCCTGGTACAGAGATCATCTTGGTTCCAACTGTTTGATCACTGGGAAAGGATTCCAGTATCCCTCAATGACCTCCTATCCCTACAATGAGATGGAATAAGTCATAGTACCTTTGTGAGAATTGATAGTTTGTCGGCGCCCAGTAAAAGTAAAGTGTACCTTTTATTCAACATTGATTTCAGTTTATTTGATTGAAGCTAATAAAAAAAAAAAGATTAACTGCAAAGTAAATTTAAATTCAGTTATGGACCAAAGGTATACAGCCCATGGTTATGTTGTTGAACACTTCTCCGTAATAGACTAGTACAATATATATAGGGCACACCTGTAGACTCCCATGGTAAAAAAGTGTCCGCAAACTGGGCAGAGCAATCCATGATGGCATGGGCCCACTGTATCTCATGAAAGATATCCTCCAAAACAATCCTCACAACAGTCCAAGCCTCCAGCCCATCCTAGAAGCAGGCCCTCAACTCTAAGCTAGTTCCTTGAATATCTCTTTACCGTCTCAAGCTAAAGACATGAAGCTTTAACTATTATTTCTCATATTTACTGAACTAAAACTTCTAAGGTGTCCATCAAATAGTTATTTGTTACTAAAGTAATCTTACTGACTGAGCATGATTTTTTAGAGTTGGCTCAGGCTTCACACCAACCACAACAAGCTAGATCAAAACTGCTTGACCAAGCTTTCTAATTTGTCAAGGAGAAGTTGGAAACATGACTTTCCATGCAGACCAGGTTCATAGTGCATGGTGAGTAGAGGATGCATGCAGTTCCATCTTTGATACTGTCAGGTGGTCCTAAGCCCAAATGATCGCGAAGTAGCTTGGCAATTACTGTAAAGTCTTCTGAATGTCAGTGCAAGCAAGCTTATGATATGCGTGGCACACACTTTCAAAAGGAAGATAGAAGAGCGTGATATTCTTTATGCAGGTGTAAGGACCACATGACGCCTATTAAGATCCTATTCCATAATCTTGTATTCAGATTGATGTAGATGTTTTCTTTTGCCAATGTACTGTTTTTTTATATGATGAGAGCTCCATCATTAGCAGGCACAACATGCAGCCATGTTTATTATGTTATATGATGGATGACGTTAGACTAATCAGCACACATAGTAAAACTCTGCTGAATTCAATTCCTATTTTTGATTAATATTGATCAAGCATGCATAAAATATAAGAAGGCGGTAAAATGGTGGGTAAAATAAATTAAACTTAAAACCATTAACGTTAAGGCATTTTGTGAAAGATTAAGACTAAATGGGAGACATAAGTAGTCATTAGGATATTAAAATAAATAAACATGACCTTGTTGAATATCCTGTCCCTAAAGAAATGTTTGCATAAATTCACAGGGTACAGGAGAGACGATAATTGTATGATGCTGGGTTTAAACATTTCTTATTTTCCTCCCCTACAGAGTGTTGCTTTGTACATCCTAGGTGATGAGAATGCTCTTTTAAATGAGTCATCAAAGTATTTGTCCAAAATAACTGCAGGTACGTTAACTTTTTTGCATAATTATGGTTAATTATAAAGTACATTACAACACATTCTGGCCTAATGCTTTTCACACGGGCGTGCACAAACTATGTCATGGTCCCAATAGAAAAATTATATTCTTTCTTTTCTAGGACAACGAAAACAGCAAAAGGAACAGGATAATAAACGGTAATTATGGAGTGATTTAGATCCATCCTTTTGTTATATATATATGTGTGTGTGTTTATATATTATGATAATCTTAGTTAATGTGTTGAAAATTTTCTTTGCCAGGCTAAGTTTCCAACCAAACACCTGTGTCTCCAGCCTCTCTGAGAAATTGGTTGTCTGGATGACCACTGTAGGTGAGACTCTTTGTTTCTAAAGTAAAATGTGTCCGTATTATCATTACTAATGTGCTTGGCCCCCTAATGAATTATGTGTGTGCATAGGAATACATAGACACAAGGGGTTGTGCTCTGGCTCCCTTCCCCACAGCAACAATGATATTTTGCATCCTCTACCCCAGCCACAAATGTCTAATCTTGCGCAGCATGTCATTTGTAATACCACACAAGTATTTTGCTTTTATCAGACAAAATGAGTGTATCCCCCAGGATTTCATAGGTTCCTTCAAATAGGTCAAATACAGTGAGAGTCAATGTGCACCCAAGGCGTGAATAAAGATGAGTCAATTCCATCAAAATCTTCACAATACGTTCCTTTATTTTTCTTCGCTTTAAGAGTCGTTATTAATCACATTTTGTATATGATCAAGACTGACTCCAAAACATGTTTCACCCAATGGAGGCATGCAAGCCAAGAGCTTTTCCAAGGCTGTCTTTCTATTATATGAAAAGGGAAAACCCAAAAGAAAAATCATTAAGCATTTGGTCACTCTGGTATGAAGCGTCCAATGATCCAGAAAAGTAGTTCTTTCCCAAAAGTGGTCACTACGGTCTGCAACGCCAAATGCAGTGGTGACCAGAGGTTTAATGATTTTTCATTTGGAATTTCCCTTTTCATAAACTCGAAAGACAGCCTCTGCTCCCCACCTTTTCCTTATGCATGGCTGTGCCATGGAGGGTGGTGGTCCCCGGGACCAAAAACTGCCCTGGAAGGGGGGCTGTGCAGCCCCCTCTCCCTTTTAAATATGGCTGGGCCCCGGGGAGGTGGTGGTCCCTGGGGCTAAAAACGGTCCCAATTATATAAATAAATACACCCTCGAGACCTGGACCACCCGGGGGCATATAACAAACAAGCGCTGGAGTCCCGCTTAGTTTTTAAAACTTTTTTTTTACAGCGGATCCTCTGCAAACTCATGGTAATTAAAAAAAATCTTTTTTTTAAAGTTTTTGGCCCCGGCTGGGTTCTTGTGATACCCCACCAGCAGGCCTTTGGGGGGTGGGGTCAGTGTATTCCTACCCTGCCCCCTTCTTTTTTTTTTATTGTCGCTTTTTTTCTTAGGAGTCACGTCCCCAGATATACAAATTTATTTTTCCTTTAATTACTCCAAAACTACTAAACGGATTTTCACCAAATTACAAAAAACACTCTTTCTGGACCAAGATTTCGCTTTCTGCCAAATGTGGTGTATTTCCGTTCAGCGGTTCGGCCAGTAGTTGTGTCCCTATGGGAAATTGCATGGGGAAAAAACATCTGGGCCCCCTTTTACTTGGCCCCCACTTGACGATCCACATCGAAACGTTCCACACAGCAGCCAAAGTAAGTTGCGTACTAGTTTTGAAAATTTCGTGAAGATTCGTCAAACGGTGCTGAAGTTATTGGCAATACAAAAAACGCTTTGTCTATGGAAACTAGGGGCCTGCTTTGGATCTTGGTGGTCTTACTGCCGGTCTGCCGCGACGGCGGGATCAAGTACTCCACTGAGCTGACATTGTTCTGCCCGCTGCATTTAGGTGTATACGCGATACACAGAGGGCCGTCTGAGCAGCTGTCTTCTGTGTTGGCGTACCGCCTGCCATCGCTGCCTAGACGGCAGGGTCTTGCCGAGCAGATTTGGATGTTCCCGTTGGGCTGCCGGTGTCCATTTGGCGGAGGACTGATGGGGACAACCGCGGTGGTTTGGAAGACAGGTAAATAACAATTTTTTAAATATGTAAGACAAATATGTTATGTATGTAGGTGATGTGTTGTGACCATTATGTGTACATTCTGCATTGCACCCCACCAACATACACACACCATGCATGCAATGTAGAACCACACACCACAAACACCTACCTTCGGGTCCATCAAAACGGGGTGCCGGTCCGTCGCGGTCAAGGTGCAGCAGGACACCGCAGCCTGAACCCTGAAAAAGGTGAGTTTTCACCCCTTTTCTACCCATTCCACTGATCTGAAGTAGGAGGATTCCTGTAGGAATTCCCTATGAAATAGGCCACATCCAAATGTGGGGGGCAGGAATCCTGGCTAGACTCCAACCGCCGCCACCTACAGCCCATCCTGCTGTAGGGGCGAAGAACGAAGTCCTGGCGGAGTCGGTGGGACAGCAGTGGTTTCTCTCCCATTGCCAGCCAACATCTCAATCTGGCCAGGCGGGCGGAAAGACCTCCAAAAAAGCCCATTCTATCGCGGTCCCACCAACAACTTAATCAGGCCTTTCCGCCTGCCTGGCCAGATTGAGATGTTGGCTGGCAATGGGAGAGAAACCACTGCTGTCCCGCCGACTCCGCCAGGACTTCGCTCTCCGTCCCTCGAAAAAGCGTTTTTGTCTTGCCTATATCTTTAGCGCCTTTTGACGAATCTTCACGAAAATTTCCCAAAAAAGTTCCCTGGTGAATCATGTTGTGCATAGAAAGTTCAGGGCGATCTGTGAAGTGGGGGCCGAGAAAAAGGGGGAGTCAAAATAAGTGCATTTCACATGTCAATTGCCATTAGACCTTTAGTCAAACCTGCAGCCAGAAGCAAAAATTTGGCAGAAAAGTTTGGGTTTCGCAGATCACGCTTTCAGTTATTTGGTGTAAATCCATTCTGTAGTTGTTGAGAAATTTAAGAGAATAAAGTTAGTGAGATCTGTGGCCGCAACGACTTTGCAAACAATAATAAGCTTGTGCGGTTAAATGCAGAGCTCTAATTAGCTGCCAACACTTCAACCAGGAAGTGTTGGCAGCCATCCTGGGACTCTGCTTTAGCCGAGTCCCCCAAAACAAGGTAAAAGAAAAGGGTCTTGGGGTGCCCCTGAGGCCCCGCCACGGCTTAAAAGCATTAAAAAAAAATTGCTGTGAATATGCAATATTTGCAAATTTGTGGGAAAATTTAAAAAAATTTAAAAAGCACAGGCTCCTGAACTTGCTTTTAAATAACCCCCCCAGGGTTGGCAAAGAACCCGGGGGCATATCATAAAAATAGGAGCGGGGCGCACAGGGCCCCCCTCCTAGAGCTTATGAAAGCCCCGGGGACCACCACCTTCCAGGGGCATTGCTTTTTATGTATGTGAGGGGTTTTCACGCGGCAGCCCCTGGGACCTCCCTCTCCCGGGCCACTTATAAATATGTATGTGGGCGGGCTTGCTGGGTCCACATGGGCCCCGGAAACCGCCAGGGCTAAACATCAAATTTATGTGTTGGGCCGTAGGCATCCCTGGGAACCGCCACTTCTCCGGGGGCCATTCTTTAAATTGGGGGTGTGTTGCGTGCCCCCCACAACCCCAGGGACCACCACCTCCCCGGGGCTAAGTACTGCAATGGAGGGGGCCACGCGGCTCCCTTCCTGGAGCCATAGATGGCCCTGGGGACCGCCACCCCCCAGGGCCGGCTCCTGCTATGTGTGGTGCCCACCCCGGGACATAGCTGTTTTCTGTGGCTTGGCCAGAGCTTTAACTGCTCCTGCCAAGTCACAGCAAACACTCTGCTTTCAGCAAGCAAGAGCTGTGAAAATTGCTTTCACTCACATGCAGCTCCCTGTGTGTAAAAGCAATGCCGGCTCCTGCAGGAGGCGGGAAGCTGGCTGGAACCGCAAGGGCCTTGAGACGCCCCTTCGGTCCTGGGGCAGAGCAGAAAGTGGCAAAATAATGGTCAGAAAGGAGCAGAAAGAGGCAGAATAAAGGTCAGAAAGAGGCAAGATAAAGGTGAGAAATGAGCTGAAAGAGGCTGAATAAAGGTCCCAAGCAAGCAGAAAGCGGACAAATAAAGGTCAGCAACAAGCAGAAAGAGGCAAGATAAAGGTGAGAAATTAGCAGAAGAGGCACAATAAAGGTCTGAAACTAGCAGAAAGAGGCAGAATGCAGGTCAGCAACAAGCAGAAAGAGGCTAAATAAAGGTGAGAAATGAACAGCAAGAGGCAGAATAGAGATCAGAAACTAACAAAGAGGCAGAATAAAGGTCAGAAACTAACAAAGAGGCAGAATAAAGGTCAGAAACTAACAGAAAGGCAGAATAAAGGTCAGAAACTAGCAGAAAGAGGCAAAATAAAGGTCAGAAACTAGCAGAAAGAGGCAGAATAAAGGTCAGAAACTAGCAGAAAGAGGCAGAATAAAAGTCAGAAGGGAGCAGAAATAGCAAAAGAAAGGTACGAAGGGAGCACAAAGAGACAAAACAGAGCTCAGAAACCAGCAACAAGAGGCAAAATAAAGGTGAGAAACGAACAAGAGGCAGAATAGAGGTCAGAAACGAGCAGAAAGAGGCAGAATAGATGACAGAAATGAGCAGCAAGAGTCAGAATTGAGGTCAGAAACGAGCAGAAAGCAGCAGAATAAAGGTCAGAAATGAGCAGAAAGAGGAAGAATCAAGGTCAGAAGGGAGCAGAAAAAGGCAGATTAAAGGTCATAAATGAACAGGAAGAGGCAAAATAGAGGTCAGAAACCAGCAGCAAGAGGCAAAATAAAGGTTAGAAACGAGCACAAAGAGGAAAAATAAAGCTCAGCAAAGAGCAGAAAGAGGCAGAATAGAGGTCAGAGACGAGCAGAAAGAGGCACTATAGAGTTCAGAAACGAGCAGAAGGAGGCAAAATAAAGATGAGAAACTAGCAGAAAAAGGCAGAATAAATGTCAGAAACGAGCAGAAAGAGACAAAATAAAGGTCAGAAACGACCAGAAAGATGCAGAATAAAAGTAAGCAACAAGCAGAAAGAGACAAGATAAAGGTGAGAAACAACCAGAAGAGGCACAATAAAGGTCAGAAACTGGCAGAAAGAGGCAGAATGCAGGTCAGCAACAAGCAGAAAAAGGCTAAATAAAAGTGAGAAACGAACAGCAAGAGGCAGAATAGAGGTCCGAAAGAGGCAGAATAGAGGGCTGAAGGAGGCAGAATAAAGGTCAGAAAAAAGTAGAAAGAGGCAGAATAGAGGTCAGAAACCAGCAGCAAGAGGCAAAATATAGGTAAGAAACTAGCAGAAAGAGGCAAAATAAAGGTGAGAAACGAGCACAAAGGCAAAATAAATGTACGCAACGAGCAGAAAGAGGCACAATATAGGTCAGAAACAAGCAGAAAGAGGCCCAGTAGGGTTCAGAAACGAGCAAAAAGAGGCAAAATAAAGATGAGAAACTGGCAGAAAGAGGCAGAATAAATGTCAGAAACGAGCAGAAAGAGGCTAAATAGAGGTCAGAAACGAGCAGCAAGAGGCAGAATAAAGGTGAGAAAAGAGCAGAAAGAGGCAAAATAAAGGTCAGAAACGAGCTGTAGGAGGCAAGATAAAGGTCAGAAATGAGCAGAAAGAGACAATAAAAGGTGAGAAATGATCAGAAAGAGGGTGAGTAAGGGTCCGAAACTGAACAGAAAGAGGCAAAATAACGTTGAGAAATGAGCAGAAAGAGGCAAAATAAAGGTCAGAAACATGCAGAAAGAGGCAGAATAAAGGTCAGAAACCAGTCCCCTTTCTCTACCACTCTGCAAAGTGGCCTCCTGGCCAAGCACTGGTTGGGGGATGAAGTCCCCTTGGCTACTCAGGGTCGTTGGGGCCAAGAACCCCTATTGTTGCCACAAGTAAGTCTCCCACATTGGGATTGCAGACACCTTGCCAAAGCCCCCCCCCCCCCCCCTTTTCACCCACTCTGCAAAGGGGCCTCCTGGTGCACTACTACTTGGGGGATCAAGTCCCCTTGACTGCTGAGGGTCGTTTGGGAGCCTAGAACCCCTATTGTTGCCACAAGTAAGTCCCCACAATGGGATTGCTGAGACCTCAATGGAGGCCTGGTCCCTTCTTCAACCACTCTGCAGAGGGGCCTCTTTGTGCACTACTGGTTGGGGGATGATGTCCCCTCGGCTGCTGAGGGTCGTTTGGGGCCGAGAACACCTATTTTTGCCACAAGTAAGTCCCCCACAGAGGGATTGCTGGGACCTCGTCGGAGGTCCCGCCCCCTTTCTCAACCACTCTGCAAAGGGGCCTTCTGGCACACTACTGTTTGGGGGATGAAGTCCCATTGGGTGCTGAGAGTAGTTGGGGGCCAAGAACCCCTATTGTTGCCACAAGTATGTCCCCCACAGAGGGATTACTGAGACCTCGTTGAAGGCCCCGCCGCCTTTCTCAACCACTCTGCAAAGGGGCCTCCTGTCACACTACCTGTTGGTGGATGAAGTCCCCTTGGGTGCTGTGGGTAGTTGGGGCCATGAAACCCTATCGTTGCCACAAGTAAGTCCCCCACAGTGGGATTGCTGAGACTAGGGGTGAGTGCTTCGGTAAACTACGCTCTGCCGGCGGGTTGGCAGAGTTTTTGCTAAACAACGCATTTCAAGCACAACATTGAGTGGCATGACCATGTCATGAGTGATGTAATATGTAAGGTTATAAGCTGTCCATTGCAGGGACGTAAGATATAGTTGGCTCAGGTAATTGTAACTGTTGAATTTCTCTGGGTTTGAACGAGTGAAATGTGAGCCTAACTAAAACGTCCTTGTAACCTTTGGTTTTTTCAGAGAATTTCTAAGGTTTTTTTTAATTCTGTTTCCTAACTATAACATCCTTGTTTACTTTTGGGTTTTTTCAGTGTATGAGTGTTAGAAATGGGGGTCTCTAGTTGGCAGAGGTAGGTACCTTTGACCAAGTAGGGACCCTTGCTTCTAGTCAGGGTAAGGGGGCTACACTCCTAAATAACCCCTGCTCACCCCCTTGGTAGCTTGGCACGAGCAGGCAGGCTTATCTCAGAGGCAGTGTGTAAAGCATTTGTGAACACATACAGTAATACAGTGAAAACACTACAAATGGACACCACATCAGTTTAGAAAAATAAGTAATCTTTATCTAGATTTAACACAAGACCAAACGACAAAAATCCACAATACAATACTCAAAAATATGACTTTCAGATGGTAGAAATAGCTTAGTTCAAATTAGATGGTAAATGCGTCACTTGGCTCTCAAAGTACCTGGGATGCGTCACGCAATGCAAACAAAAGGGTCGCAGGGAAGTTGATGCGCCGTTCCTTACACTCAGGGAAGTGGATGCATCGGTTCCTTACTGCAGCGCAGGGGAGGTGATCCGTCGCTTCCTTACTGTGTGGGGAGTTGATGCGTTGTTTCTTACTGCGGCCCGGTGACGATGCGACAAGATGGCTCCTCGATGCGACGTGACGATCCGGTGCGATGCGACAAGATGGCGTCTTTGATGCGATGCGACAACGTAGATGCGATGCGTGCACGCCCGACGGCCGTGCGGCGAAATTGATGAACTTTGGAGCCGCGCCAGGCCCTGCGACACGCTTCTCCGGTGATGCGACGGCAACCTCTGCGGCGGCGGCACGCTTCTCCGGTGATGCAACACGCTTCTTCGGCAATGCGACGGCGAACAGCTGCGGCGGCGTCATGCTTCTTCCTCGTTGCGTCGCGCTTCCAGCTCCCAGCGACACGCAGACACTAGAGGTACCCAGAACAACAGCAGGCACCTCTCTGCAGGTAGAATTCCCAGCAAGGAAATTCAGGGGGAGCTGGTGGTGAAGTCTTGGTGTCCCTGTGACTTCAGACAGGAGGCAAGCTCAGCTTCAAGCCCTTGGAGATCTTCCTCAAGATGATAAAGTACACAAAGTTCCTTTTTCCCTTTCCTTGGAAATGAGTAACCACTGCAGGCCAACCCCAGACAGCAACCAGCACTGGGGCAGTCTCCTCCTTCAGCTTCCTTGGTTTCTCTCCTTGACAAAGGTCCATCTTGATTCCCAGAAGTGATCTAAAGTTCTGGGGTCTGGGCCCCAATATTTATACTAGTAAATCCTTTGTTCTCTGAAGGCAGAGAGTGTCTGTGCCCAGCCAAAACCAGTTCTGTCCTCCCTGGTGCAGCTTCCTGGCAGGAGGTGGAGACAGCATTGTTGAAAGCAGACCTGGCCCAGGTAGCTGAAAGGAAATCTCCTCCCCTACTCTCTATTCTATGAGGGCTCAGGTCAGTGAAAGGAAATCTCCGCCCCCTACTCTCTATTCTATGAGTGCTCAGGTCAGTGAAAGGAAATCTCCTCTCCCTACTCTCTATTCAATGCAGGTCCTATTCAGCCCAGCCCTGACCCATCAGACTGCTGGAGCCAAGGCCCTCTCAAGCCCCCTGTCACTCACAAACCAGACATGGAATACACAAACCTAGCAGAGGCAGGCTGGATGGTTAGGCAAGAAAATACCTACTTTCTAAAAGTGGTATTTTCAAACACAGAATGTAAAAATCACCCACACTAAAAGATGTATTTTAACATTCTGAGTTCAGGCATACTAAACTTTATTTTCCTATCTTGTTCCTAGGGTCAGTTAGGATTATAAGATGTTATAATCAAACTGCCCATTCTGGGCTATGGGAACAGATAGCCTTGCAATAGTGAAAAACGAAATTGGCTGTGATTCACTATTAGGACATGCTACACACATCAGGGCATGTCCTACCTTTTACATACAATGCACCCTGCCCTTGGGCCTACCTTAAGGGTAACTAATATGTAGAAAAGGGAAGGTTTAGGGACTGGCAAGTGGGTGCACTTGCCAGGTCGACATGGCAGTCCCAGACTGCACACAGGCTCTGCAATGGCAGGCCTGAGCCATATTTTACAAGCTGCTTCTGTGGGTGGCACAATCAGTGCTGCAAGCCCACCAGCAGCATTTGATTTACAGGCCCTGGGCACACATGGTGCACTGTACTAGGGTCTGACAAGTAAATCAAATAAGCCAATCACGGAGTCACTAATCCATTACAATAATTTACAATAGGGAGCACTTGCACTTTGGCACTGAATAGCAGTGGCAAAGTGCCGAAAGCATCTAGACCAGCAAAAACGTAGCAAAAACACAGGAGGCAACAGAAAAAAATGGAAGGGAGACCCACGCCAATGGTGCCAGGTCTAATAGTGAGTTACCTCCGAATTGTCACTGAAATTGCAAATTATGTTTAAGACTTCAATCCATAACTCGCAACAAATGCAATACACATGATGTCACCCTTGATGTAACGGATGCAATTATAAATGTTCCTAAAATGAGATTGCATATCATATTAAGAACCACTATGAAAGAGGCGACTATATGTAGTATTATTTGATCAGATAGAGACTTTTAGCCGCAGATTCCTTACCTTAGAATTATCCCCAGTCAGACTGGATCCGGAATTTTTCATAACAGTGCAAGCCGGTAGGTGGTGTAGTTTGGCTCCGCGTGGCGTCGTCCACACCCGAAGTGACGTTTGCCGTGCCTATATAGGAGCCACCCAGGCGCTCAGTCGTCAGTTCTTTTCTTTCCGTGCCAGCAAGTGCAGATCTGGGAAGTCTTTTTTGAGGTTTACCTCCTGGTGTGGCAGGGATGTCATCGAAGAAGGCTGGCTTCAAGCCTTGTATCGCCGGTCACCAACAGATGTCAATGACAGACCAGCACCTCGAGCGGGACCACAACCCTAAGGCCTGCCCCGAAAGCGGCACCATGCACCAGAAGGCCTTGAAGGAGCAATCCCTCAAGCGTATGGTGGCTTGAACGTGCAACGCCGCAACTTTAAAGGTCCCGGTCGAGAGGAGGGTCCCAGGAGTGGTCGTGGTGCCCGAAGTCATCGAGCCATTCGGGTAAGTCCAAGACCTAGAAGAAGAAGAAGAAGTTGTTGAAGCGTGCTTCGATTTCAGTTCGTCCGTCAGCCGATGAGACGAGGGAGCATCTCCACTCGAGGCCTGGCTCCATGGTTGAGCAATTGTCTGGGTCAGCTCTGTGCCTCCCTGAGTTTCCAGGAGCCGGAGCGACCCCCGCCCAATTGAGAGAATTTTATAAGGCCATGCACCTCATCTTTGGGTGGCCTGTTCCCTCCTGCGAGCCTCAGGCCCTAAGGATTTGGGAAGGGCCCATACTGGAGCCATGCCGGTGGCTTCAGCACCAGTCGGGCCCCAGGGATCCAGAAATGGATTCTTCATCGGCACCAGTCGTGCCACCTGGACATTCCCTGATGCATATCCCGAAGCTGACGCTCCCCGCGGTGCCACCCCCCTTCATATCCCAGAGTTTGACATGGAGCCAGAGGGGCATCGTGTGGCACTGACTGGTGCCATGCCTTCCAGGCTGAAGCCTGAGCCCTATCTTATGGGCTAGGATTTGGGGAGGATTGGGAGGGGTCGCTGGACCCTGAAGAATACCTTCCTTATGAGGAACAACTGGACTGGGCCAAGGATCTGGGTGAAGTCAGGGGACTGAATACTTCTGCAGATACTGGCATGCTTTCTCCCCCTACTGTGGCTACGGAGGAGGGAGCTTCATTTACAGTGGTGGTGTGAAGGGCATCTGAGGTCCCCGAACTTAGCTTGCCCTCGCTGGCAGTCAAGACTAATGTCTTGACGGAAGTGCTTCAGCTAGGATGGTCCCCATCAGAACCGCTTCTCCTTTTCAATGAGGCACTTACTGACAGCCTGCTAGGGACTTGATTCAAGCCCAGCACAGGGGCTCCTGTGAACAGAACTATTGCCCGCCGCAACCGCCTCGTTCCAGAGGACCCAAATTCCCTCACCCAACACCCTACCCTGGAGCGCTTGGTGGTCCAAGCCCCTACGTCACAGCTAAATCCTGGCGCATTCCCTACCTCACACCCGGACAGGGAATCCAAGAGGCTGGACAATCTTGGAAAGAAGATGTTTTTTTTCCGCCAGTTTGGCACTGCAGACTGTGAACACTGTGTGCCTTTTGGGCTGCTATTCCCAAGCGCTGTGGGATATGGTTGCACAGGTGCTAAACAGTCCTGTAGGAGGCCCGGGCTATGCTCTCACATGCTATTGCTGATGGGAGGGATGCAGCGAAGTTCACCATCCATTGTAGACTTGACACCACTTACTCACTAGGGAGAGTGGCTTTGTTGACAGTGGCCGTGCGATGCCACACCTGGTTGAAGACATCTGGCTTTTCTGGGGACGTCCAGTCCTGACTCATGGACATGCCCTTTGATGGCTCCAGTCTCTTCGGAGACAAGGCGGATTCGGCACTGGAGCACTTTAAGGGCAGCAAGGCTACGGCCAAGTCCTTGGGCCTTTCTTTGGCCCTTCATCACCCTTAATCCTTCTTTCGCCACTTTGGTGGCCAAGGAAGGGGTGTGCAACCTCGTCTTTACCCTACCTGCTACAGTCGCTGTTCAAACTTTCCAGCTTCTGCATGGCCGTGGACGCGGTTCCTACCGGCCTGTGGGTCAGGTGGCCAGTAGTAGGGTCAGTCCACCAACCCCCCTTGCAGCCGCAGCCTCCAAACCCTCCTAGTCTGCCCACTTATCATCATGGGCACCCACTCTGCGGCAGGATTCGCCATCACGTACCCTCCTAGCAGTCCATAGCATCGGACAGGTGAGTTTTTCAGATTGTGCAAAGGGGCTACTCTCTCCGCTTTTGAGGCTGCCCCTCCCTCCACGTCACCCACTTACGACAGGCTGACGGAGGGCCACTTATCTCTTCTCCTCCAGAAAGTGACGGCTGTTTTGGCCAAAGAAGCAATAGAGAGAGTGCTGGCGCCAGAAGTAGGTTGTGGTTGCTATTCCTGCTACTTTCTGGTGCCCAAGAAGGATGAAGGCCTTTGTCCTATCCTCGACCTATGCTCTCTCAATTTCTTCCTCCAGAAGGAGAAATTCATGATGCTCACTCTGGCGCAAGTCCTGTCTGCCCTGGAGACTGGATGGTAGCAATGGGCTTGCAGGACGCATACTTCCACATTCTCGTCCTGCCTGCCCCTAGGCGTTGCCTGCGGTTTGTGGTGGGCTACAAGCATTTTTAGTGTGCTGTGCTCTCTTTTGGCCTCACCAGCGCCTCTCGGGTGTTAACCAAGGTGATGGTGGTGGTTGCAGCTCATCTTTCGGAGATCAGGGGTGATAGTCTTCCCCCTATCTCGATGACTGGCTGTTGAAGGTCGGCTCGCCCCAGGCTGTCTTCTCCCACCTCCAGACTATGGCGGACCTCCTGCATTCGCTGGAGTGCACTGTCAACTTGCCGAAGTCACACCTGACTTCCTCTCAGGCGCTCCCTTTCATCTGAACTGTTCTGGACACGGTGCAGTTTTGGGCCTATTCTCCCGAATGGCGAGTCCAGGATATTCGGGCTATGATTCTGATGTTTCAGCCTCTATCCTGGATTTCAGTGAGACTGACTCTGAGGCTGCTGGACCTTATGGCCTCCTGCATGTGACATATGCCTGTTGGCATATGCAGGCTCTGCAATGGGACCTGAAGTTCCAGTGGGTGCAGCATCAGGGTAATCACTCCGACATGGTCCAGATCTCAGAGGGAACTGCCAAGGACCTGAAGTGATGGCTTACGAACTGCAATTGGATCATCGGCAGACCCCTCTCCCTTTCCCAACCAGATCTGACAGTAGTGACAGATGCGTCACTCCTGGAATGGGCAGCCATCTGGGGGAGGTAGAGATCAGAGGATACTGGTCTCCAGCAGAATCTGGGCTCCAAATCAACCTGTTGGAACTCCGAGTGATCTGATTGGCATTGAAAGCCTTTCTACCCTTTATCCAGGGAAGGCTAGTGCAGGGTTTCACAGACAACACCACCGCCATGTGGTACTGCAACAAGTAGGGCGGGGTGGGGTTGTGTGCTTTGTCAGGAGGCCCTGTGTCTCTGGACATGGCTGGAACAGCAGGGCATATCCCTAGTGGTCCAACATCTAGCAGGTTCTCTGAATGCCAGAGCGGACGAACTCAGCCGGCGATGGCTAGCAGATCACAAATAGTGTCTCCATCCAGAGGTGGCACTGGGTATTTTTCAGCAGCGGGGAGAGCCTTGGTTAGATCTGTTTGCCACCGCTGAGAATGTGCAAATGTCAGCAGTTCTGCACGCTGGAATTTTCAAGGTGGCTCTCTCTGAGACGCTTTTCATCTCGTGTAGAGCTCAGGCCTCCTGTACGCCTTTCCAGCCAAACCACTCCTGCCCATAATTCTCAGGAAGAGCCGGGCCCAAGTCATCCTTGTGGCTCCGGATTGGGCATGCAGAGTCTGCTAGCCCAAGCTGTTGAGCATGGCCATCGGTCCTCCAATCATGCTGCCCCTTCGGAGGATCACCTGTCGCAGCAGCAGGGGAGGGTTCTCCACCCGAACCTGTCAACGCTGCGCGTTATTGCGTGGAGATTGAGTAGCGACAGTTGATAGCCTTCGACCTGCCACACGCAGTCTGAAATATTATTTTGATTCATTATTTGGGAGCACAGGCACTGGACCTTAATCAAGCTCCTTGTCCCCCTCCTTCTCTTTTTTTGAGTACTTGTGCACGGCAGATCAGCCGAGGGACATATCTATCCTACTTCTTCAACATCTTTTTCTTTCTCTTTACCCCTACCATGGACGAACACCTGGGGTTAAGCTTTGGTTAGGACATTGTTTCTGAAATTCTAAAAACTTTGTCACTTTTAGGGGCAGATGGGAATCCTTCTACTAGTACCCCCCTAGGAGACTGGAACTCCATTGCCTCTCTCAAACAACAAATCAAAATAGCAATGCACGGAGCCATCATGACCGAATACCTACGAGCTAACATAGCTCCCAATGAACTCATCATAACAATCGCTCCACACCTCCTTTTGGAAGATCTCATCTTTAGACGAGAATGGAACCAAATTACATGGAAATGCACGCAGGATTGGCTCATTCCGATTATCAATACTGCCAAACGACTCTCTGAGGCACTTATTAAAATTAATGTTGCAGAAAACGTCTTGAAAACCAGCATCAACATATCTGCCTTTAAATCACGACTTTCAGAGATCAATACAGAAATGAACGAACACAAGGACTATTTCATGAAGAAGAAGAGTAACAAGCTTCAGAAGGATATCAAGAATTTCGAAACGGAGAATATCTACCCATACACAAAAGAAGATTATCTAGCATCAGGAAGCGATGCATCATCCGATGACGGCTCTACAACATCCACTAGATCAAATCGATCCAACAGTGACTGGAGTAACAACAGCTGGGACAGCAACAGAAGAGGCCCAGGACTTTTACCAGCACCACAGATGTATGGTTATCACCCACCAGGATATACAGGAGCACCACCCTTATGGTACCCTGGTTTCTCCGGACCTCAACCACCGTTCCAACCCTTCTTCCAACTCCAAGCCCCCAACCTTTTTTGGAGCAGAGGCAGGGGCAGAGGCAGAGGAAGAAGAAGAAGAAACAACCACAAACAGCTTCAGTGGATGGACTCTGGAACCAACGGCAAACCAGGAGCCAGACTGCAAAGAAAAATTGATTGTCAATATATCCAACAGACACCTCACTGCAGACAAAAAACCAGGCCTTAAGAAGGGATCTGAAAGAGACACGTTAGTGACAGATTCCTTACCTTAGAATATCCCCAGGCGTCAGGCTGGATCCGGAAAGTTTTTGCGTAGCAGTACCCTTGCGCGTCGGTAGGCGGCGTCGTACAGCACCGCGTCCGTCGTCGGCGTCGTGATCGCCGGGATGACGTCGCGGGCAGTACTTAGACGCCGCCCCTGCGCGCTGACGTCAGTTCTTCTTTTTTCCGCACCAGTAAGCGCAGATCCGGGAAGAGCAGTGCCCTGCTTCAAGCCATGCGACGTCTGTGGTCGAATGATGTCGATCACAGACCCGCACTTAGAGTGTCTCTACTGTCTCGGCCGAGACCACGACACGAAGTCGTGCCCCGACTGTTGGGCCTTACACCCGAAGGCTTTGCGAGAGCGGTCTCGAAAGCTCCTCGAGGTCCGGCAGTCGGCTCCGCGCCGCACCAAGCCCCGGTCCCGTGAGAGGTCGAGGGGCCGATCGCGGAGCCCCCGCCGGTCGTCGGAGTCCAAGTCTTCGCACTCCTCGGGTAAGTCGAAGCACAAAAAGTCTAAGAAGCATCATCGCTCTAAGACTTCGCCTCGCCGGTCTCGCGACTCGGCTGAGGCCCCTGTCGGCACCGTCCCGGCCCCGGACGTGCCTGTGGAGCCGCCCCCACAATACCCGTCCTTTCCGGGTTCGGGGCGACTCCGGCCCAAATACAGGAATTCCTGTCGGCCATGGCCCGCCTCTTCGGGCCTCAAGGTCCCTCCGGTGCGCCTTCGGGCCCCGCGGGCCCGGATGGGGTTGCTCCGGCGTTGCCGACGACTTCGGTCCCGGCGTCGCCCGCCCCGCCAGCCTTGTTCCCGGCCCCGGCTCCGGCCCCGGCCTCGATCCCGGCTCCGGTGGTAACGCAACCCCCATCGACGCCGGTTGACCTAACCACGCCTCCGCCGATGTCCCCGGTGCCGTTCCTGACGCCGCCCGGGGCGCCGGGCGGCGTCGTTCCCCGGCTCTCTCAGAGTCCGGACATGGAGCCGGACCGACGTCGCTCGACGCCAGCTCCGGCGCCGATGAGACCTTGGGTCCCAAATGTCCCTTCTCCTCCATATTTTGAACCGGAGGAGGACCAGGAGAGCTGGGAGGGGTCAGAAGACCCTGTCACACAGCAGTGTGAGTATGATCAGGACTGGGCAGAGGAACTTGGGGATGCCAGTGGTCTGGACACTTCTCCTGACACTGGCATGCTGTCTCCTCCTTCCGTGGCTACGGAGGAGGGAGCAAATTTCGCAACGGTGTTGCGTAGAGCAGCTGGAGCCTTGCACCTCCAATTGTCTACAGTGGCTGTCAGGACTAACCTCCTGACGGAAGTGCTTCAGCCGGCAGCTACCTCCTCGGAGCCATTGCTGCCGTTTAATGATGCACTGTCTGACGTTCTTTTGGGCACCTGGTCCAAGCCCGCCACAGGGGCTCCTGTGGATAGGAACGTGGCCCGACGCCATCGCCCTGCTCCGGGTGACCCCTTGTTTCTCTCTCAACATCCCACCCCGAGAGCTTGGTTGTCCAAGCCTCTGCCTCCCAAACCGCCTTCCCTACCGCCCCTCCGGATAGGGAATCCAAACGCCTGGACCAATTTGGGAAGAAGGCCTTTTCTTCCTCCAGTGCTGGCTTGCGGTCCGTCAACACCGCTTGCCTTTTGGGCCGATATTCCCACTCTCTGTGGGATTCGGTGGCGGCCGTTTTGCCCCTGTGTTCTGAGGAGGTCCAGACACTGCTTACCCGCGCCATTGCGGAAGGTAGGGATGCGGCAAAATACACCATACGTTGTGGCCTTGATACCGCTGACTCGTTGGGCAGATCGCTTGCCACGACGGTGGCGCTGCGTCGCCACGCTTGGCTGAGAACAACTGGTTTCTCGGGTGATGTCCAGAATACACTCATGGACATGCCCTTTGATGGAGTCGGTCTTTTTGGTTCCAAAGCAGACCATGCGCTGGAGCGTTTTAAGGACTCACGGGCTACTGCCAAGTCCCTGGGCCTTTCTGCTGTGCGCCCTCCGCTACCCTCTGCTTTTAGCCCCTTTCGTGGCCACGGAAGGGGCGCCCAGTCACGTCCGCTGCCCAGCCACCAGCCCGCGCAGCAAGCGTCTTCGCGTGGCCGAGGACGTGGCTCCCGCCGTGGCGGGTCAGGCAACCAGCGTGCGGGTCAGGCCACCAACTCCGCCCCGTCCGCGGCCTCCAAGCCCTCCTAGTCCTTCCTTTCAGGTGCACAGCACGCCAGTAGGGGGCAGGGTCCGCCATCACCTTCACCACTGGTGTGCCATCACCTCGGACAGGTGTGTCTTGGACATTGTCCGAAGGGGCTACTCCCTCCCCTTCGAGACCACCCCCAGCCATGCCACCTCAATTCCACCGCATGTCAGGGGATCACTTGGTGCTTCTGCAGAAGGAAGTCACGGCCCTCTTGGCCAAGAGGGCCATCGAGCATGTTCCGACCCCAGAAGTAGGACGTGGTTGCTACTCCCACTACTTTCTGGTTCCCAAAAAGGACAAGGAGGACATGCGTCCTATCTTGGACCTCCGGAACGTCAATCGCTTCCTCCGGAAGGAGAAGTTCAAGATGCTCACCCTAGCTCAGGTCTTGACTGCCCTCGACCCTGGAGACTGGTTGGTAGCGTTGGACTTGCAGGACGCTTATTTCCACATCCCCGTCCTGCCGGCCCACTGGCGTTAACTACGGTTCACGGTAGGCCTCGAGCATTTTCAGTTCACCGTGCTCCCCTTTGGCCTTACAAGTGCCCCTCGGGTGTTCACGAAAGTGATGGCGGTGGTCGCAGCTCATCTGCGCCGGGCAGGGGTTCCAGTCTTCCCCTACCTCGACGACTGGCTGCTGAAGGCGGGCTCGTCCCAGGCAGTCGTCTCCCACCTCCAGACTACGGCCGAACTCCTGCACTCGCTGGGGTTCTCCATCAATGTGCCGAAGTCGCATCTGATTCCTTCTCCACAGCTCCTTTTCATCGGAGCAGTTCTGGACACGACTCAGTTTCGGGCCTATCCTCCCGAACGGCGAGTCCGGGATATTCAGGCTATGATTCCGATCTTTCAGCCTTTATCCTGGGTTTCGGTACGGATGACCCTGAGGCTGCTGGGCCTCATGGCCTCCTGCATCCTGCTGGTCGATCATGCCAGATGGCATATGTGGGCTCTGCAGTGGGACCTGAAGTTCCAGTGGGCGCAGCACCAGGGCAACCTGTCCGATCACGTCCAGATCTCGGAGGGGGCTGCAAAACAGTGGTGGCTCTCGAACCGGCAATGGGTCATGGGCAGATCCCTCTCCCTTCCCCAGCCAGAGCACACAGTTGTGACGGACGCGTCCCTTCTGGGATGGGGCGGGCCCATGGGAGAGGCGGAGATCAGAGGCCTCTGGTCTCCGGCGGAGTCCCGGCTCCATATCAACTTTCTGGAGCTCCGGGCGATCCGACTTGCACTCAAGGCATTCCTTCCCTCTGTCAAAGGGAAGGTAGTGCAGGTGTTCACGGACAACACCACCGCCATGTGGTACTGCAACAAATAAGGCGGGGTGGGGTCGTGGACCCTCTGTCAGGAGGCTCTGCGCCTCTGGACATGGCTGGAACATCAGGGCATGTTCCTGATGGTTCAACACCTGGCAAGTTCCCTGAACGCCAGGGCGGACGAACTCAGCCGCAGGTGCATGATGGATCACGAATGGCGTCTTCACTCGGAAGTGGCGCAAGGACTCTTTCTTCAGTGGGGAGAGCCTTGGTTAGATCTATTCGCCACCGAAGAGAACGCGCAATGTCATCAGTTCTGCGCGTTGGAATTTCCAAGGCTGCACTCGCTCTGCGACGCTTTTCGTCGCGAGTGGAGTTGCGGTCTGTTGTACGCCTTTCCGCCTATACCACTTCTACCCAGAGTGTTGAAGATTCGGCGCGACCGGGCCCAAGTCATCCTTGTGGCTCCGGACTGGGCTCGAAGAGTTTGGTATCCCGAGCTACTCAGTATGAGCGTCGATCCCCCGATCCGTCTGCCTCTACGGGATGATCTTCTGTCGCAGCAGCAGGGGACGGTCCTGCACCCGAACCTGTCCAGTCTCCACCTCCTTGCGTGGAGATTGAGCGGCGGCAGTTGATTCCTTTCGACTTGCCTCCCGAAGTTTGTGATGTGATTCTGGCAGCCAGGCGTCCCTCCACTAAGGTGGTATACACCTGCAGGTGGAACAAGTTTGTGGCATGGTGCACAGCAAAGGCTGTGAATCCCCTTTCTGCCCCTCTTTCTGAGGTTCTTCTGTTCCTTCTTTCTCTGGCCCAACAGGGTTCTGCCCTGGGTACCATCAAGGGCTATCTTTGTGCGATATCGGCCTTCCTCAGGCTTCCTGATCAGCCCTCCCTTTTCAAGTCCCCTGTTGTTAACAGGTTTCTAAAAGGTATTGCACACCTCTTCCCTCCTGTTCCGTTTGTGATGCCTCAGTGGGACTTGAACTTGGTTCTTACCTTTCTCATGAGCGCTCCCTTTGAGCCTCTACATAACTGTCCTCTTCGTCTTCTGACTCTGAAGACAGCCTTTCTGGTGGCCATCACCTCCGCTCGGCGGGTGAGTGAGCTCCAGGCTCTATCATGCAAACCTCCCTGTCCATCTAGACAAGGTTGTTCTTAGGACGCGTCCGTCCTTCTTGCCAAAGGTGGTTACTGCCTTCCACATTGGGCAGACCATCACTTTGCCCACCTTCTTTCCGCCTCCGCATCCTTCCAGAGAGGAAGAGAGGCTCCACCGTCTGGACCCAAAACGTGCGCTTTCTTTTTATATCAACCGCACACAACACTTCCGGGTGGATGACCAGCTCTTTGTTGGCTACGTAGGCGCCAAAAAAGGTCGGGCGGTGCACAAGAGAACCATCTCCCGCTGGGTAACCTTGTGTATCAAAGCCTGCTATTCTTTGGCTAAGAAGGAGCCTCCTGTTGGGCTGCGTGCCCATTCCACCAGGGCAACGGCTGCTACCACGGCCTTAGGCCGCGGTGTTCCGCTGCAGGATATCTGTCAGGCAGCTACGTGGGCCTCGCTGCACACATTTACTAAGCATTACTGCCTTGACAGTCAGGTCCGGAGGGACGGCTTCTTTGGCCGTTCTGTCCTCCGGGACTTCCTTGTCTGATCTTTGTTCGCAGACCCACCACCGGGGTTGGTATTGCTGGGGTATCTATTCTAAGGTAAGGAATCTGTCACTAACGTGTCTCTTTCAGATGCACAAGTTACTAACTTGTATAACGATATATCTGTAAGAGACAGTAGTTAGTGACAGATTCCTACCGCCTACCCATCCTCCCCGTTCTGCGAACTGATTTCTAGGGTTAAGGACATCCCTTTCAGGGCCCTAGTATGTTTCAGACACCTATGTCAGCTTCTTGCATGGCTCTGCGTTCCTGGCGCGGAAAGTCGTGTACAGAACTGACGTCAGCGCGCAGGAGGCGGCGTCTAAGTACTGCCCGCGACGTCATCCCGGCGATCACGACGCCGACGACGGACGCGGAGCCGCACGACGCCGCCTACCGACGCGCAAGGGTACTGCTACGCAAAAACTTTCCGGATCCAGCCTGACGCCTGGGGATATTCTAAGGTAAGGAATCTGTCACTAACTACTGTCTCTTACAGATATATCGTTACACAAGTTAGTAACTTGTGCTTTAGGCTTCGTTCCCACCCCCAAAGAAGACCAAATCAGACTGGTTGGGGAACTCCACACCTTCTTCAGGAAGATTAGATTATGGTCCTTCTTTAAAGACCATAAAAACACAAACTCGTCTGAGTCCGGATTAAGAGATCTATCCAAGTTCATAACTACTACAGCTATGACGGCAAGTGAAATACTCACTTTTGAAAAGGCTGTTTTAAAAGATGTGAACCATCTAGTACCTACAACATCCTTTGACAACTTACCTGCGAGACAGAGATGGGCAATCGTGGACCTCACAACCTACCCGAACATTGTCATCAAACCGACTGATAAAGGGGGCACCACTGTCATTATGAACTAGGAAGACTACGACACTGAATGCCAAAAACAACTGGCAAACACCGGATACTAAAATAAATTGGAAACTGATCCTACAGCATCCATAACCAGACAGATTAAGGTCATGCTTAATGAAGCAGCCAATAATGGATGGATCTCGAAGAACGAAGCTGATTTCCTGGTGAAAACTTCGCCTAGAATTCCTTATTTCTACATTCTCCCGAAAATCCACAAGAACACACACCCTCCACCAGGCAGACCGATAGTATCCGGGATCGGTTCTCTCCTTGAACCTCTGAGTCAATTCTGTGACCACCTTTTACAACCCTTGGTATAGAACACTCCATCCTTCCTAAAAGACACTAAGAAAACATTGTGTCTCATCAACCACCTACCGAACCCTCAGGAGGTCACTCTCCTTGTAACCCTCGATGTGGAGGCCCTTTATACTAATATTCCACAAGATGCCACCATCAGGGTTATTGATACCATTCGCAGGACCACCATGACTTCTTCATCCACCCCAGCGGACTTCATCATAGAATGTGCGAGCATTGCCCTGAAAAAAACTTTTTCCAATACAAAACCCAACTGTATCACCAAATATACGGGACCTCTATGAGCAGCACATTTGCGCCCAGCTTCGCATGCCTTTATATGGCCCACTTCGAATCCTCTTATGTGTTCTCCGAAACCAACCCTTACCAGACTGACATCATCAAATAAAAACGCTACATTGATGACATTTTGATTCTCTTGGGTGGTACAGAAGAAAGATGCCAAGAATTTCACCTCTGGATTAACTTGATGGATCCATACCTGAAATTCACCCTATCAAAATCCAAGGAGGAAATTCCTTTCCTTGACCTCCTTATTTCCTTGGATCAAGGAGTACTCAAAACCAGAACCTACAAGAAACAGACCGACTGCAATAGCCTACTTCCCTTCAATAGCCATCGTCCAAAAGCTTTACCTGAAAATTTACCATATGGACAATTTTTGCGCTGAAGGAGAAATTGCAGCAATCTGAGTAATTACGATCAACAAGCTGACGATCTGAGTAAAAACCTCAAGGCCCGACACTATCCTACCAAATTAATCAGAACTGCGAATAAGAGAGCACGCAACAACCACCTCGAAGCCTTATTGGAAATCTTTCCCAAACCCAAAGATGAGACTATGACCTGTGTCACTACATTCACCCCGATGTCCAACAAGATTAAGAACATCATTATAAAACACTGGAAGATTGTCAACACAGGGGAGCTGAACTTGGAACGCCCTAGATTCGCCTTCAAGAGAACACAAAATCTCAGGGATCTCCTGGTACACACAAGACCGCACCCCCAGATGACCACGCAACAAACCACATTATGGAACTTACCAACAGTGAAAGGTCATTACCCATGCAGTAGTTGCAGCGCCTGTGCTTCCACACGCCACACGAAAAGCTTCGAGATGGGCGATTTCCGATGGACACCGAAACAACACACAAACTGTAATACGAAAAACTGCGTTTATCTCATTACGTGTCCGTGTAACCTACACTATGTAGGCATGACCACAAGACCAATCAATACTAGGATTAGTGAGCACAAAAGCAATATCCGCCGCAGCGCCACTAAAATGTGCAATCACTACATTGAGTACCGACATACCACTGACCAACTGACATGGACTATTTTGGAGGCCAACCCAACCTGGAGTGCCACTACCCTTTTTAGAAAGAAGTAACATTGGGTGTTCCATCTTCGCACACATATCAACGGCCTGAACGATGATATACCCTGGGATCGAACTACAATAGCACCTTTCGTCCAGACACATCGCCCCCATTTCTGTCTTTCCTTAGATATGTCTCCATACCCTGTGTGTCACCTTCCATTCTATACACAGCCATTTCTTAATTTCTACTAAACTGTAAACTCATGTGCTCTGTGGAGCATGTGCCCACACACACTTGTCGTCTCTGGGCCTTCTCCCCTTTGATGTCATATGTTAGATCTCCCTCCCACTGGAGACCCCGACCAATCTCAATGTGAGGCATCGTAGTTATTATGTAACCTTCCAGGTCCAGACTAATATTGTGCACTACTTTATGTACACACGGCCGGTGAATATGTGCACTACTTTATTTATACAATCTGCCAGCGAGCATTCACTTGATTGACTCACATACTCAGCTTGCCCTTTTTGGTACTCTGTTTACTGTTCCCTATGCAATGGCCTTCCTTTCCCCCAGCTCTCTGTATTTCTGGATCCACAACAACCCGATCCATACTGCCATTCGGCATGCATTGCCCACACATATACACACCCACTTGCTGATTTTGCCATACGCTATGCACCATATCTCCCCCCCCCCAAAAAAACAAGTTGTGCACTATGGCGTCCCCGTTATATTTTATATACTCTATATTGCACATTTCCATAGGCCTGTCCATGGATATCATTAGCCTTTTTACAGCTCCAAGATGGCGGCTGCGCATCCAATGAACTCTGGCATGCCACCTTGGAGAACTATTTACCACTTCAATATGGCGGCCACGTACCACGGGACCGCGACGTGGCTTCCGGTACTCCGACAGCCACTTCCTGCAGCTGGGGACAACAATACCGGAGGGCACCCCGCCCACCTCTTCTTCTGAGCATTCGAGAGGTCCGGTAGGTGCAGTAGTTTGTGCCTTTCGACATAACCGTGAGTACACTCTTTAGCCTTACAATACGAGAGCGTCTTGGTATAAGTTGGGCATACCAGTAATTGTGCATTTCTTTGACACAGATCGTGATGGAATGCATGCTCTCGTTTGACTAATGGGGACATATTTCTATATCCCATAGGTAAGAGGTCCCCTCATGTTTCCTCCCTTACCTCGGGGCACTATTCACCTGTGTAGAAAGGTTTTGGCATTAATGGGAATTATGCTCGCTTTGAAGTACTTGGTAAGCCTACCTTGTTTGTTGACATTCTGTACTTCTCGCGGCATTCCTCCACAATTTCGCTGACATTTGGCATACTATGCATTTGATGTGTACTAATCACTATACTTACTCGATTACCATTGTGATAAACATGCTGGGGTACCCACCCCTATACCTGTTTGACGGATTTCATCCACCTCACCATTGTTTTCAAATTATGTTTTTAAATTGTGTTTTTAACTATGGCTTATCTTGCTCAGCCACTTTCGAGACCATGTCTGGTCCATAACTTTGAGGCCAGAAATATTAACATGGTCCACCCTACAGGGACCATCTGGTGTACTATAACTTGTACACCATAGGCATGACTAATTCTTGTATTGTCTGTTTGTTTTCCCTTTACCCCCCTCCCTCTTGTGGTTTTAAATTGGACAACCTTCAGGGTCCCACTGGTGGCAATACTTCATTTGATGAGGCCACATCCAATACGCATACACTGTATCTTACCTTTTCTTTGATCCTGAAGAAGCGCTAGGGATATCTTCCTGAGACCATTAAGAGTGCGAAACATGTCGACCTAGTACATTCCACATACACACTTGCACAGTATCTTACAGCTACTACTACCATTACTACTGTGGCAGAGGGATCTCTTTCATTAAACCTGCTCATTACAGATGCCCTGTAGCCACTTTTAACTCAGCTATCACTTCACGAGCACTACCTTGCACTCATCATACGGCGTATAAATAAAAAGATCTCCGCCAAAGCGACCCTTCGGGGGACCCGTAGGGCATTGCAGCGCCAGCCCTACGAGGAGCACTGCCCTATGATGAAGCATGACATCCCTCTGGTACCAAGTTAAAGTCACTTTGACGTCCCTTCTTATCTCTCTCAAACGACTCCCTCTGTCTTCTCTTAGGAACAGGGGCCCTTTATTTTGATTGATTAATTATTTGGGAGCACGGGCACTGGACCTTCATCAAGCTCCTTGTCCCCCTCCTTCTCTTTTTTTGAGTATGTTATTTTGGCAGCCAAGCGTCCCTCTACCAAGATGGTTTACGCCTGCCGTTGGGCCAAATTTGTAGTATGGTGTTCAGAAAGACACATAGATCCCCTTTCTACCCCCCTTTCTCAGGTGCTCCTGGTTTTTCTTTTCCTTGCCCAGCTATGCTCTCCTCTGGGCACTGTTAAGGGATATGCATCTGCAATTTCTGCTTTTCTTCCGTTTCCTGAACAACCTTCCCTTTTCCAACCACCCATTGTACATAGGTTTTTGTAAGGTTTGCAACATATGTTCCCTCCCACTTCCTTTGTTATGGCCCAGTGGGATCTCCATTTTGTCCTCACCTTCCTTATGTGCGCTCCATTTGAGCCTCTGCACAGCTTCCCACTCCGGCTCCTTACCATCAAGACAGCCTTTCTCATGGTGAAAATATCTGCCCGAAGGGTCCGTGAGCTTCAGGCCTTGTCATCCAAGTCTCCTTATCTAAACATCTATCCATACAAAATGGTGCTTCGTACAAGGGCTTCCTTTCTTCCGAAAGTGGTCACTCCCTTTCATGTAGGCCAAACCATCACTCTGCCTATTTTTTAAACTCCCCTACATCCCTCCAAGGAAGAGGAGCGACTCCACCTCCAGGACCCAAAAAAGAGTGTTGCCATTCTACCTTGACCATACACGAGAGTTTTGGGTGGATGACCACTCTTTGTGGGGTCTGTCGGAACAAAGAAGGGCAAGGCTGTGCAGAAGCAGACCGTCTCCAAATGGATCGTGCTCTACATTAAAATCTGCTACGCATTGATCACAAAGCAACACCCTGAGGGTTTCTGTTCTCTTTCCACCAGAGCTAAAGCTGCAACCATTGCGTTAGCTCGCGGAGTTCCTGTCCTGGATATCTGCCAGGCAGCAACGTGGGCCTCATTGCACACGTTCATCAAACATTACTGTCTGGACAGTCAGGTCTGTAGAGATGGGCATTTTGCCCGTTCGGTCCTGCAGAACTTCCTCATGTGAAATTGGTCCACAGACCCTCCTCCAGTGAGATATTGCTTGGGTATCTATTCTAAGGTAAGGAATCTGTGGTTAGAAATGTCTATCAAATGCACAAGTTACTTACCTTCGGTAACACGGCTAGATAGTCTGTACCAGATAAGGCATTACCGAAGGTAAAGTGATTTGTTCTTCATGTATCGTTGTTTAGGTATGATGTGCTCCTAGGTAGTGTTATATTTTTGCATATATATTGTCAAGGCCTCCACATTGCATTTGGTTGACAAATTATGGTTTGCCTGTCTCTTGTGCTAGTTATGGATTCTGGTCCACCCCATAACATCTGAATGTCAGTGTGTTTTTAGATTTTAGCCAGGACACAAAGTATTACATTTGTATAAAGTAATTATACCATGCAAAGTGTGAAGACAATAAGAGTGATTTCTTCAGTTTTATCCTGTTGTGGTAATAAACTGGATTTTGATCTTAGCACTGCAGCAATAAATGTGGGAAAGTGTGGTGCTTAGTACAGTTGCTCTAAATAAAAGTGTTATTTTGCCTCATATTTTCAATACCATGATATAAATCTGCACATACATCACATTGTTTATGAAAGGAAAATCTAAAACATACAATAAAGAATCATACTGGATTGATAATTAAAAAATAAACTAAAGTATAATGTTGAAATGAAGAAGAGTGGAATTATTTTGAAAGGGTTTGTAAAAGTGGTACAATATATGTGCATGCATCACATAAACATAGCAGGCAGCTTTCTGTAGCTTTTTTGCCCCCCTCTACAATTGCAATTAATCACAGAAACATTTGTTTATATATATATATATATATATATATATTATCTACTGGCGGTCGCCAGTAGATAGTTATAGTTACAACCTATTATCCATAGGAAATCCGCGACATTCTATTTGAAATAACTCTCTTGCCGGTTGACGTATCTTCGCGAAATTTTCAAACTTTGTGGGGGCTCCGGTCCGCTCCTACCCTGAAAGTCTCGGGGTGATACGTCAAGCGGGGGCCGAGAAAAAGGGGGTCCCAAAACGCGTTTTCCCCATGCATTTTCCCATAGGAAACTTTAGACACGGCTACAGCCCGAACTGCTGAACGGAATTACACCAAATTTGGCAAAGAGGTAGTTCTTGGTTCAGAAAGAACCCTTTTGTTAAATGGTGTAAATCCGTTCAGTAGTTGCTGAGAAAATCAAAAAGTAAAAGTACATATATATCTATGGGCACAGAGGATTCGCGCACCCTGAGCGCACCCTGCGCGCACCGTCCCGATCACGAGCTGCATGCTAATTGGCTGTCAGCTGGCTGTCAACATTCCGATTCAGGAAATGTTGGCAGCCATTTTGTCCCTCGGTAGAACCGAGGGACAGAAACAAGTGCGCAAAGCGCACAAAGGGGGGAGGGTAGAAACACCCTGACCCCCTAGGTTTGCTCAGGGGGTCCCACAAGGACCCCTGGGCAAAAAAAAATTTTTTTTTTTAAAAATCGGCAGGATGCGCTCAGGGTGCGCGAATCCTGCCGAGAAAAATTTTGAAGCGCGGTCTCCGCGCTTCGATGTTAGTTGGCCCCCGGGTGGCCCAAGTCCCGGGGGCATGGTGGGGGATAATTTAATGTGTGGGGGGCCTCAAAGGGCCCCCAAGCCCGGGGACCGCCACCCCCGGGGCTTTTTAAAAAATGGTGCGGGAGGGCTCTGAGCCCTCCCGCAGCCCGAGGACCACCACCTCCCCGGGGCTTTTTTTTTAAATTATTAAACCTGTGTGGGGGGCTCCAGCCCCCACACGCCCGAGACCACCACCTCCCCGGGGCACTAAACATTTTAATATGGGGGTCCGTTACGGACCCCAGAGCCCGGGGACCACCACCTCCCCGGGGCTGTGTACTGAATGGGAGGGGGCCGCGCGGCCCCCTCCTGGAGCCCTTGATGGCCCTGGGGACCACCACCCCCAGGGCCGGCTCCTCGCAGTGTCCCGGGGTGCCTACCCCCGGGACACTGCTGTTTGCAATGACAGGACGGGAGCCTCGCGGCTCCCGTCCTGTCATTGCAAACTTGCTTGGATATTGGAAGAGAGCAGGAAACCTGCTCTCTCTTCCAATATCCAAAGCCGATTGCTTTACACATGGGGAGCAGCATGTTAGCTGCTCCCCATGTGTCAAAGCTATGCCGGCACCCTAGGGACGCGGGGAGCCGGCGGGACTGTGGGGGGATTGGGGACCCCCCCACAGTCCCCAACGAGAGGCCAGGCCCCGGGGGATGGGGTCCCCGGGGCAAGTAGTGGCCCGGGAGGGGGCCACGCGGCCCCCCTCCCCAAAAAAATAAATAAATTAAAAAAAAAAAAAAAACGGAATGGCCGGCCCCGGGGATGGGGTCCCCGGGGTCTTAAATGGCCAGAGGAGGGGGCCACGCAGCCCCCCTCCAAAGAATATAAATAAAAACGAGGCCATGCCCCGGGGATGGGGTCCCCGGGGCCAATACAGGCCCAGGGAAGGGGGGCCACGCGGCCCCCTTCCCGTTTTTTTAAAATTACAAATTAAAAAAAGGGGTAAGGCCTTGGGGGATGGGGTCCCCAGGGCATAAAAACAGGAAAAAGGAAGGGGGCCACACAGCCCCCTTCAGGGGACAAATTTTTTTTTTTTTTTTTTTTAAACGATCGGCCCGCAGGCCCCGCCCCCTTCCTTCACCACTCTGCAAACGCGCCCCCTGGCGCGTTTGCAGAGGAGGAACTCCCCTTGAATACTGGGGGTCCCTGGGGGCCAACTAGCCCACCAGGAACCTCCAGTATGCGCCAGGGGGCTGCGTTGCAGAGAGGTGTAGAGAGGCCACACCCCTTTTACACCTCTCTGCAACGCAGCTCTGTGGCGCTTTTTGGAGGTATATGGTGGGCTAGTTGGACTCCGGGGACCCTCAGGATTCAAGGGGACTTAATCCCCCAACTTAAAACGCGCCACGGGCGCGTTTGCACAGTGGTGAAGGGAGGGGCGGGGCTTCAGGTGACATGTGTGCAAACAGGCCCCGTGGCGCGTTTTAAGATGGGGAATTAAATCCCCTTCAATCCTGAGGGTCCCTGAGGGCCAACTAGCCCAACAGGTACATCCAGAAAGCGCCACAGAGCTGCGTTGCAGAGAGGTGTAAAAGGGGTGTGGCCTCTCTACACGTCTCTGCAACGCAGCCCCTGGCGCATATTGGAGGTTCCTGGTGGTCTAGTTGGCCCCTAGGGACCCTCAGGATTCAAGGGAACTTAATCCCCCAACTTAAAACGCGCCACGTGGCGCGTTTGCAAAGATGTCACCTCAGGCCCCGCCCCCTCCCTTCACCATTGTGCAAATATTCCTCTAAAATCAGCCGAAATAGGAATTCCGATTTACTCACCTGTTATAAGGAGAGACCTCAGTGCTGTATCTTTCAGCCCAGTACTGGTCCTGAAAAGTAATTTTAACCGTACTTACCGGTAACTTGAATTTCCTTCATAGGCTAACATTGACTGGTTTCACTTGGAAATTCTTCTAAGTGTGGAGTTTTGGAACTTTAAAATATTCCTCTAAAATCAGCCGAAATACGAATTCCGATTTACTCACCTGTTATCAGGAGAGACCTCAGTGCTGCATCTTTCAGCCCAGTACTGATCCTGAAAAGTAATTTTAACCGTACTTACCGGTAACTTGAATTTCCTTCATAGGCTAACATTGACTGGTTTCACTTGGAAATTCTTCTAAGTGTGGAGTTTTGGAACTTTAAAATATTCCTCTAAAATCAGCCGAAATACGAATTCCGATTTACTCACCTGTTATCAGGAGAGACCTCAGTGCTGCATCTTTCAGCCCAGTACTGATCCTGAAAAGTAATTTTAACCGTACTTACCGGTAACTTGAATTTCCTTCATAGGCTAACATTGACTGGTTTCACTTGGAAATTCTTCTAAGTGTTGATTTTTGAAACATACAAATATTCCTCTAAAATTAGCCGAAATCCGAATTCTGATTTACTCACCTGTTATCAGGAGAGACCTCAGTGCTGCATCTTTCAGCCCAGTACTGGTCCTGAAAAGTAATTTTAACCGTACTTACCAGTAACTTGAATTTCCTTCCATAGGCTAACATTGACTGGTTTCACTTGGAAATTCTTCTAAGTGTGGAGTTTTGGAACTTTAAAATATTCCTCTAAAATCAGCCGAAATACGAATTCCGATTTACTCACCTGTTATCAGGAGAGACCTCAGTGCTGCATGTTTCAGCCCAGTACTGATCCTCAAAAGTAATTTTAACCGTACTTACCGGTAACTTGAATTTCCTTCATAGGCTAACATTGACTGGTTTTCAGCAAAAAAGTTTCAAAGTGTTGATTTTCACAAACTACAAATATTCCTTAAAAATCGCCTGTATGACTTAAACGCATTCTTTCAACTGTTTACAGGAGATGCACCAGTGCTGGATCCAGGATCCAACACTGAGTAAGAAAAAGTAACGATAACAGTTTTTACCTGCTAAGTGAATTTCCTTCCATAGGATAACATTGGTGATTCTATGAGAAAAAGTTTCAAAGTGTCAACTTTTAAAATACAATAATATTCCTTAAAAATCACGACTGTAACCAAAACGCTTTTACTCAACTGTTTACAGGAGATGTACCAGGACTGAATCTAGGATCCAGTCCTGTGGTTACAAAAGTAATCCATAAAGTAACTAATTGCATTTAACTAGAAATTCACATTGAGCTGAATGTTGCATTGTGTTTGAAAATGTGTTGCCCATTGCAACAACTGTAACTACTGTACTTAAAAGTCTATTGCCTATCTGCAAAGTATTTAAACTAAAGTAATTCATTCTGAGAAAGTATTTTTTGTAATGTAATGTATAATGTAATTACAATGTAATTTGACAAATAAAATATGTAAAAAAAAATTGTTTCTAAAAATGTAGTAAATCAGTATGAAAAAAATTAATATAACAATTAATACATTTAAAAATTGTCATTTACAAAACCTTTGAAATTCACTGAAAAAACCATAGGTTTCAGGCACGTTATAGTTAGAAATTAGCATTTAAAAAACCTTTGAAATTCACTGAAAAAACCATAGGTTTCAGACACGTTATAGTTACAAATTAGCATTTAAAAAACCTTTGAAATTCACTGAAAAAACCATAGGTTTCAGACACGTTATAGTTACAAATTAGCATTTAAAAAACCTTTGAAATTCACTGAAAAAACCATAGGTTTTAGGGACAGTTATAGTTAGTTGGACATTGCACTCGTACAAAACCCGTGAAATTCCCCCGTTATAGTTAGTCCAGCTAACTATAACTCGCGCCCCCGCAATGCACTGCTGATGACGTCACATATTACATCACTCATGACATGGTCAGTGACATCACTGATGACATCACTGATGACATCTCAAATGACATCACTGATGACATCATCCACGTGATAATCTGATGCACCTCCTCACACCCTAATATAACCTTTGATACACCCACTCTAAATTACAGACTGCCATTCGCAAAACCATAGACACTCCAACACCAATAACTACATACCCACTCACTGATTCTTAGGTCTACACACACACATCCACTCACTCACCCGTACAGTCACTCATACTTACGGTCACTCAGTACAGGACTATCATATGCACTCTTACTCCTATATAGACACTCAAACAACGCCACTCATCCATAGAGATACTCACACACCTAGTCAGTCATGCAAATAATTAAACACACTGCCATTTACTCACCTATACAGTTATACACACACACCAGCTCACTTACTCATACAAATAGTAGCACATTGTTACGCTCTTATACAATCACTGATACAAGCACACAATCATCCATACAGCCACTATCACAATCACTCACTCTTGCTTATAGCTATTTATATACTCCAACACACATATATACTGCCTTTCACATATGTAGTTACTCACACATGTACCACTGGGACATACATTCACTCACTAACACACTCTTACACACACTTACCCACCCATACAGTCTATCACAGATGCACTCTTGAAACCATCCACCCAGTGAATCACCCACTCACACATCTATGCACAGAGTTGCACACACCCCTCCCACACAAACACTCAGGCACCCATACAGATACTCAGACAAGCATTCAATAACTCATATAGAAAATCATTTAGCTATTCACAAACACATGCAGCCACTTACACAGCAACAGACAGACGGATACAGACATACACCCAGTTTAGTCACTAACCCATGCATTCAGTAAGATACGTTAAATCACTCACTTATAGAGTCAGTCACGCACCTACTAAATCATCCATACAGACACTTACACACCCACTCATTCTTCAATACGTCTTTTCCTATATATTTTAAAAATATTTAAACTTTACAGAAACACACAGTCACTGGATGATGTCATCAGTGATGTCATTTGAGATGTCATCAGTGATGTCATCAGTGATGTCACTGACCATGTCATGAGTGATGTAATATGTGACGTCATCAGCAGTGCATTGCGGGGCGCGAGTTATAGTTAGCTGGACTAACTATAACGGGGAATTTCACGGGTTTTGTACGAGTGCAATGTCCAACTAACTATAACTGTCCCTAAAACCTATGGTTTTTTCAGTGAATTTCAAAGGTTTTTTAAATGCTAATTTGTAACTATAACGTGTCTGAAACCTATGGTTTTTTCAGTGAATATATATATATATATATATATATATATATATATATATACACACACACCGCTAAGCAATAAGGGTCTCCTATATTTCCTTTCTCACTAGTATTGTAAAAGAAAGCATCATAAACGGCGGTTAAGTCATCAACATCTGTTGAGGAGTAATTATTTCTAAACTGAATTACAGTATTTTCTTTCAATTTAGAGTGTTTATGTGTGCTATTTATGTTCTAAGGCAAGCAGCCAGTGCATTGATATCATACATATTACTTTAATCAATAAATTAGCTACTTGTATATGCTAGTGGGGTTCTTTAATGAAGTGGCTTAAATATTAATCCTACAATCTTTCTCTTTAATAAAGGTTTCACTTTAAGGGACTTGGAATCTCTGCCGTTTGGAGTTGCTCTTCCAGTCAGACATGCTATTTATCAGTGCCGTGAACAGCCTGCTTCTGATTGGCCAGAAGCAGTCTGTCTCTTAATTGGTCGGCAGGACCTTTCCAAACAGGCATGTGAAGATAAAATGCCAAAGGGTAAATCTGTAAGTATCTATCTTAAATTTTGTGCTGACCAACTGTCACGTGTAGCAATTACTTTCATACTATTAAGCTGTGATATTGTTTTGCTTGATTTTGATACATACTACTTGTAGACCTCGTTTTTGGAAACCTTGTATATACACCCCACGCTAGCCATTAAAAGGTTTTTCAGAACAGGTTATATTGACTAGAAATGACGGTTTTATTATAGCCTTATAGCCCGCCGTAGCGGGCTATACCGGCTATTAAAGGCCCGCTCCAGCGTTAAAGGCCCGAGCCGAAGGCAAGGGACTTGAACAAGGGAGCGGGACTTTAATAGCCGGTATAGCCCAGCTACAAAGGGCTATAAGGCTATTAGAACATTCTGCCACTAGAGGGCAGAATGTTCTAACAAATAAAACAAAGGCCTCTCGGAGTTCGAGGGGGTTTAAATCCCCTCGGGCTCCGAGAGGCCTTTGTGAAAACAGCATTGGAATGTTGCTCTGCGGGCCTTTACCGGCCCGTAGAAGCACGGAGCACTCCATTTTCTTCAATGGAGTGCTCCACATTCCAATGTTCTAATATATTTTAATTGGCTCCATTAATTGGATTTGTGTTAGAAAATTTGCGTCAGCTGTTACAGACTTGGTTTATATCCCTGTATGAGAAACAGCGTGACATTTCCTTTACTCTTAGTAATAAGTACCAAATGCAATAAGACATTCAAGTCTCTTTATGTGATTGATTAGTGCTTGAGCTGTAAAGAAAATCTTGAAGACCCTTGTTTGACAAATTCTGTAATGACTGTTTTCCTTTTGTCGAATTTGCAATATGTTGATACTCTTCAGAAACGTTTTGCCAGTTTAGCAGGGTCAATATAGAATATATTATAGAATATATATTATCCTGCAACCCATCTCTTGGTGAGTGGAATGATTGATTATAAAGCTGCTCCCCTTCACATTTGAACTGGGGCTCTGTCCATTCCTCATGGCTGAACTAGGAGAGAAATGCCTTGTTCTTAGGTTGTGTGGGTCCCAAGAGGAGAATAATGTGTAAAATAGGCTTTAGATGTTTGAGAAGAGCTGGTGAATAAAGACCTGCAATTCCAATATCACCCACTGCATTCAATAAGTTATCACCCTTTCAGGACGATGTATGTCAGTTCTGCTGTTAGGTACATTGTGTTACCTTTTCATGTAAATAAAATAAATATAAGGCTCTAACAGAAAAGTTGTTGATGATAATTGATGTCACACTGTTTAATTATTTTTCTTGTCTTGTTCCAGGTATGCAGAATTTCATTAATTTTTGTCATTAGTCTTTTACACAGTCTCATGCTTGTTAGTGAAGTAGAGGCTTTTAGCAATGTGTCTTCTGGGTGCAAAGTGATAATTGCCTAAAGAAGCACCAGCAGTACTGTGCGAATATTGTTATTTTCAAATCTTATTAATCCACTGCTATTCTTAGAGCAATATCGCTTATTTTGGTGAACCTGTGACTGAGTGCATTGGTAATTATGTATGAAGACATGCCAACAGTATAATAATTATATTTTTCAATGTCTTGATTTTTCAGTTTCTCCTTCTCTTGATACTAAAAATGCTTTGAAATCTGTGCTAAAATCTATTTCATATACCAACACATGAAAGAGACTTTTATTTAGGTTTACTCAACAAAAAATATGCAATACATGCATAGTAGTATTATACATAGTAAAAAGGATTCAATGCATACATAATAGTATTAAAGCAATAAAATATTTGAAACCATACAGAGAGCGGTATTTCCAGTTGGATTTAATGTTCCTCCTTTTGATTTTAGTCCGTTGGCCAGGTGCTTGCATCAGAGATCCCAGTTGGAGGTGAAGTGGAAGAGGAAGATGATGGCATGAATGATATGAATCCGGAAGTGATGTCGTTGATATGGAGTGAAGATTTGCGAGTGCAGGAAGTACGCAGACTACTTCAAAGTAGCCTTCCTGTACGTGTTAATGTTGTACAGATGCCTGAAGTAAGCGACCATGAATTCATAGAAGAGAAAGAAAACAGGTACCCACTTCCATGTTTCCATTAGCTGTGTCATTTGCTCATAGTTAAGGGACCAGTAGTGTTGCTTTAGTCACGACTGCACTACACTTACCAAGATATTTATGATGAATGTTCTGTTTTCTCTACTCTTTGAAGCAAAGTGGTATTAACACTCTCGCCATGAGACACTAAGAAATATGTCCAAGCACAAGCTTTCGACATTGGCCGTTAAAAGTTGCATTTGTTGGTGGGTGGGAAGGATGCAGATATAGTTAGAAGGAATGTCAGCAGGATGAACATTTAAACCATACCTACTGTAAAATAATAAAACAATGGTAGTTAGGATACATAAGCGTCAAATAAGAGCTCAGAAGTTCCAAATGGTAGCAAATGTTTTTTTCAGGCTAGGCTGCGACGAGGTCCCAGTGGTTTTGAAGTCTTTGTTGCGGACATCTAAATGAACATATGCCTCTACAGGGTGGCATATACATGTCTGCCTGGACATGACATGTTTGATTTTATAAAGTTTGTTTACAAGTTGGGGATGCAGCAGAACCCTGGATATATACTTCTGGGAGATTCCTGATCTTAGAAATGTCCTTAATGGTCAAACTGTGTCCAAAGATGTTGGCCATTATTATACCACTTAATCCAGTAGCAGACATTCTGTTAAATACTACCAAAAGAAGGGGTAGTTGCAGCATACTCGGATTATGAACCTTCAGCAAACAATTTGCCCTCTGAGAAGAAATACCAGCACTTTTAGACTTTTGTGGTCTCAGGGATGTATACTCTTTGCTTTTCCAAGTGCTAAGCTGTGTGAGATGAGGATGACGCCTGAGAGGATGATAGGGATCTCACTTATCTTCTCTCCAACATGGGGCTTCTCATACTAGTGCATAATGCCTCTGGAGTGGACACGTAACTAGAAAGGTGGTTTTCTGCTTCCAAATCCCTACCTTCCTCTCAGAGTCCTATAACTCTTTTAGCTGAAGTTTGTAAAACCAAAACTTCAATTGCCCAGCTTTTGCAGCTTTCCGCCATGAAGGCAGAATCTAAATTTATATTGGAAATTCTAGTCCACGTTGGGCTCTCATACGAGCTTCTGCTATCATTCTGTCTTCTTTCTTTCCAAACAACAGTATATGAACTCTGCATCTCGCTAAACACCTTCCTAAACAAAACATGGTTAATGCAATTACACAGCGGTGCTGGCAGGGTAGAGGTGTTCCAAAATGCCACTGAAAAGCTAATTACATTCAGTTGCTCACATTCTCAACAGGGTAGTACTCACTGGGAAATTAAATGGAACCGTCTTCACGATCACAGCTACTCGAGCTGTTGCGTCACATGTGACGGTGACATCTGTGACTGTGCTCCTAGCGCCACTTGTGGGCCACCTCTCATCAGATGGGTAAACTGCTAAAACATTTCACATCAAGCCTAGATGCGTGGGGATTATTTCTAGTATCTTCAAGATGATTACCCATCATATAAAAGCATTACCTAAGTTAAGTAACTGCATCCACAACAAGTGAAAACAAAAAGATATATAAATCCACGACTGCACATGCCAAGAATCCATCCGCAATATCCATGAGGAATGTCTAGTTGATCATCTGGTACATTTGCCTGTGTTTTATAATCCATTTATACCACACATGAGGAAAATGCGTAAATCTGCAATGACAATATTATTTCATTCCCTTTGGCCAGACAGAATCTCGGCTAATAGAATTGTCCATTACACCCTGCAAGAGTTCAGGGTGCATGATAATGTTTCAGTAGGGAAACAGGGGGATTTGACAATGAAGAGCATCCTGCACGCTGTGGTTCGACTCCTTCTGTGGACTGAAGAAATATGATCAAATAACCCTTACACCCCTGGAACGTCTTGGAGACCTTCAATATCAAATATACGTTAGTAACAGCTGTGCATTAGCCTCCCTGGTCGAAGACTTTCATCATGAAGATTCCAACACGGACACAAGGAGTCATGACATTGTTAGTATTGAAATCAAGAAGGGTCTAGGGCATGAGATTTGTCAATATATATGCCTAGAATCAGGAGAATAAAGCAGCCTTCTAAAATCCATCCTTACCTTTCCGTATTCTGACCTTTCAAACGTATTGGTTCTTATCTTTGAAACTTCTTCCTACTTCATCTTAGAGCTACCCGCTTCTTTTTTGAGTTTAAACAAAAACTGTAATTGCATCTTAGTACCAGGAGACTGAGCAGCCCGCCCCCATCCCCAAGTTTACCTCATAGTATATGCGTTATTTTGCTGTTCACCTAACACTATCTACCATCACATTTTCTCTGTGTTATCCACTCAACATAAAAGAACACCATACAGTCTATCATTAGAGCTACATACATCACTCCTTGAGAGGGGTTACCTTATTGTTTAAAGAAATACTGATACAAAGAAATGCAGAAAAGAAATGCATTATAGGTTTGTCTCTTAAAGAAACCTCTTATGAGGAGCTCTACCTATTTCAATATGCGCAATAATGACTTTTTCTCCAACACATGTTAATACAGAGATTTAGACTTTGTCTGGTTCCTCTCTCATATTACTGTGTACAGTGCTTTGTTTCTCCACAGCTAGGCGTATGCTATTCAGGTACATATATGTACATACTTATTAACGCATACATGAGAAGAGTATTTGAACAAGAGATTACATTTCATATCAAAATAAGGTTCTTGTTGAAACAACACTCAATCCATATAAGCAAATGAAGGACAGAGTGCATCAGTGCCAAGATCATAATGTTTTCTTGCACCGGCTTCTACGGCCCACCTTCTTGGAATCTGCTGTTGTTCTGGGCCAGGCAGTTCATAGTGCAGAGACATTAATGTCAATTGACACGTTAATATCAATAAACAGAATGCCAGGAAATTGTCCAGTGTATTCAGTGGTCTATGGTTTCTTCTGATTTGCTCTTGGCCTGTGCCCAGCTGTTTCTGTTCCTGGCTTGAACTGGGATAGGATGGCTATAACCATGTCACAGAGGTGCTGAGAGTAGAGTGCAGGCATTGTTGTGACTTCCAGTTTTCTGCAAACACTGGGCCAACTAATTTATTGGAAGGTGTATATTGCTCCAGCTTAGATTAACTTACGCAGCTACCAAGAGCACCATCCATTTTTCATAGAATGCTCTGCTTTCATGGCTCCATAGTTGTTTCCCTATTTCTACTGGTTAGGACACAGAACAGCCTCCTGTTTCTGTGGTCTTCATTGTTGCCCCTGGCCTATGCCCATGCATCCCCAGGGGTCATGTGGCTGGTTTCGTATGCTGGGTATTTATTGGCCTGAGAGAATATCATTGGTATTTCCATGTGTCACGTGGCCCATGGGGACTTTGTCATTTTCTCTAAGTTAGCATGAGCACGTTGCAGCTTGCCTGCTGCTATGCGCACGTTACTACACAACTTTGTTTTTGTAGTACTTTCTATGGCTGCTTTCACATGAGAACTCATTGTTGTGTTCACTTTCTGCAGGTTCCTGGGATTTATTCTGAACATTGTGTGCAAGGTCGATAAACAATGCCCCTTGTTATTTTGTTCTGTTCAGGCCTTAGTACCTAGACAAAACATACTGATGCAGCTGTTATTTGGGACAACATACTTTGGTCTTATGGGGATACACGAATAGGTAGCACACATTGGAGAGGGACCTCTCCAGGGAGAAGAGCGATACAGCACCTATGATGTAGATCTACTCTCTATAGGCTAAGGTATCGGGTCTGCTGACAAACCCCAGAGATGTTCTAAATGTTAGGACACGTTAGTTCAAATAAATATATTAAACTTTTTGTGTCTCTGTCAGATCTTATTGTGGACAAGTACAAGGGTGCGAGCGAAAGGGTGTCTTGTTACTGCGATCCCCAAGAGATCTGGAGTGTTGTGCTCTGGGGTGTCTAATCACTTGTTTCTCTGTCAGTGAGTAGGAGAGCAAGTGAGACACTATAGTTAGTCGGTCCTGGGCTTATGGGTACTAAGTGGTAGGATGACTCAGTCCCTATACACCAAGGTTCTATAATCCTGCGCATAGTTCTGTTTTTGGGCAGAATTCCTGCAAAATGGTGCCACCAATGTTTGGTCTGGTACTTATTCACGGGACCCCTGAGTAGTGCTTGTGCTTGCCCACACTACCCTCTCACCGGTTCCCGGAGATGTCCGTGGTGGGGGGCTTAGTATCCTATATCGTAGATTTATAGGTTTTTCAAACTTGAGATCTAAAAGATTTTGGTTTTGACCCTGTTTATCGCTACCGTTTTTCTTATTCTTTAAATTCCATTTCTGCTATAGCACAAGCAGTCGCTATTGCGGCACCTAACCGCGCGGAGGTTAAAGCACACTTAACTCAACACGGAGTCCCCAATGCTGGGGCTACCTTTATTTTTGTGGGCAAGGCAGACCCAGCTTACTGTTTTGAGGTTTTCTATTCTTGGGTTGCGTTTCCCATGGTGGATGGAAATGATCATTTGTTTTATGAATACTCGAGGGCTCTCTGGCTCAGGGAAAACACATTTTCATGGTCTCGCCAGTGCCTGCTTTGGAAGCTGTCACGAAGGCGACTGTTCCAAATTCTAAGGCTTTGCATCCTCGTTGGATTCAATGGGCCAGTTCATTGACGTCGGCTGATGTCAATTTAATCTTTGATCCTTCTTTGCAGACACAGGAGTTTTTACAATACGAACATGTTCATCCTCCTCCTTTGTCATTGCTCCCTCTTGATCAGTATAAATGCATTATTTACACTGATGGGTCTGCACAGCCTGCCATTGGTTCTAAACATGCTTAATCTGCAGCCTGCGCAATTACGGCAGGCACAATAATTGATGGTGATTTCAAATCATTCATGGTGCACACACAATCTCTTGGGGATTGCACAGCACAATTGGCTGAGTTGCGTACTTTGGTTTTGGCTCTTGAGTTTGCTGCTCCTGATGTTCCAACACTAGTAGTGTGCGATTCTTTTTACTGTGTACAATCCTTCAATGATAATTTGTTCTTCTGGACACAGATGATTTCCGGGATTCTAAAGGTAGCGCAATAAAGCATAAAACGCTTTGTGTCAGAGTGTCCCTTCTTAAGGAACTTTTGCCACTCACACATGTTATTCATACATTAGAACATCATCGTGTGGGAGCGCATGCTGTTGGTAATTCACTGGCTGATGAGGCAGCCAAATCTGCAGTAGCCACTTGTTCAGCAGCAGCAGTCACCAGGTCTATGACTAAAATTGATGATGATATTCTGGCAGCTATTGCTGCGATGAAGGAGATAACAGAATTTCACCAGGGTTTCCCTTCACGTTATACATATTACTTGACGTCTGAACAAATTCCATTTGCAAATATTCCGTCTGTTGGTGATCGGCTGATTCCCAACAAGGACCGCAGACTTTCTTTGATAATAGCCGCAGATGAAGGCGTTGCTTCTGCACATGGTGTAGTGACTGCGACTATTTCTCTTTTGCAGCAGTGTTTTTGGTGAGGTGGGTTATATAAGCAAGCAGGTAAAATGTACTTTCTTGTGACATTTGTCAACAAATGTAACCTTCTACTGTTTCACGTCCACCACATACTCAACTGTATATTCCATTTGGCTGTATTTGTCTTGATCACTGCGGTCCTTTGACTTCTGATAATGCTTTTAAATATATCTTGGTTGCAGTGGATTCTTGCACTAGATTCCTTTGGGTATGGCCACAACGCAGTGCTGATGCTCGAACTGTTATAAAAGATTTGCGTATTTTTGTAGGGACCTTTGCCTGTGGCACCTTCCATTCAAACCAAGGTCCTGCTTTTGCCTCTAAGGCTTACCGTGAGGCGATGAAATCTTTGGGGGTGCAGGTGCAATTCTCGTCTCCATATCGGCCTGAGGGCAATTCTGTTGTGGAGTGGATGAACAGTGACTTAAAGCAATCTTTAACAGCAAGGGTATTAGGTACTGGTCGGGCTGGTTGACTCATCTATATGGAGTTCAACGTGCAATGAATAATCTCCCAAGAAGATCCCCGGGTAGGCGGACCCCTTACGAAATGCTGTTTGGCATTAAAATGTTTGTGCCAGACCTTGATGGTCTAGACGTTGTGGCGGCTGCCGCAACGTTTGATGTAGATAACAATTGTGCTATGTTGCAGGATCTATAAAAGGCTCGTGATTCACAAGCAAATCCCATTTGCCCTCTTCCACAGATGTGGCTGTGCTGATTCCGGTTTCTGGCTGGCTTCTTAAAGTTGGTGATCTGGTCCGAGAAAAAGTGGAGAACAAGAAAGAATTTGGTCCATCATACCGTGCACCGGTCAGAGTCCTTGGTTTGAAAGGCACCCATACTGTGATTGTACCTCCGCTACCTGGTCGTAAGGAGAATCGTTACATTTCAATTGAGCTTGTCAAGCTACACCATATGGCCGATACTGAATAGTATGCCTACAAGCATTCCACGCCGGGATGTTTCACTGAATCCGGTGGCTTCTGTTTCCTCGAATAAACCACAAAAAATGGAGGGGGAGATGGATTCTTCAATTGATTTGCTGCCTGTTTCACCTTCTACATCTACAACTGTGGCTAATGAGTATGCTTCTCCGCCAGTTGAAATTATAGTTGACATTCCTGACAATACAATTAATTCGCCTTCAAGTGAAGAACAGCCACCGTTGTTTCAGCTGGGGTCCAGTGGTTACTGTATGGACCGTAATAGCTTTTCTTAATATACATCGTCTTTGTCATCGTCTGTGGCTGAGCCCTCTACACGCACCAGTCTCTTCATCTCCTGGTTCAAAAAGACTTACCTGGTCCCGCCCTGGACATATGTCTGGATGGTGCTGACGATAGTGTTCCTCTTCATGTCGATTGGGTTTGTGACTGTGTTTTTCCTGTTAGTTAATGGCCATTGCTTACTTGAATGCTCTGCTGTACACTTGGTTGATGAAGTTCTGGCACCACATACTTCGTCCCATAAGGTGAAAAGAGATCAAACCTTGGTAAACATTTCGGCCTTCCCAATTAGTGATGGTATCTTGTGGGATAAAGTTGCATATGATATCCATGGTCCGACCGAGACTTTACAAATTCTATATGTATTTCGCATTTCTGTAGGAGATGTGGTCTTGCCGGGCATACATTCTGATGACTGGGATGTTAACGCTGTTTATTCATTGTTTTCTGATTTAAAATATTATACTGCTTTTGACACTGAAGATTTGTATTTAAACCCCGCAAACTATGCCAATTTATTCGGTTACCAACATTATGGCCATCATTTTTTACACAAGACCAATACTCGGAGACCATTTTTTAATTATACCCAATGGGAACATTGCCCCATCCCGGTACAGGGCAGCTCTGAGACCCAAAGGAGTAAATTCATGCATTTTACTGGTTAGTCTCTCAGACCCTGAGTCCTATTTTTATAAATTAAAGATGCCTGCCCGCACCAAATTTATGCTGACCCATACTAAATTGATCTATTCCTTGTCCTTCATAACTGATTTGTCCATGAAGGGTTATGATTACTGGAAGGATGCAGTTGATTTAAAATATATTTGGAGTACCAAAGATTGGCAAGTACAGGGCATTGAATCAATGCATCACACATGCTTGATACCATCTAAGCTACTATTTTTTAATCAGATGGTGCAGCAAACTACTTGTTTTGGCCGCAGCTAAAAATTTAAATGGACCAGCCATTCCCTTATTAGCTGCTTATGATTCATGGCATGAACATACAAACTACACAATTGAGGATTTGACTGGCATGTTTCAGAATGGTACCCTAAATTCTTCTACTATTGACCCTTTAGGCCAACGAGCGCAAATGCATGCCAATTACGTTTTTTAAATACCACGAAAGGGTTTACACAAAGTAGACCTGATTCTTGTTTTCCACATTCACACACGGTTACCACATATTCTGTAGGTAAATGTCAACAATGGTTAGAACATTCCACATTGTCATCTGTCAAACAACATCTTTCCCTTTTGACACGTGACATAGATCTTGCAGATTTTCTTTTAGGTCCAAAATCCCCTTGAGCAAAACGTTTTGTTTATGCAGCATACAATGAATTTTGGAAGGTATCGCAGATGGAGGCTGCGGTCCGCCTGCGCCAAATTGACCAGGACAGTTTAGAAAACGTTCTGTCAGTGGTCGATAACAGTTTTAATACACTGTCTCCTCGCATATATACTTTGGATAATATTGTATCATCAGTCGTTGACATTGTTTAAAATGAAGTGTCTGTTTTGTACTATGGTCAAAATCAGTTATGTTCTGTAATGCAATTTGGTTGGATCTTGCAAACGCTAAAAAGTGGGAAAGTGCCATGGGATTACCTGAATGCTTCTGTACTGTTTTTACCATTTAAATTGATAGATGAACAGAAATTGATGTCAATGAAAGTCTCAACATATACAATATGTTGCGTCTAGCGGAGACTGATTCAGCTGTGTGGTTACATACATGGAGTTATTTCCTTACCTATCTCACTCTTTCAGTTCACGGCCTGCATGAAACACTATCCGGTTGGTAGATATGAGCCCCTCGGGAGTAGTTAAATTCATGAGTTATGGTCATTGCCTTTCACATTTCGGTATCAACGAGCAGATAAGGAGGTTTTCCTCACAGGAAAGGATTGTGATTCTACGGTGGGACACTACCTAGTCTGCAAACAAGTCAAACTTCACAGGGCTTGCAACGTATCGCCCCTAATTTAGCTTGTTTTTTAAAAGGGTCACCGGTCCCAGCTATTATTCGCGAGCTTACTTTGCTTTCAAGTGCCAGTTATCCTATCCTGAATAACCACAACTGCTGTGGCTTACGGGCAGGCATCCCGTATATAGTTATGGTTTCACAGCGTGTTACATGTTGCAGCAATGTCCTCTTTCCACCCCCGCTTGGGATTGTAGATAGTTCGCTGTGGCTTTCCATTCCAACTTTTAAAACAGATTTCAATAAGCTAACGAGAATCAAAGCGCTATTGTTTCAATAAGAAGTGGCTCTTACTTCGGCTCGTGAGACCTTGGAATTGCAGGTGGCGAGAACCGCAAGTGAGATTCAGTCACTATTAAACACGAATCTCCCACTACATTTTGGAGAATTAATTCACCAAATATTTAATGCGTCTGTTACCGAGGGCCTAGCCCACTTTTTTAAACTTGTGGGATCAGGCCTCGTCACCTCCTTTCAGACTATTTTTGAAGTAATATCAGCTTTTATCCATTCAATTTTTTCCAGCGCATTCGGAGGGTTTCCTCTAGTGCTTCTGCTGATCTGTGACATACTTGTACTTCTGCTGCTGCTCCGCAATGGCTGCTCGATCTGTGGAGCTGCCAAACCTGGTCCAGTTGCAGCTGTACCGTGATCGAATGCGCCAGCTTTTTGGTCCAATGCCATTACAGCAGAGGTCTTCAATCTGTGGGGCGCGACCCCCAGGGGGGCCCCAGAGTCCTGGGAAGGGGGTCGCCCATTTTCAGGCCTCACCTCTGCCTGGAATTTAAAACATGTGGTCTTCCTTTAGAAAACCGGGATGCTTCATTCCAATCTTTAAAATGCTTCAGCTGATGGTAATTGAGTCTCCTGTTCTGTGAAAGGAAGAGGCTAGGCAGACAGGTGAAACAATCCTTTGTGCCAGGGTGCCTGCTTGCCTGAATGAAATACAAATGTGCGTTTTGAGTTAATCGGCAAATGTAAATGTTGCTTGGTAGCGGGTCTGGCTTTAATTGTTTTGTAATGGCAAAGATTTTTTATTTTTGTGGTAGTAAGATGAGTTTACAACTGGGCTGTGAAGTGCATGTTTTTAATCGCTTAGTACCCCTGAGGAAGTGTTAAAGGGACAGATATGCAAACATTTTTTTTAATTACTTATGTTCTAGTATTACTAAAATCTACATTTTGGAAGCTCCATTATAGCCTTAAACTATTTGCACAGTTTGGAGCAGTGTACCTTATAATGTGTGTAATGCAAGAATAAATTAATGACTTACACTTTCACAGTGCTTTCTGTCACCAGGCTGTGACCTCATAGTACTAAAAATCCACAAGCCACTATTCCCCAATGCACCAACCAAATTTAATTCTGTGGCTCTCTGGTTACACACAGACCTCTGCAGTGCATTAACTAATAGAGGTTTCCTAATGTACTACAGTGCATTTCCCACCGATTAACAACTTTGTCAAATTTATTTTTCATTTAAGCTACCCATTATTTTATATGTAGCTACCTGATGGTGAAAGACGTAAAAAACTAGCAGAATATTTTGGGGCTAATTTATGAGAGGCTTGAGCCGCCGGAGCATCATTTTTTAAGCTCCGGCAGCACAACCGTCGCAATTGTATCTATGAGGCGACGCAAAGTCACCCTGCGTGGCTCAGTGGCCTCATACATATGGAGTAAGACAAAGCAGCGCAAGTCGCTGCCTTGCCTTAGTCTGTCAAGTAGGAGTTCCATGGGCATTGCAGTGGGTGTTCCTACGCAACAGCCATGGATTTTGACACTGCCCCAGATTTACAAAACCATGTAAACCTGAGGCAGCGCCAAAACCTTATGCATCCCCACAGCAGGCGTAATGAGGAGAAATGTTTTCATGTCTCCTCGAATTTTTTCCTCTTTCCATGTGTGCTGCATTCTGCAACTGACAAAGAAAGAGGAAAACCCCTCTGGGGCACCTTCCTGCACAAAAACAATCCTGCCTACATTGGCGCTAGGCAGCAATTTGTTCGCCAACGTAGTGGGATTGCACATTGGCATAGGGCAGCGCAGCAAGAAGACTTGCGGCGCTGCCCTAGGCCAATTCCGCATTAAGGAGGCCTTTTGTTTTTAGCCACACCTTTGACCATGCCCCCACGCTCACTGATCTTTCGTTTGATAAACACGGTTTAATATTATTTCCCCACTGTAAAAATGATTTGCTATGGGAATTGGGGGCTTTTATGGTTGTCGATAGTTGTCAATGATGAGGAGCACCAAGTTCTAGAATTTTTTGTCAGGAGGGGGTCCTTGCGCCTAAAACATTTTGACAGGGGGGTCTCGCCATCAAAAAGTTTGAAGACCTCTGCATTACAGGCTCTTGACATCGACTATTGGCTGACCTTCCGCGATGCCTACTTTACCTGCATGCAACCTGTGTTCCACTGCCTCTGGTGCCCTTTTGAATGGGCCCTGGATGTCTGCCTCTCCAATAGGTCACACGCTGTCCTGGATTACAAACTGTTAATGGGTCCGTTGAAGGCCCATGACCAGGAATTTTCAATGGGTCGGCGGCTGGTGTGAGATCCTCTACTTGGACCAACGCCAGACTAGAGTACCTGTGCTCAGGCACAGCGCCTCTTGGATCAGAGTTTCATTGAAGTTAACGCAGGTTGTCCTGATATGCTCCTAACAGCCTCTAGATATAAGGAGCATGTGTGCTCATTCGACTTACTTAATTGGATGGCATATCTTTTTACTATGGAAGGTTCAGACAACATACTGGAGTTTATGGCATTCCACTTTTCCTGCAATATTTCTGACTCTGAAGATTCGCTATGAATGGATATTCTTTGGGTACCCAGTTGGCTGTTTTTTTTTTTTTTTACTTGTAAAAAACTTTTGGGGGGAGTCCACAAAAATTCTAATTTGGATACCTCCAAGATGCTTTACCTCTGAATTTTGTTTTAGCCAAGTGCTAATGACCTGACCAAGGGGAGGGTGTCACGTGGCCCCTGGGGACATCGTCGTTTTCTCTAAGTTAGCATAAGCACGTTGCAGCTTGCCTGCTGCTTTGCGCACGTTACTACATGACTTTGTTTTTGTACCACTTTCTATGGCTGCTTTCACATGAAAACTCATCGTTGTGTTCACTTTCTGCAGGTTCCTGGGATTTAGTCTGAACATTGTGTGCAAAGTCGATAAACAATGCCCCTTGTTATTTTGTTCTGGTCAGGCCTTAGCACCTAGACAAACCAATGCAGCTGTTATTTGGGACAATGTACTTTGGTCTTATGGGGATACACGAATAGGTAGCACACAGCTCTATTGGCTAAGGTATGGGGTCTGCTGACAAAGCCCAGAGATCTTCTAATATATAATAATACTGCTTCTTAGCAAGGGGAGGGAGGTTAGGCTCTATAGTCTTTTCTCTATTGTCTTTTCATTATGACATCTTCCTTCATGATATATGGACTAGCTGCTATGCTGACTGTATTTGTACTATGCGTTTTTCTGCTTGTTGTGGCACGTATACTGCATGTTAGGGCGTGTTAGTTAAAATAAATATTTTAAACTGTTTCGTGCCTGTCAGATCTTATTGTGGACAAGTACAAGAGTGGAGGCGAAAAGGTGTCTCTTGTTACCGCGTTTCCTGAGAGATCTGGGAGTGTTGTGTTCTGCGGTGTCTAATCACTTGTTTCTCTGAGAGTGAGTAGGGAGAGCAAGTTAGACACTATAGCTAGTCGGTCCTGGACTTATGGGTACTAAGGTGGTAGGATGACTCATTCCCTATACGCCAAGGTCCTATAATCCTGCACATAGTTCTGCTTTTGGGCAGAATCCCTGCAACACATGCACTACATTTGCTGTAGGACTGAAAGATTTAATGATTGTATTTTAGTTCATGCCTTAATATTGCAAATAATACCTAAATATTGCACATAATACTGATATGTCCACTTTGTTTTTTCTACACTAGAATCCATGCGCACCATGTGACAGTAGCACAGCAAAATAAACAAATTTACTCTAACAGTATTGCAGCTTGGTAATCATTATTCTATATGGAATCTTTAGCCATCTGAAGAAATGGGAGTACTTAAATACAGCTTAGGCAACCCATAAACCAAAGGATGTGGTAAAAACAAAAATGCATAGATAGCGCTGGTGCTCACAGCATTATGGAGGCCTAGTCCATGTCATAAGGGGAGCACATTACTGATTGTCCCATGGTGAGTGTCCACAAATGTTCACAATTTAGAGAAACACAGCTGAATGTTCCGATTTGAGGGCATAATCATGTACAGTAGGTGAACATGTAACAATACAAGGCTATAAAACTGTTGCAGGTGAATTATTTGTTTCGTTTTGAGTTTGTACTGAGCATTGGATTGTATCATTGACAGTGATGCATTGAAATTACTGCAGTGCAGAACTCATTTTATGCTATTAATGTTTCTGATTTCCATTGTAGACTCCTCCAGCTATGCCAGAGGACAATGGCACTTCCTTTAGGACGAGGAATGTTTACCTTATTCTCACATCATCCTGTTCCAACAGAAACGCTACCGATACCTAAGCTGAATCTAACTGGTTTGTTGACATGTTTTTCTTTTGTGAAGAATAATTTCAATACACTAAATATGTTTTTGTAAGCATGCCAACCGTATTGACCCACACATCGGTATTAATAGGTTACTTCTTATTCTTCTTTTTGTGCTGTTTTGTAACGTGTGTGGGTTTTCTCCTTCTTCCCCCAACAATCTTAATTGGCAGATATTGCTTCTGCCCAGCTGTGCCTTATCAGATGTACTTTTCGTCGTTATTTGCTGGAGCTGTTTAGTTTAGTCTTGCAATCATGCCAGGCATTTTCGTCTGATACTGGGCAGAGTCAGTGGTTATTGGGCAGTTGGATAGTGGAAAAGGCCTTCTACCATGAGCTCAAAGGTACTATTGAATTGCTTATTGGATGCTGTTGCAGAATAAGGATGCCATGGCACACCTAGTGGGGTGGGTTTTCCAGTAAGCTTTATTGGAGACACAACCTGGCGTCAGTCCTTCCCAAGGTTCCAGCATCAACTAACCACAATGGAATTACCTCCGCCTTACAATCTATTCCAGAACACTAAAATAGAACACATGCAAATGCAAGAATAGAACCCATGCAAATGTACACACATTATAACATTTTTTTTCCCCTTCCCTTCCCTCCTGAGCAAAAAAGATAAATAGAACAATGAGAAATATTTGCGAGGAAATGTAAATAATAAAAGATGACCTAGGGTAAAACCTGAAATAGTCTTAAAGGTAAGAGGGTGCTATATGAACCTTGTAGGACGGCCCGGACTACGATCTGACAGTCTTCAAGGTAAGTGGGCGGTCTCCCAACTCTTGAACTGCTCATAGATGTTGAACCACCACCTTACTCAACAGCATGATCACCACTAGGACCCCATCTACTACCCCTGACTTCCTCATCCTTCATAAACCTCACCCCTGAACATCCATCATCCTCTTCCCTTACACATTCTCCTCCTGGTTGATACAATGCTATATTTCTGAAATTTCACCTTTTGCCATTTTCCAAAATGACAACATATCTTCCAACTCTGGCAATGCGAAAGGGACCTCTGAACTTAGAAAGCACCCTTGCAGTCCTTCTTAACTTTATTTTGACACGATCGCCACAACCAAACATGGCGTTTTTGTTATCCTCTCTTGAACATTTGTCCATTCCGCTTCCTCCACTCTTGACCCATCCCTTCAGCCAAGCAGGAACTAACTTAGTACCTGGCAAACGCCCTAGCATTACCTGGACGGGAATATTCTGTGTAGCACTGTGCACAGTGGTGCAATAGGCCCACACCATACTGTCTGCCATTTTCCCTATGTCACAACGGTTCGTAATGGCCAGTTGAATGGTACCTTCACCAATCTTGTTCACTCTTTCTGCTAAACAATTTCCCTGTGGATTAAATAGTGAGGTACGTGCATGCCTTATGCCATATTTCTTTAGAAAATTCACCATTTTGTGTGAGGTTACCTGAGTGCCATTATCAGTTATTAATACAACAGTAACACCTCCTTCCTCAAAAATCTCCTCCATCACAGAAATGGTAGACTTTGTGGTCACATCCTTCATAAACTTCACAAATGAACCACTCAGAATGTACATCTACTACAATAACCGCAAACCTCAGATCCACAGACAATTCCATCATGGGACCAATAAAGTCTAAACAAATGGTATGCCAGGGTTCCCCCGGATCATTAATGTCCCCTCCTTCACTCTTGCACTCTACTCTCAACCTCTTCTCACTGTCCTTACAAATGCAACAACACTCCACCCACCTTTTGACTTGATCATCTAGACCTGGCCACCAAAATTCTCCTTTGAGTCTTTTACTGGTCAAACCTTGGCCTAAATGGCCCTCATGTGCCAAATCAAATAACCTCCATCTCAAACCTACAGGTGGAGCAAAACGATCTCGCCACATTCCGACCACATAATGATAACTCAACTGCAACTTTAAAGTACGGCCGCACAGCCTGTGATAATGTGCTCTCCCTTGCTGCACCATACTGAATCAATTTTTAACCGTCTTTAAAAACGCCTATTTGGAACTTGAATAGATTACTGCCTTTACGAGTAGCTGACTATCTGATTAGAGAGGTAGGCTGCTTCTGGGGGCAAAAGTGTACTGTTGTGTTCTTTAAAGAGGTGTTCCATCAGCTGTTTCATACATTGAAGCAGGGTTTGGTGGGTCCTGATATATAAAAGGATGTTGTTTCAGATGCTGGATGCATTATCAGAAAAGGACTATTGCCTTGTTTAATATTTTTTACACTTCTTTGTCTCCTGTCTGATGGTTTCCATTGCTGTGCATTTACATATAGCCTCCTGAGATGATGAGCATGTCAGCCACATAGGTGGGGATGCTGGTTGTGATAGCTTTGTAAATGATGCAGCTGTTGTACAAGGGAAACCAGTGGAGTTCCGTCGGGTCAGGGTGGGTTAATGGGATCATATTTCTTCAGGTCTTGGATGAGGTGTGGAATGCAAGATGTCCTCAAGGGCGTGAGGGGGCAGTGTGATGTCTGGGAGGCCATAGAGCAATGCGTTTCTACCATCCAGATGTGAGAGTATATGGGCTTGAACAGCAGTTCTAAAGTTACTTTTTGAGAGGAACAATTGAATTGCATTGATTGCTTTGCCTTCTGGTTTGCCCTTCGATTTAGAAAATGTAAGTCAGGTGGATTCCACCTGATGCCTCCCAATAATTAACTTTTTAGATATAACCGTTTATGCCTTCCTTTTCCCAAATGTTAACTCTTGCACAAAACGCCATCAATCATCTATCACCTGTATTCTGACTTGCCCAAAGGCCTGTAGGCAAGAGTTTTTGCTTTGAAGTTATGGACCCAGTAACACAACTATGGTAGCTAAACATTGAAGAGTTATTGTCACATTTATTTTTAAAGTGTATGAGAGTGTGAGGTTTTAATGCACACATTGCATTTTGTTGTATGTTTTGATGATGGTATTTTTTTTTACTCTGTTAATGCTTGCAATGGTGTGATAAAGATTGCCATCAGTCCTAACATGAAGCTTAGATCTTCTGCAATATATGCAAAGATAGGTAGGGTATTAATACAAACCATGCAGAGGATTGTGTGTAAAGTGCCGATCGCAAAATAATGTAAACATGTACAAATTTTCTACAGAGATCTGTCTATTACCCATAAGTCACCAGTTCAATCCCAGTAAAATAGCCATCTGAAAGAGACACGTTAGTGATAGATTCCTTACCTTAGAATATCCCCAGGCGTCAGACTGGATCCGGAAAGTTTTTCGTCAGCAGTACCCCTGCGCGTCGGTAGGTGGCGTCGTGCGGCTCCGCGTTCGTCGCTGGCGTCGTAGGCGCCGAGATGACGTCACGAAGACTACTTAGGCGCCACCCATGTGCGCTGACGTCAGTTCTTTCTTTTTCCGCGCCAGCAAGCGCAGATCCGGTTAGAGCACGTACCTTATTCACTTTTTGATTAGTTGTTTTTTGGGACTTTTGTCTCTAATTTCTATATTTGACTCCTGGTACCACGTAGGGATGCCTGGTTTTAAAACCTGCGGGGCCTGCCGCCGTACAATGTCGGTGGCCGACCCCCATGGCGTTTGTCTCTACTGTCTAGAGCGCGACCATGACTCCCGGTCATGTTCCGACTGTCTGGCCATGGCTCCGAAGGCTTTGCGGGAGCGGTCCCGAAAGCTGCTAGAGGCCCGACAGTTGTCTCCGCGCCATTCCAGGTCCAGGGGTCGCTCGAGGGACCGACCGCGGAGTCGCCATCATCGCTCCTCGGGGTCCAAGTCGTCGCCCTCGGATTCCGGTAAGCGACGTCATAAAAAGAAGTCGAAGAAGCGCGTACGCTCTCCGACCTCCCCTCGTCGGTCTTCTGACGCGGACGAAGGGACCCGGGGTCTTTCCCCCACGGCTCCGTTGGAGCCTGTCAGTCCCGCGGCCTACCCGCCATACCCGGGTCCGTCAGCGACTCCGGCCCAGGTGCAAGAGTTTCTTGCTGCCATGGACTGCCTTTTCGGGCCTAGGGCTCCCGCCGGTGCACCTTCGGGCCCCGCGGTCCCTTTTGGGGGCCCTTGGTTGCCGCTGGCTCCGCCGGCGGCTCCGGCCCCGGGGCCCCAAGGTCCTCCGCCAGCGGCTCCGGCGCCGCAGGGTCCTCCGCCGGCAGCTCCGGCCCCGGTGCCCCCTGCGGCTCCCTTCCCGGCACCGCCCTGGGTGCCGTTCGGCCCACCTCCGCCCTTGCCCGCGTTTCCACTTTGGAACCCGGATTGGGCCTTGGAGCAGGAGCGGCGCCGATCGGCGCCGTTCTCGGCACCGTTCCTGGCGCTGGTGGAGCATTTCTTTTCCCCTGTGCCTCCCTCGCAGTTGCAGCCTGTGCCTCGGGCTGTTGGGGAAGAGGAGGACTGGGAGGGGTCGGAGGACCCTCTTGCACGGCAGTGTGAGTCCGAACAGGAATGGGCAGAAGACTCAGAGGATGCCAGTGGCCTTGACCTCTCCTCTGAGCCTGGGTTTGTGTCTCCTCCCACTCTCATGGAGGAAGGCGCCACCTACACTGTGGTGCTCCGTAGAGCAGCTGAGACTCTTGGCCTTGAATTGCCTACTGTTGCCCTCCAAACTAACCTCCTTACTGAGGTGCTTCAGCCTACAGCAGGTTCTGTGGAACCTCTGCTTCCGTTCAATGAGGCCTTGACGGATGTTTTGATGGGTACCTGGTCTAGGCCAGCCACAGGGGTCCCTGTGGATAAAAATGTGGCCAGACGTCACCGTCCGGCACCGGGTGACCCTGCCTTTCTGACAACTCATCCGACACTGGAGAGCCTGGTCATTCAGGCTTCCACTTCCCAAACAGCATTCCCTACCGCTCCGCCGGATAAGGAATCCAAAAAGCTGGAGCAGCTTGGCAAAAGGTTGTTTTCCTCTGCTAGCCTGTGGCTGCGGTCAGTCAACACCACATGCCTCTTGGGCCGCTATTCTCACGCTGTATGGGACACGGTGGCGCAAACTCTGCCCCAGTGCCCCGAAGAGGTTCGGGCTGTGCTTTCCCAAGCTGTTGCAGAGGGGAAGGATGCCGCGAAGTTCGCCATTCGGTGTGGGTTGGACACTGCGGACTCTTTGGGAAGAGCAATTTCCACCACAGTGGCCTTGCGGCGACATGCCTGGCTGCGGTCCACGGGGTTTTCGGGGGATGTCCAGGGTTCCCTCATGGACATACCTTTTGATGGTACTCGCCTTTTTGGCGATAAGGCAGACAGTGCGCTGGAGCGTTTTAAGGACTCTCGGGCTACAGCCAACTCCTTGGGTCTCTCCACCTCCCGCCCAGCCACGTTACCTGCGGTTCGCGGTAGGCCAGGAGCATTTTCAGTTTACAGTGCTCCCCTTCGCCTTACAAGCGCCCCTCGGGTGTTCACGAAAGTGATGGCGGTGGTCGCAGCTCATCTGCGCAGGTCAGGGGTGTCAATCTTCCCCTACCTCGACGACTGGTTGTTGAAGGCGGGCTCGCCCCAGGCAGTCGTCACCCACCTTCAGACTACAGCCAACCTCCTGCAGTTGCTGGGGATCTCCATCAATGTGCCAAAGTCGCACCTGAGTCCTTCTCAGAAGCTCCCCTTCATCGGAGCGGTTCTGGATTCGACGCAGTTTCGGGTTTATCCTCCCGAGCGGCAAGTCCGGGATATTCAGGCTATGATTCCCATCTTTCAGCCTCTATCCCGGGTTTCAGTCAGGATGACCCTCCGGCTCCTGGGCCTGATGGCCTCCTGCATTCTGCTAGTGCAACATGCCAGGTGGCATATGCGGGCTCTGCAGTGGGACCTGAAGTTCCAGTGGGCGCAGCATCAGGGCAACCTGTCCGATCTTGTCCAGATCTCGGAGGGCACTGCACGACAATTGCAGTGGTGGCTCACGAATCGCGATTGGGTCAATGGCAGATCCCGCTACCTTCCCCAACCGGAGCACACAGTGGTGACGGATGTGTCCCTCCTGGGTTGCGGCGGCCACCTGGGAGAGGCGGAGATCAGAGGCCTCTGGTCTCCGGCGGAGTCCCAGCTCCATATCAATCTTTTGGAGCTGCGGGCGATCCGACTTGCACTGAAGGCATTCCTTCCCTCTGTCCGGGGAAGTGTAGTGCAGGTGTTCACGGACAACACCACCGCCATGTGGTATTGCAACAAACAGGGCGGGGTGGGGTCGTGGACCCTATGTCAGGAGGCTCTGCGCCTCTGGACATGGCTGGAACATCAAGGTATTACCTTGGTGGTTCAACACCTGGCAGGTTCTCTGAACGCCAGGGCAGATGAACTCAGCCGCCGGTGCTTGATGGATCACGAATGCCGTCTGAACTTGGACGTGGCGCAAGGTCTCTTTCTGCAGTGGGGAGAGCCTTGGTTAGATCTATTCGCCACCGAAGAGAACGCGCAATGTCATCAGTTCTGCGCGTTGGAATTTCCAAGGTGGCACTCGCTCGGCGACGCTTTTCGTCACGAATGGAGTTGCGGTCTGTTGTACGCCTTTCCGCCTATACCACTTCTGCCCAGAGTGCTGAAGAAGATTCGGCGCGACCGGGCCCAAGTCATCCTTGTGGCTCAGGATTGGGCACGAAGATACTGGTATCACGAGCTACTCAACATGGCGATCGATCCCCCGATCCGACTGCCTCTTCGGGAGGATCTTCTGTCGCAGCAACAGGGGACGGTCCTCCACCCGAACCTGTCCAGCCTCCACGCGTGGAGATTGAGCGGCGACAGCTGATTCCATTTGACTTGCCTCCTGAAGTCTGTGATGTCATTCTGGCAGCCAGGCGTCCCTCAACTAAATCGGTATACGCCTGCAGGTGGAACAAATTTGTGGCATGTTGCACAGCTACTTCTGTGGATCCCCTTTCTGCCCCTCTTTCTGAGGTCCTTCTATTCCTACTATCCTTGGCCCGGCAGGGCTCTGCTCTGGGCACTCTCAAAGGTTATCTTTCGGCCATCTCCGCCTTTCTCAGGCTTCCAGATCAGCCTTCTCTCTTTAAGTCCCCGGTTGTTAACCTTTTCCTCAAAGGCATTACACACACGTTTCCTCCCGTGCCTTTCATAATGCCTCAATGGGACTTAAATCTTGTCTTGACCTATCTGATGTGCGCTCCTTTTGAGCCCCTTCATAACTGTCCTTTACCTCTTCTTACTCTCAAGACGGCTTTCCTGGTAGCTATCACCTCTGCCAGAAGAGTGAGTGAGCTCCAGGCTCTTTCTTCTAAGCCTCCTTTCCTTTCTGTTCATCCGGACAAGGTGGTTTTAAGGACCCGTCCTTCTTTCTTGCCAAAGGTTGTCACGCCCTTCCACATCGAGCAGACCATCACTTTGCCCACTTTCTTTCCGCCTCCGCATCCTTCAAAAGAGGAAGAGAGGCTCCATCGTCTGGACCCAAAACGTGCGCCCTCGTTCTATTTAAAACGCACACAACAGTTCCGGGTGGATGACCAGCTCTTTGTTGGCTACGTGGGCGCCAAAAAAGGTCGGGCCGTGCACAAACGCACCATCTCTCGGTGGGTTGTTTTGTGCATCAAAGCGTGTTACTCCTTGGCTAAAAAAGAGCCTCCTGTGGGGCTGCGTGCCCATTCTACCAGGGCAACAGCAGCCACTACTGCCTTGGGACGCGGCGTTCCCTTGCAGGATATTTGTCAGGCAGCCACGTGGGCCTCGCTGCACACATTTACCAAGCATTACTGCCTTGACAGTCAAGTCCGGAGAGACTGCTTCTTTGGCCGTTCTGTTCTACGTGACTTTCTGGTGTAATCTATTCGCAGACCCACCACCGGGGTTGGTATTGCTGGGGTATCTATTCTAAGGTAAGGAATCTATCACTAACGTGTCTCTTTCAGATGCACAAGTTACTACTTGTGTAACAATATATCTGTAAGAGACATTAGTTAGTGATAGATTCCTACCGCCCACCCATCCTCCCCGTTCTGCGAACTGATTCTAGGGTTAAGGTCATCCCTTTCAGGGCCCTAGTTTCATGGCACCAGTGGTCAGTTTCTTGCATGGCTCTGCGTTCCTGGCGCGGAAAGTCGTGTACAGAACTGACATCAGTGCGCATGGGTGGCGCCTAAGTAGTGTCCGTGACATCATCTCGGCGCCTACGACGCCAGCGACGAAGGCGGAGCCGCACGACGCCACCTACCGACGCGCAGGGGTACTGCTGACGAAAAACTTTCCGGATCCAGTCTGACGCCTGGGGATATTCTAAGGTAGGGAATCTATCACTAACTAGTGTCTCTTACAGATATATCGTTACACAAGTAGTAACTTGTGCTACGGGATTAATTCATTTCCTGCACATATCTTTATGTAACCTGGAGTTTACAAACTCCAATCTCAAAAGCAGAGAAGACTAGATTAATATAATTGGTATTGAATTTAATGTGTAAAATCCAGATCAGAGAGTTTAATCCCAAAAGGTATCATAATATCCTAGGGCTCCTGCTGCACGGGGTAAGAGGAGGGTGTGTTGGGGAAGTGCATGTGACTGAGGTTCAGGTTACAGTTCCATGAAGATTTATATCAGTGTTCTAATGATGTCCCTCAGAAAACCTAATCAATCTTGGTCAGACCCCAGCCAGCAGAATTGTCCCTCAGTTTACACAAATCCTACAGGCCCTAGCTTTAGAGAGCAGAGTTTTCCCTTGGGATATACAGATCATACATATTCATAACATCTCTGAGAGCAGAGCTATCCTTTAGGTTAAAATAGATCTGACAGCTTTAAATATTAGACAGTGCTTCCTATTAGGTTTTATAGAGGGCAGAGACCTCAGGCTACAGAATTGCAGCAACAAATATTGCAAACTTTGATAGCAGAGCTGTCCCTCAGAACACACGCATCACACAGGTTCATACTTCATACAGCAGAATTATAACTCGCAGGCTCTGGAATTAGACAGTAGCGCTATTCCTTGGGACATACAGATGTATGCATTCTCTGGCAGTGGGATTATTCTTCCTATTACTTTGAAATTATAGCCACAGCTGTCAGACAGGAGAGAACTCCAACAGCTAACACTGATTTTTTTCAGGTCTGGGCTTTTACAGCGCTATCCTTTAGATTAAATTGATCATCCAGGCTGTAAGAGCATGATAGCTGGCAAGGTAACTTGTTCCATGCTGTGACAGCTATCACTCAGCACGAAACAAAAGACCTATCTGTGACATTTCCTTGATATTGCAGGAGTTTGCTTCAAACTGTAGGGCTAATCCACAGATTTCATAGATTTAATAGATTTTACAGGCTCAGACTTCACAAACCTATCCATCAGTTTGCTATATCTTAAAGGCTGAGAAACCAGAGCAATATTACAGGTTACACTGATATTATATCCTTAAATGGACATTAAGAAGCAGAACTAAGCTTCTGGGCTCACTTGTCTGACTGCCTCAGGCGGGTCCAAGAGTGCAGAGTGATCACTAAGCTCCAGGTAATATTGCTGTACTCTATACACACCTTGCAAGTCTCAATCAGCTACAGCCCCACACCTTTGGGTCTATAATTCTTACATTCCACAATCAGCAGAGCCGTACCTCGGTATATACATATTATAAACGTAATACAGAAGGCCCAAAGGTGTAGGGCTGCAGCTGAATGAGAGGGATAAAGTGCCTGGAGCTGAAGAGTTAGTATGAGGCTGACACGGATATTTTAAATGCCTCTTATTTTCTCAAGCCACAGAAAATCTTTTTTTTTTTACCAGTGGTGGAAGCGGTGCTATTATTGCTAACAGACGGCACAGTACGTAAAAACAATGATTATGTTGGAGAGGCTACTACCAGTATGTAGAGCAAGGTAGTAACAGAATTGGATCTTTGATTGCAGAGTATTGTATCCAAATTAGATGGCTTTCATGCTAGACAGATTGAAGAATGCATAGAGCCGGCAGCATCCCTCTAGGGACAATGGTTCTACCTTTATGACCTCAGCCAGCTTTTGCTTTTAATTTTGTCACATTCCCATCAGTGGATATTATTTATCAGTAGCACCAAGAAGCCTCAATGCAGGGAATCCTGCGCTTTTTGTATTTTTTTCACTTATTTAATTTACAAAGCATGGTATGTAAAAATCCATTTTAATTATTTTGATGCTTTTTCCATGAACAGGCCGTGCTCCCCCAAGGAACACCACAGTAGACCTCAATAGCGGAAATATTGATGTTCCACCAAATATGGCTTGCTGGGCCAGCTTTCACAATGGTGTTGCTGCAGGGTTGAAGATTGCACCAGCATCCCAAATAGATTCTGCCTGGATTGTGTACAACAAACCAAAAAACGCTGAATTGGCCAATGAATATGCAGGATTTCTGATGGCCCTTGGCCTCAATGGGCACCTCACAAAACTGGCCACACTCAACATTCATGACTACTTGACAAAGGTTGGAACTTTTACTAGGTTAAACGCAGCAAATCTGTTATTTGCCTACCGAAAGTAATTGATTGTAATTCAAGTATGCTCCTTACTGATTGTATGTGTATCTTGTTGTGGACTTCCGTGTTGCTTAGAGCATTTTTCACTTGTTAGTAAACACTTAAATCTGTGGGTGGTGGATGTTTAATATTTGCAAGTCTTCTTATGAGCTCCATAGATAAGTTAGCTCAGAAATCATGCCTCTCGGTAACCTTTTTTTTTCTTTCTTTTTTTACTTTTGAAAGTTTTTGATTGAATTTATGGTATATCAAATTAAAATATGCACAATATATAGCAAGCCATACATTTGTTTAAGGGAAGTGAACAGTTGCATAAAGTAGTAGATACTGAATTGACTAAATTGGCTGCATTTATAAAGAAATTTAGGTACACAGTGACTCACGATAGGCACATTACCTAAAAGAACCGTACATATATGTTCAAATGTATTTTGTTTCCTGCATTAAAATAGATAATTGAAAAGTTACAATAAAATATATATATATGCCTCTTTAGCATATGCCCAATAACAAGGCCTATTCCCTTACAAGAGGTTATTTGGCATAATATGTAGCTACTAATGGGATACCCGGGGTATAAAACTATTGGAAAACAATTGTTTAAAGGAGTTTGGTGATGAATTGATGGTTGCCCATTATTATCTGGCAACATTTATACAACTCTTTCCATCTCTTTACCTGGGAAATTTTGGTTCATTTTGGTTTACTAGACAACCCCATTAAATGATAATTGTTTTGTAATCTCCTGTTGCTATATACATCGCATGAGGTGATCTTGCATCCTCTATCCCTCTTATTAAGTAGTTTGTAATTGGACAACACCTCGGGGAGAGTGCTTAAGAAGCATTCTCTCACCACGTCTACAAAAAGCTGCTTCTTACCAAGAATGAAAGAAAGTATGGTTTCAATGTGTTTTAGATTTGTTGACATTTTAAAGGTTTTATAGATATTTTTGATTGTAGTGCCCTAATTTTTGTCGCTTTACTTTATTAAGATTGGGTATATTCCTCCTAAGTGTGACGGCAAATGAGAAAAAACGAAAGCACACAAGTCCATCCTTAGATGTTCACCTTCTTAAAAACATTAAGTATAGTTATCTACACAGTTTATAATACAATAAAACACAACAGCAGTTTAAAGTCTGTTTTAAAATAGTTTCTGCCATAAAACGTTTATGTTGGCAGTCACAATCTGTTATTGTGGGAGGACGTAAAACAAAATTTAGGGTCTGCGCATAACATACTACCACGTTTCATATAAACACACTTTAAAAGTATTTAGAACAACCAAACCTTAACGAAGAGCTGACAAATAGTATATGCCCTAAATCGTGTACCCGTCCCTTATACTGAGACATATGCTCTCACTATAACTTAGTCCTCCCAGTCTCTAGTGCAATATATTTAAAGGAGGACATTTGCTGCAAATTCACAAAGAGATTTTGTGTTGTATTAAATTGACAAAGCATGGTTGACTTTGCTTGATCATTGCGCATTTCCCTATAAAGCTTTGGGCTTTGACAGCCAGCAGTGCAGTATTTTTTGTCTTATATAAAACTATAACTCTTCATGGCGTCCTTGATAGCTAGGGCGTGATTTATAGTGGTCAGTGTAAAATAGTCACATTCCTTGAGACTTAGACATGCAAATGATTGATTCATATTCTTTTGGAGAATATTACTTGCTGTTGTATTGGTCCTAATTTCTCTTTGAATTAATTCTTGCAAGGAGTTAATTGGTGCAAAATACATAAGAGGAGTTCTTCTTAGCGTTACCCCTAAAGCTCAGGCATCCACGTTAATTAACCCAGCCTCAAGCTGTCTCTCTTGAACCAAGTGTGATTTGCGTACTGAGGAGATAATTTAAAAAAAAAACTCCCCTCGATTATATTTAAATAATACAATTTTCCATGTGAATCACAATCTGCCCCATATAGTAATGTCTGGGGAATTTTAGCTGCATATAATTGAAATAGATGAGCAATATGTCCTTTTCATTTGATATTACATAAATTGTGGAGTCCAGCTGTTTCCTAATCGTCGACAATGTGGTTACATACATTTATTCTAGTTTTTTTTATTTGTCCTAATATTATAGGTATTATCTTCCTAATATCATTATCATTAGAAGAATCTAAATTCTTAGAAATATATATAGATTAATTGCTGCACCAGGTTGCGAAATGCTAGGCCAGCAATGAGCAAATTGATGATCTGAAAGAGACACGTTAGTGATAGATTCCTTACCTTAGAATATCCCCAGGCGTCAGGCTGGATCCGGAAAGTTTTGCGTAGCAGTACCCTTGCGCGTCGGTAGGCGGCGTCGTGCGGCTCCGCGTCCGTCGTCGGCGTCGTGATCGCCGGGATGACGTCGCGGGCAGTACTTAGGCGCCGCCCCTGCGCGCTGACGTCAGTTCTTCTTTTTCCGCGCCAGCAAGCGCAGATCCGGGAAGAGCAGTGCCCTGGTCATTTTTTGACCATACTTTTTGGTGATTTTTTCACTGTTTTTCCATCTTTCGAGGTGTCGTAGGGATGCCCGGCTTCAAGCGATGCGGCGCCTGTGCGCGGATGATGTCCGTCACCGACCCGCATCGGGAGTGTCTCTTCTGCCTCGGCCGAGGCCACGACACGGCGTCCTGTACCGACTGCCAGGCCCTCCACCCGAAAGCTTTGCGAGAGCGGTCTCGAAAGCTCCTCGAGGCCCGGCATTCGGCTCCGCGGAAGGCCCGGTCGCGTGAGAGGTCCAGGGGTCGATCGCGGAGTCCACACCGGTCGTCGGCGTCGAAGTCTTCTTCGTCCGGTAAGTCGAAGCACAAAAGTCCAAAAAGCATCATCGCTCTAGGACTTCGCCTCGCCGGTCTCGCGACTCGGCTGAGGCCCCTCCCGGCACCGTCCCCGCCCCGCGGCCCCGGACATGCCTGTGGAGTCGCCCCCGTCATACCCGCCCTTCCCGGGTTCGGGGCGGATCCGGCCAAAATACAGGAATTCCTGTCGGCCATGGCCCGCCTCTTCGGGCCTTCAGGCCCCTCCGGTGCGCCTTCGGGCCCCGCGGGCCCTGATGGGGTTGCTCCGGCGTCGCCGACGGCTCCGGCCCCGGCGTCGCCCGTGCCTCCAGCCTCGATCCCGGCTCCGGCTCCGGCCCCGGCCTCGATCCCGGCTCCACAACCCCCATCGACGCCGGTCGACCTAACCACGCCTCCGCCGGCGCCGATGTCTCCGGTGCCGTTCTCGACGCCGCCCTGGGCTCCGGGCGGCGTCGTCCCCCAGTTCCTTCCGGCTCCGGACATGGACCCGGAGCGACGTCGCTCGACGCCGGCTCCGGCGCCGATGGGACCTTGGGTCCCAAATGTCCCTCCTCCTCCTTATTTTGCACCAGAGGAGGACCAGGAGGACTGGGAGGGGTCTGATGACCCTCTGACGCGCAACTGTCAGTTTGATGAGGACTGGACAGAGAGTCTAGGGGAGGCCAGTGGTCTGGATACTTCCCCTGACACTGGCATGCTGTCTCCTCCCGTGGCTACGGAGGAGGGGGCCAATTTTGGTACGGTGTTGCGTAGGGCTGCTGGGGCCTTACGTCTCCAGCTCCCTACTTTGACGGTCAAGCCTAACATCTTGACAGAGGTGCTTCAGCCGGCAGCCTCCTCTGCGGAGACTGTGCTGCCGTTTAACGACGCCCTCACTGACGTTCTTTGGGCGCCTGGTCCAAGCCCAACACAGGGGCTCCTGTGGATCGGAACGTGTCACGACGCCATCGCCCTGCTCCGGGCGACCCCTGTTTCTTTCTGTCCACCCCACTCCTGAGAGCTTGGTTGTCCAAGCCTCCGCTTCCCAAACCGCCTTCCCTACCGCTCCTCCGGATAGGGAATCCAAACGCCTGGATCAGTTTGGGAAGAAAGGTTTTTCTTCCTCCAGTGCTGGCTTGCGGTCCGTTAACACCGCTTGTCTTTTGGGCCGATATACCCACTCCCTGTGGGATTCGGTGGCGGATGTTTTGCCCCAGTGCCCTGAGGAGGTCCAGGCACTGCTTTCCCGCGCCATTGCGGAAGGAAGGGATGCGGCCAAATACACTATCCGTTGTGGCCTTGACACCGCCGACTCGCTGGGCAGGTCGATTGCAACGACGGTGGCGCTCCGACGCCACGCCTGGCTGAGAACCACTGGTTTTTCAGGGGATGTCCAGAATACTCTCATGGACATGCCCTTTGATGGAGTCGGTCTTTTTGGGTCCAAAGCAGACCATGCGTTGGAGCGCTTTAAGGACTCACGGGCTACTGCCAAGTCCCTGGGCCTTACTGCTACACGCCCTCCGCTGCCTTCTGCTTTTCGCCCCTATCGTGGCCACGGTAGGGGCGCCCCTTCACGTCAGCAGCCCAGCCACCGGCCCGCGCAGCAGGCGTCTTCGCGTGGCCGAGGACGTGGATTCCGCCGTGGCGGATCGGGCAACCAGCGTGCGGGTCAGGCCACCACCTCCAACCCGTCCGCGGCCTCCAAGCCCTCCTAGTCCCTCCTTTCAGGTGCACAGCACGCCAGTAGGGGCAGGGTCCGCCATCACCTTCCCCACTGGCGCACCATCACCTCGGACAGGTGGGTCTTGGACATTGTCCGAAGGGGCTACTCCCTCCCCTTCGAGACCACCCCCAGCCATGCCACCTCAATTCCACCGCATGTCAGGGGATCACTTGGTGCTTCTACAGAAGGAAGTCACGGCCCTCTTGACCAAGAGGGCCATCGAGCATGTTCCGACCCCAGAAGTAGGGCGTGGTTGCTACTCCCACTACTTTCTGGTGCCCAAAAGGACAAGGAGGACATGCGTCCTATCTTGGACCTCCGGAACGTCAATCGCTTCCTCCGGAAGGAGAAGTTCAAGATGCTCACCCTAGCTCAGGTCTTGACTGCCCTCGACCCAGGAGACTGGTTGGTAGCGTTGGACTTGCAGGACGCGTATTTCCACATCCCCGTCCTGCCGGCCCACCGGCGTTACCTTCGGTTCACGGTAGGCCCCGAGCATTTTCAGTTCACCGTGCTCCCCTTTGGCCTTACCAGTGCCCCTCGGGTGTTCACGAAAGTGATGGCGGTGGTCGCAGCTCATCTGCGCCGGGCAGGGGTTTCAGTCTTCCCCTACCTCGACGACTGGCTGCTGAAGGCGGGCTCGTCCCAGGCAGTCGTCTCCCACCTCCAGACTACGGCCGAACTCCTGCACTCGCTGGGGTTCTCCATCAATGTGCCGAAGTCGCATCTGATTCCTTCTCCACAGCTCCTTTTCATCGGAGCAGTTGTGGACACGACGCAGTTTCGGGCCTATCCTCCCGAACGGCGAGTCCGGGATATTCAGGCTATGATTCCGATCTTTCGGCCTTTATCCTGGGTTTCAGTAAGGATGACCCTGAGGCTGCTGGGCCTCATGGCCTCCTGCATCCTGCTGGTCAATCATGCCAGATGGCATATGCGGGCTCTGCAGTGGGACCTGAAGTTCCAGTGGGCGCAGCACCAGGGCAACCTGTCCGATCACGTCCAGATCTCGGAGGGGACTGCAAAACAGTTGCAGTGGTGGCTCTCGAACCGGCAATGGGTCATGGGCAGATCCCTCTCCCTTCCCCAGCCAGAGCATACAGTTGTGACGGACGCGTCCCTTCTGGGATGGGGCGGTCACATGGGAGAGGCGGAGATCAGAGGCCTCTGGTCTCCGGCGGAGTCCCGGCTCCATATCAACATTCTGGAGCTCCGGGCGATCCGGCTTGCACTCAAGGCATTCCTTCCCTCTGTCAAAGGGAAGGTAGTGCAGGTGTTCACAGACAACACCACCGCCATGTGGTACTGCAACAAACAGGGCGGGGTGGGGTCTTGGACCCTTTGTCAGGAGGCTCTGCGCCTCTGGACATGGCTGGAACATCAGGGCATGTTCCTGATGGTTCAACACCTGGCAGGTTCTCTGAACGCCAGGGCGGACGAACTCAGCCGCAGGTGCATGATGGATCACGAATGGCGTCTTCACTCGGAAGTGGCGCAAGGACTCTTTCTACAGTGGGGAGAGCCTTGGTTAGATCTATTCGCCACCGAAGAGAACGCGCAATGTCATCAGTTCTGCGCGTTGGAATTTCCAAGGCGGCACTCGCTCGGCGACGCTTTTCGTCGCGAGTGGAGTTGCGGTCTGTTGTACGCCTTTCCGCCTATACCACTTCTACCCAGAGTGTTGAAGAAGATTCGGCACGACCGGGCCCAAGTCATTCTTGTGGCTCCGGACTGGGCTCGAAGAGTTTGGTATCCCGAGCTACTCAATATGAGCATAGATCCCCCGATCCGTCTGCCTCTTCGGGAGGATCTTCTGTCGCAGCAGCAGGGGACGGTCCTCCACCCGAACCTGTCCAGTCTACACCTGCTTGCATGGAGATTGAGCGGCGGCAGTTGATTCCTTTCGACTTGCCTCCCGAAGTTTGTGATGTGATTCTGGCAGCCAGGCGTCCCTCCACTAAGGTGGTATACGCCTGCAGGTGGAACAAATTTGTGGCATGGTGCACAGCAAAGGCTGTGGATCCCCTTTCTGCCCCTCTTTCTGAGGTCCTTCTGTTCCTTCTCTCTCTGGCCCAACAGGGTTCTGCCCTGGGTACCACAAAGGGTTATCTTTGTGCTATCTCGGCCTTCCTCAGGCTCCCTGATCAGCCCTCCCTTTTCAAGTCCCCTGTTGTTAACAGGTTCTTAAAAGGCATTACTCACCTCTTCCCTCCTGTTCCGTTTGTGATGCCTCAGTGGGACTTGAACTTGGTTCTTACCTTTTTAATGTGCGCTCCCTTTGAGCCTCTGCATAACTGTCCTCTTCGTCTTCTGACTCTAAAGACAGCCTTTCTGGTGGCCATCACCTCCGCTCGGCGGGTGAGTGAGCTCCAGGCTCTTTCTTGCAAACCTCCCTTTCTGTCTGTTCATCCAGACAAGGTTGTTCTTCGGACGCGTCCGTCCTTCTTGCCAAAGGTGGTTACTGCTTTCCACATTGGGCAGACCATCACTTTGCCCACCTTCTTTCCGCCTCCGCATCCTTCCAGAGAGGAAGAGAGGCTCCACCGTCTGGACCCAAAACGTGCGCTCTCCTTCTATATCGACCGCACAAAACACTTCCGGGTGGATGACCAGCTCTTTGTTGGCTACGTGGGCGCCAAAAAGGTCGGGCGGTGCACAAGAGGACCATCTCCCGCTGGGTTACCTTGTGCATCAAGACCTGCTATTCTTTGGCCAAGAAGGAGCCTCCTGTTGGGCTGCGTGCCCATTCCACCAGGGCAACGGCTGCTACCACGGCCTTGGGCCGCGGTGTTCCGCTGCCGGTTATCTGTCAGGCAGCTACGTGGGCCTCGCTGCACACGTTTACTAAGCATTACTGCCTTGACAGTCAGGTCCGGAGGGACGGCTTCTTTGGCCGTTCTGTCCTCCAGGACTTCCTTGTCTGATCTTTGTTCGCAGACCCACCACCGGGGTTGGTATTGCTGGGGTATCTATTCTAAGGTAAGGAATCTATCACTAACGTGTCTCTTTCAGATGCACAAGTTACTAACTTGTGTAACGATATATCTGTAAGAGACAGTAGTTAGTGATAGATTCCTTACCGCCCACCCATCCTCCCCGTTCTGCGAACTGATTTCTAGGGTTAAGGACATCCCTTTCAGGGCCCTAGTATTTTTCAGACACCTGTGTCAGCTTCTTGCATGGCTCTGCGTTCCTGGCGCGGAAAGTCGTGTACAGAACTGACGTCAGCGCGCAGGGGCGGCGCCTAAGTACTGCCCGCGACGTCATCCCGGCGATCACGACGCCGACGACGGACGCGGAGCCGCACGACGCCGCCTACCGACGCGCAAGGGTACTGCTACGCAAAACTTTCCGGATCCAGCCTGACGCCTGGGGATATTCTAAGGTAAGGAATCTATCACTAACTACTGTCTCTTACAGATATATCGTTACACAAGTTAGTAACTTGTGCATTAGGAACACGCCAAACTACATAACTCATGATTCCACATTGTTACATCATGCCCAGCTAGGACATTCACTACATTTATGCTCCCACTATGAGCATGATAAGAGTAGAAGTTATACTACGAAATTAAACTTGGAAAGCATAATGAAGGGACTCAAAATGTTCTAATTACAAGCAACCCAATTGCACTTGCACACAGGACAGTGGCTCGATAACTTTATCACATTTCCATACACATGACATGCTCATTGGGCAATCCATGTTTACAGAAAGGGGAATTCCTACAAAAGGACACTATATGTACCTGGGAACAGATCTTGTCTGTGAGAGCGGCATTTCAGCATAGAATGCAAAATTGCAGCAGTTAGAAGGTGATTGAATTTGCTTGACCAGGACTCACTGTTGATACAGTCCAAGAGCAACAATCCAACTCTAGTGTATTTTTATTCATGACATAGGGAAATATCGAACCAGGTGAAACGAGATCCGCTAATACACCATCTCCGTAACTGTGATACAGTAGTAAGAATAGTTAGTTGAGTAGAATGTAGCACATAAAATGGACACAGTGCATGTTCTCAGTTTGCGTGAACATGTGTGGGGTGTATTTCAAGATGGATAAATACTTAAGGGGTTCAATCTCATGGGGATCTGAATGCAACTCCTTTTGCACAATAAATAGAAATGTATAGTTAACTGATATTTTCTGGCTCTAAGACCTTTTTACAATATTTCCTCTCAGGAATTGCAGAATAGACCTGATGGAATCCAGGAAACAGGTCACATCTCTTTTGCTGCTCTTGCACCTAACACAACATAAAGGGGATAGGACAAGGCAGAGAAGTTTGTGGGGTGTATAGTGTCCAGCATTGAAATAGAGACAGAAACATGTTGTACAATCATCATCGGCAACAGCTGTCATAATAAGCCAAGCATATATTTGCTTTTTAATATTATGGCGTGTACGTATAATTAGAAAAACATTTGGAGTAATACTTGTAACCGCCGATTCCTTTCTCCCATCGCAGGGCCATGAAATGACGAGCATTGGTCTCCTGCTGGGAGTTTCTGCTGCCAAATTAGGAACAATGGATATTTCTGTCACCAGACTACTTAGCATCCACATTCCTGCCCTTTTGCCACCAACTTCAACTGAACTGGACGTGCCTCATAATGTGCAGGTGGCTGCAGTCATCGGAATTGGCTTGGTGTACCAGGGGACTGCGCAGAGGCATATTGCTGAGGTTTTATTAGCTGAAATAGGTAAGAGATGAATGGTGCTTGTTCAGTTTACAAACCCCTATGAATGCTGTGTCAATCTTGAGTAGAACCACCTTGTAATACTGCAGAAATGTCTACCAGTATAATCTGTTTTCCTGACATTCCGCCTTCTGTTGTGCCACCTTCAATTTAGCCTGAGCCTTCAGCAGGCTATAGTGATGGAGCTGGCAAGTGTTTGTGAGTCATTCTGTTCAATATACATCTAATGCTGAAAAGGGAAAATAATGTTGTCCTGTATTTATTTCTTTTTCCCCAGTTTAATATGCTTTTTGTTTGCCTCTTGGTTGATGTTCCACCTATCCACCTTTTTGTTAGAACTTCGAAAATGTAACGTCGCCTTTAGTCAGATGTTGCAAGGACTGTACTTGCTACATGTTCTTTCGTACAATTATCTGTTCCATTAAATCTTCGAAATTCAATCTTGAAGAAATGTAATTGAGTTGTCTTACTCTGTCCACTCCTTGTGCATGTTTTGTTGCTTTACATTTCTTATTCTATTGAAAATATGGTTCAACACTCTATATATAGTATGTCAGTAAAGTCCAAACTTAAAGTAAAACCAACATAAGAGCATATAAGAGAGCTTAGAATTCCTTTTGCAATCACATGATAATCCAATGCGGAATATACAGAGATGGTCTTTATTTCAAAAACTTCTAGGCATTCATTAAAACATGATCCAACGGAAACATATATCACCACCAGTCATCAATTTCTGGGTTAATAGTCATGTATACTCCTATGATAAGGGGTGCAGTCTCCACATTTCATATTGTCAGCGTTCAGAGTGATGCACGTTTTCGTTTAATCCTGAATTGCATTGAATATATGAGTCCCGAAGAAGTTCTTATAAACAAAATGCATTGGCTACAGCAAAAAGTTGGTTCATGTATTAATGAATGTGAAGAAGTTAATTAAAGGCTATCTCTCTTTATATTCCACATTGAATCATCGTGTGATCGCAAAAGGACTTCTAAGCTCACTTACATGCTCTTATGTTGGTTTTACTTTACATTTGTACTTTAGTGACATACTATATGTAGAATGCTGAACCATATTTTCAGTAGCGTTGAAATAGATAAATGGTTTTGTTTTATTTTGGAGGACGGTGGTGGTATGTCCCTGATTTTCGTGCATTTTCAAAGGATCGTATGAAATCTTCTTACTATCTATGATTACTATGATATATGTGCGGCTGATTGCTAGCGCCTCTGCCACCAAATTGTGAGTTAACAGTTCTTATTCTAACCTGCAACATTTAGTAGTGCTTCAATACTGTAAGATGTACTCTTTAGCTTACCCCCTTTAGCTTACACACACTCCAAAGGGTCAAGAGAGGTGACTATGAAATCTGTCCTGGTCACTCTACTTGTGAAGTTTCAATGTGTCAAGCAGCCTGCTCCTAGAACGTCCTCTTCGCCTCTGACTCATGCCAGCTCTCACAGGCCCCATATTCTCTTCTATCCTCTGTGGATACATCATCTACTCTCCCAATACTGGTGCCATCTACTTCTCTTAAGTTCAGATAATCAGGAAACCACTCTCCACTTCTCTTACTTAACACCACCCAATCGTCCTATTCACTTCTCCTTCCCTACTTCCCTTCTAACCTTCCAGGAATTTTAACTGTTCGCAACTCGACTAACTCCTCTTGAATCTCTCCCTGAAATTTGTAAACGACTACTCTCCTCCAACAGACCTTCATCTAGGTTTCACATTCATCTTTTCCCTCTGTCTTTTCATCTCCCCATACATTAAGTCTACCGTAGAAACCCCCATATTAAAACCTAATCTGCTGTTCTTAGCAAAAATCAGGGCTCAATGGGCCCTTCAGGGCCTCAGTACTACTGCACTTGCTGCATCAATAGTAGCTACGGCCCTGTATTCATCCCTACTTCTAGCTTACCATAAATAATCTCCCCTTCATTGCCGTCCAAGATGCCGCTTTCCTCCGTTAGTGATCCACAACTTTAAGAATCAATCTCCAAAGTCTCCCTGTTACCCCTTTTGACTATTTTTGGTACATCCACAGTGCTCCGGCTTTCCAGATCCCCCATCGCCTCAAGATAACAATCGAGGAGGCTTCCAGAATGCCATGGATTCCTATGCAAGTTCCAAACTGTTGTGGCCAGATAAGTCCAGTCAACTGTCAACTTACCTTGAGTCTATACTCCTGTGCTCCCCACTTGATAACAAACATGTCACCACCTCTTAATGACAGAGCCCTCATCCTGCCTCTCAGTGTTCAGGTCATATTATGTCCATGCAACATACCATGGGAATAGCCCCTTCTGCCCCCAATAAAACGTATCATCTCCACATTAGAACTGTTATACCTTGTCCTTCAGTTCACAGAACTTCCTATTTCGTGTACCCTCTGCAGCCACCACACATACAAACAGTATGATCGCTCTCTGCTGTCTAAAGTAAAATTACAGAGCTCTTGTGTCCCGGTTCCATGTGAGTAGCTCATCCGGTTAAGATGTTCTTTTTTTTTTTTTTGTGTTCTGGGATTTGTAGTGCCATTTATCCATTAGAAAATTCATAATTACAAGTCCCAGAAAGCAAAGAAAATCATGGACTAGATGAGCTACCCACACATTGGATCTGGGCATCCTGGGTGTTCTGAAATAATAACAGTTACTGCTGATATTGTTGTATGTCCCACTGTCAACCTTTGTACAGCATTTATTCTTGAAATGGTCAGCAAATATAGTAGCATAGATATATTATTACCTTTTATTAGCTCACTTTCATATTAAAAAAAGAAATTAAACCAACCTGAGGGTAAATAAAAGAAATCGCAGTACAGTTTTTCGGATAGTCCTGGGTTGTCCTGGGAAGTTAGTTGTTTCTTAGTCAAGGAAACACTGTGAGTGGCCCATAGTCTTCCATTGATATAATTCTGCAATGTTAGGTTACGTCTGTAGTGGTATTTCCCCTTGCACTTTCTAGAGGCACAGGAATGAAGAAGTTGAGGGAACTTGAGGTTCGTTATCACCCTGTACTACTTCTGACAACTTTTGAAAGTGGTCAAAATATAATCCAGATATTGGGCATCTCTGGTTCTCATCCAGGGCACATTGGTTACTGATCCTCCTATTAGTGGTGTTTGTTTGCATGGTCCAAACATGATGAGTTACCCACGCACAGCACATAACCCCCAGTGATGGCAAGAAAGTTTCCCGCTTAAGTCTTCTCCCAATATTTGGGGATTATCACAAATATTTAAATATCTACAGAGCATTCCTGTAAAGATGATTTTGCCTGAGTAGCTTATTACTGATATTTTATTTATTTGCCTTTAGTCTATTTTTGTTTTTACTGTGTGAATACTGTTACTTTGATGCACAGGTTCTGTGGGCGTTTGCCCGATATCCTTACTACCATGGGACATATCCTCCACAATATTATAGACCGATTGTTTACGTTGTGAAAGCCCTCCCAGAAGTTAAATGTCACAGTAGGACACTGTTGTAAACACAACTGTTCTCATTTAGTTAGTCTGTCAGCTTTGTTTATCTCAAATGGAGAGTGTGAAATTGCACACACAAAAATAGTGATATCTTAATTTTTTATTTTTGTTATTGGGCACAGCCATTACAATATGGCCTCTTATTGTATAAACTTACTGCTTACAAAGGTGGATGATTAATGTCAACGTGTAGATATAGCAGATGTATTTTGGGCGATGTAGTCTTAGTGTCTTAAAGCCCTGTGTTAGTTTGAAAACTAGGGATAAAATCAGTGGTCAAATAGTATGTAAACCCCAGGATCTGACCATTGATTAGTAGAGGTCTTCATGTTAGCAGTGTTGCCAGAGTTCACGCCAGATTGCAGAGCCAGGCACTCTCAGTGGGATAGTTGACTCCAGAAGCCGTGCAGACGGTGTAACAGGCAGAACTCTGATAAAGAATAGCTGAAGCCAGCTATTCAAAGGTATGATGTGCGATCCATCCTGGGAAACTCAAAAGGCAGGTTTGCTTTTTGGTCCTTTAGCTAAGATTTAGCATTGCACTTAGGAATAGCTTTAGGGTGTTAGGATGTCAGAAACTCGCAAAATTTTTTAGAAATGTTTATCTTGTTTTTGCTGACCATTACAGGGTTAACTGTTTTAATTTTTGCATTCTTTGTAGTTACCGTTCATATTTTATTCATTAGTTGTGGTTACCGTTCATATTTTATGCACTAGACTGAGGAATTTAAATTTAAAAAAACCATTTTAAATTGCGTGTCCTCATTTCTTAGGGCTGTCTTTGAGTGTGTTATTCATAACCAAAATATTGTTTTGATTGCCACTGTGTCCCTGAACTCATCTAACAGGACTAAAAGTAACCAGAAAACACTGCCTGCACAGGATTGCTGATCAGGCTTGTGTTAGGGCTGGCGTCCAGCTGACTTTCTAATTCAGTGTTGGTGCATTGAACTTAGTTTTTGCATTGGGGGTTAGAAATCCAACCTTTGTTTCTCTGGGTACCCACCGATTTTGTATTAACATGTTTCAAACACTGATGCAGGCAGTGAAAGAAATAGATATAGGTTTTGCTGTGTGCTGAAAATAGTCTTTATAACATGTCTTTTTAAAATGTATTATTTTAGGACGCCCCCCAGGCCCAGAGATGGAGTACTGCACTGACCGGGAATCCTATTCTCTAGCAGCTGGTCTTGCGTTAGGCATGGTTTGCTTAGGGGTAAGATAGATCTATATATGCCTCTAAGTAACTTACACTTTGGCTCCATACTAAAAAAGATCAATGTTTGGTTTTTCACTAAACCTTGAAAATTGCCTGTAATGAAAATATTTTTTTTCTTGTGTGATGTTTATAATAAGTACCTTCTGATAGTGACTTTCAACTGCAGATTTCTCACCTTTTGACTACTCATCTATGCGTAAGACTGGATACGGAAAATCTCCAGGTTGCGCCTTCGCTTCGACAATGCTCCTACGTGGATAGGATGTGCATGCGCCTACCTAGGCTCCACCCATGCATGCTGACATCAGTCATTTTCTTTCTACGCCAACAAGCCTGGATCTGGAGCTACCCCTTGTTTCATTGAGACACTTATACAACAAACTACTACTTAAAAATCACTGTGCAAGTGAAATATGTAACTTCCCAAATCTACAGTGTTTAAACCCTGTGGGGAATGTCGCTAACAAATATCTGTGAATGACCCAAGTGTGGTTTGCCTGTGGTGCCCAGGGTCAGACGTAGATTCCAAGGCCTGCATTGACTGTGCCTTGATACACCCCAAGGCCATTCGCGACTGGGAGGGAAAGCTCTTCATGGTAAGCACAGCAAGACCCTGTGTCAGGATCGTCAAGGTCTAAACATAGGTCTCTGTCCTGCTCCAAGGTCTCTCTTGCGATAGGTTGTCTTCACAATCTATTTCTACGTGAAAAGCCATGAAGAAGAGGGAGAAGTCCAATCGGGACTCTGCCCCATCCCTATCTTCCGAGAAGTCGCGAGGGTGTCATCGTGCCTCCAGCTCGTGCTCCTGAAGTCCCTCTACTTAGCAGTCGATTCCAACTGGAATTTCCCAGTTCTCCTACGACACTGCAGCACATCTAAGTCTTCACCGGAGACATGCCGCAGATTTTTTGTACATTATCGGCTCCCTCCAGCATGCCTGCGGGCCCCAAGGAGCCAAGAGGCCTCCAAACTAGGCTTCTTCCAGCAGGTCCACCTTTGGCAGCAGTTGGCCCTCTGGATCCGCACAGGACTCCAAACCGACTTCGGTACCAGTTCTTTTCCGAGTGCCACAACCCACGCCAGAACGTGATCTGCTGATGCTGGCGCTATCGACTCCAGACAATGGTTAACTTATAATGCGGTCTGATGCTGAGGTGCCGCCACCCCAACTTTGACCTTCTCTGTGCTTTCCTTTATCTGAGTTGCAACCTCTTTACCACCCTTCTGATTCAGACACAGTGCATCTGCCTTCTGGAAGGGCTGATGTCTTTCTTAAGTTATTCGGCATAGACTCTCATAATAAGAGCTATGAAGCTGAGAAAGAAATTGCCCAGCTTTACCTAGAGGACATCTGGTACAAGGACCTTCAGGATAACAGTGATATGGATACCTCCCTAGATGCTGGCCTAGTTTCCCCACCAGACCCTGCCACGAAAGACAGACCCTCTTTTGCAATGGTAATGTGAAGGGCGGTGGAGGTTCTTGATCTTCAACTTCTCACTCAGGAAGTTAAAACCAATGTTTTAATGGAGGTGTTGCAGCAAGGCAGGTCAAGCTGTGAGCCCCTACTCCCACTCAAAAAGGCTTTTACGAATACGCTCTTAGGTACCTGGGCCAAACCTCTTCTCAGTTCCACTTGTGCATTGTGAGACTACTCCCAGGTTTTCTCACCCAGCACCCCTCACCGGAGATCCGTATGGTGCAGGCTTCGGCCTATAGAGTAAGCACAAACTCTTCTCCCTAACAGGGAATCAAAGAGGAGATAGACTTTTGGTAAGCAGGTTTTTTCCTCTATAGGTTTACACTTCGCTCAGTGAATGTCAGCTGTTTTTGAGGCAGCTTCATTCATGCCCTGTGGGACTCTCAACCCCAAGTTTTGGCCATGGTCCTGCAAGAAGCCCAAGCCATACTTTCCCAGTCCGTGCAAGATGATTCTGATGCTACCATGTTCCCCATTCTCTGCGGACTGGATGACACTGACTCTATCTGCAGGGCTATTGGCACCATTGTAGCCATTCGTAGGCACACCTGGATGCGGTCCATTGGCTTTTTGGGAGGCATCGAATCAGTCTTATGGACATGCCGTTTGATACCTGCTGACTTTTTGGGGATAAAGCGAACTCGGCCCTGGCGCTTTTCAAAGATAGCAGGGCCACAGTGAGCTCCATGGCCTTTCAGCTCCTTCATGGCAGCGGCACCAGCAGTTTTGTCTCCTCCGAGGCTATTATAGGGGCTTCCAATACGACAATAGCCACAGGAGGTGCAACAATCACCCCAGCCTTTTTGTGGCCATGGTACCCACAGGCAGGGCAATAGGAACAGTGTGCAGGCCTGTCTTCTGCTCCTTTTTCCACCCCCATCTGAGAACCTCCCCCATGCCCGCTCATCAAGCCTCTTTTGCTTTCTTTTGAATGGTTGGATGCAGGATCTGACAATTTCTACCAGGTTACAGGGATAACTTTGGATAAGTGGGTCCTGCAAAGTGTTCAGCTGAGTTCTCAAGATCCTGCCACCCCTTCCACTATTCGCAGACCGGTTGATGGAGGACCACCTGTCACTCTCACAGCAAGACTTTCAGGCTCCTTTGGCTAAAGGAGCTCTGTAGAGGGTATCTCCAGAAGTTGATCATGGACGTTATTCCCACTACTTCCTGGTGCCAGAAAAAAAGGACGGAGTCCTCTGTCCCATTTTTGACCTTCACCCTCTCAATGCCTTTCTGTAGAAAGAAAAGTTCCAAATGGGCACCCTGGACCAGGATTTGTCTGCTCTTGAACCTGGATGGTAATGCTGGACCTACCGGGCACTTACTTCCACATTTCCGTCTTGCAGGGCAAAAAGCATTACCTCCAGTTCATGGTAGAGCACGAGCAGCTTCAGTTCGCTGTGCTTCGTTTTGGTCTTACCAGCACCCCTTGGGTGTTCATGAAAGTGATGGCACGGGTGGCAGCACGTCTCCATCAAAGGTTAGAGGGTTCCAGCCTTCCCCAATCTCAACAACTGGTTGTTGAAGGCAGGCTCACCCCAGGCAGTAGTGGGCCACCTCCATACTATGGCAGGCCTCCTGACATACTTCACTATTAATGTGCCAAAGTCACACCTGACTCCTTCGCAGACATTCCTTTTCATCGGAGCCAGTCTTGATACGGTGCAGTTATGCACATATCCCCCAGAGAGGAGATTGCAGAACATTCAGGCTATGATCCTGAAGTTGGAACCTCTGTCCTGGATCTCGCTGCGGGTGGCTCTGAGGCTGATGGCCTCCTGCATCCTGCTGGTCAAGCACGCTAGATTTCATATGCAGGCGCTACAGTGAGATCTGAAGTCCCAGTCCGCACGGTACCAGGGTTATCTTTCCAGTCTGTTCTAGATTTTCTAGGACACTGAAAAAGATCTGCAGTGCTGGTTGCGAGACTGCGATTGGGTCAGCAGCAGACCCATCACCTTACCCCACCCAGAGCTCACAGTTGTGTCTAATGTATCACTTCTGGGTTGGGAAGGCCATCTGGGAGCGGTGGAGTTCAGAGTCTGGTGTGGAGTGGAGGCCTGGGTCCACATCAACTTTCTGGAGCCAAGAGCAATCTATTTGGTGTTGACAGCCTCCCTACCCTCCATCAAAGGGAAGCTGGTGAGGATGCTCACGGACAACGCTACTTCCATGTGGGCTGGGGTCTTGGACCCTGTGCCAGGAGGCTATGCGTCTCTGGACGTGGCTAGACCGGCAAGGAATTTTTCTCGCCGTATGCAGGTTCCCTGAACGACAGAGTAGATAAACTAAGCCTTGCGGATCACGAATGGAAGTTACATACGGAGGTGGTGCAGGGTCTATTTTTATGAATGGGGAGAGATGATCTTTTGGCCACCACCAAGAACACACAATTTCAGTAAGTTTGCATGTTCCACTTTCCAAGGAGTTTCTTGATCAGAGACATGTTCCGAGTAGAGTGGAACTCTGGACTTTTGTACACCCGCTGATGCCTCTTCTTTTCGAGTTCTGAAGAAGATCAGGACTGACCGGGCCCAAGTCATCCAAGTGGCACTGGACTGGGAAACACATTGTATCCCGAACTCTTGGACATGTGCATTTGTCCTCCAATCAGGCTGCCTCTTTGGTTCGATCGCCTGTCACAGCAGAAGGGCAGGGTCCTGCACCCAACCTGCTCAACCTACACCTCCATGCTTGGAGATTGAGTGGCGAGAGTTGAATGCTTCAACCTTCCTCCCGAAGTCGTGAATGTCATCTTGGCAGCCCAGCATCTCTCACCCAAATGTGTAACCGAGGGAACCGAGACTTCCAGGCCGACACACTGACCAGAGACGCTGAGGCTCCTGCATGCAGACGCTCCAGCTGACAGTGGTCTGAACATCCCTTGCGGGGTGTCCAACTCGAGACCATGAAGGGCTCCTACATTCTCACACTTCAGGTAATGGGGTTCGACTAAGTCCTAGAGGGATTCTTGGCTTTACACCTACTTACATGCTAGGTACACTTAGGTACATCTAGGTAGGCATCGTAGGAGTACGCACTTTCTTTTATCAATGTATTTATTCATGCTTATTACAAGATGGTAGAACTGTACTATCCTTTCATATTCACTGTACTGCTAATCATATATCTCTGCTACTGTCTAATGGTTGTTGCAGCTCATATATTCTACACAAGAATAACAACTGTTCAATAAACCCTTATTGAAACGCCCAGGCTGTTTATTCTGTGTATCTCTGAGACAAGATAAGTGAGCACGAGTGACTGAGCGAAAAGTAGTACATTGTTTCCACGATCTTGAGGGATCAGGGTTGTCATGTTCTGAGGTTGCCAGAAACGAATCTCTCCCCGATAAGAGGAGACACTAGTGGAACTGTGAGCTAGCTTATGCAAACAGGCTAACATTTCTCGGTGGGGGTGCTCAGAACAAGTCTGCCACCAAACCCACAGTTTGTTATCCGAACGCGCAGGTCCTGTATGGGCAATATAGGAACTACACGACATGCCGTTGTGTTAAGTTTATAGCCTGGTGCACTGATAAACATATCGACCCATTCCAGGCCAAACTGTCTGAAGTTCTGTTGTTTGTGTTGTCCCTCATTCAGCAAGTTCTTTCTTTAGACACTGTTAAAGGGGCTCTGTTGGTCATTTTAAGGGTGATGGAGCAGCCATCCTAATTTAAATCACCAGTTCTGATGCGTTTTCTCAAAGGGTTAAAACATATGTTTCCCTATTTTCCAGTTTGTTGTGCCTCAATAGGATTAAAATTAGATCCTCGCATTCCCCGTGTACACGCATTTTGAGCCTCTCCAAACTTGCTTCGTCAGGCTCCTTACCCTCAAGACAGCCTTTATTGTTGCTTTAGCAGTGGCACGTTGGATCAGCGAGTTGCAGGCCCTTTCTATTAACCTGCCCTACACCATGCCCTACCCAGAAACTGGTTTAGCAGACTAAAGGCTCCTTCTACCGAAGGTTGTGACTCCCTTTCATATTGGTCAGAGTATCACCCTTCCAATGTTCTTTGCTCCACCTCACTCCTCTAAAGAGGATAAGAGGCTTCACCAGTTGGATCCGAAAAAGGTCTCTTAGCTTCTACATCGATCATACCAAAGATCACGGGTTGGACGATCATCTCTTTATCGGGTTCACTGGGGCAAAGGAAGGCAAGGCTGTGCAGAAAAAGACCAACTCACGCTGGGTCATACTATAAAATTTGCTACATGCTGGACAAAAAGCAGCGCTCTGGGCTTGCGAACTCATTCTACCAGGGCCAAGTCTGCTACCTATATGTGTGAACGCTGGGTGCCAGTTCTGAACATTTGTCAGGCAACTTTGTGGGCACCACTACAAATATCCACAAGGCACTGTTACCTAGACAATCAGGTTTGTCAAGAAGAGCACTTTGCCTGCTCGGTCCTTCAGGAGATTCCTCACTGACCCTCCCACCTCCCTGTTCCATGAATTGTTCTCTTCACACAAAAAGATGCCAATTTAGGAATCTGCACAATGGTCACAACCAATCTGATTGGTTCTGCTTCTGCGGGCAAAGAAGTTTCAAGAAAGTAACTGATGTCAACAAGCATGGGTGGCGCCTATATAGGTCTGCACACGCCTCATCTGGCATGGACCAACTTGATGCGGAGCCGCCGGCACGCTGTAGTACTGCTAAAGATTTTCCACATCCAGTCTGACACCTGGGGGAGTATTCAAAAGGTAGGGAATCTGTGGTTAGTCTCTACCAGAAAGCGGGTTACTGAAATTTCTCCACAAATGAAATCCTTTTATGCACCTTCGAGCATCAGACTGAAGTTAATCATTCTCCTCCAAAGAGTGATGGACATGTCAGATGGAACCTACATCACCAAACGTGACAAAGGTGCGCCAACTTGGCTTGGAAACCAACCTCCATGTTTACCATGCTACTGCCGAGCGTCTGTTTAGCAAGTTTGTCATATTTTGTACTTTTGATTGACTTTCCTGCTCATTTGAGAAGCACCAGACCCATTTGTAAGTGTAATATCAAAGATTCCCATAGTTCAGACCTATGGTATGTTGAATTGTGATATGTTGTTGCTAAATGCAAGGCATGTGACACACTAGCTCACAGTTGCAGATTGAACATGAGGACTCTAGTGAAATTGTGAAAGTCTCGAGGTGTGGAACAATCTTAGGATAGGAAAGTGGTTTTATGGTAAATGAGTCTTTGTGTTTGAAATCTGTCTGTATATTTATATTATTATTATTATTTTTTTTTTTTAAAGAGCAGCTTAGGTGATCCAGTTGCAGCAGTAGTTATTGTTAACTTGACAAGACCCGCCACTCTCAATATGGAGTTTTCAAGCAAAGCTGTTATCGAGATTTTTATTTATGATGTGATTTCAGAATAATTTGAGTCACTCATCTACTGGTCGTATTTATTATTTGGTCACAGAGCCATGTTCCCTTGGACAGGCCACAAATCTTCCACTTTAAATATAGATATGCCAAGGCCACCTCTCTCTACAGCTTCTACAATTATGAATTTCCCTCCTACCAGGCACAGACCCCGATTCAGAACAATTAAAAACAAGCATTGGCAAAGCTAAAAGCTCTTGCTTACGATGGCTATTAATTTTGGCAATAATTTTTATCCATGCTGCACAGCACCGCAGCTGCTGTACAGCATAGCTAAAAATAATTGAAGAAAAAGGAGTTATGACAGAGCCATCACTATTGCACTTTTCTTAAATAAGAAAAACAAACAGGGAGTGGCTTGGGGTGCGCGTGTATTAACATTAACATTATATTAACATTAACATCTTTCCCTTGGGGGATTAGCAACCCCTTTCTTTTGGTCACCCCCTCCATGCGACTTTTTGGACTCCCTAGTCTTGACCCAACGGTCAGCCTGCTTCCAAAACTCCTGGGGAGAGACTAATCCTAGGTCCACCAAGTAGTGAGGCAATTTTTCAGGAGTGCAGTTACTTAACAGATACTCTTTCATAATTAAATTATAAAGCCCATCATAGTCTTGCACCTTATTCCCTTTTAACCAACCACCTAATGTTTTGCCTAAAAAGTCTACAAAATCAACCCAGGACTGACTTGAGGTTTTGAGAGAATCCCTGAATGTAATCCTGTACTCCTCCGGGTTGTGTCCAAAGCCCTCAATCAGGATATCTTTCATTAAGTTATAAGACTCAGCTTCTGCCTCATCCAGTGTCAGGAGTATATCCCTGCACTTTCCTGAGAACAATTCCCAGAGTAGAGAGGGCAGTTCTCTGGTGTTACCTCCTTATTTTACATGCCCTCTCAAAGGCAGTAAACCATTTGGTAATGTCATCTCCCTCAACATATTTAGGGACAATCCCTTTGGGGATTTTGGGATCAAAAGTATCCTCCTTCTTCCTATTTATTTTGCTGCCACTATTGATAGATTTTAGGCCCATCTCCGCCCTTTCTCTTTCAATGGCCAGGACTTTGGGCTCAAGGGCTACTCTTCTGGCTAGTCTCTCAAGAGCAGTATCTTCATCCTCTAGCCCTTCTTTAGACCCTGACTTGCCTGACCTACCCTCAGTAGAGGAAGGCACTCCAGGTACAGTTTTTAGGTAGATGTGTGTAGGCACAGCATCACCCTCTAAAGTTAATTCGGGAGGATCATCTTCATGCTAACTGCCCTCATCCTGCCCTTCAGGATGGCCAGTGCCTTCTGTTACATTGGCTAAATCATACTCTGCCAAGAGCTCCTGGAGCTTGACCTTGGTAGGATGTGAGCCAGTATTAATGTTATAGTTTTTACAGAGGAGACTTAACTTCTGGGTTTTAAGCTGCAGATAAGGGGTCAGGTTGAGTTCCTGCACTATATACCCTGTGGAAGTTATTTCTAGTAAAGTTGGGACCTTTTTAGAAGATTGACAGGATTCAAAACAGACTTTTATGGCCTAACTAACTAGTACACATTTTACGTTTCTATTACCAAGGACTGGGGGGAATTTAACACAAGGTCCTAACAGTTCAGATTAAAAACTTTTGGAAAAATCGAAAATTTTAAAAATAATTTTTGACCAATTCAATTGTGAGTTTCCTTGTGGGATCACCTATTGACCTAGCTGTATCAGCAAATGCAAAGCCTTGTACCCCCACCGCTGATCCACTAATGTAGGAAGCTGACTTTTTACAAGGTACACTATGTAGAAAGTCCAGATGACCCTTATTGGTTTGCAGGGCTTAAATTAATAATCCCAAATGCTCTCTTTTGTGGTAGTGTGGTTGAGCAGTTTAGGCTTATCAGAGGGTAGTGTTAAGCATTTGTTGAACACAAAGAGTCAATAAATGAGGCACACACTAAAGAAGAAACTCTAGACCCATTTAAAAAAAAATAAGTATTTTTTATATGTATTTTAACACCAAGAATTTCATTGGGAAGAGGTGTGGCGCCGCGGCCAGGGCGACTGACGCTGGAATCTGGGCCTCACGGTTCAATCCCCGGCACCTACGGCAGGTCAGCCCAGCACCATGTGACTCTGGCCAATAGCTTGCTTAATCTTCCCGACGGCCCCCAGCGCCTGGATGCCTTCGGGTAGCTGTTTGCGCTTTACAAATACTGGATTTACATTTACCAAGAATTTCATTATTGCTAAGTACTTTTCAGGTTATCAATTTTTGCAGGTAAGTAAAAATTCTACACAAATGCTTTTTTATGCGTTACTGCTTTCCTTTGGAGAAAGAAACATATACTACATACAGGTATTTGCAGATCAATCTCGGGGTACCCTTAAGGACTTAAGGTGCTAGGGGGCCAAGGCCCAAAGTACAACCAGCAGTTTGAGTTTACCTGCTCTGGAGTTTCCGGGTGCAGAGGTGCTGGACTAGGTGGTAGCCTTGCGCGCTACACTGCAGGAAAAGAGGGGCGGGCACCTAGAAATAGGCTGCAGAGGAGGACTTGGTGGCAAGTCCGGGGGCTCCCAACAGGGGCCTCAGTTTGTGGGGTTCCGGGAGCAGGGGAGCACAGTCGATTGTCGTGGACCCGTGCCGAGGAGCTCTGGTGCAGAGGGTTTCGGTTGGCTAGTGCCCGCGCGTCAAAGGCACCCACGGTTCTCGGTTAGACCTGCAAAAGGAAGACAAAACAGGACAGCTGAGCTACTCTGTGTTGGCCTCTGCGATGCTGGCGTCCCTCGTCGACTGGTCGGTCTTCGCAGTGTTGGAGTCAAGATTGGACTCAAACAATCTTTGGTTGCTGCAAGGGGTCCGGTACCCCAAGTATTGGTGCAGGGCAGCTCATGTTGGTCTTGGGGTCTTAACACTTGCTGGGGAGAAGGATCTGACCTCTTGGAGCATGGTGACCTCCTCCTGGGCGGCTGCTACGGTGGTCAGCAGAACGGTGAACCTGAAGTTGCGTTCGGTGCCTGCAGGTTGCAAGGAAGTGGCTCCTCGCCTTCACGGGAGATGCTGACGGCTTGGCAGGGTTTGGTGCCAGAGTCCACCAGTAGTCCGCAATGCTCACTTCTTCGGCTCTTCTTGATCCTTCTTCTTTTTGTGTCAGGGGAATTTGAGTTCCTGGTCTCAGGGGGCCACCTAAATACTCAATTTAGGGGCGTTAAAGGGGCGTGAAGAGTAGTAGCCAATGGGCTACTTACCTTTGGGGTCATTCGACCCCCTATATGGCCACTTCCTGTGGGGAGTGGGCATAACCCTGCCCCAGAATTCATATTTCCACCAAAATCAAAATGGTGGAACCCTTCTTTCATGGAGCACATCAGGCAGCCCACCTTAGGGGTGCGACTGGGCTGGTAGTGCACCACACCTCCTTGGGTGGTCACCACGCGTCCTTGCATCACTAATTTCCCACCTGTCCTGGTGCCAAATGGACCTCAGGGCAGGGGGTGAGATGTCCTAGGTCTGGGGAACCGGGGGTCGCATATCAAAGGTGGCAGGGGCTTTGAAGTCCCTGGCCCTGATGTGCAGATTCACTAGCCATCCTGCTATAGGAGGTGTGAACACCTTCCTCCGTAGCATTCTTGTTTCTGCCCTCAAAGAGGGGGGGCTGTCACCTGCAGGGGATCAGAAACAGGTCTGCAGCGGCAGGCTGGACGATACCAGTCATCCAGCACCTCTAAGGTGCCCTCTGGGTGCATATCCAAATTAATCCACTACTTGCCTGAGTGTGTTTATTAAGACAGGGTGTTTGATTCCAAACACCATAGATTTCAGTGAAGACATCATGTAGCTTGGGAACTCGTAATGACCAGTGCCCAGTACATGTACTTAAGATGGCTTTACTTTTCACTTGTACTATCTAGCAATTCAACTAGACAGCACAGGATCCTATCTGCTTATGCAGATATGTCCTCACATGTAATATAATGTAATATAATGCCCCCTGCCTTAGGGCTTTAAGGCCTGATGTAGGGATGACTTGCATATATCACATGCAGTGTCTGTGGGCACGGCCCACAGGGTGTGTGCCATGTTATGTTTTCACATTTGTTTGCACCGTGGGTCCCCTAGGGTGGCACAATACATGCTGCAGTCCTTAGGGACCCTCTTTAGTACCCATGCCCTAGGTACCAAGGTACCAATTACTAGGGACTTACAGAGGTACTAAAGGTGTTGCCAATTGGGGAACAATTGAACAGTTATCTTGTTTTAGGGAAAGAACACTGGACCTGGTTAGCAGGAACTCAGTGCACTTTAGTCAAAATTGCATAAAATACTAGGCAAAAAGTTGGGGTGACCATGTGAAAAAGGGGCACTTTCCTACAACGATCAACTCTTCGTGGAGTATGTAGGACCAAAAAATGGGAAGGCTCAAGATGGATAGTGCTATGCATTAAGATCTGCTACGCATTGCCCAAGAAGCAGCCACCTGAGGGTTTGCGTGCTCCTTCCAACAGAGCAAAGGCTGCGATCACTTTTAGCACACATAGTCCCTCCTGGATAGCTGTCAGGCACACGTTTAACAAACACTACTGTCTGGACAGTCTTGTCCGTCGCGACGGGCACTTCACCAATTCGGTCCTACAGGACTTTCTGATTTAAAATTGCCTCCGCAGGCCCACCTCCAGGGAAGGCATTGCTTGGGTATCTATTCTATGGTAAGCAGTCTGCATCTAGAAGTCTCTATCAGACGAACAAGTAACTTACCTTCTGATAGAGAGAGTGTCTAGCCGCAGATTCCTTACTAACTGATCCCGCTCTGCTGGCCGATAGTAGTATAAGGGACACGCTTCTCATGGCCTTAGGTTTTTTCAAACCAGTGGTCTGTTCTCATCGTGGCTCTGCGCTCCTGACGTGGATAGTCTCAAAAGTAACTGACATCAGCGTGCCGGTTTGGTACTGCACACGTCCCTTCTGGCATGGATGATGCCTATGCGGAGCTGCACAACACCACCTATCCACATGAAGGGGTACTGCTCAAAAATCTTCCGGGTCCAGTCTGAGGCCTGAGGATATTCTAAGGCAAGGAATCTCCTGCTAGATGGAGTCTCTATCATATAAGGCATTACCGAAGGTTAGTAACTTATTCTTTTGGTTTTTGGGAAAATGTTTCCAGATATATATTTTGAGACTGCACGGAGCACAATTTCATGAACACACTTTGCATAGAGAACGGAAATACTACTTCAGATGTCTAGTATTTCGATTGACCTTTTTGTTAGGTTTCAAAATTGATGAATGCACACCTTGGATTCTGTATGAATTACCAGATCATACGCTCCTGAGCATGTTGTGTGTTTTTCTCGTCATTATAGCACGGCAGCAATCTGATAGGCATGTCTGACCTCAACGTTCCCGAGCAGCTGTACCAGTACATGGTTGGAGGCCATCGTCGCTCCCAAGTTGGAATCAGCAGAGAAAAACACAAGTCCCCAAGTTATCAAATCAAGGTGGTACTTCATAAACATCTGGTTGCCAAATGTTAATATTATCAGTTTTACTATGCTCCAGTAATTGAGATTCTTTAGGTAATAGGGCTACTTGCCAATCTTATGTTCTGAGAAGTTTGTAGAAGAGCAAATTCTCTTTGAACTATTTAGTGAGAAAGCATGAAAGTAGGCTCCACATTATTTTGTGGCTGTAGTAGGTTTATAGTGTGGGAATTGTATTATTTATATACTGCTTAATGGTCATATTAATGGGAGAATCTTTCTCTTGATGTATACTCGTGTGCCTCAGTGTAGATTAGTCTAAAGGAATCCAGCACCTATAATTAGTGACCATTGTTTTTCCTTCTATTAAATTGCTTAGTAATTATCATGTGAAATCCAGACTCCCTTCCAATGTGTGCTCTCTAGTGAGAAACTTGGCTCCTATCAGTAATGGGCACATCTTGCAAGAATCTCTAGGAAGGATGAGCTCTCCTGTGCTAGGCTACTAAAGGACATGCTACCATGGGATCTGATGTATGACCTATAAATTGTGTGCAACAGTTTGCATCTTATTAACAAGCTTTTGAATATTGACACACTTTTTTTGCATAGATGTTTGTACCTTATCTTCCATTGCACCTTTGCAGTGTTTTGAAGAACATTGTATTATTTAAGACACCTAAGTAGGAAACAAGTTCCAACTGAAGAGCTGAAAAGATTCATATAAATTTGTAATACTAAAGAGTCCAGCAAAATAAGAGTATTTTCTCTTGCTTGGAACTGGACAGGGATAGTCGGGGAGAGATGCAGACTTCGGTTTGCAAGGAAAACACACACACATTGGGAATTGATTAAAGGCTTGATGGGAGAGTATTCCGTTTGTCATGTTATAAAGTAGTACTTAAAAAAAATATTGTTCTTTGGCAGGAAGGAGACTCCATAAATGTAGATGTAACTTGTCCTGGTGCAACACTAGCGCTAGCCATGATCTACCTGAAAACCAACAATAGGTATGTTAAGTGTTACACAAAGGATGTGCATGGTGTGTACTTTCTCATTTGTAGCTTGATTTTCAATACAGTTTTTTTTTTCAACTCTTTATTCAAGTGCAGTTTTATTAGGACACATTATGCATTTTAGAGGGCTCATATGTGTTCACTTCCAATAAATATGTCCTGTCCTGTTTAATACTTTGTGATAGAGACTTCTAACCACATATTCTTCCCCTTAGAGTACTACTACGAGTATTAGTCCGGATCGGAAAAACTTAGCAGTACTTTTTAATGCCTGGAGATGGTGTCTGTGAATCCTCATTGACGCCACCTGCACCAGACTTGTTGTGCTTGTGCCTATATAGGCACCACCCATGCGAGCTGATATCCATTTATTTCTGCGCCTACAGAATCTGATCCTGAGATACTTTTGGTCTCTGGAGACCATTGTTTTCGAAATTATATTCCAGAGTGCAAGTTACATGTCCCCCAACAAATCAACAAGGTTTAAGCCTTGAGGGGAATGCCACAGACAGATGTTGGTGACTGATTCCCACTTTGTCTGTGGTGTCTGGGGTCGTCACACAACTTGGCTGCCAGCAGCGACTGTACCTCGATGCACGTGGAGTGGCCAAGGGTGTACCCAGACATAAGTCCTTGCTCACCGTGCCACTGAAACCAAGCTATACCTGGCTGAGGAGCCCAAATCAGGGCGCTACCTTTCTTGGGTTGCTTGAGCTCCGGTTCAGAGAGGACCTGGCTTGGCAGTTTGGGCTACACTGTTCCTACTGGAGCAAGGTTGAGACTGATTTGCATATGGCTGGGTCTAATCTGAGGTAGCATGGTGGGCAAAAGAAATGGGTTGGAATGCTACTCTGAGGGAGTGCAAGTGGTTAGACTTATTGCAAGCATCCTCCCATCACCTTTTGTGTGTTTGACTGGTTCATGTGTGTTTGATGAATGCACCCGAAGGTCATCCGGGGCGCAAGTTATTTGTCGCCCGACATCGGAAGACCTGCGCCAGTCGAAGTCACGGGGAAGATGGTCCCACTTCTGAAGCCGCTCCTGTGACAAGTTGTCGCCGAGGTCAAGATCTTCGGGTAAGTCGAAGAAAAAAAGATTAGTCCAAGTGGGACTCTACCCTATCATGCCCCTCTAAGTCCCCAGAGAGGGCGCGGGCCTTCATTGCATCTCTAGGAGCCGCTTGTGCAGCTGTTCCGCAGAGCCTATCCCCAGGGCAGCCACGTGCGAGCCCAATTTTCCTGTGCCCCAGGGTGACTTTGTTACAGATTATTGAGTTTCACGAGGCGATGATGTGCTTATTTGTGCAACAGACTGCCTATGGAGAGCCTTCAGGGCCCATGGAGCTAGGAGGCCTCCCTACTAGACTCCCTTTGGCTAGTCCTCCTTCGGTGTCAGTTGGGCACTCTGGATCTGTGCCCAGTTTCGTACCGACTCTGGTACTGAACTTGTTTCTGGCACCACACCCTATGCCGGAGCGTGATCCTCTGACACCGATGTTGACCCCTTGTACTGTCCGGCTCCGAGACGGCGCTGTGCTAACCTCGTCCAAGGCCGTGCTCAACGCCACTTATTCCCATCAACACGGGCAATCCATCTGGCACGGACACTGTTCCCCTGCCCTAAGGCCGGAAGCAGTTTATTCATGACCTATCCGGTACTGACTCTGACAATGACACCTATGATGCAGGGGTGACATTGCTCTTCCATGCCAGGATGACACATGGGATAATGACCTCCAAGAGGCAGGCGGCCTGGATACTTCTCCGGACACTGTCTTGTTCCCCTTCCAACAGTGCAGGCTAGTGAAGAGAGTGGTGCCGCCCAGATTTCTGCCCGTCTGACTACCGCAGCCCCAAGCCTCTATGATGTGTCCCTACCAACACACAGCCACCCTGCAGGAGGCAGGTTCTGGCGCTGGAAGTGATGTTATGTGGTGCCCCACCGTTGAGACAGCATCAGTCCTCTTTATTCGCGCTGTCTGGCGGTCTGCAGAGTTTTTCTCTCACAAAAAAAAAGATTTTCTTTATTTAAGCAAATAAGTGCAACAGCGAACATGTGGCCCATAAATGCTCAGGTTTTAAACCATTTAAGGACTGGGTGTGGGAGAGTGTGGCGTGGGACTGTGAGGGGGGTCTAATCGGATGTCACTTATGACCCCATGATTGTTTACCTTTGGTATCTAGGCTTAGAGCATGACTCTGAGGTCCGTGAGTAATACCAGAGTATGCATCCGAAGGCCATTACCGAGTGTCAGACTAAACACTTTATGGCCTGAGCCAAGGGTGACAGAAGGGATAGATGCAGATCAAGGCCACGGTCAAGGTCTAGGTCAACGGGGTCATTGATGTCGAAATCTTCCAACCACAAGCATAAGAAATGGAGAAGACACAGTAGCGGTAATAGAAGATAAGTCAGTCTCCAAGGGGCTCTCCACCCCACTCAGGCTCTTCTTTGGAGCTGGTTGAATGAGGCCCTCTTTGAAACACGACACCGGTGAATGTCCCAGCACTACCGTTGACTCTAGGAACTGGCACCAGCTGTGCCCTGCTTTCCTGGCACCTGGTTCAAATCCAGCGCCGCACCTGAATGCCATGTTTGAGGTGTTCAGGGTGGGTGGGTATCTGTCCCCTCTGGAGCATCTTTGGGCTCCATGGGCCCCTTCAGTTGTTCTGCAAATTTTCGCCAGTAGGTTTTCCTATGGCACCGTTCACATCTTTCTTGTCGCTATTGCCAGTGAAGTTTGGCTCCATTGGTGCCCCCAATGGTGGCAACTTGGAATCCAGCCAAGCCCCCGGTTCCGGACCAGATTATTTTGATTTCACAGCCTCCGGAGCCTGTTCTGAGGTCAAGGAGAGCAGTGCTGTGCCTCCTAGCAGAATAACAATATAGGGAGTAAAACTGCTCCTTATATAACCTCATTGGCAAGGATTCGGATCAGTATGACCCTCGAGATGCATGTAAGATCCTTGAGGAGTTTCTAAAGCTGGCTGAGGCCAGTGGGCTAAAAACCTCACCCGAGCAAGAGTTTCTTGCCCCTTCGGGCACCCTCGACCACAAGGGTGGCCTCCTACCATTAGGAAGGCAGCTGAAACATTGGGCTTACCCATGGTGGAAACTGGGGCCAATATTTTAACTGAGGTTCTGCAGCCTACCCCCACTTGGTCTTCATCTTGGGTGGACCTTCTTTCTCAATCAGAAGGGCAGGTCCCCCATGTAAATCTTCGGAGGCTACTTCTTCATGCTTGGCGATTGAGTGGAGACATTTGACTGTTTTTCAGCTGCTTAAAATTGAAGTGGTTGTCATTTTGTCATCCCATCACTCGTCCACTAAAACCGTCAACTCTGGTACGTGGCATAAGTTTGTCACTTGGACCAGACAAATCCCTTGAAAGCTCGATTATCGGACGTCTTTAAGTTGACGATTTCTTTGGCCCAAAAAGGATGCACCGTAAGTATGGTGAAGGGATATCTTGTGACCTTGTCAACCTTCTTCTGCCTTCTAGACCTCCCATCCCTTTCCAAATCCCCTGTTGTGAGGGGACTTTTTCAAAGGTCTGACCAACATGTTCTCTCCCTCTCCCTTTGTTATGCCTCAGTAGCGCGTAAAGTGGTTAACTTATCACAATGTGCCTGTGTGAGTCTTCTCCATCAGGATGGCTCTCTCCCATACCTTTTTTTCAAAAGCGAAAACAGCGGGCGAGAGATCACCTTGTAGTTGAGGACGGTGGGGAAGTGGGGAATGACTCTGTGGAAAAAACCTGTTGGGACAAGGCCAGCGCACATAATGAAGATGGAAGCGGAAATGCCAGTGTGCGTGTTCGCATCTCTTGTCGCCATCCCCAAAACTAGCTGTGCTCTTTTTTTTAATGTTAGTACACTGAAAGTCGGTTAGTGTTTTCCAACAGTACTGCACAGATCTATTTTTGCAGCATACTTCTCAAAGGAAGCATTCTTCTGCCAAAGATTGAAGTGGTGATTTTGCCTTTGGGATAGTAAGGCTTGTCTGTGTTAGGAATCATCTAAACCCTGTTAAGAGGTTGATAGGGACTCAATGTTTGTCCACCATACTGCACTGCATTTTTATCTAGTACCTTACCGAAATGTTATATCTCAAGGAACTGCTAAAGGAACATCCTTTAAAATGTTACCCTTTCTACATTCTCTAATGTGCTGGCACAAAGTCATAGTGCATGTCATTAATCATGAGCTTGGGGCCATTGCAACTGACTGAACGTGTAATATGTACCGAACATAAGATACATACGCCAGCACCCGGCTAAAAGAAGGAAATATTCCCTGAGTAAAGCAACAAAATCTTCACATTTATGTAACTCAATTTATTTTTAAATCCATGTGAAATGTAAACTTTTAAGACTAGCCATTGATGTAAATGATTTCTATTAGGTGTTTATATGCCAGTTTATCTTGAGGAGATCTTAAAACTCTAACGTGGATCCAGTAGACCGGGACCTACTTTGAAAACCCATTCCATTACACGTTCTAAGCTTTTGTTTTAAGGCTCGTCGTTTATATCATCTGCTTCAAAATGTTGCCTAAGCATGCTAAATTGTATCTGAACTTTGGGAAAAAAAGATCTGTGTGGAGAACAAGGAAGGCATGCATTTCATTGGTATTTCATTTTCACAAATACATTCTCTACAATTAACAAGATGTTGGTGTAAAATTGAAGCAGATACATGTAATCTTAGTTTTAAAAAAGTGCTTGACCATTGTGAATGTGTATACCTGCAAACGGCATGTTGTCTGATTACTTTAATGTTCTATTTAAACAGGTCTATTGCTGACTGGCTCCGAGCTCCTGACACGATGTACTTGCTTGACTTTGTTAAGCCAGAGTTTCTTTTACTGAGGGTATGTTTTTAACATGTACACTGTAGATAAATCTCAAGGTGCTAGGCTATAAAATCATGCAGTGCATTTATGAGGCTTTGAACAGAAACGATACTTAACAAGATAAGGTTGTGAGTCAGAAGGGACATTCATTCTGAAATAATGCTGCTCCTTGTTCCATCTTGGCGCTGTCTGGGCTAGGGGAGAGACCGCACTGAAGAGCTTCCTGGTGCGTGCACTCTCTTTGTGGTAAGTTGACCGCCGCCTGTTAGGATATCTGAAAAGTGGTGTGGTAGACTATTTACTTGCAGTTTTCTTATTGGTAAATTCCTTCTTTACTGTTTGTTGTATTTTTTTACTACCCCTCTCTGTTGATTCAGGGCGCTGCCTCCTCTCTCGTGATCTCTTCCTTCCTCCCCATCCACTTGTCAGAGCCTTGGCATTTGCGATACTTATGCAATTTTCCCAGGGTGTCTAGCCTGGACTTCGAGCCAAAGCCATCAAGTCTAAAGGGAACTTTGTGTGCAACTAATCTCTTTGAACCTCAGCTGGAAAGCCTGCAATACACTGCTCCTCCACAATTCAACCTGGGTCTCTCAGCTGAGCTTCTACTGGCCCACCCCCATCCAACCTGTTTTCTCTGATTAATGTGACTTGATTTCATTGCTAGTCTTTCACACATCTTTGGCAATTTCAGCATCAACTTGGCGTTTCCAAACCATAGCTACTGAATATCTATCCCACACTGCAGTCTGGTGAACATTATTAACCTGTCATGCATGTACGTTCACAGCTAGACTTACCCTGTGTGCCACTTCTGCTAGTAGGAAATATTTATTGACCACCAGCCTTACCCCCTCCTTTGGGCTGCAAAATAATGTTTTGTATGTTGATTTTAAAACCTTCCATAAAGGTACCACATTCCAATAATACCACTGCTAGTGCACTTTGAACTGCTCCATATTTGAAGAAATCGTAACCATTCAAGCAACCCTACCACAAGTCTTTGCCTCAATGGAAGCCGCAGTCTCACTCTTCAACAGTTGAATCTCATATGCCCCCAACTCTTCGACGCTGCTCAAATGCCAGATGGATTACTCCCGCCGCCAAGAATGGTTTACAAAAAAACTCTCTGCTCTTGAATCAAAGGATCACATCCTGAAACCTAAATCAAAGCCCAGCATAGAAGCTGTTATTTAACCAACAACTCCTACTATTCGGAATGTAAATTGGGAATGCAAGCTGCTCACACTGAAGATTATGTCTGAATTCCACAACCCTGTGGCAACTACAACTAAACCTATCACTTCTAAATATTTGTGAATCATGCTGGCAGATTGTTTTGATGAAAAGCCCAACCCCAGTACAAACTCCATCCTCTTAACCTCTGTTGTAGTCTGTTCTTTTTCTTAGCTATGTAACACTGATATCCTAGCAGATGCCACCTCCAGCCACAAATCAGGATCAGCAGTTGACCCCTACCTGCCAGCCATCGTCAAGAATCCCGTTACTTCCCAGAGTCTCTTCAGCAGTTCAGATAATCGAGACAACTGTAGACCAGTCTCCAGGGTGACTAGTGAAGGATGTGTTCACCCAACTTAAAAAGAGCAGTAACTCCTGTCTGATGCCGCCGTCGGCTTCCCCTCATGCTGTGGTAGAGAATTGTCGATCTTCACAACATGGGATGATCTCAGATCTCAAGTAGAGAAGAACAGAGATGAAGTCATTACACTCTGGAGCTCTTTTCTGCATTTAATATTGCTCATCACTCCATTCTCCTCATGCATGCTTATGGCATTAGGGTCAAGGCTGTAGACAGGATTTACCTCTTCCTCTCGAACATCACACAGGTCATTGCAACTGCAACTTTGTCATCACCTCGTCCAGCTATCTGCAGGGTGACACAGTGCTCTGTGATTGCTCCAATCCTGGTTATCATCTACCTCAGACGCTTACGCTATGTAATTGAATCCTTTGGCACTGCCTGCTTCACTTGTGTAGATAACACTCAGACCCAGTTGAAATTTGGACCCCACTTAGATGCAGACTGCCTTACACTTAGATTCCGCCTCTCCTTCAGGAGCAGGACCTTCTTTAGCACCCAACACATTCAAAAACTAAATCAGATGGGGACCCATTCAACTTTTCTAAATAAATATGAGGATGAGAGAACCTTCTGGAGATCAAGTTTCTGAAGAGGCCCTCCTGCCTCAGAAGAATTCAGAAAAAGCATGCAATAAATTCTGGTTCAAAATGGGAAGAAACAGTTCCCAACACAACTTTGTTTTTGTAAAATTCAATATTGCTTCTCTGCAGAGAGAGCCTGCAGCTCACTAAATATTCAAGTTGAGGTGATCGCCACTAAAAGATGATCTCCCATGTAATAACTAACTAAATATTACAAGAACACCTAAATGCAGACCTGGTCTTCAGAGATTATGTTCAGGATGATATTCAAATCCAAAAAGGAATGAGATTTCCTGTTGGATGGAAATAACCTCAAAAGGCCCACAGTGTGTCTTGGAGCTTCCTAATATAGTTAACACTGTATGTCACTTATGGTATTCTTCCAGACCCCTATACAGGCTACATAACCCATGAATGTTAATTAAATATCTGCATGATCAAGTTATAAGATATGAGACGATTGCATAATCAGTGCACGTTAAACTGTTGATAACTCTTCCTAAGTCCTCTTATGGAACTTGAACAATTTGTTACTGGATAGATTGCTGGTAGCCTGGAAGAATTCTAAATTTCTATGAAAGATGGAGGTAGTGGCATATCAAAGACGCAGGAACCAGGCACCTCAGACGTGGAGCGCTGCATGTTTGATCAAGACTAGGAGCCATGCTTGATATTGCGAAAATGAGAGTTCTAGTACCATGCTGCAAAGCTTGATGACCACATTGTATCTGATGGCAATAGAAACAGTAGGACATATTTGCATTACAGTGGAATAGAAAATAATTTAGCATTAGGCTATGACCGCCTTCCTAAAAGAAATATGGCAGTGACTGCCTACACTTAACTGTGCCCTCAAAGTGGGCATGATGTTTAGAGAGGCTCCTGAGCTTCTTATTGGAGGTACTCTGACTCTCTGAGAAGAAAGTTTTGTCACATCCTCAGAAGAAAGGTGTATTTTTCTTCCATGACACAAGTAGTAGCAGGCGTGGTGGGTTGGGAGACTGAAAGGGTAGACTTTAATCTTCAATTTTTTCCAGTAACGCTTTTTCCTTAATCTAAAAAGATCAGTCGAACTTCAAATTCTAGGCAGTTTAAGCTAGATATTCGTGTCATTGTTTCTCTACACATCTGTTCCCGTGCTCTTCCAAGTAAAAAGGTGAGCTGTGAATAAGCCAATGAGGACCAGCGTGTGTTTAGAAACAGTGGCATTTCGTTCTAGGCCAACAGACAGCTCTAATTTGTCCCCAACGTTTTGGTGGCAACCAGTCAAAAAAAAATGCTTCCTTCTGTAGATGTTTTATTCGGCATCCAGATATCAAAGGTGCACATTTTCTCTGGATTCCTATGGGAATAGGTGGCATTCCACTGTAATTTGTAGATTCAAGGCCGACTGCTCTCTGCCCAAGCCAGGACTGTTGCTGGATTTTTGCTTCTCCAGCAGCTCAAGACAAAGGATTGGTGGGTAGGCCAAAGACCATGCTCTTACCAGAGGACATGTGCACAGAAAAGAATAGCCGGTCATTTAGAATGCGAAAAGGAAGAGCAGGGTGGTGAATGGCTACTGCCCTATAGACTTTCCCCCTGCACCGTCTTTCACATTAAAATGTTGTTACCAAAACGGCATTATTATACTTCAGAATCGATCAAATCACATGCAAACCTATTTGTATATCCTTCTTGCACAATACTAGCTAGCTGATATTTTTAACGACTTCAATTGGAAGTAATGTGACATTTCCATTGTAATGTGTTGCTTTGATGTGAATTCCGTACATTGACTCACCGGAGAGCCATGACACCCTCTTACATAACCTCATGTGCAGTATCATTCTGCAATGTTCTTTTTTTGTTTCACTGCATATTACATTGTACCTCTTAGTAAGGAGCAGAAAACGTTAACTACCTGTTGCAATTATCTGTCATTGTTCATATAGTCTCTATAATGCCAATAAGTCCTATTTAGTGCAATGTGCTATTATTATTGTGCTTTTGTTTTTTTCAAGTTAAAACTACTAGTCATCCATAGATTTAAGGGAGCCTTTGACATCTTTAGGGATCAACATTACTTGAATTTACAGGGGAGCTGTAACTGATAAAAAAGCAATACTTTGCAATGTTAACTTTTTATTGTTGTACTCATTACCAATTCATTTGTATTCTGATCTTTAGCTCATTAAAGAACAGGTTTTGTTTTTGCATAATCTAAGATGCAAGATACACATAGGTTGAGCCCTGCTCTTGATCACCTCTGTATCTTGCAGTTCACATGCTTCACAGCAGAAACCACTTCCTTAACTGAAGTATCTCATAATTGATTAATATTATGTACGTTGATCTAATCTGGTATCCTTCCTCTGATAATGGAGTATCATCTGTTAATCTAAAGAAGATTTCCTGCTGGGAGAGAACGGTTTAGGTAAAATATTTTTTTAGTATCAGAAAGTTCAAGAAGGGTAAATAACAAAGGCTTGTCTTGGAAGAGAACAAAGACAGCTACCATTTCATTTTGGTCAGCAAGGTTGAGTTGAACTGTTTCATACCATGAACAATTCAACAGTTTCTTAATGATTTTAGCTGTGATGCTATCTATTACTTAGGAACTGTTGGCTCTTTTAGTGGTTTTCTTTAAAAGAACAGGTCTTTCAGATGCTTACTGGTCATTTTTTATAACCTTGTCATTTTTGCTGATTATCAATTCTAATGTTCTTCCCTCTGAACAACTCTTTACAGACACTTGCCAGATGCCTCATCTTGTGGGATGATATTTTGCCAAACACCCAGTGGGTGAATAGTAATGTTCCCCGTGTAAGTTCAGATAAGTATTACTTCTCATTTGATGAACAACGAAACAAATTTTCACTATTAACTGTTACATTTGTGGTTTAAGGTAATATTTACTGTTTATGCATTTAGTACCCAACTCTTATTTCTTCGGAAAGTTGATTATAATATAGTTATAGAAACTTCCAACAAAACAAACTTAAAATCTGTAGTGGATGTAATTTCCATACATGTGATAAATTTTCATTAAGATTTTCAGTGTTCTTGGTCTTTTGGATGCAGGTAAACCTGGGATAATTGTAATTATGTGAGCATGGAAGACCATATTGTGCTGCAAGGTGGAATGAATTCTGCTGCAAGAAAGGACAAATTGTTCAGCACACAACACAATGAAACACTTATTGTGCATTACTTTCAGTGGTGTTACATAGCTGCTTTGACATTTTAACACTCATGGATATGAAGAAGATCCCAGTGCTAACAACATTCAAAGGCTTCTTAAGAAGGAAAATTATAAATGTTTTGCAGATCCTATTAGGTATGCTTTTGTGTTGTATAGAAGCATTGGAACTTCTTTTTCAGCAGTGTCCTGTCTGTTACAAAGTAAATGTTTGTGTAAATCATACACATTGCAAATTTCATTAGAAAATACACATATTACTGTTTTCTTTTTTAAATAAAATGCATGCCTCGTTTGCTCGGTGCATTTCAATTACAAAGGGCCTTTTCAGGCGTCTCTTGCCATCAAGAAATAACCTGCAAAATAGTGTCGTACATTTCATATTTATTATTTGGGTCTCTCATTAGGTGGCTCTATAGAATTCAAATACTGAACATACTAAGCGGAAGCATCAGAAGTTTGGGTTACTTCAAAAACCGTGCTCTAATGAAATAACTGCAGTTTTAAGAACAGTGTCTGTGCTTTTTTATAGTGCATTCCAGTCATTTGTGTAGTACCAAAGTGCTTTTGGAATCTGGGCTCTTCTAGGATCCATGTTGATTGGAGTCAAAGAAAGTGATCTGTTGACAATGTATTTGGTTGCATTTCTTCTTGTTTATATTTGAGTTATATTAGATAGTAACTGCTGAGGTTAGAGTAAGATGATGCATTGTTTTGTGATTTATAATATTGGCAGTTACTAGCTAGGTAATGTTATGGATCTGTGTAGAGCATTATGTGCATGGAAGCATATGCTCATATTCTGATGGATATTGCCTTTTGTTTTGATTCATGACAAAGAAGGACACATTCTTTACATACTTTACATTCTTTGGTACCCTCCCCACCAAAGTCAATCGGATACTTTCACACTATCTGAACTAAAGTTTCACCTTTTTAGCAAATCACAGCTAAGCGGGTACTATTGAAATTTTGTAAAGTGTTAGCCATAGCGTCCCACCCTCAATTGTAGCATGTATCTGATAGAGACTTTTAGCCGCATATTCCTCACCTTAGAATATTCCCTGGTCGTCAGACTGCATCTGGAAAATCTTGAGCAATCAACCTCTTTAATCAGTGTTGTAAGATTTCTCGTTAAATTATGCATTCCAGTATTGGTGCTTTCCAAGGCAGATTGAAATGTAGTTTACATTTACTCACAAGTATCTCTTGAATCATTTGTCCATAGCATAACCTACATGGTAGAATCCTACACTGACTCCACTTTATTTTAGCCGGCTTATGTTTTTTTGCAAACACTTTCAGGAATCTCTGCATACGGTTTCTGATGGATACTTCTAACTGCAGATTCCTCACCTTATAAAAAGTCTGTAGGTCCCAGCCTGGATCTGGAAGCTTTTTCTGGCAATGCTCCCTCACTAGGTGGCTCTTTACAGCTCCCAGCTAGCTCCGTAGCTTCTCAGATGTAATAGAGTGGAGATTCATAAGCGCCACCCCAGCGCACTGACATCAGTTCCTTTCTTTACTCATCTTTCGACACGGAACTGGAGCTCCGCTCCCTCTTTGGCCTTATGATGACTTGTACAAAACTTTAAAACTAGTGTGCTAGGTATTGATGTCCTCTCCTAAAAAGACAGGCTTCAAGCTATGCCGTGGTTATATAAAACCGATATCGGTCGCAGACCGACATTAAGTGTCTCTTTGGTGTTTGGGTTCAGTGCACAACTTAAATGTGTGCAACATTTGCGCCCTCAATCACCTACAGGTGATCCTGTACCGACAGGAGAAGCTCTACGTCGCTGAACATAAGAAGTCATGATCGTGTAACTCCCATATGTATGGCTCTGTCTCCTTCCTAGGGCTGTTCTTGCGAGAGTTCTACTTTGCTGTTGAAGTCCTTCGAAAAGTCCAAACTGAAGTCGAAGCGCAAACATAAAAAAATGAAGTGGGTCTTTACCTCAGCCCGCCAATCTGTGTCCAAGGGGAAGGAACAAGGGCATCAGGAGCTCAGACTCTCTTCTCTCGAGTCCCAGAGCAAGGTACCGATTTGTTACCTAATCCTGGTGCCCAACGAGTTTCACCACAGCATTTCGAGGCCTTTAAATAGTCCATGCTGCAGATTGTGTGTGTTTTTACGGCTCCCACTGGCACGCTTTTGGGCACCGAAGATCTGCAGGGTCCTCTAGTTGGATTACCACCAGAGGGTCATTCCCTGGTGCAGACTGACCCCTTGGAACCTGTTCCAGGTCCAGTACCGTCTCTGGCACGATACCTACTCCAGCACTTGGACCTGCGCCAGGCCGCCACTCATCGACAGCACCAGAAGAGGATCCGATCTTGATCCCGATGTTTGACCCTGGACCGACTGCATCCCAATCTTGACTAATTTAAAACTACAAAATTACTAAAGTGCTGATCGCCATCAAACGGTCTGATTCTGCTCATATGCCTCCATCAGGGGGGTTCCCACCAATATTCTCTTTTTGGCTCGGACTCTGAACAAGATACTCCACCAACCAGAGATGATTATGATGATTGTAAGGTAGGGGATGGTGATCTTCCCCCTAATTCTGATGATGGCAGTTTAGGATGTACAGTATGCCAGTGGGCTTGATAACTCCCCTGATATGGGCTTGGGCTTTCCATTTGGCCCACCAACTGAAGAGGATGTCATTTGTAGCGTTGGTTTGATGGGCAGCTAAGGTCCTTATTTGCAGTTGCCCTCTTTTGAGACCAAGACAAATATCCTTCTGAAAATTCTACAGCGAAGGCCTGCCACGACTGAGCCCTTGCTCTCCTGCAACAAGGCCCTCACTGGTACCCTGATGGGCATTTGGACAATGTCCTGTTCCAGTAAATAGGCAGATGGCTAGGTTTTACAAACCAGCGCCTGGCAACCTTGAATATCTTACTAGACATCCTACTCCACAGAGCCAGGTAGAGTCAGGCTTGAACCAGTAAGGTGAACCTCAATCCTTTCCCCACAATTCCTCTGAATAGGGAGCCCAAGAGGATTGAAGCAGTTGTAAAACTAATGTTCTCCTTGGCCAGCCTGGCGTTGAGATTGGTCAATGCAGTCTTTTGGTATGCTGTCCTGGACCATCTCAAAGAGTGGGCTTATTCAACTGGATCGATCCCACTAAATCAAGCTGGGTTTCGTCAAAAACACTCTGTAACTGACAATATAGCGATGTTACAAACAATAATCTATAAATATGTGGTCTCAAAATCACAGGTTGTCTACTCTGTCTTTGTCGATTTTTCGACAGCATTTGACAGGGTAGACAGACCCATACTTTGGTGTAAGCTTAAAAAATTGGGTATTCCGGACAACTTGCTCCATATAATTATGTCACTTCACTCTGAAACTTGGTGTCAAGTACAATTGGGGAAAGAGAAGGGTCTCACACGCCCAATTAATACATCAAACGGCCTAAGGCAAGATTGCCTTTTAGCTCCTCTTCTATTTTCCCTATATCTCAGTGATCTTCCAGAATGTTTTATGCAGGTAATCAATTTTCCCCCCAAACATATCATTACACAAAATTTATACCATGATGTACGCCGATGATGTGATTATTTTAGACCTTACCCCATTTGGCCTCCAAAGGAACTTACAAGCACTTACTAAATATACAGAAGAAAACTTTTAGTGCCAAATATAACAAAAACAAAAATAGTTCAGTTTCGAGGAAGAAAAAGATACACAAATTACAACTGGACTTTAGGAGGAAAATCGTTGGAAGTAGTGAAGGAATACACCTACCTAGGGGGAATTTTCTCACAAACTTTACAAAATCTCCCTCATCTGCAGCATTTGACTCGCAATGCAGACGTACATGTTGGGGCGCTCCAACGATTATACTCCTCCACTGGGCACAGGCATTTTTCGTCTCTTTTACAGGTTTTTAGCTCCAAGATCCCACCAGTTCTATCATATGATCTTGAATATACCCCAATAAGACAATGGCAACTAATACAACTTAAAGAAGGCCAAATTCTTCGAAAACTAACTAAAGTGCACCAAGCCATCTCTGCACAAGCCTTGCTCCTTGAGCTTTCTTTAGTTAGTACATATGCCAGAGGAATTACCAGCATTATAAGATGGGCCTACAATATTTTACATGCTGAACAAGGTACCTTAAGAGCTTTACTAAAATCTGAGACCTTCGATCACGGATTACCGAAACATGTTTTTACTCAAAATTTAATCATTGCCCTCAAGATATCGAATTGTACAGTCGAATTGTTGAAATCTTGGACTCCGGCGCACTTGAAGCTCTTTTTAAAACATCTAACCCTAAGTATAAGTTATGACCTCGATATCCAGCACTGTATTAAATTGCAACATTATAAAGTATACGCGGAGTCAATAGAATTCAAACAAATGCAACAATATACTCGTTTCACCTTAAGGCACGGTGCCCTGCGATGTAATATATTACTTCGACTTGGGATCCTTCCTTTTAAATCTTTTACCTGTAAATGGACTCGTAATGAAAATGCCAGTAGCTTATGTGACCTTTGTAAAAGTGGTGTGCAAGACTTGAAGCACGTTTTGTGTGTTTGCCCTAATTTGACAGTGGTTGATGCCAGAAAGCGGTTTATAAAACCAATTCAAACAAAGTGTAACTCCATAACTGTACAGAGCCTGATCTCTCTTCTTAAGTCACCTCCCAATGAATTTGTGTGTTATAATCTGTTTACATTTTTTAAAACTTTTATAAAGTTGTATTAGGATGAACGTCTAATAATTTTTTAATAACAAATGTATTTTTATTGCTCTTAATTTTCTTATTTGTTGTTCTCAGCAGAGAACTAAATCAAATAAAATAAACTTGGTATGCTCACATATGCCCTCCAGGACATGGCCAGCGATATCTTGCTGGTGGTCCTTAAAGACCTTAGGCCCTCTCTGGCTTGACAATTAATGATGGACAGGTCGCAGGCCTAGATACTACTGACTGCCTGAGGAGGGCGGTTGGCATAAGTATTGTGCTCCACCACCATGCATGGATGCGTTTCACAGGATTTTCTGGAGATGTGCAATCCTCTCTTATTGATATGCTCTTTGATGGCTTTCGCTTAGTTGGTGAAAAAGCTGATTGTTTCCTGGAGCATTTTAAGGACAATAGAGCCACAGCGTGCTCCCTGGCACTGTGGACTCCTGCCAAGCAGTTCCAGAATCAGTTTAGGAAATTCAAGAGCTGCTTCAGGGGCCTAGCATATAGACAGCGACAACCGCCTCAGCTACTGCAGCAGCCATCTCTATCAGATCGATGATGAGTACGAGGGTCTGACAGGCACTGTGCAGACTTGCAGGGGCCTCAGTCCTAGTCCCCTCTCCTGTGGTGGCAGTCTCTAAGCTGCATTAGTTTGCCCATAGCTGCATGCACCCCACCCTGTAGGGGGCAGGATTCGGTGCTTCCTTCTAAGGTGGTGATCCATCACATCCGACAGGTAGGTCATACAATTTGTTGAGCACGGTAATGCCCTATCCTTTGTGTGCTCTGCCACATCTTCCCCTCCACATCTCATCAATTTTCAGAGGAGCAACTCATCATTCTGTCACAAGAGGTGTGAGTCTTGCTCTCCAGAGGCACTATCCAGAGTATTTTGAATTTTGAAAGAGGAGAGTGTGTTACTCTCCCTCTATCTTTGTGCTGCAAAAGGACAGGGACCTCCAGCCTATATTGGGCCTTCAATCTCTGAATGCCTTCCTGCGAAAGGACAAATTCAGATGCTAACGTTAATCCAGATCATGGCCACTCTAGATCTAGGAGAACGGATGGTGTCCTTGGACCTGCAGGATGCATATTTCTATATTGGTTCTGAAGTCCCACAGGCGTTATGCTTGTTAAGGGCAGCCATGAGCATTTCCAGTTTGCATGCTCCCTTTTGGCTTCACCAGTGACCCTCACATGTTCACGAAAGTGATGGCAGTGGCCACGGCACACTTTTGGATATTGGAGATAAGTCTTACCCAGCCTAGATGACTGGCTATTTAAGGCAGGCTTGTCACAGTCAATCGGAGAGAACCTCCAGACAACAAACCTCTTCACATTGTTTGGGTTCACAGTCAATGAGTTATTGTCACACCAGATTCCTTTTCAGAGGTTGCCTTGTGTTAGCGATATCCTGAAAACAATGTAAACCAAGGCCCTCTCTCCATCTCAGCGAGACTGGGACATTCAGGCTATGATCCCAATGTTTCAGGCTCAGTTGTGGATCATGTTGAGAGCAGCTGTGAGGCTTCTTGGCCTCTTAACCTCCTGCATCTTTCTAGTCGACTACACCAGGTGGCAGAAGTGGGCTCTGCAATAGAATTTGAACTTCCAGAGGGCCTAGCACCAAGGAAATCTGTCAGATTCCATCCAGATTTTAGGAAGGCAGCTCTCGACCTGCAGTGGTAGCTGCTCGAACACAGTTGGTCCAGCGGCAGGCCTCTCTCCCTTCCCCACCCAGAGTTGACAGTGGAGACATTGCAAAAAGCTGGACAGAGTGGGGTCCTGGGCCCTGTGCCGAGAGGCCTTGTGCTAGGGGGTCCTGATTAGGGGGTCCTGCATTTCCCTGATTGTGAACCCACGGGTGGGACCTCGAATTCGGGAATGTGCAAGTTAACAGGCCACGTTTGGCAGTTCCTGTATGGCGTCTAAATCCAGGGAAGGTGCAGGGTATCTTTCGGTAGTGTGAAAAAACCCTAGATAGACCATCTCCCCTATGTCGAGAATGTGTAGTGTCTAAAGCTTTGCACATGGAGTTTCCACAAGGACACTTGCTATGAGATTCATTCCAGCTGTAATGGATCATTGGACTCTTGTATTCCTTTCCCCCTTTAGCCCTACTTCCAGAGGTATGAAAAAGATCAGGATAGACCGGGCCTAAGTCACCCTGGTGGCTCTGGTTTGGACCATGGGTGGCGTGGGACCCAGAACTTCTGGGCAAGAGCATTTGTTCTCCTGTCAGGCCACCACTTTTCAAGGATCTTCTGTAGCAACAACAAGGTATGATCCTTCACCCAAGTCTGCGCAATCTACACCACCTTGAGTAGAGATTGAGTGGCAGCAGTTGGCTGAAATTCATCTGTCGCCTAAACTGGTGTATGTCTTCCATGAAGTCCATTTATGCCAGACCCCAGGGCAAAAATGTAATGTGATGTGGTAGCAGCAAGCCTGACCCTTTACAAGCTAAGCTGTTGGATGTTCTATTGTTTGTTTAGTCTTTCGCCTAGCAAAGCCTTGCAGTGGGCACTACTAAAGTTTCTCTGTCTGCCCTTTCAGCCTTTCTACAGTTGCCAGTTCAACCGTCTCTGTGTACATCGCCTGTGTGTGATGAGGTTTATTAAAGATTTAACACAATTCCTCATAAATCGTTTGTGAAGCCACAGTGGGACCTTAACTTGGACTTAACATTTCTCATATATATAGCCCTTCAAGCCAGTGCACATTTGCTTGCTATGTTTACTGTCTTAAAGACTATCTTCCTCATTGCGATTACTTCAGCTAGTCATGTGAGTGAACTCAGGCACTATCAGTCAACTGCCCTGAACCTCCTTTTTCTAGGACAAATTGGTGCTAAGGACTCAGGCGGCCTTCTTACCTAAAGTTGTGACTCCCTTTCAGTGTTCTTTCTCCCCTCTCGCCCTTGAAAGAGGAAGAGAGGCTCCATCGGCTGGACGCCAGAAGGGCTTTAAGCTTTTACATTGATCATACCAAGGAACACCGTGCGGACAATCAACTTTTTGTGGGGTTCTCCGTTGCAAAGAAGGGAAAGGCTTTGCAGAAGAGAACCCTGTTGAGGTAGATAGTCTTCTGCATTACGATTTGCTATACGCTTCCAAGAAGCAGTCTCCAGAAGATCTGAGAACCCATTCCAACTGTCTAAGGCTGTTACCACTCCGTTGGCACATGGAGTGCCTGTTCCTTACATCTACCCAGTTGCGACATGGGCGTCTGTACACATGGCCACGAAGCAGTACTACCTTGAGGTTCAGGTCTGGCGGGAAGGGCATTTCACCTGTTCAGTCCTGCATCACTTTTTGGTCTGAGCCCACTTCAAAGACCCTGCACCTGGGGAAGTACTGCTTTGGTAGCTATTCTAAGTTGAGGAGTCTGCAGTTATAAGTATGCATCAGAAGAAGAGGTTACTTACCTTTTAGTAATGCTGTTTCTAGTGGATACTTTAACTGCAGATTCCTCATTGCCATCCCACCTGCCTCCTCTTTTTGAAAATTAAAAACGCCCCATGTTAGAGAGCAGAACATTGGTATCAAGATTTGTTCTCACACTGTGTCTGAGAGCGCGGAAAGGGACAAAAGAAACTGACGTTAGCGTGCAGGGGTTACTCTTATATGCTGCTCTACTCTGTTACGTCCGGAGTGATACAGAGCCAGTGCAGAGCCATAAGGAGCCCCCTAGCAGTGGACGGGAGAATTTTGGGAAAAAGCTTCAGGATCTAGTCTGGCGCCTTATGCATATTCTAAGGTGTGGAATCTGTGATTAGATAGAGTAGCTACCAGAAAGAGCGTTACGAAAAGTAAGTAACCTGTTCTTTTAGCTGTCCATTATCGAAGATCTATTGTGGACAATACCAATACTTTAAGTGGGTTTTAAGTGAGCTCATTGCTTACCGGAATTAGCTTTCTTCTCAGTCTAATTCGCTTGCATCTTATTCATGGCTTTACTTCCGCTCCCTGTTTTTGTCCCTCCCCTGTAGCATAGTTTTTTCGCCATCTTTTGGTTGGATGGCATGTATCCTTCTAAGGCTCCACATGAGGGAACTCTTTTTAATTTTATTTTATGCGCCCCATGGATTGCATGTGTTTTCTTGCTTTCCTCTGTGTGGAGCTTTCCCCTGACATTCGCACTCCTATTTCTCATTCCTTTTTTCCAATTTTAAAAGAAATCCCACTACCTAGCTCATCCTTTGCTGCCGCCACTACTCCCATTGCTCATTAGCATTTGCTTACCCCACCACCTCTTCCGCCGTTTCCCCTCCCTCCCCTTTGTGCTATTTTCTTTCTTTCTCTTTCTCTCTCTCTCTCTTTCTTTCTCTTGTTCCATTTTTCTTTCTTTTTTTGAAGAGCCCAGCAGCTGCAATTTGCCACAGGGCTGCTAATTTTTTTTGGGGGGGGGTTTTAAGTGCGTTTTCCTGTACTGTGGATGAATTTGAATTTACCCTTTCAAGATGGTAGCCCGCCATTTTAGAATGGTACATTGAAACAAACAGAAAACTGATGTTGTGTCTTGATGCATGGGCGCACATGCGTCTTTACGCAGGGGCCACTGTAGTATCAGGACGCGTATGCGTTTCCCAAGAAAGTTTTTATTTCTTTTTGCAGATGCGCACTAGCACCGGTAAAATGCATTGACAAAAGGTCAGAAAATTCCATTGAAAAGAAAGATTTGCTGGTTTGTGCATGCTTGTTATTTTGCGTTTAAAAAAATGGAAGAGAGTTCATTTTTTTCCATTAACTTGAGATCAGAGGCTCATATTTTGATAAGCATCTAGTGCAATAAAATTAAAGGCAGGCAGTGTAATACAGTGGCAGTAGTATTACCATCCAGTTACCTTATCTTCAGTGACATTAAAGCAACCAATAGGAGAAAATATGTTGAGCTACTAGATTAAACTGTTAAAGGGGAATCACCATGGATATGCAAAAAAAAAAAAACAGGTTAAGTTAACCTTTTTACTTTCTTCAGAAAACTACCTTGGACTAGGGAACTTAATTCATCTACATTCTCTTGATGTTTCCGAAATATTTTTAAATATTCTTCATTTTTACGTATCACACCCCAAATTCTAACATGTAAACTTGGCCCGGATATCTCGGCAACTGTTCACACTGGATATAAAATTATTTGACAAGGCAACCATGCGGTCAGGAGATGAAGTGTAATTGCTCTCACTGTTCGTGACTTACTGTGGATTCCCTTGGGTTTATTCTTCTCAGTTGTTAATCTCTGCTTCTCAAGCAAGTGGCTGTTGCTCAGGTCTCAAAACTATCTGTTCTGGTGTCGAATGGGCTATGACGGAAACGTCAGAGATACTGCCGAATTTATGACTACTTGAAAATGTAGCCTAATGGAAGCAGAGTTCCTATAGCAAGTCTGTTATGACATACCTGCATTCCAGGCATATACAGCTTTAAAAGTCATGTCTACAGATCTAAGTCAGGTAAGGCAAAACTGGCTTATTTTTTCAAACCTTTTTATTGACATTTTCTTGCAATATGCCACTCAATATATTTACATCCGATGCATATGTTGTTGTGTCCCTCTGGCACTTTGACATTGGGACATTTTACAGTATTTCTTAATTGGCGTTGTATGGCAACTACTCACATATCTACAGCATTGTCATCTGCCATATCATCATCAGACTGTATCCTGTAACCAGAACAACTTAACCATGTTATTTGTTTAACGCTGGCATGTTCCGAACCACATCTCGGGCAAGGCACAGGCAAAGTTGGATCCTGACTGCTTGGGTAGTGATCTATGCTCTATGAAAGTTGCTGAATTGAATGAGTTTCAGTGTGACATCCCATTCTTTGTCTTGTAGAACTCCCCTAAGGTGTGACTCACATTTATCCCACAAGTGACTTAACAAGATCCCCGCTATTTCCAACACAGCCGCCAAAACTTCCTTATTGTTCATGTGGTATTAATAGTCTTCATTTTGCACAGAGGAAGATGCTCACTCTTGGCAAGGAGTTATCAAACTCCCAAACACCAACCCTGCCTTTGGACACGATCCATTGAGGTTTTTAAGAAAGCTAGCAGATTATATGTATTTGCAACAATAATTAAGTTGCTCTTGGAAATTGTTCTTTTACCCTCAAAAGGGAGTTATCACCGTCCACTGGACTTTTATTCAAGCTCTGAAGATGACCGTTTCCACTTTAGTTTTCTGATAAATATAATTTTCCATTGCCCTTTTAATCATGACAACGCCAGTGCAGTTTGAAATATCCATTTGCGAGTCCCCACCCAACACCTTTTAAATAAACTCTTAAGTGAACATACCGTTTTTATCCAATTTTAGAACCTTGTTATTATGCTAGGCTATGTTCAAACCTATATTAACCCAAGCCATCCTCCATTGTAGAAAACTTCTAGAAAATAGTAGTCTTCTCTGCTGCAGTTTGATATCTGTAAGACTTCTAGCCACTAATTACTTACCTTAGAATATTTCTCAGGCGTCTGACTGGATCCAGAAATTTTGAGAGCAGTACCACTGTGCACCAGTAGGTGGCTTTGTTCAGCTCCGCATTGTCAGCATAGTCTTCACCGGTAGTGACGTGCGCGGTGCCTGTGTAGGTGCCACCCATTCTTTACTGTCTGCGCCAGTCAGTGCAGATCCGAAAGGAGCTACCACCAGTCATTTTTAATTGACCTTGTTCAACATTTGTCACGCCTTTTTCGAGACTTTGTCTCCCAGTGTGTGTAGGATGTTGTGGCATGCTGAAGCAGGCTTCTCTGCTGATGTCATGTGCCATGGTTACTAGAGGTTCTATGTTTACTCCTGGTATCCCAGGTGATAGAATTGTATTGGTTCAAATGACTGGAGCTGTTACCTGTACTGGATGGGACCTGGATGGGTTTCTTCTTACTCTGGAATAAACCTGTATTTCTACACTTCAACCTGCCTCCTGCGTGATCCTTTCAGCTGTATTGAGGATCTTACACTGGCGTAGTCGGCAGCTGAAAGGAAAGAAGAACCCAACAAGCCTCGACTATTTCTTGACAGTTTCTACAGGTAGTGAATGGACAATCCTACCTAAGGTACTGCCTCTTTTATTCTTAAATTTTGCTGAGACTCTTCTTTAACTAAAAAGGACAAGGGATTGGGAGCAATCGCCACGGTTTTTCACCCCTTCCTTTCTTGTGGGTGTTTTAAAGTCGACGCGGGCTCGTCCCGCTTTTGTCCTTAAATAATGGAAATCTATGGAAGTTAAAAAAGGAAAAAAGTATGTCTACGGTTTGAGAGATCGGTATTGCTTTTACTGACGAAGTCTGTGAATCGCTCTTGAATTTGATACTTTTTTTTGGTTGCTTCTTGTTTGCCGTGTGGAGGTCGCGAGAAAAGCATTCGACTTCACGCGCTCCGCTTGTTTTCAAAGTGAGCGTTCCTGTTTAAGCCTGGAAGAGAAGCGAGTTATGCATTCTTTCTCACCTGCTCTGCTCGTGTCCATCGCGTGCGAGCCTTATTGAGCCTGGAAACGCATCGGAACTCCGAATGCATTTGTTCCATATTGGATCTTCAAGCTGCTCCTTCTTCTTTTCTCATTCTCTACCTTCACTGTGCTGTTGGAACAGACGCGCACAATACGACCTTAACGCTGCGGGGCACGTTTTTTTTTACGCTCCAGCGGCCATCTTGGTTTTACTTGTTTTTCTGTGTTTGCTTCAACTTTGCGTGCCACCTCTGTGACACGCACACAATTACTCATTAAGATAAAAAAAAAAAAAGAGAAAGCACCACAAGGATACGCAAGCAAATTCGCATTTCATCTTTCTGCATTCATTTCTCGTGTCACTTTACTCTGCGTGCCACCTCTGTGACACGCACATTATTACTCATTAAGAGCTACATTATAGAGGGTAATCTGCGTTCCCTACTCCTCTTGCCGCACCTGTGACACGCACACAATCTAAAGTTACATCTTTAAAAAAAAAAGAGTAAGCACCACAAGGATATGCAAGCAAATTAGCGTTTAATCTTTCTGCATTCATTCTGCGTGTCATTTCTGTATCCGCTGTGCATAGCCTTAAGTTTTAATTCTACCCTGTGTGCTCCTTCTCTGACACGCACACACAAAGTGCTTTGATTGAAACTGTAGTATTTTTTTTTTTTCTTCAATTTGTTTATTTGTATTTCTATAGCGAATACTGTAGTTGTTATCAACATTGACTATGCAGAATGTTACAGCTCCTCCCTTCTTTCTCATGGCACCTGGGGAGCCACCTATTAAGTGGCAGAAATGGAAAAGGGTGTTTGAGCGTTATGCAAAGGTTTGCGGAGTTAGTCTTACCGCTGAACGCAGGTCTTCTCTTCTGCTTCACTGTTTAGGATCAGAAGGGCAAGATGTCTTTGATCATCTTCCAGAACTCAGTGACACAGAAGGGAGAGATTTAAATGAATTTGAGATATGCATGAAAAAGCTTGACAAACACTATTTACCTAAAGTTAGCACTATATTAGAGATACCAATTCGCCAAAAGGTTGCAAAACGAAGGGGAAAGTGTTGAAGGATACATCACTCAACTTAGAAAGCTCTCTTCATCTTGCAAGTTTGCAGAATTGTTGGATGAGAGGATCAGAGACCAGTTCATGTTGGGTTGCAACATTGAAAGGATCCGTGAAGAGCTTTGGTTGAGGGATGAACCCTCATTAGACGAAGTAATTCAAGTGGCAAAGAGGGTTGAACACTCCATCAAGTGTGTTGACACTATAAAAAAAGATAAGCAAACAACTGTTCAGGTAGTTAAGGATGAAGTTAAAACCATGTCTAAACCTGATATTGTCGCTAAGACTAAAAGGAAACCTGTTTTATACAAATGCTATAGATGTGACAAGTTGGCCCACTTAGCTAACGACAAAAGATGTCCTGCTTTAAATGTCATTTGTTCTAAATGAAAGAAGGGCATCTCTCTGTTGTTTGTAAAACCAAGAGTCCCTCTTGTAGCGTCAAGTGTGTGGAAGCTGAGATCTCAGAGGAAGACTTTGTCTGTGGCCAGATTGTTGTCCAAATACATTCTGGTATCCAACATAAGTCTTGCCCAGTGGATGACATCCAAGTAGAAGGTGAATTCACCAGGGTTCTGTTTGACTCCGGCGCCAAAATCACCATAGTTTCAAGGGTTTTTTACCAAAACAAATTGGCTCACAAGACGTCTCTTCTGAAGCCGGATATACGTCCCTTGGCATATGGTGGGGAACCCATTCCACTGCGTGGTTACTTCATTGGGCTCATTGAGTACCAGGACCGTTACACCTCTGGCAAGATATGTGTGTCGGAAAAGGGGGACAGTATAATTAGCTGGTTCCACCAAGGTGATTTGGGTGTTATGCTTGATCCAGGTAGCAATTGTCCCATCAAATTGAAGGAGCATGTGAACACTATTCGTGAAGAACCTGATCTTGATATTGCAACTAAGATCAAACAAAGTTTTCCTACTGTTTTAGGGATGAACTTGGGTGCCCCAAGGGGTTCAAACTTGATATACACCTCCGTCCTAACTCTCAACCCTTTAGCTGCAAGGTAAGAAGTGTTCCCTTATCTGTAAGGGATGAAATGAGTTGGACAAACTCAAGCAGGGAGGAATAATTGAAGAAGTTGAAGGGACTGATTGGTTGGCTCCTGTTGTGGCAGCTCGCAAGGCCAATGGATCCCTCCGTCTGTGTGTAGACTTGAGGCAGCTAAATAAGTGCGTGGTAGTAGATCGTTATCCTCTCCCAAATATTTCAGAGCTTCTGGTTTTGCTAGGAGGAGAAAAGGTATTCAGCACCATTGACCTGGCTTCGGCCTATCACCAAATTGAACTTGCTGAAGCTTCAAGGGACTACACAGCCTTTATAACACCTTTTGGGACATTCAGATTTGTAAGGATGCCGTTTGGCCTTGTGTCTGCGGCGTCCGTCTTTCAGCGTGTAATGGAAAAGCTTCTCAAGGATTGCAAAGGGGTTTGTGTCCATCAAGACGACATCCTTGTGTTTGGGAAGGATCATAGAGAACATGAGGATCGTCTGAATAGTGTTTTTTATTTATTATTTTTTTTGTCCTCATTTTGCCAACTCTCATACTGAGTCTCCTCCTCTCTCTCTGCATTCCGTATGAAGACCGTCTGAGAGGAGATGGAGTACTCTCTAAGAGGAATGCTGTTTCTAGTCCCATCTCCACTTCTACCTGTGCGCCCCTTAGAGAGACCAGAACCGCCAGCACTTTTAGGCTTAATCATTGGACCCGCTTGTCCTTTCTCTCCATTCCAACAGTAAGGTCCAGATCTTGTCTCTACTTTCTGGATCACAGGCCATATCTGATTCACTTGCTGATATAACACTCTTTAAACATTCAGCAAAGGTCGGTGAATTTTCAGATTTCCACTTAATACATATTTCGCGTCTTGCCAATATTACTACATAAAAGGTAAACATAGAACCCACCTCCTTCTTCATCCCTTCTTCTTGCGTAAGCCCAAAAAATATTAAATGTGGGCTTACCTTCATCTTTTTTCCCCGAACATCTCCTAGAAAATTATATACGTCCAACCAATATTGCGTAATCTTTGGGCATTCTAAAAACATATGCAAGTCATCAGCTTCTTCATGCTTACATCTTGGACAACAATATTGATTACCAGTAACCTTCGACAACTTCCACGGGGACCAATAAACTCTGTGAACAGTAAACAGATGATTTTGTTTTAGTGAGGCAGGTTTTACAACTACTCGTAACATATCGAAAGAATCCGTCCACAGAGTCTTGGCTTCCTCCTCCCTAAATTCTTCGCCCCATAGGTTTCTAATGTCCGTACTAAGCGTATCCTCTGCTTCCGCGAAGGACCAATACCAGAAGGAAATTTCCTTTTTCCAATCGTCTGTTCTTGCAAGCTGATCTAGCTTCAAATCTTCCTCCTCGTGCGTCCATTTTTGGGTTACCCACCAGGAGCCTAATTGATAATATTTGAACCTTGTCAATTTCCCCCTGGTCAGGTTGCTCAGTGTTTCCCAACTCACTAATCTGTTATCCTTCATAAGATCTGCCCAGTAAAATATACCCCCTGCTTTTAATGGTTGGCTCAATTTATCTTTCAGGCATTCGGGGGTACCTGGAGATTCCCAAATAGGTGCCCGTGCAGAATAATATGTGAATCGCAGTTTTTTCCGGACATACATCCATGTTCTCAACGCAGTATTTAAAACTTTTAATCTGACCTTTTTGAAGAACTTCGGGTCTCCATACTTAAAAAGAAAATAGTGCTGGCCCTGGCTAACATCCCCAAGCATTGCAGAAAATAATAAGCCCAACGATGACCTATCGGGCTTATTTGCCAACATACGAAAGTTTTTAAAATGTAAGGCATAACAATAAGCAAGCAGATCGGGTAATGCTAATCCTCCTGCCCCAAGTTTTCCTCTCAACTTCCTCCATGCAATCCTGGGTCCCCTTGACGCCCATATGAAACTCCCAATTTTTCCCTGTACTTTAGCTATATCCTCTTTCCTAAAAGTTAGGGGGATGGAATTAAAAAGAAAAGTAGCCTTCGGGAGTATAACCATTTTTATAAGATTTACCCTGCCGTAGATGGTTAATGGTAAATTCGCCCATTTTAACAATAAACTTGATATCTCTTGACTCACTTTCTTCCAATTCACCCTTGTGATATCCTCTAACTTTTGTGTGATTGTCACACCCAAATATCGCATTTGGGTTTTGATCCCTGAAATATTTGTTCTCTGATTCCATTGCATGATCTCAGTTTTATCTGTGTTAACCCTATACCCAGACAGTGAGCCAAATTCTTCTGCCCTTCTCATTAAAATGGGTATTGCCTCCTGGGGATTAATAGTGTATACAATCAAATCATCAGCATATAATCCTAGTTTTACTTCGAACCCATTAAAATTAATAGGAAGGATCTCAGTATCTGCCCTGATTAAGTTAGCGAAAGGCTCTATATATAGGTTAAATAAGAGCGGAGACAGGGGACAACCTTGCCTTGTCCCTCTGGTTATACTGATCCAATTTGTTAAATCTCCATTGATCAACACTTTAGCCCTGGGATTTTGATACAGATTTTTTACTGCCTCCACCATATTTTTGGGGAAATTAAAACAGATTAAGACCTCCCACAGATACTGCCAATTCACTTGATCGAATGCTTTGGCAGCATCTACTGCCACTACCGTCAGGGGGATTTTTTTTCTTCTGCCATATCCACTACTCCTATCATCTGGAAGGTTAGCTCATTAAGTTGCCTCCCAGGAATAAAACCCCTCTGATCCGGATGTACAACCCCTTTTATCACCTTAGACACTCTCAATGCCATAATTCCGGAATAGATCTTGTAATCCGCATTTAAAAGGGATATAGGTCTATACGAATCAACCTTTAGCGGATCTTTATTGGGTTTTAAAATTAAAGTAATAGTAGCTTCAGACCAAGTAGTGGGGATACTTTCTCCCCTACTATATAACCTATTACACATAGAAGTTAGAGCAGGTACTATATATTCTAATATGCAAAGATATACTTCCACCGGAAGGCCATCTGGTCCTGCTGCTTTTCCCCTCGCCATCTTTCTACACTGAATACTGACCTCCACTTCTGTTATCTCTCTTTCCAAATATCTCCTTTGCTCTTCATCCAGCTGTGGGAGCCTAGTCTGTCTTAACCAGTTCTCAATCCTTTCTTGATTAGGAAATACAGTCTCCTTATATAGCTCACTCATAAACTCACTAGCCTCCCGGCCAATTTCTTCATTTGCACATAGCTACTCCCCTGCCTCTCTACTCTTCAAACATTTTATTGTGTTCCTGGCTCTATCTGTTTTCACCTTCCATGCTAATAAAGAGCTACATTTCTCCCCATACGCAAAATGCTGAAGCTTACTAGCCTTCCATTTGTCAAGTAATTTCTTATCCAATTGCGCCTGGAATTTTACCTGCAAATTTTCCAAATCTTTCGCCAAAAGGGATATATTCATAGCACCATCTAAGGAGGCCTTCTGTAGATCTCTCTCTTTCTTCTTAATCTCCCTTATTTTACTCCTCCTCCTCCTGTTTTGATAACTTTCTTTTCCCCCTGGTTATAGATGTCAAAATTCCCCGTAAATAGGCTTAAAAGCATCCCAGACAAGTTGCTCGCTCACAGAGCCTATATTAGTTAAGAAATATTCCTCGGTTTTCTTTCCCAACTCTCTAATTACAATTTCATCTAGTAATAGGGTCCTATCTAACGTCCACCTTCTTGGCCCTTGCTTTTGATAAAAATTTACAGACATTACCACTCCGGAATGATCGGATAAGACTGCTGGAATATGTGATACTGTTTCTATATCCGTATATAAAACTTGATCTACAAGAAAAAAGTCAATGCGGGAATGATGTCTATATTTTTTGCTATAATAAGTAAAATCCCGTAATTCCTTGTTCTTAATACGCCAAATATCTACCAAATTAAATTCTTGTATCATGCTTTTTAATCTGGCAAAAGCTTTTGGTGGGGTAACATACTTCACACGTGACGTTCTATCTAGCTCCTTATTAAGAACTAAATTAAAATCTCCTCCTAAGATTATAGGTGCTTCTGTTTCTAACAGACAGATTTCCAACTTTACTAAAGGGTCCTGATTGTCCTCGTTCGGCCCATAGTACACAGCACACACCAGGGGCTTATCTTGTATTAATATTGTGGCTACTAACCATCTCCCTGTAGTATCTGTCTCATATTTCAATACTCGAATTCCGTAATTTTTCCTTATAATAATAGCCACACCCTTTGAACTTCCCCTTTGATCTGAACACAAAACCTCTTGGGCCCAACGTGCTTTACTAAAAAGCTGTCTACACTCCTCCCTCTCTAGATGGGTCTCTTGTAGGAGAATGATTTGTACATCACTTTGCTTTAAAAATTCTAGCACCCTACATGCCTTTTTTCCACCCCTTAGACCGTTTACATTCCATGTCAAAAAACATATTTTTTTATAATTATCCATCCTCTACTATTTTTCTAGTTTCCCCGCAGTTCCCCACATCTTTCCGGCTCCTTCTGCATGAATCCTTTACCCTACTATGCTTATTCATTTCCCCTTTTGAGTTCAGCATCTTGAGGACATTTTTTTTTCTTTTTGCCCCTATGCTCCCCTGTGCCCTCCCTCCCCCCCGGGAAACCCCCTTTTTACTCCCTGGGCACTGTATTCCGCCCTTTGTGACCCCCCCCCGTCCCCGAAGAGAAAGAAATTCTAAATACAAAATAAAAATGAAAACGGCGTCTATATAAACCACATATACCATCCTGTGTGTGTGCATTTACTTTTTTTTTTTTTTTTTACAATTTCTGCATGATCTGCTATCTGCTATCCCATTATAACACAACTATATCTAAATGTATGCAAAAAAAAGATGCTCAAAAAATGCTCAACCCTCCATCTGTACCAAGAAGAGATCCACTTCTTCTGGAGTTTGAAAATTATACATCTTGTTGCGCCACATTATTTTCAGCAATGCAGGGAATCTCATCTGCACCTGGGCACCCTTACTACGAAGCTCACTCATTCGGGATCCCAGCTCCCACTGTCTGTGTGCAGTTCTCCTGCCCAGATCCGACCTTATTTGATAGCTAAACCCTTCATATTTTTGTACTCCCTCTTTCAAAGCTCTTCCCAACACCAATTCCTTCACTGCATATGTTTGAAAATTAATCAAGATTCTTCTCGGCGCCTTCCTTGCTGAGTTCAATCTGAACGGATCCCTATGGACTCTTTGGATCTCATTCTCCAATTCTATGTCCGGTCTGTCTCTCAAGACCCCTTCTCTTAATAGTTTACAGATGTATGCTTTAATGTCTCCCTTCTCAGAGCCTTCTGGTACCTGGAGAAGTCTTAGGTTATTACGCCTTGCCTGCATCTCCAGCCTCTCCATGTCTTCCTCCAATACTCTATTCTGTCTTTTTAGTTTTTCTAATTCACCTGAATTTTCAGTTACGACCTCCGAAAGCGCCTTCACTTCCCCCTTCCAATATGCCAGTCCGTTGTGCTATACCATCTATTTTTCCTTCTAGAGTCTCGCATTTATCCTGGATTCCTTTCTGGTTTGTTTCCGAAATCTCAAATTTTTTCAATATGTCTAATCTTAGGCTCCGGAACATTTTTTCTACCTGAGACTCTATCCCTCCTACTGCCCCTTCCACCACCTCTCCATCCACTGAGCTTAGTTGAGGGGTAATCCCTATCGGAACACATGTCTCAGCACCTACAACTAAAACCATGCCTGTAATTGGAGGTTGCTGATTCTCAGAATCTCCCAAGCTCTCATTTCTTATACTATATCTTTGAGTGGGGGGAGAAGAGGATGCCCCACGAGTATCAAATGATGTAGCGCTAGAGTGATTTATTTTATTTATTTATTTAAACAGTTTTATATAGCGCTGGCTAGACCCGAAGGTATCAGAGCGCTTTACATAAGGTCAGCAAAGTTACAACAATAATAACAATTTACGTTACATCAAAATATATGAGACACATTAACAGGAGAGAAGGAGAGATCAGTAGAGAGGGAAGGGGGAGGGGGAGTGAGAATGAGAGGACGAGGGGAGGAAGGAATAAGAGACAGAGGTAAAATCAGCCCAAAGACCTAATGGGTAGGGCCAGTGAGGTCGTCCGAGGCCGGTCTCCCCTATAGCTCTCAAGGAAGCAACCAACATGTATCGGTCAGACCGGTGTATAGAAAGGAGAACAAGGCAAAAGCAGAACGGCATGAATACAATGAGGGGGAGGGTGGGTGAGACAGGGAGAAGGGGAGAAAAACTGTGCCCAAGGTCCGGCTGGGCAGGTGACGGACAGGGGGTGAGCCAAGTCCTATCTCCTCATTAGCTGAACAGAGCAGCTCCACCGGGCGTCGGACATAATCCTCGGACTCCGCTGTCCAGAAAGAGTTCATATGTCCTCAGGGAATGTCAGAGTAGTGCGGGAGGCGGGTGGGGGAGGGAGGCCATGGTCAAAAAGAGAACTAGAAGTCCTCTTGAGGGAATGTCAGAGTAGTGCGGGGGGCGGGTGGGGGAGGGAGGCCATGGTCAAAAAGAGATCTAGAAGTCCTCTTGAGGTCAGGCATAGTCCAGGAAGGGATAAGTAGGTAAAAGTTCAGCAAGGGGGAAGGAGTCACCAGTGTCGGCCATGTTGGGGTCAGGCATCCTGGGACCCTTTTCCAAACCGAGAGTGAGCCAAGTACGCCAGAGCTTTGTGGGGAGGGAAGGGTCAGACTCACCCCTGGTGTCCCTAGGCTCTCGAGGCGTGCGCAGACCCTGAAGGGGTGCTGGGGCACATCACCCATTATGGTGGGCAGCGCTGTGGGAGCCGCCATTTGCCTCGCGCAGGGGGGGAGGGGGGCCGCTCACCTCGATCTTCAGCAAGCAGGTGTCTCTAGGCTCAGGGCAAACAAACCAGTGTGTCCGCTGCGGCCAAGGGATGTTTTCCCCGCGCAGCGGACGGGCCACACAGCTCCGGAACTTCAAAAGCGGGTCCGTTCCATCCTAGGCGCCATCTTGATGAAATATCGTCGGGTAGGTTATTTGCCGAAATCCCGGTGTTGTGGCGTCTGTTTTGTACGGCGGTCACAGCGGCAGACGGTCCCGACCTTCAGACGTCAGGAGGTGGGTCAATTATTAGTTAAAATGGGGTTTGAGCGCCGCGCTGGTTGTTGAACGCGGGGCTTTAGCGGAGCAGAGGCTCCGAGCGGCCATGATGATCCTGGCTCCACCCTACATGAAGGTAGAGATCACTGTTCCCGTTGCAGAGATCACCCTTTTTGGGTATCTTGCACAAGCTGAAAGGGGCAGTAACATCAGGTCTTTGGTGTGTCTGTGTGAAGCCGGCTTTAACGAGAACGCCGATCAGACGGCACGACCTCTGTTGGAATGCATCGATCCCCGGGGAATGTCCAGGAGAGGGGCCCTTTCATGGGGGTTCGGGCTGGAGAGTGATACTCTATTTCTACTTCTTCATCCACCTCTACCCTCTCAATCCTATTTTCCCCCTGTCCCTCCTTGTCCTGCTTTTCCGCTAAAGCAGAAAATCTATTTTCCAATAGTATTGGGGCAGTAGATATTGCCCTCTTTCCCCCCTCCCCAGATGGTGCTGCAATCTGCTCCATTATCTTAAAGTAGGAGCGTAAAGATGGAAGGGGTTTTGTTGAATTCCGTGTCACCCTAGGGCCACACCTTTTAGGTTTTCCTCCTGATTTTACCCCATTTTTCTTTGTGGTGACCGGGGCTGGAGCCAAGATTTCCGCACTTTCACCCTTCCCGTTAACTTGCCCTCCTCCTCTTCGAGCTGACTCCGGAAGCGAGCGCAAAAGATACCTGCTTTTACTTTGTGAAGTTAGCGCATCTCGTCCAATACTTTCTCCCGTTCCGAAGACTCTGGAGACTCTTTCCACGGGTGGGTCTTCCCCGAGTATACTGCGTTCGTTAGTTAAATTTGCGGCTGCTAGATCCACCCTATATGTCACCCCCTGCAGTCCATGGACTCCCCCCTGTAGACACTTGCCTACCTCAATGGCCTTATCGGGAAATGCGCTCTCTCCTCCCGCTTGCAGCCTACCATCCGGCGCAATCGATACCTCAATACGGGGGGGCTCATCCATCTGTTTCCGAACTATCCACACCTCTGCAGGGCCTCCACTCTCTCCCGGTGTCGACTGGCTGCTCACCTGGTCTTCCTCCTTGCTGTCGCTATCGTCCCAGCAGCCGTCTCGGCGTGTCTCTCCTGGCCACTCACCACGTCCGATGCTGACGCTGCCTCCTCTCACCTGGAACCCGACCAGCAATGAGGCAGCCCGCGTCTCCCTCCAGCGGGCCGCCGCTCTACTCCAGACTCCTCCGCTGCGAGACTCAAAGTCTACACCCATATGTGGTAAGTCTCCTTTCGTTTTAACGAAAAAAGAAAGTTTCCGTCGAAATGCCGATTATAATGATTTCAGATCATGCCGGTTTAAATCTGCCGAGGTCCGCCGAATCCTCCCATTACTGCAATTCTCTCTCTCCGGGTTTGCGGGGTCGCGCGACGGACGTTAGCCAGCCCTCATGTTTCCCCCCCCCCCGCTGTCTGAATAGTGTTTTGGGTAGATTGAGTGAAGCAAACCTCACAATTAAAGCTGAAAAATGTCAGTTTGGAACGTCCTCCATCCACTATTTAGGACACACTGTCTCAGGTGAGGGAATTGCTCCTAAGGCCAATTTGGTTGACACCATTACTCGCATGACTGCTCCTTCCTGTAGGGAGGAACTCATGAAGTTCTTTGGAATGATTGAGTATTATAATAAATTCATTGAGAATTTTGCTGAAACCAGTTGATGCATGAGAACTCTCTTGAGGAAGGGAGTAGATTTCAAGTGGAGTAAGGAGTGTGATCATGAGTTTGATTCCCTTAAGAAAAAGCTCAGTGATGCCCCTAAACTTAAAAGTTTTGACCCTTCCAAGACATTTTTTATTACAACGGACGCTAGTCTCAAGGGTTTGGAAGCCGTCCTTCAGCAGGAAGGTGAAGGGGGAATGGAAACTATCATGTTTCTCTCTCGTGGTCTCAAGGACGCAGAGTCTCGTTACTCCGTTATTGAATGGGATGCCTTGGCAGTATTTTGGGCCATCAAGAAGCTTAAAAAGTTTTTGTGGGGAACCAAGTTTGTGGTAAAGACTGACCATAAGCCTCTCTGTGAAACCTTAAAAAAAAAAAAGGGATCGACCTGGTATCTAGCAGAATAACTAAATGAGTCCTAGCTCTCCAGGAGTACGATTTTGATATTAGATACATTCCTGGTGTAGAGAATGGTATAGCTGATACCCTTTCGAGGCTAGTAAGAGAGGTTGTAGGTGATGTCCAAGATGAGGATTACGATGATAACGATCTTCACGTTTGTGTTGTTGGGGATGGGATCATTGATGAGCATCAATGGCGTCTGGAGCTGTCTTCTGATCCTGTTCTTTCAGAACTGTTGTCTCTCATTCACAAAGGTTGGCACTCAAAGAAACAAGCATCAGAAGAGGCTGCCAAGTTTTGGGGTCTTAAAGATGAGATGGCAGTTTGCGATGGTGTGCTTCTACGTGGAATGAGACTTGTCCCACCACTTAAACTTCGTCAAACCTTAATCGATTTAGCTCACAGGTCGCATTCTGGTATGTCAAAAACCAAGGAGAGACTTCGGTCCTCTTATTGGTGGCCGGGGATGGACTTACATGTGGAGAGAGTTGTGAGGGATTGCATTGTGTGTTCCATGAGTGAAAAGTCAAAGTTAACAAGGGTCCAGCCCATGGTGGTGAGGGAACTTCTTCGTGGGCCCTGGAAAGATGTGGCGTTGGACATACTAGGGCCAGTTCACTCAAATGGTCAACAATTTTTCATTTTAGTGCTTATAGATCTATTTCCAGGTGGCCTGAAGTTCATTTTACTTCTAGCATAGAGACTGTGCATGTTATTACATTTTTAGAATCTCTGATGGCCAAAGAGGGATACCCTGAAACCATCCTTACTGATAATGGTGTGCAATTAGTTTCACGAGAAATGGAAGCATTCCTTAAAAGTCGTGGCATCAGGCACAAGAGATGTTCCCTTTACCACCCAGAGACCAATGGAATGGTGGAAAGATTCAATAGGGTGTTGAAGGAAACCATCTCTTGGGCCAAGAGTGCTGGTCTCAATTGGAAGGAGGAGGTTCTTAAAAAGGTTGAAAGTTATAGGGTGACACCACACAGCATGACTGGTAAGTCACCTTTTGCCCTTTTTAAAGGTAGGTCTCCCTGTACGTTAGTTGAGCCCTCTTGGGTAAGGCATCTTGAGGAGTCTGCTTCTTCCTCTTCGTCTGAGAAAGTCTCTCCTGACTGGCGCAAAAGAGAAGAAGCCAGGTGCTTATCCAGGAAATTATACTTTCACTCTTAAGAAATCCACTAAAGAGACCAAGGTCATGGTTGGTGATTTAGTTGTCATCAGGCAACCTGGTTCCAAGGTCAAGTTCTCCAAGCCCATACGGGTCATAAAGGTGTTCAAAAATGCTGTTAGAACTCAAGACCACAGGGTTTGGAATTTGAACAGGGTCTCAGTGTACAAAGGGGCTGAGTGTTGTGAACAATCTGTAATTAGAAAAGATGCTGGTACTGATTCTGGTTGTTCTCCACGTTTGTCCTCTAGGAATGTTAAGAGGCCAAGCTATTTAAAAGACTTTGTATCTTGAATCTTAGGCTTATGTTTATTTCTTCTTCTCTTCTCTGCTTTCTTTCTGTTAACGGGGGAAGGTGTGTGGCATGCTGAAGCAGGCTTCTCTGCTGATGTGATGTGCCATGGTTACTAGAGGTTCTATGTTTACTCCTGGTATTGCAGGTGATAGAATTGTATTGGTTTAAATGACTGGAGCTGTTACCTGTGCTGGATGGGACCTGGATGGGTTTCTTCTTACTCTGGAATAAACCTGTATTTCTACACTTCAACCTGCCTCCTGCGTGATCTTTTCAGCTGTATTGAGGATCTTACAGATGTCCCCCAAAGACATAGTGGGGTTTAAACCCTGTAGTTCTGGTCATAGACAGCTGTCTGTAACAGACCCCCATCTGGTCTGCCTTTGATGCTTGAAGCCAAACCGTGACTCTAAGAGTTGTGGGGACTGCTGTGCTATGAACCCCAAGGCGCTGAGAGAGCGCTCCTTGAAGCACCTGTTTGCCCGACGCTGGTCCCCTCCATGACGTTCCGTATCACGAGGAAAATCCCGGGCCCGTTCGCGTAGCCATTCCAGGTGCTCGTCCTCATGCTCAAAGTTGTCTGGTAAGTCCCACAAGATGACCAAGAAGTCGAAGCACTCTTCGACATCATAGTGCCGGTCCAAATCTTCAGATGTGGCATGGGAACAATGTCACTTTAGGCCTTGTTCCCACATGGAGCCTGCCTTTGGATCCGCTCCATGCCTTCTTGAGTTTCCTGGAGCCAGAGCACCCCCTCCACCATGTACCTCATTTTCAGGCCCCATGGGTTGGCAGGTGCCCTCACTGGATTTCCACTGGCGGTCTGGCCTCGGCGCCAGTCGTGCCCCTGAATCCAGTTTCGGATCTGGAACAATTTCGTGAGACTGCAACCTTCCCTGGAGCCTTTTCCAATTGTGTCGTTCATGGCGCCTCCGACCCCCATAATCATACCCGACTCCGACCAGAACTCAACCTTCTAAGTCGGAGCCAGGGCCAGCTTTTTTCGATAGGCCTGGGAAGGAGCATGATTGGGGCTGACCTGACAATCCTTATTGTTACACCAACCCCTTTGATAAGGCAAAATATAACTGGTATGAGGAACTGGCAAATGCCAGTGGTCTATACTCCTCCTCAGACACTGGCCTGGTCTCCTTCCCTACTATGGCTACGGAGGAAGGGGCTTCCTTTGGTATGGTGGTGAGAAGGACGGCTGAGGTCCTGGACTTTTTGCTGCCCTCAGCGGCAGTCAAGACTAATGTCTTGACAGAGGTGCTTCAACCAGGAGTCACCCCCTCAGAACCTCTCCTTCTTTTTATGAAGCCCTCACTGATGTCCTGCTTAAGGTCTGGGCGCAGCCCTGCATAGTTACGCCTAAGCACAGTACAATTGCTTGCTGCCATCGTCTGCTCCTTTTGATCCAGTTTCCTCACCCAGCATCCCACCCCGGAGAGTCTGATTGTCCAAGCCTCCACATCCGTCAACCCTGGCGCAATCCCCACCACACCACCGGATAGGGAATACAAAAGGCTGGATACCTTTGGCAAGAGGATATTCTCTTATGCATTCTGTCTTTTGGGTCAATGCACCAATGCGGTTTGGGATTCTGTTGCCCAAGTGCTGCCGATGTTCTCGTAGGAGGCCCGACTCATGCTGACCACTGTTCCCTAGAACGTGCGCGGGTGCGCGCCCGCGCACTGAGGTCACCCCGAGCGCGCAGTGTCCCAATTGTAGCGCGCACACACGCAACACAGCCCGTAAGTCCGATCGCGCCCCCGTTTTTAAAACGCGAGCAGCGAGAAAACGGCAATTTCCTGGTTGTACGAGGCAGAGCTGGAGACAACGGAGGAGAGGACACAGCCGAGCGTCAGGAAAGTGTCTCCCTTATGTCCTGGATGGTTAGGGAGGGCTCGGGTTTACGAGCAAGTGGCGCCTGCACTTGCCGCATTTTTCTCAATAGTGACGCCAGCGGGCAGTTTGTGGGCCTTTGTGAAAGTATTCATGTTAATTGCAGCGCCGTCATGCGCTGCAATTAACATGAATACTTTTACAAAGGCCCACAAACTGCCCGCTGGCGTGCACTATTAGGAAAAGTAATGCGGCAATCTAAAGCGAGACATGTTCTTTCAGATGATTCTGAAAGAACACGTCGTGTTTGACTCTGCATTCCTTTGCTAATAGTGGGCATCTGCGGGGCTGAATGTGGGCCTTTGAAATAGTTTTCATGCTGATTGCAGTGCACACGGGTGCTGCAATTAACAAGAATACTATCTCAAAGGCCCACATTCAGCCCCGCAGCTGCCCACTATTAGCAAAGGAATGCAGTCATACACAACGTGTGCTTTCAGAATCATCTGAAAGCACACGTCGTATTTGACCCTGCAGTCTTTAGCTAATAGTGGGCAGCTGCGAGGCTGAATGTGGGCCTTTGAGATAGTATTCTTGTTAATTGCAGCGCCCGTGTGCACTGCAATTAGCATGAAAACTATTTCAAAGGCCCACATTCAGCCCCGCACTATTAGCAAAACGAATGCAGGGTGAAACACAACTTGTGCTTTCAGAATCACATGTCGTGTTTGACCCTGCATTTCTTTTGTTAGAAGTGCGTAGCTGAATGTGGGCCTTTGAGATAGTATTCTTGTTAATTGCAGTGCACACGGGCGCTGCAATTAACACGATTATTATCTCAAAGGCCCACATTCAGCCCCGCAGCTGCCCACTAGTAGGAAAAGGAATGTAGCAAATGTAACGCAGGACGTGTGCTTCATAGCTGCCAAGGTTTCAGATTGCCATGTGGGACATTTTCATATGTTTGTGTAATATGAGTGACATTTTAAGGATCATGAGTACATAGCTGCCAGGGTTTCAGATTGCTATGTGTGACATTTTCATATGTTTGTGTAATATGAGTGACATTTTAAGGATCATGAGTACATAGCTGCCAGGGTTTCAGATTGCTATGTGTGACATTTTCATATGTTTGTGTAATATGAGTGACATTTTAAGGATCATGAGTACATAGCTGCCAGGGTTTCAGATTGCTATGTGTGACATTTTCATATGTTTGTGTTATATGAGTGACATTTTAAGGATCATGAGTACATAGCTGCCAAGGTTTCAGATTGCTATGTGTGACATTTTCATATGTTTCAGTGTAATATGAGTGACATTTTCTCACAAGCAAAATCAACACACTAAAATTCACGGTTTAACAACCGCCACGGCAAACAGCTAAGGGGCATTAATTTGGGTGCAAGAGAGGCTGAGGGGGACACATAGCCGGGCAGCAGCGGAGTGAGCAAGGGCGCTGTATTATTGCAAGTACGTTGCACAGTTCGTGAAAACTTTCGACCACTAGAAACTGTGAGGTGGACTCTTTTTCATGACATTTACAAACTCACTAAATCATAGGTCTTGACTAAGTTCCCCTTCATTTCCCCTTTGAGTCCAAACACAAATTCGGTGCAAGGCGACATTATTGATGCATTCGCATGCACAAGGCATAAGTAGAAACAGGGCCGGCTTTAGCAATGGTGGCGCCCTGTGCGACAATGTTTTGTGGCGCCCCCAATGACCACCTCCGCCACAGATTCCCACACTACCACCATTTGACAGTGCTCCTCAAGTCTCAATAACCACTGTCTCTTAGATTAATTTCTGATTTATAGCACGACTCATACCAGTTTAAGGTGTCAGAACACTTTAGATCACACACACATTGCACAGAGACAATCCCATGTGTAAATGAGTGTATAGGAAATGTTACATAAGACAAAGGCCTACAAGGTGTAGGAGTAAAATGTCATCCATTCTGGTAGGCAGTATAGTTTGAGACTTTGGTCTTGAAAAATACAAATTCAGAATTTAAAAATGTTACACCAATGTTGGGGGTTTTCCTAAATAATAAGAATTGATTTCTACATAAATGAACCATTTTTGCAATATTAGGATAACAAAAGACTGGCAAAAACACACATAGCTCTTAACACATTCCTTGCAGTTTGCATGCAGCTCTTTGATGACAGTGAATATATTAGGATTTTAACTTATACAAGTAACAACAGGATCTCTCTGCCAAAAGCGGTAACCCATTGACCAATTTATATTTTATGCACTTTGTGATATGAATGGGACACGTTATTTGCAGCAGACATATTAACCCTCTGCACTACAAGTCAACATTTCTTAGACAAAGCTCCGGTCTCTCTCCAGGAAGAACATTAATCAGATGAGTTATCTTGAGATTTTTATTGCTGGAACTAAGAACTCGGCACCAGCTGCCTCTAAAACAATAAACATGGCACCCCCACCCCAAGTCAGCACCCGGTGCGATGGCACCGATCGCACCACCCCAGAGCCGGCCCTGAGTAGAAACACTCATTTTGGCATTGAAATGCCCACACATGGGAAGGCATGGCCGGCAAGATGTCGACAAGAAGTGCTTCATCCTGGACACAAAACTGTAATTTTTAATCCAACGCTGAATCCTGCAGTCCCCGCCACCTGGGTTAGGACAGAGAGCCGAAAGAGGGGGCTAACGGCAGAAACAAAGTTGTGCGAGGCCTGCAGCAAGGCACTGGTGCGGAGGCCCCTGAGGAGAAGACTCTGAAGTGGAGGCTGCGTGAAGGAGGGCTGACCCAGTGGAGGGCGGTGTCTTTTTGCGGGGGTGCCCTGGGGGCTGAAGAGCCCCTGGCGAGAACCGGCTTCGCTGCGGTCAAGACAGGCGATCGGCCATAACACAGGGGCCTGCCTGGATCACCCCGAGGGGTTCTGGTAATTGCCAGCCGGGGGACGTGTTTGCAATGAGGCGGCATTGGAGGCAGCCAGACTGCAGCATAAGAGGAGAGGGTGCCTGGAGGGGTTCTGCTGGCGCCACTGGTGGAGAAAGTGGGCTGTGGGAGCAAGATTTGAGATATAGAAAGACAATACAATATTCACCAGTGCAGGAATAATGTTAAATACTGTTAAATGTTGTCTCCGCTTCAGATATAGGAATGTTACTGCAAAAGGTCAAAGGGAGCACCCTCGCATGTTAAAGTCTTTGTTCGCTCTCCACGGGAGGGGGCACAGAGTCAGTGACTGGCGGCCCTGCCCTCTGGCTCCGCCGGCGTACAACTGGGGCACTGATCACCCCGCTAAAGAGCTAGCTGGATCAATAAAAATCATACACTCGTGATTAGATATAGATTAGGCTGAAGTAGGGAATGTTTTCAACTCCAAGGCACGTTTTTTCTCTAAATACCATGAGCTTAAGTATGCATATTTATTAAAAACATGCATCTTAAAAGCGAGCACACTTACCAACAAGCACTGACGCGCCTATTTTACCAGAGCTTTGCCTCTCTCGAATCATAGAAACCAGAGTCCTCCTGGCCACAACGAATGACTCCCTCAGCAAACGTGCCACCCGGGCTGCATTCAGACTCAGCAGCTGCACAGTGCGTGCTCTGGACTCCAGCGGCCGCCACGGGTCCGTGGGATTGGGTCTCGGCGGTGGCAGGGGGATCATTCATGATTATGCTTAAATTACTGCGCTGCGGTGGAAGCACTGCCGTGGCATTGTCACGTCCAGCGTAATGCCGCACGCAGCCATGGGGATTACTTCCTATTTTAACTAATACATTGTAGCCAGCAGCCCGCAAAGCCTACCAGGAGCAGCGCTCTCGCACAGGCCTGCTGCCACTCCAGTTTCAGCATAGCGGCGTTATGGCTTGACAGCCAAGGCTGAAATGCGTTAGTCTAACACCTGATGCGTGGTCCTTGGCGTGGCTGTGAGTAACACTTTCTCGCCAGCAAAATCAAGCCATAAAGAGGAGGGAAACGTATATAGAAATTACATGCATAGCTGTCAAGGTTTCACATTGCTCTGTGTGAACTTTTCATGATTTCAGTGTAATTATTAGTGTAATTTCAACAACTATGAGTGACGCTTTATTTCCAGCAAAAAATAGCTGGCAAGTTTCATTTTCCTTATGTGACATTTTCATATTTTCCTTGTGTTTGTGTGACATTTCTATTCTTATGTCTGATGCGTCTCAATATTTTGCTTCCCAACAACATTTTGATCCATAACCAATATAACAGTGAATTAATTAACATAGTCTTTAATCGCTATAAGCACTGCACCTTAAACTGTAGAACTTGTGATTTCACATCTGATTTTAGTGTGTGTTGCCTTTGTATACTTTACAAAGCTTGTATTGCATTTCATGATGTTTCCTTTGTACATATAAAATTGTTCTGAAATTAAAAAGGCATCTACATAACACTTCAAGCATACCGAATAGTAACCAATTCCTTTGCAATACAAGGTGTTGCAGGATTTTCTTTGAAAAAGACGTCTTCACATCTACCTCCAATAACCACTATTCAACTACTAACACTTGAACATGAGTGATCACTGGTACTAGGCAGAAATTAAAAGGTGTGAACCTTTTATCGCTCACAAATGTACAGATTCAAGAAGAATCAAAATTAAGCAAAACAAACTATATGAGCAGAGAACTACATTAAATCACAATAGACTCTTTCCTTTCTGAAATCCACCACTCTTTCAACCTTTTCCATTTTAATGGGATCAAGCACAACAAATACACTTCCCTGATAGTGACTCGGGACAGAATTGTGTCAAAGGTAATTTACTGTATTATTGCTTGAAAGGCTGTTCTATCTTTAACCAAACACTGTGTAAGGCACCTCATTGACAAGCTGGGTGATGCTGGGTCAGTCTCCTTGTAATTACTACACACTCCTTTGGCATTGCAAGCCAATGCGCGGGGCAGTATTGGAACACGGTTTTATGCAACTCCGTGTTTAAGCTCAGTAGTTTCAGGAGCCGGAAAATAAGAAAAGGCGCCGAGGTCATTGTGAGGCTAGACCCAGTGCTTGCACTTTGTGTATTTAAAGGCTTCTCCAAGCCGCCCACAGCCAGATTCATCTAGTGCCATATCCATGTGTATTGTATATCTGTGATCTTGTATAGGCTCCCAACATTTTCCCACCCTATGAACAGTGCTCGAGTTGAGGATCTTTAGTAAAATCTTAAGGTACCATCGTTGGAGTCCTATGCTTTTCTAAACCCGAAGTGTACTTGCCTGTGTAACCAATTCATGTCATGGCGTGTGTATCTAAATTGAACACCTGCCTTTAGACCCTTCATGTGGTGCTACAGATGTGGAAATGCACCGTCCTTTCACTTTTTTAAGCAAAAACTTGGAGTGATATTTGGCGCTGCACCCTTACGCGCGGTCTGGTTCCCGGCGCACATAGCCTAGGCTGCAGTGCACAGAGACCTTACACTGCCGCACACAGAGGAAAAAAATTAGAGGGAACATTGATGCTGACCCAGGCTATTGCCGATAGAGATGCAAGTTCACAATATGCTATGGACTGGACATGACTGACTTGCTAGACAGAGCGATTGCGTCATCAGTGGCACTTGGACACCTCATCTTTCTGAGATCTAATTGCTTCTCAGGGAATGTCCAAGCATCCCTTATGGACATGCCTTTTGATGGCAGCCGCCTCTTTGGGGACAAGTCAGGTTCAATGTTGGAGCCTTTTAAGGACAGCCAAGCGATTGCCAGGTCCTTGGGACTCTCCATGGCCCCAGTCCAACTCCATTTTGCCTTTCGCCCCTTCAGCCAGGGTAGGGGCTTCCACCAGCCTTGTCCATTTCCACCCAGCCACCATGGTGAACAGCCTCTCCAGTCCTTTTGTGGCTGTAGACGTGGTTCTCCCAAGTCTCGTAGGACACACAGCCAGAGGTCTACCCAGCCCCCCCACTCCCTCCCCAGCAGCTCCAGCCTCAGTCTCAAAACCCCTTTAATTTTACCTTGTACCATCACAGGCATCCAGTTGGCGACAGAATCTGACATCACCTGCCCCGCTGGCAGTCCATAACATTGGACAAGTGGGTACTACAAATTGTTGGGCGGGGTTACTCCATCCGTTTCCTAGAAACCCTGCCACCCATGCCACCATCCTCAGACTGGCTGACGGAGGGCCACCTCTCCCTGCTCCATAAGGAAGTTCAGACTCTTTTGGCCAAAGGAGCCATCGAAAGAGTACCAACATAAGAAGTAGGTCATGGGTGTTATTCCCACTCAATTTCTTCCTGAAGAAGGAAAAATTCAAGATGCTCATGTTAGCTCAGGTTCTGTTTGCTGGGTAGTAACGCTTGACTTGCAGGACACTTACTTCCCTATTCCCATCCTGCATGCCCAGAGGCATTGCCTGCATTTCGCGATGTGCCATGAGCACTATCAGTTTGCTATGCTTCCCTTTGGCTTTACCAGCGCCCCTCCGGGTGTTCACCAAGGTGATGGCTGTCTTTGCAGCTCACCTGCGGAGGTCAGGGATTTCAGTCTTTCCCTACCTCAACGATTGGCTGTTGAAGTCAGGTTCGCCCTAGGCAGTCGTGTTCCACCTCCAGACTATGGTGGACCGGGTCAGACAGCTTAAACATGCAATTCCAAGTGTACACATCATTCAAACATTAAGAGCCCAAGTCTGCTGTGTGCCCAATGAGACCTGAACCTAGTTTTGACCTTCTGGATGTCCTCACCTTTTGAGCCCTTGCACAATTGCCTTCTTTGTCAGTTGACCTTAATAACAGTCTTTCTAGTGGCCATTACATCAGCCAGGAGGGTTGGTGAACTGCAGGTACTTTCTAGGCACCCTCTTTACTCAACTTTTTTTTCCAGACAAACTGGTTTTGAAAACAGATTTTTTTTTCCTGCCGAAAATGGTAACTCCTTTTCACGTAGGCCAATCCTTCACATTTCCTACCTTCTTTGCTTCACCTCACCCAAAGAGGAGAGACTCTACGGAATGGATTAAAAAAAGAGCATTATCGTTTTATATTTATCATATCTGAGAGTTCTTGGTCGATAATCAAATCTTCATTGGGTTCGTCTGAGCAAAGAAAGGGAAGGCTATGCAAAAATACTGTGCGGAAATGGACCATCTCATGATGGATTGTGCTCTTCATTAAAATCTTCTACGCATTGGGCAAGAAGCAACCACTGGCTTGTGGGCTCATTCCACCAAAGCCAAGGCTGCGACCACTGCTTTAGCTCGTGGAGTCCCTGTCCTGGACATATGTCAGGCTGCCACATGGGCATCTCTGTACATGTTTATCAAGCACTACTGCCTCTACACGCAGGTCCATTGTGGCAGAAACTTTGCCCATTCTGTCCTCCATGACTTACTGGTCCAAATCTGTTAGCAGTCCCACCTCTGGGGAGATATTGCTTGGGTATCTATTCTAAGGTAAGAAAATTTGGTAGAGCTTTTACTTTCTGTCCTTTACCATGCTGCAGAGGTCACACATTACAACAGCTGTTTGGTTGTGATTCAGACAACAATGAAAACTATGGTGAATGAGACAGATGTCTCCCACATTGAGGAGGAAAATTAGTATGAAGAACTACAGGATGCCAGTGGTCCGGATACCTCCCCAGACACTGGACTTGTCTCTCCCCCATGTCCTGCCCCAGAGGAGACTGCTTTCTTCACTGTTGTCATGTGAAGGGCTGTGAAGTTCCTTGACTTGCAGTTCCGTGTGATGAAGGTAAAGACCAGTGCCCTCACTGAGGTGCCCCTGCCTGGCCAGGCACCTACTGAACCTCTTCTGCCATTTAACTAAGCACTCTTGGTCACTTTGGTAAAACCATGTCCTGGGTCCCCAGTCAATAGGTAGGTAGCTCGTCACTCCAGACCTGTGCTGGGCGACTCTGCATTCTTGACTTGACACTCAATGCGGAGAGTTTGGTGGTACATGAGCCCATCAGCAGAGTAAACCCTATTGTCTTTCCTACGACCTCTCTGGACCGCAAATCTAAATGCATGCTGCTTGCACATGGGGTCCTGTAACCAAGATAGCTTTCTGCACTCCTGGGGAGATTTACTTACGACTCCCAGGATAGGACACTATAGATGCCTGCTTTGGAAGGAGGTGTTGTTCCCACCTGCAGGAAGCCACACGGGTGTGGGTCCTAAAGGTGAGCTTCAAAGGAGAAGCCACCCTAAAAGGTTAAATGAGTAACATTTGTGAGAGGGGCTGCTTCATTGTTCATGCAGACAGACTGGCGCTTGGGACAGGAGACTGAAAACCAGTTTCCAGACTGGTTTTCCAGGGGAGTGTAGCCCCCTTGGTGGCCATACCCCTGGGTAAGTCTAGGGCGCTTCACATGCTGGGAGAGGGGTCCTGCCATATTGGAAGTGGGCAGAATGGTGCATCCTGGGGAGCCCAGATGCCACACTTCGGAGGAAGTGGCATCAGGTGGGAAGGAGCCTCGTAGCGCATTGGCTACCAACAGCATGCTGGGCTAAGGGAATTTTCTGGGCTTAAATAGAGCACCCCTGGCACCCCAAACTCAGATCTTGACTGGACTGGAAGAGGACCGAAGTAGGTCTGCCTTTCTGCACTGTGGAACCGGCAAAGACCTGCACTGGCGTGGACTGCACCTGCTGAACCTGGTGGCTAGCAAAGGAGATAGACTGTGCCTGCTGTGTCTTGATCAAGGAGAAGTCTTATCCAGAGCCCATCCAAGCGACTCCAAGGGTTAGTGAGCTGGCCTTCTGTTCACAGCACAGGGTCACAACAGCCGAGAAGCTATCTGGGTCAAGTTGGTAGCCCAAAGTCTTCAACCTGCCACAGTGCAGCACCAGGATCCAGGGCCCGACGCACTAAGTTGCCTCCAAGTTCACTGAGCCCTGGAGTGCCATTGGAATGCACCTGGGACCCCCAGAGGACGAGTTATCGAGCCAGGATGACCAGTAGTCCAGTGGCGACTGGAGTTCTGCACTGAGAGGACTTCCAGGGACGTCGACCCTGTGACCAGGACCTTCTCACCCCCTTTGTGGACTAAGGAGTAGTTCAGCAAGACCCCCGACGACCACATCACATCCACAGAATCCTTTGGACATCGTCAACATCCTTCATCCCTTGCATCAGAACCACTTCTACAGGAAAGCCCTGCAAAGGATAAAAGTGCCTGGAACTGACTGGAGACTTCTTTACCTGCTAAGGTAACTATTTCTGCTGACCCTGCTGGTCCTCCTGACTGGCTTCCTAATGGAGTTGGTCACCTAAAGTGATTCTAAGTGACCTCATCCCAACTAGCCCAGACTTTATGGTGAAAAAGTTTCTAAGTGTCAAATTCCTTTATTTGCAAATGCTTGTTCGTGTTGTGTGAAATAACTTGATTTACTATACACTGTAAATTCTCTATCTCCCAACCGCTCTGGTGGATATTTTCATTGTGGTGTCTAAAAATACAGTCTATTTTTATAAATTGGTGTTGTATTTCTTTGGTGCCTTTTTCGATTTCTTCTCATTTGTTTTGGTGCTGGTTAAATGCTTTACACGTGTTCCTTTGTGTAAGTGTTGCTGACCAGAGCCACAGCTTTCCAGGGTTGAGCTGAAGGCTTTGCAAACAAAACCTAAGGGTCCTAAAGGGGTTAGTACTACACCGTTTGGTTGCACAAGCACACCATGTAATACACCCCATTTCCTCACATACACCCTACTCTGCCGCACCTTCCACCTCCATCAGTGTGGGTGATTGAGGGTCACCTATCCATTTTGCAACAGGAAGTTCAGGCCTTTTTGGGCAGAGGTGTGATGGAAAGGGTTCCGGCCTCCGGCACAAAAACGGAGTGTCACTACTTCTACTTTCTTTTACCTACGAAGGCCTCTGTCATGTCTTGGATCTTCTCCCTCAATGCCTTTCTGCGAAAGGACAAGTCAATTTGGGTTCACTATCAATATGCCAATGGGACACCTGACTCCTTTGCAGATGTTCCCGTTTGTCGGAACCATCCTGGATACTGTGCCGTTCTGTGCCTTCCCCCCAGAGCAGAGAATCAAGAACATTCGGGCTATGATCCAGATGTTTCAGCCTCTATCCTGGATCTTGGTGAGGATGGCATTGAGGTTGCTGGGACTATTGGCCTCCTACATCCTGCTAGTCAACCACGCCAGATTGCACATGTGGGATATGAAGTCTCCCACAAAAGAAGAGAAACTGGAGGAAAGTATCTATTGAGACCATGGGCCCGGTCTTGCATGATATCCCTCTCCAGCTCACAGGCAATCCCAGCTTAGATGCAACCTCATTTAATGAATGGGTTGCTTCTTCTCTGGACGCCATTGCTCCCATGAAAATGTCAAAATCGGCTAGGAAAAAGCCTTCCGCTCCTTGGTTCTCGTCAGAGCTCCAGTCTGAAAAAAGTATATGCAAAAAGCTGGAGCGTATTTGGCGGAAATCGTATAATTCGGATGCAAAAAGCACCTATAAAGCTGCACAAAAAAAATTCCATGCTCTTAAACGCTTGTCAATTAAGAATCATTTAGCCAAACAAATTAAAGACTCAGACAATTCTTCTAAAGACATTTTTAAGATTGTTCAAGATTTTATCAGACCTGAGGCCACTTTGAGTAAGATTGTGCCTTCAGCTGACCTATGTAGGGATTTATCCACTTTTTTCAAGGAAAAGATTCAATCTATATATTCCACATTTAAGGGGTCAGGAGAAAGGCCAATTACACCCTCGGCTTATGTTTCTCCCTGTCTTTGGACTGAATTTCAGCCTTTCTGCCCGTCTTTATCTTTGAAAGACCTTGTCAGAATTAAATCAGGCTCGCCCCTGGATCCCTGCCCAGCCAGATTTTTTAACTTACTGGCCCCTCTTTTTAACCCTCAGTTAAATGCTATTTGGAACACCTCTCTAAGGTTGGGATGCTTCCCCTCAGTATGGAAAGAGGCCCTGGTCTTGCCAATTCTTAGAAAGGAAGATGCAGACCCTAGTATACTCAAGAATTTCAGGCCCATTTCGCTTCTTCCGGCCCCTGCTAAAATCTTGGAGAAGGAGGTCCAAAGACAACTCTCTAATCACCTGGAGTCTAACAATTTCCTTCACGACTCCCAATCGGGCTTTAGGAAGGGTTACAGTACAGAGACGGCCCTGTTGGAAGTGGCGGAAACCATCCGAGAATCATTAGACCATGGTAGCTGTGCTATGCTTGTGCTGTTAGATTTATCTGCAGACTTTGATACGGTCTCTCACTCGATTCTTTTAGACCGTCTGACACAGCTGGGTATCTCGGGTACCATCCTAAATTGGTTCCAATCCTTCCTGGAGGGGCGATCCGAGCAGGTCTTCCTCCGTCCTTATGTCTCTTCCTCTTGCGCCATGGGCTGTGGAGTACCTCAGGGTTCTGCGTTAAGCCCGACCCTATTTAATATCTATTTGGCCCCTCTGGCTGCACTAGTTGAGCAGTGTGGCGTGCGTATAATTTCATACGCTGATGATACGCAGCTGGTGTTCTCATTTAAAGATTCCAAGATGGCCGCATTTGACAGCTTTAGGCTATGCCTAAGTAAGATTGTTTCATGGATGACAGATAACTGTCTTAAATTGAATACCGAAAAAACTGAGGTGATGTTCTTCAACCAGCCATCACCTCTACCGGCTGATTTATGGTGGCCACTGCAGTTGAATCCCCCTCCCACCCCAGTTTTATCTGTTAGAAATTTGGGATTTAGATTTGACTCGGAATTGTCGGTGAAAGCCCAGATTGGCCGAGTTTCTAGAGCATGCTTCTGGAAGCTCAAAAGCTTGCGTAGATTTCTTTATTTACTACCGATGAACTGTCGGGCCACCATAGTCCATGCTTTGGTTACGTCCCAGCTGGACTATGCCAATAGCTTGTATCTTGGCCTCCCTGCTTATCTGATTAAAAAGCTCCAGACAGTTCAAAATGCTGCTGCTAGGTTTCTTAGAAACGTGCCTCTCCGGCATCACATTTCCCCCACTTGCGCAGTCTTCACTGGCTTCCAGTGAAGAGAAGAATCGAATTTAAGGCTTTATTACTTGCTTTTAGAGCTACTAGAGAAAGTGGACCTGATTATCTGAGGCTCAGACTTCGGAAATACCACCAAAATAGGACCCTGCGCTCAAACTCTCAGTTTCTTCTTTGCTCTCCTTCCTACTGTAAAGCCAGGATGGGAGGGCGCGCCTTTGCAGTTAGAACGGCCGCTCTTTGGAATGCGATGCCGCTCTACTTGCGCAAAGCAGAATCTGAAACTACTTTTAGGAGTGCTCTGAAAACCTGGCTTTTTGATCTCCCTTAGCCTGCCTTTCTTCTCTTTTTTATCTCCCTTTGTCTCTGTGTAGCGCCGGGACACCGCCGTTGGTGGTAGCCGAGCGCTTTATAAATGTCTTGGTATGGTATGGTAAGTCCCAGTGGGCACAGCAGCGGGAGAACCTATCACATTCCATCCAGGTAGCAGAGGAGACTACAAAATATATGCAGTGATAATTGCTAGACCGCATTTGGGCCAGTGGCAGACTCCTCTCTTTACCTCAACCAGAGGTCACGGTGATGACTGGTGCATCTCTAATGGGCTGGGGAGGCCATCTGGGAGAGGTGGAGATCGCAGACTCTGGTCTCCGGCGGAAACCGGTCTCCACACCAGTTTATTGAAGTTACAGGTGATCTTTTTGGCATTGAAGGAACTCCTACAAACCATCAAAGGGAGATTAGTACAGGTCCTCATAGACCACAATACTGCCTTGTGGTACTACAGCAAGCAGGTTTGACTGGAAACTTTGGTCCTGTTCAACAAGGCTTTGCGCCTCTGGAAGTGGCTGACGGGTCAGGACATTTCTCTGGTCATGAACCATTTGGCGGGATCTCTAAACGCTAGGGCGAACGAATCTAGTCGCCGATGCCTAGTGAATCACGAATGGCTGGTAGACCCGGATGGGGCACAGAGCGTTTTCCAGCAGTTGGGAGAACCCTGGCTCGATCTCGCCACTGCCAAGAATGCACAATGACAGAATTTTTCTTTCCATGTAAAATTACCAAGATGACTCTCTCTCGGAGACTCATTGTGCTTAGAGGGGAGCTCGGGACTCCTGTATACCTTCCCAAGTCTACCCATCTTGGCTCAAGCTCTGAAGAAGATCAAGACCGACCGGCCCTAAGCTATCCTAGTGACTCCGGATTGGACCAGGGGGGTTTTGCATTGGCATCTGTCCTCTGACCAAGCTGCCACTTCAGGTGGATCTACTGTTGTAATAAGGGTCATGCAGGGGCCTCTACAACCTGCCCCTCCTTGCATGGAGATTGTGCACTGTCAGTTAGTTTCCTTCGATAATCCTAACAAGGTCATTGGTGTTATTTTGGCAGCCAGGCACCCATCTATGAAAACGGTGTACGCCAGGCGTTGTGACAAGTTTGTTGCTTGGTTTGGCACCTGTCAGATTGCCCTGCTACAAGCTAAACTTTCTGAAGTGTTGTTGTTTATTTTGTTGTTGGTCCAGCAAAGACTTGTTCTGGGCTCTGTTAATGGCTATTTGTCAGCTCTTTTGGCATTTTTGCCGATCAGCCTTCTTTGTTTAAATCAGCTGTAGTGAGGAAGTTCCTCAAAAATGTGCATCGTTTGTCTCCACCAAAGCCTTTTATGATGCCACTGTGGGGACTTTAATCTGCTCCTTACCTTCCTCGTGTGCACCCCTTTTGAGCCGATGCACCATCGTCCACTGCATCTTTTAACATTAACAAATTGTCTTTTTAATTGCAATTATATTGGTTTGGCATGTGAGCAAGCTTCAGGCACTCTCAGTCCATCAGCCTCGCACATTATTTTCCCTAGTTCTGAGAAAAAGAGCAGCGTTCCTGCCTAAAGAAGTTACACCCTCTCCTGTTGGATAGGCTATTACACTTTCAGCCTTTTTTGCTCCTACTCACCCCTCAAAAGAGGAGGAGAAACTCCATCATCTGAATCCCAATAGCCCTTTGTTTCTACATTGATCATACCAGAGACAATCAGGTAGCTGATCAGATCTTTGTGGACTTTTCAAGAGCAGTGGACAAAATAACAATCTCTAGATGGATCATCCTCTGCATTAAAATCTGCTATGCACTTGCTAAGAAGCAGCCTTCTGAAGGATTAAGGGCTCATTCCACTCTTGCCAAAGCTGCTACTTGTCTGCTGGCATGCGGAGTGCTTGTCCTGGATATCCGTCAGGCTGCTATGGGGGCATCAGTACACACTTTCACAAAGCACTATTGCCTTGACAGTCCGGTCTGTCAGGATCGGCATCGTGCCTGTTTGGTCCTGCAAGACGTTTTGGGCTGCGCATTCCACTGACCCACCACCTGAGGAGGTACTGCTTTGGGTATATATTTGCAAGGTGGGGAATCTACAGTTAGAAGTATCTATCAGAAGAACAAGTTACTTACCTTCGGTAACACTCTTTCTGGTGGATATCTATGTATCTCCAGAATACTCACACACCTTCCATCCTCCCCGTTCTGTGGAATGGACACTTTTCCATCTCAAAAGGTCCCAAACTAGAGTTCTGCGCACTGGTCAAGTCAGTTTGTTCATGGGCTGTGTCTGAGGGCACAGATAAGCATTCAGAGGTAACTGGCTGACAGCACACCTTGGTGTCACTTAAATGCAGCCCACTCGTCACTTCTGGAGCGGAACGATGGTGGTTCAGAGCCATGCAATGCCAGGAGCACTTCTTTTAGGTTTCCAGTTCCATTGGGCTGCCTGGGGAAGAATTCATAAGATGAGAAATCTCTGGTTGGGTAGAGTACCCAACAGAAAGAGTGTTACAGAAGGTAAGTAACTTTTCCACCTGGAAAGGTTTCCCTGATCATTGATTAATTTTGTTTTTTTTTAAACAAACTTTATTAGGTTTTACACGGGCTTCCAACAGTAGTCGTTTGGATACATTTAACATTTAGTCAGGAGTGTCATCCAGTAAGCTTCTATTACTTACTGAGTCACTTTAGAACATCGTATCCATGGTCCAGGCCCCATACCCTCCGCCCGCTGCATATGAATAATACAATACACATCTTTGGTCCATAAAGTTCGCTTCAAATGATCCATGCAATCACTATTCTATATTACCCACCCCCAACTAACCCGCACCTTCCCCACCCCCCAGGCGTGTCTCATGCAATCAGACTCCTATCCTTTTTTTATCCGGGTTGCTCTAATCTGCGCTCTTCTAGCCGCCATTGCAATTCCACATTGCTAAACTATCGGTGGAGGGGGAGTTGCATCTATTTGTTTATACTAATATTCAGCACATGTTTTGTTTTAGGGTATGGAGGTCAACCTTCCCCTTCAGGGGCCTCCTCTGGTAGGTCTTCGTCTCTCCCATCGTCTGGGTTCCGTAGCAGTTTCACTAATGCTTCCCATGCCCTGGCAATTTCCAACGCCTTCTCACTCCCTGTTCTTTTGGCCATTTGCATTCTGACTGCCCCCTCGCATTCTGCCCATTTAACAAATTATTTTTGCCATCTGGCTATACTCGGGCCCCCTCTCGCTTTCCAGTGCATAGTGAGGTCTCTTTTAGCTAAGACCAATCCCAAATCCAAAAACTTGCTTGTTACCTTATTCTTGGCTGTTTGGGGGAACCAATGCAATAAGCAATATCCCGGTGATGCTACTATCTCTCGATCGGTCACGTCAGCCAATAATGTGGTTACCCCATCCCAGAAGTTTCCCAGTGTCGGTCAATCCCAGAACATATGAAGGAACTCTGCTCCTTCCTTATTGCAACGCGGGCAAGCAGCTGTTTGGATAGCAAAGTATTTGTTAATCTTATCCGGGGTAAGATACGTTCTGTGCAATACATAGAAATTTACTAGTGGAACCTAGCATTCCTAGTGCTCTTCCATGCTCTTTCTACTAGTTCTCCCCATGCTTTTTCTGCGATAGCCTCCCCCAGATCCGCCTCCCATTTTTGTCGCAACTCGGTCAGGGGCAAAAGTGTTTTATGTGTTATGCGCCTATAGAGGCACGTGACCGCCTTAAAGGTGCCTGCCGCTGTCACCAGATATTGGCACCCTGCTGATGTCTGCGGCTCTGTGAGACCCTCCCCCCAGTGCTTCCGTATGGCTGCTGTGAGGGCGGAATGTAATAAGAAATCCCCGCCTGGCAGGTCATATCTCTCCCGGAGGTTATTAAATGGGATCATGGTACTTTCTTCATATAAATCTCCTACTGTGGATATCCCCAGCCCCCGCCCCCGGCCTCCAATCTACGCCAGTTTCTTCCATGAGGCAGTGCCTCACATACAGCCAATGGGATTTCCGGGGCGTAAGGGCATTTGGTCCGCGCTCTTCTCAGGCTACTATTCCAGCATTTGCGTGCTGTTTTTAATTCAGAGGGGATAGCATGATCCTGCATGGGGAGCCTCAGTGTTACTTGAGATAGTAGACGTAAGTTTGGGGTGTCATCTCCCTGCCCCTCCGTCCCCCTAAGTCGCCCTGCCATCCACTTCGTGAGCCACTGTAATTGTGCCGCAAGGTAATAGGCCTCGAAGTCAGGTACGGCCAGTCCTCCCTCCGATCTTGGCCTAATAAGAACACTGAGCACTACTCTTCATCTACCAGTCCCCCATAGGAATTCCGAGACCATTGTCCTAAGCTGGGCAAATAGTCGCGCCGGTATCCAAACTGGTAACGTCCCAAAATAATACAAAAGCCTTGGGAGTGTCACCATTTTGAGGAGGGCCACTCGGCCAGCCACCGACAATGGGAGAGTCTCCCAGAAGTCGAAGCTACTTTTTGTTCCCCTTAGAGCTCTCCCTATGTTGCCCTCCAATAAAACTCCTTGAGCATGGTATATTTGCGTGCCTAGATATGTCAAGCAGCGGTCCTCCCACTTCACTCTTTCTGTCTCTTGTGGACCTACTCTATTAATCTTCGTAGGGTAGAGGCACGACTTCGCCCAGTTTACCCTGAGACCTGCCACCCGTCCGAGGTCATGCAGTAGTTTCTTAGCTCCACAAAGCGCATCCCTCGTATCTGCCAGGAACATCAATAAGTTGTCTGCATATAGAGCAATATGATGTATTTGCTCGGACACCTCTAGGCCCCGATAGTGCTGACCTGTTCGAGCTCGAGCCGCCAGCTGCTCCATGGCCAGGGCGAACAAGAGGGGAGATAGTGGGCATCCCTGTCTCGTCCCTCGGCCAACTTTGCAGGCGTCAGATATCAGCCCCCCCGTCTTGACCCTGGCAGTGGATTCTTTATAAAGGAGAGCCGTCCATCCCACAAACTCATCTCCCAGCCCACATTTCCGCATCACTTGGAATAGATAAGGCTATTCAAGGCTATCAAATGCCTTTTCAATGTCTACTGCAAAAACAGTCGCCTCTTCTTTCTGATAGGAGTCCGCCTCCAACACATGTAGGAGGCGCCGGTCATTCAATGCCGTATTTCTGGTGGGAATAAAGCCCGCCTGGCCTTTGTGTATCAATTTCGTCATATGAGGGAGGAGGCGGGCGGCCAGGATTCAACTCAATCTTGTAATCCAAGTTAAGCATGGAGAGCGGACAGTATGCCGTTGTGTCCTATGCCGGCTTCCCTGGTTTAAGCAGCGGGATGATGACCGCTTCTCTTGTCGACTCAGGCAGATGCCCCACCTGTCTCGCCCCGTTGTATAGGTCTACCAGCCTAGGAGCTAATAGCTCAGCGTATGTTGAAAAAACTCTACCGGTTGTCCGTCCGTCCCTGGCGTCTTATTCCTGGCCATGCTCTTGATAGCCATTCTCACCTCGTCTATTTCTATGTCCCAACCTAGGATGTGCGCTGCTTCCTCATCTAGACCCGGAAGCTCCACATCTCATATAAACTCATCCAGGCCCACATCCGTCGGGCCAGTCTGCTCCTGTACAGGTCCGTATAGTAATCAAAAAACAGATCATTTATGCCCTGCTGGCCGTAGCAGGCGTCCCCTCTCTGCCCCCTTAGCTCTAATATTACTGTCCCCCTTCTAGCTGGATTGGCCAGCCAAGCCAGCAGGGCCCCGGATTTGTCTCTCTCGGTATGGGCTCGTGTTATATATTTTTTGTAATCGAAGCAGCGTAGGCATTCCACCTGTACGGCCACTGCTTCCTTAGCCTCCAATAGCTCCCCCTGTTTGTCTCCCCTTTCAGGTCTTTCCTTCTCAATCTCCCGGAGTCGCTGTTCTGCCACCTGTATGTCTTGCAAGAGCACCTTCCGTGTTCCCACCATCTCCAATATACAACGCCCCCGGATGACCGATTTAAAAGCGTCCCACTCTATAAGTAAATTTTTCGCTGTGTTAGCATTTTCTAAGAAGTATTGTCCAATAGCGATACTCACTGCAGTGTGGAAGACCGGATCTTCCAGCGCTTGAGGACGCAAGCGCCAGGTGGGTATTTTGGGCCTTGAACGGGACCACACCATCCCTAACAAAATTGGGTTATGGTCCGAGACTGTTCTGGTAAGATATTCACTGGTTTATACCCCCTCAGGCACATCAGGGGTACACAGTATAGCATCTAAGCGGACATGGAGCTCATGCATTGCCGAGAAAAAGGAGTAATCTCTATCCCCAGAGTGCTGAGCCCTCCAGGAAGGCACCAATCCCCAGCGCTGCTTCCAGTGACGCCGCGCTTCTGCTAGTTTGTGTATAGGAGCATCAGGAAGCGGAGTGTGAGAGCGATCCAGTCCAACATCCGTAATACAATTAAAATCACCCCCCAATATTACTGATCCCGTTAAAACTGAGGCCAACGTCCCAGAGAGCTGTGACAGGAAGGCAGGTTGCTCCGTGTTAGGGGCTTATAGGCTCCCCAGTACAATATCTCTGCCAACCGACCAGATACAACAACAAACCTCCCCTCAGGGTCCACAATCTGCGGCGTGCACTGAAAGGGAACCCCCGCCCTCACCCAGATCAGTACTCCCCTGGCGAAAGCCGAATAGTTGCTATAAAACACTTGACCCCTCCATCGACGTTGAAGTGCAGCTCCTTCTTTTGCCATTATGTGGGTCTCCTGAAGCAGCGCAATTTGGACCCCCCCTCCTAACCAAGTACGCATGTATTTTATGGCGCCGCAGCATTGAATGCATTCCCGCACATTCCAAGATATACATTTAATATCTATGGGGGGTACCATTGTGCTGAATGGATCTCGCCCCTAAAGACTAACCCCAGTGTGACACGCCTGCCCCCAAACAACAACCCCTTACCAAAATTAACCCCCCACTTACCCTCCCCAGGACAGGTACTCGAAAACTAGTTCCCATCCAAACTTAAACTAAACTCGCACAGTATTCTAGTAGTTGTGGGGGTATGTAGCTTACACTACCCGGCCCGGAGCACCACCAGGCCGCACCCCCCAATACCGTAACTGGATCAGCAACCCCGGTTCAGATGCCGCAGTCCATCTGCTTTATTAGTATAGTTGGTAGTCCCCAGAGTCAGATTCTCCATTCCAGGGCCTCCCAGCATCTCAGAGGTCTTCAAGTTTACGTCTCAGGGTGTACCACTCAGGCGATGTCGTCCGCCATCTGGGACGTGACTTACGGCAACTCCATCTCCGAGTCATCGTTTCCACTGAGTACCAACGATCGTTCCGATCTTTCTACTTCAAACCCACTTTTACTCGAGGTAGGGCTAGTGGCACTTTGACTATGTTCTGCAACTGCCTGCAGTACTTTGCGCCGTTCCGATCTGAGCTCCTTGGGAGACGGGGCTCGAGTCATGCTCTTACTTTTGTTTGTACTCTGCTGAGACATATCCGGCGAGGGGCTGCGACGTTCCTGGTTTTGTCGAGAGTCCAACCATTCCCAGGCTTCTGGCGGTGTAGTAAAAAACCTTTCTCCCGCCGAGTCAGCCACCCGAAGTCGTGCCGGGAACAGCATTGCGTAAGGGATCTGCATTTGTCGAAACTTCTTTTTGAGGGCTAAAAACAACGCTCTTTGACGCTGGAATTCTCTGAGTAAAGTCCAGGAAGATCATTATCTTACTATTGTCCATCTGTAGGTCTTGCTTTTGGCGGGCTTGATGAAGAATATGGTCTCAATCCCTGAAATGCAGGAGCCGTGCCACTATTGGACGAGGAGGGGCCCCCGGGCCTAGGTGGTCTAGCCGGAAATCTATGGGCTTTTTCCAGTGCGTAGAAGGGGGAAAGCCCTTCCGGGGCTACTTTAGCTCCGAGCCAGTCCTCAATAAATCGCACCATGTCCGTGCCCTCCGCCCACTCCGGCACTCCTACTATTCGAAAGTTATTTCTTCGGGATCTCCCCTCACTATCTTCATCCCGTACTTCTAGGACCCTGATCCTGGCCTCCACCGCACTGAGTGATTTTTGTAGCGTAGTCACTGCCTCTGGGAGGTCATTGAGCGCTTTCTCTGTAGTCCCGTAGCGCTCCTTAAGTTTGCGGTGGTCGTCTTTGAGCAGATCTATCCCTATTGCGTCAATTTTCACCTCCAACAGCTCTCTGGAGGCCCTGGTGGCCTGCATAATGTCCGACAGAGTAGGCCTCACGTGAGCTGGATCCTTTCCTGCCTCCACGGACTCGTCGTCATCATCCGTCTTGGTTCCAGTGCCCCCGTACTAAGGGCATTATACCCCTTTTTCCTGGGGACTTTCCCCTTCTTCCTCTCCAGTTTCTTGTCCTTCCGGCTCCGGGCAATTCAACTTATTCAGGAGGTGGCCAGGCGATGCTTTCTGTCTTTTCGTGCGTGGACTTAACTAATATCCGTGTGGGCTGTTGGTGCACGGTTCTGCCGCTTTGCGAGTCTCACCCGCTGTTCAATGACTCGGGCCCTCCTTGCTCCTAGGTCCTTTCTTAGTGCCCAGGTCCTCCGATTTGATTCAAAGTGCTCCAGCCTCCGCCAATTCTCGGGACGCACCTTCTCTCTGCGGCGGCCGGTGTAGATCAACCACCTCCGACGAGGCAGGTCTGTCCGCACGCCCTCCGCTGAGTCAGGCGTCTTCTCCTCCCAACATTGCCAACAGGGCTCGCGCAGCGGTGGCCGTCCAGCCTCCAGCCGTACCTTCTTACGATGCGGGCAGGTCAGCCCCGGCGCCCCTCCTCCGCCGCTTCTCGGGACTTGCCACCCGTCGCAAGGAGTTCCCACGAGCGTTTCTTCAGCCGCACTCGTCTTCTCGTCGTGCCAGGATCCGCCCTGCTACTTCGCGGCCGCCATTTTGTCTCCTTCGACGCCGCTCCACATCGGGTCGATTGTCGGCAATTTTACCGCTTCTCAGGGACAGCAGAGGATCGTCCCTCAGATCGGCGTGATCTAGGGATGTTCCGCCGTGCAAATTTATAAAAATTATTGCGCCCAGGGCTCAGGATGGATGGTGGCGGGGGATAAGGCGGTCGGAGCCCCGGAGTCAGCTCCTGCGCACATCGGTGCTAGGCCACGCCCCCCCTGATCATTGATTAATAGACCCTCTCAATACACCCGTGGGTCAATAAGGCCGAACTAATAAACGCATGTCAAATGAATGTTCCGTTTTCAGGCCTAAGTTCAGTTTAAGAAATCTGTGCATTTGGGTATTTTAGTCTTGATTCACTGTAATTGTACAAACATGTTCCTGATAAGTGATTTTAAAAAGGAAAACCCAGAACTGAAAACTTGGTGTGTAGCTAGCATGAAGCCATACTGCCACAAAGCCATACTGCCACTCTGTGTAATTATTATGAAAATTGAAAGTGGTCTACAATGTCCAGCACATGTGCCTTTCTTTCAATTCATAGATCATTCGAGAGAACAGCATATCCCTTCATGCCACAGAACTGCCAACATCTGAAGACCTGAACCTTGAGACACTTGCGTAAGTAGAAGGATACCTAATGAGGGTACCTGAAGAGCCTTGCCATGCCATTTTACGAGTATTTAGTTTTTAGTTTACATTCATGCAGCGCTTAAATCTTTGATTACAATTTCTTATATATATTTTTGGGCACACAAATATTTGAACAATATGCTAAAGAGTGTTTTTTGAGATATTCATTTTTTGACTGCTTTGTAAAAACATTATTGTAAAGAAATCACTTGATGAATCTGCTAAAGCTTACCAAAGATTTACATTGCTTTTAGAAATGTTATACTGATTTGTGTATACTCTGTAACAAGTAATCTTTTATGTCAAAAAGGATAGTTGTGGAGGGGGTGTGGTTATTGTGCCAGCTTGACCGTGCATACTACCTCTGCGCTCCCATGCAATTTGCCTCTCCAAGGTCTAATCTACATGCACTTACCAGATCACCTGAATACTGAAGAATTAGAGTTATGTTTGTCCACTTAGTAAATCATATGATCCTTGATTATCGGCTGGCCATGGTCTTGCTTACAGGTGGTCTCCTGCTGGAGCGCTGGAGAAAGCGGCTGGTGCGCCACGGAGAGTAAGACTGGGGGTCTTGTGTGACCCAAGTATTCCACCCATCACTTTTTTGTTTTCCTCTCTGCAGCACCCCGAGTTGGGCAGGTATGCCTAGATGGGAGTCTGTGCTCACTGTGCCACAGGACCCAAGCTATACCTCACTAACATGGCCTAACTAGACCGAAACCCATCTCAGGTTACCTGTGTTCCCATTCAGAGGGCGCCTGGCAGTTTGGACTAAACTGTTCATATTGGAGCGGCACCAAGGCTTATTTGCTTTTGGCTGGTTCCTGTTTGAGGTGACAGAGGGCATAAAAATGATGGACTGGAATGTGGCCCGTGTAATTAGCAGTGGCTCTGCCGCCTTCGATATGCGATCCTGGGTTCCTCCAGACCTGGGGAATACTATTCCCTGCCCTAGGGCCCATTTGGCACTAGAGCAGGCGGGAAAATTAGCTAGTCAGTCGGCGTTTTGCACTATCAGGTTGGGCACACCCCTAAGGTGGACCACCTGAAGTGGACACTCAAAGAAGTGTTTCACCATCTTGTTTTTGGTGAAACTAAGAACTGTGGATCAGGTTTATGCCCACTCTCCCCAGGAAGTGGTCATATAGGGGGTGCAGTCACCTCAGGGAAAGGTAGCCCATTGGCTACTACCTTACACTCCCCTTAATGCCCCTAAATTCAGTATTTAGGTGGCCCCCTGACCCCAGGAACTCTGATTCATCTACTGGGAACTGAAGGAAGGACAAAGAAGAGCAGTCACTGCGAGAACTGAGGACCTTACCACGACTTGGTGCCAAACCCTACTTTGCTGCTGGAACCAAGACAATTACACCGACCTGACTCATCCAGAAGATGTGCATCCTCCCAAAGCTGTGGAGGACCATCCAGCAACTTCAACAACTTGGGGTGGAGGAGCCATCCCCCAGCATCTGCATGCACCGAAAGCATCTGTCTGGTGACCCGTGCTATTGGTAATCGGGCCCACCTAAGGATCAGCTTGACAGGAGGAGGTCCCTGAGGCTGTAGGAGGTCAGCCCCATTTCTCTGCCAAGTTTCGAGACTAGATGGTCCAGGAGCTGTCCTGCACCAGTACCCTGGCTACCGGGGCACTTGCGCCCACTAAGGCTTGTTTGTGTTCAGTCCGAATACCACCACCACAATAACTTACCTGCATGTCGAGCAACTTCAGGAGAGACGAGCTCCACACGAAGAGTGGCCCTGCTGTGTTTCTTTTCCCTCCTCTGCAGGTACCCCCATGAACTGTGAGAACCTCCAGTGCTAAGTAGCCCGCCAAACAGCACCTCTGCTCCCGAGCCCCACAGCCTGAGTACACAACTTCTGCCTGCGTCCCCTTGGCCTAGGAGCCCCACGTGCCGAGCCCCACGTTGAACTGTGCCCGACTTGTCCCCAAGTCCGCCCTTGCAGACTCTGTTGTTTTGACAGGTCGCTTTAAACTTTTCCGCATAGCACTCTAGGCTACCCACGCGACCAGCACCTCTGCACCTGGACACACCAGGGCAATGTGACCCGAACTGTTGGTGGTTTCTTGGAACCTGGGCCCTAAACACCTTAAACCCTAAATGATACCTTCTACAACCGTTTGTAAATATGCCTATGCAGTACATGTCTTTTCCTCCCAAAGGATAAAATTACCGCATTCGAGGCTCATGCCGCAAACCTGACAGCTGATCTTCTGCTGTTTTACATGTAAAAAATCTATAACGTCTAAAGTATTTACCTGATGCTGAAGATCTTGGTGCCTAAAATTATATAAAATATGTGCTATTTTTCTAAATTGCTCTCTGATTTTTTTTTTGGAGTGTGCATCTCATTTATTGACTGTGTGTACAACAAATGCTCAACACTCCCCTCTGATAAGCCTAAGCTGCTCGTCCTCACTACCACTAGAAGAGCACTTGGAATTATTAAAATAAGCCCCTGTAAACCAATAAGGGTCATCAGGACTATGTACATGGTGTACCCCTACATTTGGTACACTACATAAATAGCCAGCTTCCTACATCAAGGCCTAACTAGACCTACATCAGTATGGGGTTGCTTATGTTTCTGTTTGGAGGGGACCTTGCTGGCAGTTCGAGCTGGACTGTCTCTACTGGAGCAGTTCAAAGGCTAATTTGCTTATGGATGGATCCTGTCTCAAGTTGTATGGTGAACAAAAAAATATCAAATGAAATGTGACCCTGAGCAATTAACAGTTGCTGAGATTAATTCAAGAATTCTACCCATCTTATTTTTGTTTTCTCTCATTTTCTGTCATTCTGCTGTGACAGGAGCCCTAGCATGGAGTGGAACAGAGACCGGTCTTGTTGGCTCTCTGCTCCTGCTGTGCCCCAAAATGGACCTTCTAATGCTTACCTAAGCACCCCTAATGACCTGGGATTCTGTAAATTGGAGACTGGGGCTTGACCACATTACATTGACCCTACATCCTCATTCGCTTTCAATACTCTATTTTTCCCCACTGTTAATCCAGAGGCATTTTGGTAAATGAAGACCAGGGTATTGCATCAGGATTGTGGATATGCTTAACATGTGCACTATTAAAACTTCTGAAGATTGCAACTGAAGATATGAACTGGATGAGGGAGTGAGATTGTCACACTCAATTTAAACTGAAAAAAGCTCCCTGAGATGAGGGAGGCAAGTGTAAAAGATAGTACTCCTTTTAAAAATGTACGGCCACATCTGCAGGCTGAAGGGGTACAATATCTTACATCTATAAAATTTCGGAGGACACAATCACAAACCCCCGTTTAGTCTTGGGGTTAAATCAGACAATACATTAGGAAGAAAATAGTGGATGAAACATGGAAACACCTATGCTCTTGCAGTATTCATGGGAGTGAAGACCCTAACACTAGTTCACAGTGCTGAAGGCGGCTTGGACTCTTATGTAAGCATTGTCATATATGCTGGAACTGTACCCCTAGTAAACATTACTGGGTGAAAATCTTAGCTGCATTAAAGCAAGTCCTAAGTCACGCCATGCCAGTGGACATGGCTTTTGTAATTTAAGGCTTGCACTCTCCACTCTTAGAGCGTCAAACAGAGCTAGGTTCATTCTCAATGTGGAATTGTCTGAGGTATGTGAAACTGGCCGTAGCTACTCATTGGCGGCAAAAGATCTCCTCATCTTTCGTACAGTACTTCCTTCTCCTTTGCAACAAAATGTCTATTAAGCGATTGTCATGTGTAAACTACCTTCCGATTGGTTATACAGAGTTTTCTGACCTCCCTGATTAACATTGAACTTGTTCACTTACTAGGGAATAATTGGAGTCTTGATTGGGCATTCTTTGCAATTAGCTCCTGCTCTTATACTTGTTTAGAGGGGGGTTGATACAACAGAATGGTTAGCAGCTTAAAGTTTTGGCCGCATTCTGTCCCTTATTTGGAGTGCTGTTTGGAGGGGAGGAGGGGGCTTCAGAATTTGTTTTCAAATGTGATGTTATTAACTTGCATGTCCAAACTGAACTGTCACACTTTTTGTCTGCATGTGGAATGTCTGACATTTTGTACTACTTAATGGAAAATAAATAATAAGAAAATATTTTTTAAAAAGTGTTTGTGAATATAGTGAATAGACGTGCACTCAAACGTCAAATTCAAATTCTGTTATTTTAATGATTTTTACTTTCAATCCGTGCTGGGTCATTGTTGTCTAAGATGGAACAACACTGACATAGTTACACAATTTTGGCAGCACAGTGTTTTATTTAGCTACGAAATCTTTCTCTAACAATGAATCTTTTGTAGATTCACATGGTTTGAATCATTTCCTTTTGTCAGACGGGGAAAGCCTACTATGTATAACACTGGAGTATTAAAGATATAAATGTCATTCTGATGCATACTTCCACCTGCAGATTTCTCACCTGTAGAGCAACCCCAGGCGTCAAACTGGATCTGGAACTTCAAAGCTTGGAGGTCGTCAGAGGGCGCTGGATTCTGTATGCACCGAAAGTGACATATGAAGCCACTGAGCCCATATAGGGCCCATCCTGGCGTACCAACTACAGTTCCCTTTTTTCCGTACCTTCGATGCGGATCCAGAGCTATTGCTCAAAAAAAGACCAGGTTTAAGCCTCGCAGGGACTGTGAAGGGTTAAACATTCATCACAGATCTCCCTGCCATCTGTTTGTTGTGTTTAGGCTCCGATCATGACACTAATTCGTGTTCTTCATGCCTCAGCATGAATTCCAAGGCCATTAAGGAGCATGAGACCAAATTAGTTATGGCTCGAGCAAGGGGCGATTGATGTAGATGTAAACAGTCTCATCGCTCCCGGTTTTGTCTGGGAAGAAGCGACGCAAGCACAAGAAAAAGGATAAAAAGTGGCCTAGAGATAGGCTTCCTCAATGTTACTCCTCTGCAACAGACCCTCGTCCTCACAACCGGAGCTGGTCTCTATCCTACGGAGGATCCTCCACACAGCCTGATTACCTCTGCAGAACCGGCTCCAGACTGACCTCTAACCCCGACACCAGCGATCCCGTTCCCGGCACTCACTGACTTACAGATGCGGATCCTGCAGTGTTTCTTAGTGCCATGTATGCCATTTTCACTAAGGTCTCTGCTGTCCCTTTGGGTCTGACGGAGCTGCAATGCTTCCTGCTGCCAATGCCCTTAGGAGCCAACGCCATACTGCTTCAATTTATGGCGCCGCAACCGGCTCTATGGAAGGTGCCACTACTACCACCACCACCTCCACCACCTTCTCCGGCCTTGGACTCTGAGCCACCAGTGCTGCAGTCCGACGTTGAGCTATGAGTTCACTCCCGTTGGGAGACCCAGAGCCGGAAAGAAGAGGCATATGGAGACCGTCTCCATGAACTATTCAAAACCTAAAGACAGTCCCATTCAGGAACCTCTTGATATTCAAGGTTTGTCCTCTGCAAGCAGACTGGACATCTCGCCAGAGCACATTATGCATTGCCCAACAGGACCACCTACACCAGAGGCTGTATCACTTCACAAAGTTATGCTCAAGACTGCTGAGGTGCTGGACTTGAAATTGCCCACCACAGAGGGAAAACTAATGTCCTCACAGAGGTTCTTCTTCCGTCGATGGCTTCAGCTGAGCCACTTCTTCCGTTTGATTGTGCTTTGCTGGGCCCAGTACTAGCTGCACGGGAGAAACCCTCCTCTTCAGCAGAAGTGACTCGCCTTGTGGCGTCCGGTATCGTTCGGCTCCTGGAGACCCAGCTTTCTTAACCTATCACCCTCCCCTAAAAAGCCTACTTATACATGCCTCCTATTGGGGCACAGTTTGGTGGCATCTTCTGGAGGTCCCTTCTGACAGGGAGTCAAAAAGGATAGAGACTTGGGGGAAGAAAGTCTTCTCTGCAGGAAGTATGGCCCTCAAAACCCTTAATTCAAATTGTCTGCTGGCTCGATATAACCGTGCTTTGTGGGATATGGTGCAAATGACACTTCCTCATGTACGGCCTGACACGAAAGAACACTTCTAAGAGGTCATAGCAGAAGGCCAAAAAGCTTTGCGGAAATCTGGCTTGGATACCGTGGATTTGGTTGCCAGAGCGATGGGCACCTCCATCTTGGTAAGAAGGTACGCTTGGCTTCACACTTGAAATGTTTCCTCTGATGTCCAGACTAACTTCATGGACCTCCCTTACAAAGGCGTTCGACCTTCTGGAAATAAAGCCGCCTCTCCGCTGGAGTGGTTTAAAACCAGCAAACCTACCATGTGATCCTTAGGCTTACAACCTCGCCTTCTAAGGAGAATAGAAGATTTCATAGCCGTCGAGGCTTTGGAAGGGGATTTTCTTTTCGTCCCCATCAGCACCCACCATCGCTCCTCCAGTAACAGCAGCAGCAGAACCTACTTGTCAGACAGTACAGAGGCCACGGCAAGGCAAGGGGTCGAGGATCTACCCTGCAGCCCTTCTCCTCCCCAGCACCCCAAGGAAAGCAGACCTAGTTCTCTTCCTCAACCGCATGCGATGCCTTTGGGAGGAAAGGTGTCCCATTTTCTACATGCCTGGTAGGCCACTACTTTGGATTATGGGTCCTACAAACTGTAGAAAAGGGTTACTCCCTGCCCTTCCTGCATGTTCAACTTACCATCCTGCTACCCCATCTCATCCCCCTCCAACCATCTGTCCATCCTGCAGCAAGAGGCAGCAGCTCTTATTCTCAAAGGAGCAGTGGAGCTAGTGCCAGAGAATAAAAAGGACCAAGGTTGTTACACGTTACTTCCTGGTAGCCAAGAAGGGCGGCAGTCTCCATCCTATCCTAGATCTCATTAGCCTGAACTCCTACCCCAAAAAGGAAAAGTTCAAGATGCTGTCCCTAACTCATGTTCTACTGGTGCTGGAGATTGGAGGCTGAATGATGTCCCTAGACCAGGCTTCTCCAACAAGTAGCTTGTGAGTTACTGGTAGCTCTTTCGTCTGCCTGCTAGTAGCTCTCCTATGTGCAGATCAGCTTATTAAATTAGAAGCGTTTTCTTAGCTAAATTAATACATGTATACCAACATTGAAAAACATGTATTTGAGATTAAAAATGTGTGTATTTTCAGAACTCATAAGCTGATGTTTGGAGAAAAATTGTTTGAATTTCCAAAATATATTTAAGTCTGATATTTAAGTGATAAACCATGCAGCGTTGAGGAAAACCATAATATTTCCTTGATGGCAGGAGCATTGCTGCTATACTTGCTATACATCACTTATGTAGAGACATTCCACATTGAGAAATACTTTTTACATTACTGCGAGCAACTGTTCCTGATGAACTGAGGTGATCACTGCTGTAATGTTGCATATGGTGACCATTAATGTAATCTTGTCTGATGTGGTTGCTATTGTAACTCTATTAAAATTAGCAGCTCAGGATGCTTGTCATTGAACATAAATAGCTGTTATTACAGAAAAGGCTGGAGACTGCTGCCCTAGACCTGCAGAATGCATACTTCCACATTCCTATCTTGCTGTCTCATCGGAAGTACTTGTGGTTTATGGTGGGCTCTGTGCACTACCAATTTGCAGTACTACCCTATGGTCTGATATCCGAGCCTCTATTCCACATGAAGGTGATGGCGGTGGTCGCAGCACACTTCAGACAGTCAGGCATCCCCATATTTCCATCTGAAAACGACTAGCTCCTCAAAACCAGTTTACTGGAGTCGGTGTAGTGTCATCTGCAGTCAACAGCATCTCTGCTGTTCGACCTGGGTTTATCGATCAACTAGCCCAAACCTCACGTGTGGCCCTCGCTACAAATCCAGTTGATAGGGTCGGTACTGTACACCAACCTTCTGCTCGCCTTTCCACCTTCACAGAGGGTTCACATCCTAGAAATGACTCCCTTCTTCCAATCAGGCGTAAGAATTCCAGTCCTGAGAGTCCTGCGATACCTAGAGCTGCTTGACTCCTGCATTCTCCTAGTCATGCACGCACACTGGTACATGAGGGCCCTGCAGTGGTGCCTCTACAGACAGTGGCTACAATATGGGGGAGATCTGGCGGATTCCATTGTGATGTTGCCCAGCGCTGCGGCAAAAGTGGCTTGGTGGAGAAACGAGGTGAATCTGACGTAAGGGATGGCCATCACTCCCCCGCCAGCCAAGGCTCTGGTAGTGACAGATGCATCCACCCGGAGGTGGGGTGATCATCTGGAGGCTCTGGCGATCAGAGGCCTCTGGTCTCCAGAGGAGCAGATTCTTCACATCAATCTGCTAGAATTGTGGGCGACTCGACTGTCCTCAAGGCCTTCCTCCCCTCCATTGTCAGTCAGTCCGCCCAGATTGTGACCACGATGGCAAGGTGGTATGTCAACAAGCAAGGGGGGAGTAGGGTCTCACCTCTTTTGTTTGGAAGCATTGACGCTGTGGTCTTCGGCACACCACCAAGGGATCTGTCTCACTGCCAATCACCTAGCGGGGTCTCTGAATGTCAGAGCTGACAGTCTGAGCCGGCGTCTTCTTGCTGAACATGAATGGCATCTTCTGCCAGAAGTAGTTAAGAACATCTTTTCCCAGTTCGCCACTCCTCAAGTGGACTTGTTCACTTACTCAGAAAATGTTCAATGCCTGCAAGTTTGCGTTCTCCAGTAACTGTTGAGGGGAGGCTTGGTGGACACGTTTCATTTGAAGTGGAACTTTCAGCTGCACTATGCGTTTCCCACTATACCCTTGATTCAACGGGTTCTAAGGAAGATTCGCCAAGACAGGGCCCAAGTCATTCTCATCGTCTCAGATTGACGGAGAAGTGTGTGATATGTAGACATCCTGCGCTTCTCCGCGTTTCTTCGGCTCCGCCTGCCTGTCATTCAGACCGGACCTTCTCTCTCAGTCATGGGAATGGTTCTGCACCCCAATCTCTGGGACCTCCATATACATGCTTGGAAATTGAGTGGGGACAACAGAGCTCCTTTCAGCTGTCACTGCAGGTGGTAGACGTCCTCTTCGTTTGCCCCTTCACTAAGATGGTCTATTCCGGCAGATGGGGCAACTTAGTTGCATGGTATAAGGACAATGAAGTGGATCCCTTGCAGGCCAAGTTATGTGTTGTGGTTTTCGCTTTCCTTGGCTCTGAGAGGTTGTGCTATTGGCACTGTAAAAGGTTATTTAGCCTCCTTGTCTGCTATCCTCTGTCTTGTCGGATTATCCATCCCTGTTTAAGTCTCATATCGCCATGCGTTTCCTTAAGGAATAGCCAATCATTTTTAGCAAAACTTTCATGGATAGACTAACAACGTCACATTTCTCAAAAAAATAAAGCATTTTGTTCCTCTAAATAAAAATCCTCCCGAAGTGCCTAAGGGTGAATGAACCATGTCGAAATTCTTTCACGTGGGGATAGAAAATGAGGAAGGTTCTGTCCAGACTCAGCTGGTGTCTAGGACATTGCCTCCGGGCGCTGTGCCTCCGAAGTCTGCTCGCTCTCGTTAAATGGCTCCAATGTGCCTTCCTGCTGCTGCTTTGCTTCACTCGCCTACCAATTGGGGAGGCCGCCCCCATGCCCCGAGAACTCCAGTTCCCGCCGAGGTTTTCCATGCGGGCAGGCCACCCATGGCCTCGGCCGCCCAAACTACCTGCTCCTCGGAGCCACTGGTGTGTGCTGGGGGCCGTAGTGCTCAGCGTACTCTCCCCTGATGCCGGCCTGCTCTCATTCAAGGGCCCTGCTTTGGCGGCTGACCCCCGCTCTGCTTCTCTCACCTTCTGATTGGGGAGGCCACCCCCATGCCCAGGGGACTCCGGTGCCCGTCGAGGTCTTCCACGCAGCCAGGCTGCCAAGGCTCCGCTCATGGCCTCTGCTGTCCAGTCTCCCTACCCCCTCGGCCACCCAGTCTCACCACCTCCCCGGAGCCGCTAGTGAGCACTGGGGGCTGCATTGCCCAGCGTGTGCCCCCCTCTCCCCCCTTGTTGATTCATGCCCCAGCACCTCCAAAGGCCTCACCAGGTTCCATGCAGGTCCAGCCGCCGAGATACAGTATGATCGTGCCTCTGCTGCCAGTCTTCGCCTCACTGGTAGCGCCGTCCCTGGCCGCCACTTCCATCCCCACTCACTGTTCTTGTTCTGTGTGCCATTCAGGATAGTTTTCTGGCATCAGTGAGCCAGATGCCTCAGGATTGCAATCAGGATTACTGTATGCCGGCCGTTGCTGTGCGAGACGCGTCTAGTCGCCCATGTTCTTAGGCCACGCCCCAATGATAAAACACTTGGAGGCATGGGTCGGTGCAGTGAACATTACAGTGGAAACTCCTGTTAAACCTTCCAGTTCACTGGCTATCTTGGGGAGATATAACCCACAAAGGTGGAGAATGGTATTGCATCTGAAAGAGACACGTTAGTGACAGATTCCTTACCTTAGAATATCCCCAGGCGTCAGGCTGGATCCGGAAAGTTTTTGCGTAGCAGTACCCTTGCGCGTCGGTAGGCGGCGTCGTGCGGCTCCGCGTCCGTCGTCGGCGTCGTGATCGCCGGGATGACGTCGCGGGCAGTACTTAGACGCCGCCCCTGCGCGCTGACGTCAGTTCTTCTTTTTCCGCGCCAGCAAACGCAGATCCGGGAAGAGCAGTGCCCTAGTCATTTTTTGACTAACTTTTTTGGTGAATTTTTTCACTGTTTCTTCGAATCGACTCCAAGGTGTCGTAGGGATGCCCGGCTTTAAACGTTGCGACGCCTGTGCTCGGATGATGTCCATCACAGACCCGCATCTGGAGTGTCTCTTCTGCTCTCGGCCGAGGCCACGACACGAAGTCGTGTTCCGACTGCCGGGCCCTCAACCCGAAAGCTTTGCGAGAGCGGTCTCGAAAGCTCCTCGAGGCCCGGCAGTCGGCTCCGCGCCATTCCAAGCCCCGGTCGCGTGAGAGGTCGAGGGGTCGGTCGCGGAGTCCTCACCGGTCGTCGGGATCCAAGTCTTGGTCGTCCGGTAAGTCTAAGCACAAGAAGTCCAAAAGCATCATCGCTCTAGGACTTCGCCTCGCCGGTCTCGCGACTCGGCTGAGGCCCCTCCCGGCACCGTCCCCGCCCCCGCGGCCCCGGACATGCCTGTGGAGTCGCCCCCGCAATACCCGTCCTTCCCGGGTTCGGGGGCGGATCCGGCCCAAGTACAGGAATTCCTGTCGGCCATGGCCCGCCTCTTCGGGCCTCAAGGTCCCTCCGGTGCGCCTTCGGGCCCCGCGGGCCCTGATGGGGTGCCCCGGCGTCGCCGCCGACTCCGGTCCCGGCGTCGCTCGTGCCTCCAGCCTCGATCCCGGCTCCGACTTCGGCCCCGGCCTCGATCCCGGCTCCGGTGGTACCGCAACCCCCATCGACGCCGGTCGACCTGACCACGCCTCCGCCGGCGCCGATGTCTCCGGTGCCGTTCCTGACGCCGCCCGGGGCTCCAGGCGGCGTCGTCCCCATGTACTCTCCGGCTACGGACATGGAGCCGGACCGACGTCGCTCGACGCCGGTTCCGGCGCCGATGGGACCTTGGGTCCCAAATGTCCCTCCTCCTCCTTATTTTGAACCGGAGGAGGACCAGGAGGACTGGGAGGGGTCTGAGCTGAGGACCCTCTGGCACAGCAGTGTCAGTATGATGAGGACTGGGCAGAGGAACTAGGGGATGCCAGTGGTCTAGATACTTCCCCTGACACTGGCATGCTGTCTCCTCCCGTGGCTACGGAGGAGGGAGCCAATTTTGCAACGGTGTTGCGTAGGGCAGCTGGAGCCTTACATCTCCGACTCCCTACGGTGACGGTCAAGACTAATCTCTTGACAGAAGTGCTTCAGCCGGCGGCCTCCTCCTTGGAGACTGTGCTGCCGTTTAACGATGCACTTACTGACGTTCTTTTGGGCGCCTGGTCCAAGCCCAACACAGGGGCTCCTGTGGATAGGAACGTGTCCCGACGCCATCGCCCAGCTCCGGGCGACCCCTTGTTTCTCTCTGTCCACCCCACTCCTGAGAGCTTGGTTGTCCAAGCCTCCGCTTCCCAAACCGCCTTCCCTACCGCCCCTCCGGATAGGGAATCCAAACGCCTGGATCAATTTGGGAAGAAGGGTTTTTCTTCCTCCAGTGCTGGCTTGCGGTCCATCAACACCGCTTGTCTTTTGGGCCGATATACCCACTCCTTGTGGGATTCGGTGGCGACTGTTTTGCCCCAGTGTTCTGAGGAGGTCCAGACACTGCTTTCCCGCGCCATTGCGGAAGGAAGGGATGCGGCCAAATACACCATACGATGTGGCCTTGATACCGCCGACTCGCTGGGCAGATCTATTGCAACGACGGTGGCGCTGCGTCGCCACGCCTGGCTGAGAACCACTGGTTTTTCAGGGGATGTCCAGAATACTCTCATGGACATGCCCTTTGATGGAGTCGGTCTTTTTGGTTCCAAAGCAGACCATGCGTTGGAGCGCTTTAAGGACTCACGGGCTACTGCCAAGTCCCTGGGCCTTTCTGCTACACGCCCTCCGCTACCTTCTGCTTTTCGCCCCTATCGTGGCCACGGAAGGGGCGCCCAGTCACGTCAGCAGCCCAGCCACCGGCCCGCGCAGCAGGCGTCTTCGCGTGGCCGAGGACGTGGATACCGCCGTGGCGGTTCGGGCAACCAGCGTGCGGGTCAGGCCACCACCTCCAACCCGTCCGCGGCCTCCAAGCCCTCCTAGTCCCTCCTTTCAGGTGCACAGCACGCCAGTAGGGGGCAGGGTCCGCCATCACCTTCACCACTGGCGTCTCATCACCTCGGACAGGTGGGTCTTGGACATTGTCCGAAGGGGCTACTCCCTCCCCTTCGAGACCACCCCCCCAGCCATGCCACCTCAATTCCACCGCATGTCAGGGGATCACTTGGTGCTTCTACAGAAGGAAGTCACGGCCCTCTTGGCCAAGAGGACCATCGAGCATGTTCCGACCCCAGACGTAGGGCGTGGTTGCTACTCCCACTACTTTCTGGTGCCCAAAAAGGACAAGGAGGACATGCGTCCTATCTTGGACCTCCGGAACGTCAATCGCTTCCTCCGGAAGGAGAAGTTCAAGATGCTCACCCTAGCTCAGGTCTTGACTGTCCTAGACCCTGGAGACTGGTTGGTAGCGTTGGACTTGCAGGACGCCTATTTCCACATCCCCGTCCTGCCGGCCCACCGGCGTTACCTTCGGTTCACGGTAGGCCTCGAGCATTTTCAGTTCACCGTGCTCCCCTTTGGCCTTACCAGTGCCCCTCGGGTGTTCAAGAAAGTGATGGCGGTGGTCGCAGCTCATCTGCGCCGGGCAGGGGTTTCAGTCTTCCCCTACCTCGACGACTGGCTGCTGAAGGCGGGCTCGTCCCAGGCAGTCGTCTCCCACCTCCAGACTACGGCCGAACTCCTGCACTCGCTGGGGTTCTCCATCAATGTGCCGAAGTCACATCTGATTCCTTCTCCACAGCTCCTTTTCATCGGAGCAGTTCTGGACACGACGCAGTTTCGGGCCTATCCTCCCGAACGGCGAGTCCGGGATATTCAGGCTATGATTCCGATCTTTCAGCCTTTATCCTGGGTTTCGGTACGGATGACCCTGAGGCTGCTGGGCCTCATGGCCTCCTGCATCCTGCTAGTCGATCATGCCAGATGGCATATGCGGGCTCTGCAGTGGGACCTGAAGTTCCAGTGGGCGCAGCACCAGGGCAACCTGTCCGATCACGTCCAGATCTCGGAGGGGACTGCAAAACAGTTGCAGTGGTGGCTCTCGAACCGGCAATGGGTCATGGGCAGATCCCTCTCCCTTCCCCAGCCAGAGCACACAGTTGTGACGGACGCGTCCCTTCTGGGATGGGGCGGTCACATGGGAGAGGCGGAGATCAGAGGCCTCTGGTCTCCGGCGGAGTCCCGGCTCCATATCAACCTTCTGGAGCTCCGGGCGATCCGACTTGCACTCAAGGCATTCCTTCCCTCTGTCAAAGGGAAAGTAGTGCAGGTGTTCACAGACAACACAACCGCCATGTGGTACTGCAACAAACAGGGCGGGGTGGGGTCGTGGACCCTCTGTCAGGAGGCTCTGCGCCTCTGGACATGGCTGGAACATCAGGGCATGTTCCTGATGGTTCAACACCTGGCAGGTTCCCTGAACGCCAGGGCGGACGAACCTCAGCCGCAGGTGCATGATGGATCACGAATGGCGTCTTCACTCGGAGGTGGCGCAAGGACTCTTTCTACAGTGGGGAGAGCCTTGGTTAGATCTATTCGCCACCGAAGAGAACGCGCAATGTCATCAGTTCTGCGCGTTGGAATTTCCAAGGCGGCACTCGCTCGGCGACGCTTTTCGTCACGAGTGGAGTTGCGGTCTATTGTACGCCTTTCCGCCTATACCACTTCTACCCAGAGTGTTGAAGAAGATTCGGCACGACCGGGCCCAAGTGATTCTTGTGGCTCCGGACTGGGCTCGAAGAGTTTGGTATCCCGAGCTACTCAGTATGAGCGTGGATCCCCCGATCCGTCTGCCTCTTCGGGAGGATCTTTTGTCGCAGCAGCAGGGGACGGTCCTCCACCCGAACCTGTCCAGTCTACACCTGCTTGCGTGGAGATTGAGCGGCGGCAGTTGATTCCTTTCGACTTGTCTCCCGAAGTTTGTGATGTGATTCTGGCAGCCAGGCGTCCCTCCACTAAGGTGGTATACGCCTGCAGGTGGAACAAATTTGTGGCATGGTGCACAGCAAAGGCTGTGAATCCCCTTTCTGCCCCTCTTTCTGAGGTCCTTCTGTTCCTTCTTTCTCTGGCCCAACAGGGTTCTGCCCTGGGTACCATCAAGGGTTATCTTTGTGCTATCTCGGCCTTCCTCAGGCTCCCTGATCAGCCCTCCCTTTTCAAGTCCCCTGTTGTTAACAGGTTCTTAAAAGTCATTACACACCTCTTCCCTCCTGTTCCGTTTGTAATGCCTCAGTGGGACTTGAACTTGGTTCTTACCTTTTAATGTGCGCTCCCTTTGAGCCTCTACATAACTGTCCTCTTCGTCTTCTGACTCTGAAGACAGCCTTTCTGGTGGCCATCACCTCCGCTCGGCGGGTGAGTGAGCTCCAGGCTCTCTCTTGCAAACCTCCCTTTCTGTCTGTTCATCCAGACAAGGTTGTTCTTCGGACGCGTCCGTCCTTCTTGCCAAAGGTGGTTACTGCCTTCCACATTGGGCAGACCATCACTTTGCCTACCTTCTTTTCGCCTCCTTCCAGAGAGGAAGAGAGGCTCCACCGTCTGGACCCAAAACGTGCGCTCTCCTTCTATATCGACCGCACAAAACACTTCCGGGTGGATGACCAGCTCTTTGTTGGCTACGTGGGCGCCAAAAAAGGTCAGGCGGTGCACAAGAGAACCATCTCCCGCTGGGTTACCTTGTGCATCAAGACCTGCTATTCTTTGGCTAAGAAGGGGCCTCCTGTTGGGCTGCGTGCCCATTCCACCAGGGCAACGGCTGCTACCACGGCCTTGGGCCGAGGTGTTCCGCTGCCGGTTATCTGTCAGGCAGCTACGTGGGCCTCGCTGCACACGTTTACAAAGCATTACTGCCTTGACAGTCAGGTCCGGAGGGACGGCTTCTTTGGCCGTTCTGTCCTCCAGGACTTCCTTGTCTGATCTTTGTTCGCAGACCCACCACCGGGGTTGGTATTGCTGGGGTATCTATTCTAAGGTAAGGAATCTGTCACTAACGTGTCTCTTTCAGATGCACAAGTTACTAACTTGTGTAACGATATATCTGTAAGAGACAGTAGTTAGTGACAGATTCCTTACCGCCCGCCCATCCTCCCCGTTCTGCGAACTGATTTCTAGGGTTAAGGACATCCCTTTCAGGGCCCTAGTATTTTTCAGACACCTATGTCAGCTTCTTGCATGGCTCTGCGTTCCTGGCGCGGAAAGTCGTGTACAGAACTGACGTCAGCGCGCAGGGGCGGCGTCTAAGTACTGCCCGCGACGTCATCCCGGCGATCACGACGACGGACGCGGAGCCGCACGACGCCGCCTACCGACGCGCAAGGGTACTGCTACGCAAAAACTTTCCGGATCCAGCCTGACGCCTGGGGATATTCTAAGGTAAGGAATCTGTCACTAACTACTGTCTCTTACAGATATATCGTTACACAAGTTAGTAACTTGTGCTTTGCATCCAATTAAAGAGAACAGAACGTCTGAGGAGGTTATTCTGCCTGAGGATGTGCTGCCTACATTATCAACAGAGCTAGAAACCGAGCTGGCAGCCAGTTAGTGAATGGAGTGATCGGTACTTTGTTCAGACCTGAAGTTCGGGTGAGAGTTTAGCATGTCATTTGTCAGAAGTCCCATATGGCATCGCTTCAGAACATCACCTGTCACCAAAAATGAAGTTTTCTTAGCTTCATTGAAGTCTAGAAGATGCTATTCCTTTCAGATTCCAAGAGGTGGGGCCCCATTTCAAGCCAAGGGTCTTAATCGTATCAGTTCTACCATTAACTTTGCAAACCTCTTCAGCCATCAACTTTACCAGCAGCAAAGTCAGCCAACCAGGTTGAACAGCGCACACAGTCGTTCTATTCGAAGAATGAGCCCAAACAAACCTAACCCCATCCAAATCTTCCCCCATTTCCTTCTCTCTACCAGGAGCAGGATCTTCTAGCACTTCAAGGCCTGAAATGCAGTCACTTCTGACAGACGGGTTCTGAAGATCATTTAATTTAGCCATAAATTAGAATTCCCAAGCATTGCTCTGAAACCTCTTCAGTCACTGTTATTGTGTCAGATCCCTCAGTATCAACATCTGGGTCACAGGGGCAAAGGCGGTATTGTCTCTATGCAACTAGAGTGTTTGTATCGCAACATAGCCAGCTTTAAAGGTTGTGAAAATCCTAACCCTAAACTGAGACTAAGCAAGATTCCCAAACAAATTATTGTTAAACAGGAGTATTGCGAATTTTAAAATGGATGTGTTAATATCTTTTTGAAGTTAACATCTTTTTGATGTTTCCGCTGGTTACATTCATTACATTGTGATTGTGTGTGCAGTTTTGACATTGATTGCCATCAAGTAGTCCTCCCGGACAATGTGATGAGTGCTGTAACATTCTTCTGTAAAGACCAGCTTAGTATTTCATACTTATAAGAAAGAATTCCTTTATTGGGATAGCACATCCTGTCGTGAGATAGAGTTGAGCAACCTGCAACTGGCTGTGATCTTCTTGTTAATGGCCCTTCATTTGTCCTGTTTGTAGCTCTGACGACTTCCAAATGGAACACAGAGAAGAGGGTGGTGGAGTGCAAGGGAGAATTTCCAAAGCCATATTCTGGAGTGTTTGCTTATATGTCTCCCCACACTCTCTTATGAAGCTGATGAAAGAAAGCTGTACGCCTAACGTCATGGTTCCAGCATGGCAAGGCTGGACTCGTATGTGGATCTCTAAAGGTTATCAACTTCAAGGCACATCCTCCCTTCCTGAACAAGGACTGTGGTCATATTCTTCACCACAGCGTGCCTTCCTTATAGCTGACTGCTTGGCTCCTGGGGACTTTGGATCCCTAGACATACCCTGCAAGTGTTGTCAAAGCAAAATCCAAATCTAAAGTCTATACTTTTAAGTGGAAAGTTTATTACTTTAGACCTGGAAAAGAGCTTTAACCCCATCAGTGAACCCTCATCATATTCTACCTTACCTGCTACTTTTAATAAAGCTAGGGCTTAAGAACCTAAAAACCAGAATCCAACTAATGGCGATTTTTCTCTTTAGGAAGAAACTGAAATCAGTTTTTGTTTTGATGTCACAGACTTTTGTTTCTGAATCTGAAATGATCAGCTAAGAGGTTTCTCTACTCTTTAGATATCACAAGATCTCTAAACCTTTACTGGGAGAGAAACGACAGATTAGCATATCGCTATTTAAAAGATTATCAAAGGGATAGACATTTTCCCTTGACTGTGGCTTTCATAGGTTTATCTCTGCAACGGAGGAAGACCTTTCTACTAGACTGAGAACGAGTTCTTTCAAAGGAATGCCAGGGATGGTGCTTCTCTTTGCTGTTGTCACTCTCTGAGGCATCTGCAAAGCAGCAGCCTGGAAATGTGTACTTCTTTACAAAGCACTACAGCGTGGACGTTCAGGCCAAATCAGAAAACATAGCGGAAAAGGCATATCTTTCATTTATGGGTTAGCCTAATTCCTGCCTCCTGCTATTTATTCTGCTGCTGGTTGACAGTCTTAATTCATGTAAGTGATTCTGTGCAGGATCCGTTGCTGTGGAAGAAATGGCCACCTGTAAGTGCAGTTCTCCAGTGCTGGTATCATTCATAGATTCACATGCAACCTCTTCCCCTTACTAAATGCTGTCAGTTAACTCTCACTACTGATGCTCTTAAAAACGTTGCTCTGGTTGATTCCTGAGGTAGAAGAATTGTTCGCTCTCAGTCTCATACTGTACTGAGGAGGCCTCGGCAAAATTGGAATTACGGGGATGTAATTTATGTATGTAATTTTATGCAAGATTGTGCCATATCACGCAATTTTGCAGAGAAATTTTAATTCACGATGAATAGTTTGGGTAATTTTTTAACTCAACGGCATTTCAGGTAGATCATTCGGGTAATTTTTGAGCGCAAAAGTACAAATCTGAATGCAGACAGCAGTGTTTTCAACGCAAGCAGCAGTTCCTTTAATGTGGGCAGTCAACAAACTTTGCAGGTAGATTTTTACCCAAGAGGACCGTTCGGGTAATGTTAGCGTGCAAAACTACAAATTTGAATTACTGCGGCAGCGTTTTGAACGCAAGCAACAGGAAATCAACGCAAAATTACATTTTTGAGTTGAAAATGTACCTGAATTGTCCCTTTGGCTAATTTCCGGACTGTGAGATGCACTTTGCATGACTACCCATCAGTTCGTGTAATTTTGTGGTAATTTCACGTAGTTACGCTACAGTAAATTATGCTCGTTTTGCACACCCCTAGTGCTAAGTACTATTAGAAAATAGATTCTCATTCTGCTGATAGAGAATAATTCAAGCCTGCAAATCTGTAAAAGATGACAATGCTGGACAGCTGCACTTACCAGTAATATTTTCTTTTTACGGGTCACAAGGTCTGCTGTGCTTGTGTTGTTTTGTAATAAAAATGATAATGAATGACATTGATTTAGTTTTTTTTTTTCCCTAGACAAGCTCATATCTATATTATTGCTGGAGCATGTTTGGCATTGGGTTTTCGATTTGCTGGCTCAGCAAACACATCAGCATTTAACTGCTTGGTAAGAAAAGGCTGATGTACATAGTTTTCTACGTTTAATAGGTTTCTATACTTTCTTCTCACTTTTTGCTGCGTCCTCTCTTCTGCCCTCTCTCTGTAGTGCAAGTTTGCAAAAGATTTCATTGAGTGCTTGTCAACTGCTGCTGCAACTATTGTAAGTATTTATTTTTAAAATGCTTTTGTAACAAAATTGTGAAATTTGTATTTGTAAAATTATTTTTAATGGGTTATGATGTCGTTGTATGTCACTTTTGGCATCCAAATCTCTGATACAATATAATGGAGTGTTGCATGTTTTCTAATATTTTGACTCCCTCTCCATGTCATCAATTTGACTGCAACATTTTCACAAAGTTCTCTATCCTTCAGAGATTATGCCAAGGATATTAGTGGTTATGTTTCGTAATGTGTAGTTGTAAAGGACACTATCGCCTGTGCAGGTGTGTGTGCCTAGCCATGCCTAGGGTAGGTTGATTAGATGAAAAGCCAGGTATTCAGCTTCATGTGGAATTCAAGAAGAAGGGTCGAGACTCTGATATGGAGCTTTCAGAGAGATGTAAGAGAATACCTGTCTTGCTTATCTGGTTCTTTGTACGAGTACGATGTGTGCCAGTCCTGCAGAGCATAGGTATGTGGGCAGTTGGTGTAAGGAGTTGTGACTTTTCAGGTGTGTGTGTGTGTGTGTGTGTGTGTGTGTGTGTGTGTGTGTGTGTGTGTGGTGTGTGTGTGTGTGGTGTGTGTGTGTGTGTGGTGTGTGGTGTGTGGTGTGTGGTGTGTGGTGTGTGGTGTGTGTGTGGTGTGTGTGGTGTGTGTATGTGTCGGGAGCCAGCGGAGCTCACTGAAGATTGGTGTGATATGAGGTCTGTGTGTGAAGTTGAGAATGAGCCTGGCTGCGGAGTTCTGGAAGGTTTGTAGTCTGCTGGTAAGTTGCTTCGTGATTATGAGGTAGAGGGTGCTCCTGTGGTCCAACTTGCTGGTGTTTAGGGTGAGGGTGACAATTTTTCTGGTGCTGCTTGGGAGCTATTTGAAGATTTTCCGCAGCATCTATAGGGTGTGGAAGCAGGATGCAGTGACACATTGATTTCTGCGGTCTTGTCCAGTTATCTGTCGATGAGGATTCTGAGGTTCCTGGCATGGATGCTAGGTGTGGGTAGGAGTTCAGCTGGCCGGCCACTAGTTGGAGGCCCTTAGCTAGTTTCTATTTTCAAAGATCGCTACTTCTGTCTTGTTGGTGTCAGGCTTGAGAAAGTTGGCTTTGGTCATGCAGGTGGTGAATTTGTTTCTTGAATTAGGGCTCTCATCCGAGAGGGGAGAGTATGAGTTGCGTGCCATCGGGAGAGGATTTTTAAGATATGTACATGGATGCCGTTGGCCAGATGCGTTGAAGAGGGTGGAGCTGAGCAATGAATCGTGAGACACTCCACAGATTAGTTTACTGGCTTCTGAGGAATAAGGTGATGGGCTGACAGCTTGGTTGTCTGGTAAAAATGAGCAAATCCAGTAAAGAGCGGGTACTTGGATGCCAATCTCACACACGCGCCTGATGAGGATGGGGTGCAATACCATATCTCTGCAGGGAGGTGCAGGAGAATGAGGCCTGCTGTGTCTCCTCTGTCCAGGATCATGTAGTTGTCGTCTGTGACTGTGAAGAGTGCTTTTTCTGTACTATAGCTGAGTCTGAATCCAGACTGCATTGTGTTGAGGAACTGTTTGTTGCTGAGGTGGTCGTTGAGGCATTGATTTGATAAGTTTCTCTAACACCTTGTGGGGGTATGGTAGGAAGAAAGGAGTTGGCTCTATAGTTAAAGAGACTGGAGGGGTCAATGGATGGTTTCTTGAGCAGGGGATGACAATGGTGTGTTTCCAGGAGTCAATGGAGGTGTTGAGAATGGGTGTTTGTGCTTCACTGATCAGTAGGAGCCCTTTGGTATAGGAGAGGTGGTGGCAGGATTCACATGCGGCCTCTGAGTGGATGGCCTTAATGGGTCGCCGGTGGGCTATGAGGTGAGGGTTCATTCTTTGGCCATGATGCGAAGTTGCGCTGCGACAGTGACGGAGTCTGGTTGAGGATTGAAATTGGCATATATGGAGGCAATTTTGTTACAGAAGAATTCTGTGAGCTTATTACAAAGGTCTTGTTGCGGGGGTCATGTTGCTGGAGGTGGCAGGAGGTGCGGTGAAATCTTTGATGGCAAAGATGTCCTTGCTGCTGTTTGTGTGGGTACCGATGGGGTCTGCAATAGCTGTATGCTTCATGTTGCATATCTGCTGGTGGCATATGCACTGGAAGCAGGGGTGATGAGGGTGCGGCAGCAACCCAAAAATAAACATGCTGAAGTTCGAAGGTAAATGAACAATAAAAAAGCCTTTAAATTGTTTTTGTCTTGTCACATGTGTTATGCGTTCAAAGATAGAGGTGAAATATCAGGCTGCCTCTTCTGACAAATTGCTGCTTATTCTTTTACATTGTGATTAGTGTTTAATTTATTTCTCTGACTTCAGAGTTAGAAGATTTTTAAAGCAAATTATCTGACAATCTTGCTGGAACACAGGGAGTGTAAAAGGAAAGGCTATAGGATGTCAGGGTTTTTGTTTTTTTACAACTTTTATAACACGGCAACATTTAAATACATGTAATTGAACTGTACAAATATTTCAAAACATATCCGCATTTAGGAAAACAAATATAATTCTGTAATTCAAACAATTGCTTTGTAATTCTGAAGCATGATGAAAACAAAGATTTAATAAGATAAACGCAAACCAAGACACTGGTGATGCAAAAATGATAAATATTTCCTGGAACTCGCTTTTCACACATTATCGTTTGTGTGCTTTATAATTTTGTTTTCATCAGTAAAACTCCATGTCGGTGAGCATTTTGTTGACATTTCAATGGAAAAAGTGTTTTCTGTAAATGACAATGCACTACCACACCATGTCTTAGTAATATATTTGCAACAGTGGGTTCCAAAATGCACCACTGGTTACATACCACCCACTAACCACAAACCTGCTGAATGGATATGGTTCATTTGCTGTACTTGTTCTTTGTGTGTCATTTGAATTTTGCTCGGGTTGGTGCGCAGAGAGGACTGAAGCCCCGTCCTCTTGGGTGATGCTTTTCCAATGCGGCGGGCGGGTATGGTGGTATCTGAAAGAGACACGTTAGTGACAGATTCCTTACCTTAGAATATCCCCAGGCGTCAGGCTGGATCCGGAAAGTTTTGCGTAGCAGTACCCCTGCGCGTCGGTAGGCGGCGTCGTGCGGCTCCGCGTCAGTCGTCGGCGTCGTGATCGCCGGGATGACGTCGCGGCCAGTACTTAGACGCCGCCCATGCGCGCTGGCGTCAGTTCTTTCTTTTTCCGCGCCAGTAAGCGCAGATCCGGATTGAGCAGTGCCCCAGTCATTTTTTGATGGCGTATTTTTTGAGACATTTTTGCCCAGGTTTTCGAGTCGTTTCGACTCCAAGGTGTCAGTAGGGATGCCCGGCTTCAAGCCATGCGAGGTCTGTAATCGCATGATGTCGATTACGGATCCGCTCCGTGAGTGTCTCTTCTGCCTGGGGCGCGACCACGAACCCAAGTCGTGCCCCGAGTGTCGGACCCTCGCTCCGAAGGCTTTGCGAGAGCGGTCTCGAAAGCTTCTCGAGGCCCGGCACTCGGCTCCGCGCCGCTCGAGGTCCCGGGAGAGGTCGAGGGGCCGGTCGCGGAGTCGTCGACATTCGTCGGGGTCGAAGTCTTCGTCTTCAGGTAAGGCGAAGCACAAGAGGTCTAAGAAGCGTCGCTCTAAGACCTCCCCTCGCCGGTCTCTCGACTCGGCTGAGGGTCCAGTTGGTACCGCCCCCGCGGCTCCGGGGGTTCCCAAACAGTCAACGCCGGCCTACCCGACTGTTCCGGGTCCGACGTCGACTCCGGCCGACATCCAAGACTTCTTGTCGGCCATGGCTCGCATCTTCGGGCCTAAGGGTTACCCCGGTGCGCCTTCGGGCCCCGCGGGCCCCAGTTGGAGTCCTCCTTCGGCACCACCGGCGGCTCCGGCGGCTCCGGCGGCTCCGGCCCCGGCGCCGCAGGACCCCCCCGGATCCAGGCCTGGATCCCGGTCGACGCCGGTTGACCTAATAACACCTCCACCGGCGCCGACCTCCCCGGTACCATTCACGGCGCCGTCCGAGGCCCCGGGCGGCGCCGCCCTCATGTTCTCCCCGGAACCGGACACGGAGCCGGATCGACGACGCCGATTCCGACGCCGATGGGACTTTTCTTCCCTCATGTCCGCCCTCCATACTTTTCACCTGTTTTGGAGGACGAGGAGGACTGGGAGGGGTCAGAAGACCCTCTCACAGCTCAATGTGAGCCTTATCAGGACTGGGCTGAGGAACTGGGTGATGCCAGTGGCCTGGACACCTCTCCAGACCTTGGCATGCTGTCTCCTCCTTTCGTGGCTATGGAGGAGGGAGCAAGTTATGCAACGGTGTTGCGTAGGGCGGCCGCGGCCTTGCGCTTCGAGCTCCCTACAGTGGCTGTCAGGACTAACCTCCTGACGGAAGTGCTTCAGCCGGCAGCTACCTCTTCGGAGCCACTGCTGCCGTTCAACGACGCACTTTCTGACGTTCTTTTGGGCACCTGGTCCAGGCCCACCACAGGGGCTCCTCTGGACAGGAACGTAGCCCGACGCCATCGCCCGGCCCCGGGTGACCCCTTGTTCCTCTCCCAACACCCCACCCCGAGAGCTTGGTTGTCCAAGCCTCTACCTCTCAGAGCGCCTTCCCTACGGCTCCGCCGGACAGGGAATCCAAAAACTGGACCAATTTGGGAAGAAGATTTTTCTTCCTCCAGTGCTGGCTTGCGGTCCGTGAACACCGCTTGCCTTTTGGGCCGTTATTCCCACTCTCTGTGGGATTCGGTGGCGCAGGTGCTGCCTAAGTGTCCTGAGGAGGTCCAGACACTGCTCTCCCGTGTTATTGCAGACGGGAGGGACGCGGCTAAGTTCACAATCCGATGTGGCCTTGACACCGCTGACTCGCTGGGTAGATCGCTTGCTGCGACAGTGGCGCTGCGCCGTCACGCCTGGCTGAGGACCACTGGTTTCTCGGGTGATGTCCAAAACACCCTTATGGACATGCCCTTCGATGGTATCCGCCTTTTTGGCAATAAGGCAGACAGCGTGCTGGAGCGCTTTAAGGACTCGCGGGCTACGGCCAAGTCCTTGGGCCTCTCCGCCTCGCGCCCTCCGCAGCAGTCTGCTTTTCGCCTCTTTCGTGGCCACGGAAGGGGCGCCCAGTCACGTCCATTGCCCAGCCACCGGCCCGCGCAGCATGCGCCTTCGCGTGGCCGAGGACGTGGCTCCCGCCGAGGCGGGTCGGGTAACCAGCGTGCGGGTCAGTCCACAACCTCCGCCTCGTCCGCGGACTCCAAACCCTCCTAGTCCATCCTTTCAGGTCCACAGCACGCCAGTGGGGGGGCAGGGTCCGCCATCACCTTCCCCACTGGCGCACCATCACATCGGACCGGTGGGTTTTGGACATTGTCCGAAGGGGCTACTCCCTCCCCTTCGAGACTACCCCCCCAGCCATGCCACCTCAATACTTCCGCATGTCAGGGGATCACTTAGTGCTTCTTCAGCAGGAAGTTGCAGCCATCTTGGCCAAGGGGGCCATCGAGCGGGTTCCGACCCCAGAAGTAGGGCGTGGTTGCTATTCCCACTACTTTCTGGTGCCCAAAAAGGACAAGTAGGACATGCGTCCTATCTTGGACCTCCGGAACGTCAATCGCTTCCTCCGGAAGGAGAAGTTCAAGATGCTCACCCTAGCTCAGGTCTTGACTGCCCTCGACCCCGGAGACTGGATGGTAGCGTTGGACTTGCAGGACGCATATTTTCACATCCCCGTCCTGCCGGCCCACCGGCGTTACCTGCGGTTCACGGTAGGCCTTGAGCACTTTCAGTTCACCGTGCTTCCCTTTGGCCTTACCAGCGCCCCTCGGGTGTTCACGAAAGTGATGGCGGTGGTCGCAGCTCATCTGCGCCGGGCAGGGGTTCCAGTCTTCCCCTACCTCGACGACTGGCTGCTGAAGGCGGGCTCGTCCCAGGCAGTCGTCTCCCACCTCCAGACTACGGCCGAACTCCTGCACTCGCTGGGGTTCTCCATCAACGTGCCGAAGTCGCACCTGATTCCTTCTCCACAGCTCCTTTTCATCGGAGCAGTTCTGGACACAACGCAGTTTCGGGCCTATCCTCCCGAACGGCGAGTCCAGGATATTCAGGCTATGATTCCGATCTTTCAGCCTCTATCCTGGGTTTCGGTACGGATGACCCTGAGGCTGCTTGGCCTCATGGCCTCCTGCATCCTGCTGGTCGATCATGCCAGATGGCATATGCGGGCTCTGCAGTGGGACCTGAAGTTCCAGTGGGCGCAGCATCAGGGGAACCTGTCCGATTATGTCCAGATCTCGGAGGGGACTGCACGACAGTTGCAGTGGTGGCTTTCGAACCGGCAATGGGTCACGGGCAGATCCCTCTCCCTTCCCCAGCCAGAGCACAAGGTTGTGACGGATGCGTCCCTTCTGGGATGGGGCGGTCACATGGGAGAGGCGGAGATCAGAGGCCTCTGGTCTCCGGCGGAGTCCCGGCTCCATATCAACCTTCTGGAGCTCCGGGCGATCCGACTTGCACTAAAGGCATTCCTTCCCTCTGTCAAGGGGAAGGTAGTGCAGGTGTTCACAGACAACACCACCGCCATGTGGTACTGCAACAAACAAGGCGGGGTGGGGTCGTGGACCCTATGTCAGGAGGCTCTGCGTCTCTGGACATGGCTGGAACATCAGGGCATTTTCCTGATGGTTCAACACCTGGCAGGTTCCCTGAACGCCAGGGCGGACGAACTCAGCCGCAGGTGCATGATGGATCACAAATGGCGTCTTCACTCGGAGGTGGCGCAAGGACTCTTTCTACAGTGGGGAGAGCCTTGGTTAGATCTATTCGCCACCGAAGAGAACGCGCAATGTCATCAGTTCTGCGCGTTGAAATTTCCAAGGCGGCACTCGCTCGGCGACGCTTTTCGCCGCGAGTGGAGTTGCGGTCTGTTGTACGCCTTTCCGCCTATACCACTTCTACCCAGAGTGTTGAAGAAGATTCGGCGTGACCGGGCCCAAGTCATTCTTGTGGCTCCGGACTGGGCTCGAAGAGTTTGGTATCCCGAGCTACTCAGTATGAGCGTCGATTCCCCGATCTGTCTGCCTCTTCGGGAGGATCTTCTGTCGCAGCAGCAGGGGACGGTCCTCCACCCGAACCTGTCCAGTCTCCACCTCTTTGCGTGGAGATTGAGCGGCAGCAGTTGATTCCTTTCGACCTGCCTTCCGAAGTTTGTGATGTGATTCTGGCAGCCAGGCGTCCCTCCACTAAGGTGGTATACGCCTGCAGGTGGAACAAGTTTGTGGCATGGTGCGCAGCAAAGGCTGTGAATCCTCTTTCTGCCCCTCTTTCTGCGGTTCTTCTGTTCCTTCTTTCTCTGGCCCAACAGGGTTCTGCCCTGGGTACCATCAAGGGCTACCTTTGTGCAATCTCGGCCTTTCTCAGGCTTCCTGATCAGCCCTCCCTTTTCAAGTCCCCTGTTGTTAACAGGTTTCTTAAAGGCATTACACACCTTTTCCCTCCTGTTCCGTTTGTGATGCCTCAGTGGGACTTGAACTTGGTTCTTACCTTTTAATGTGCGCTCCCTTTGAGCCTCTCCATAACTGTCCTCTTCGTCTTCTCACTCTGAAGACAGCCTTTCTGGTGGCTATCACCTCCGCTCGGCGGGTGAGTGAGCTCCAGGCTCTTTCTTGCAAGCCCCCCTTTCTGTCTGTTCATCCAGACAAGGTTGTTCTTAGGCCGCGCCCGTCCTTCTTGCCAAAGGTGGTTACTGCCTTCCACATTGGGCAGACCATCACTTTGCCCACCTTCTTTCCGCCTCCGCATCCTTCCAGAGAGGAAGAGAGGCTCCACCGTCTGGACCCAAAACGTGCGATTTCCTTCTATCTGAACCGCACACAACAGTTCCCGGTGGACGACCAGCTCTTTGTTGGCTACGTGGGCGCCAAAAAAGGTCGGGCGGTACACAAGCGGACCATCTCCCGCTGGGTTGTCTTGTGTATCACAGCCTGCTATTTTTTGGCTAAGAAGGAGCCCCCTGTTGGGCTACGTGCCCATTCCACCAGGGCGACAGCCGCCACCACGGCTTTGGGACGTGGTGTCCCATTGCAGGACATTTGTCAGGCAGCTACGTGGGCCTCGCTGCACATGTTTACCAAGCATTACTGCCTTGACAGCCAAGTCCGGAGAGACGGCTTCTTTGGCCGTTCTGTTCTCCGAGACTTCCTCGTCTAATCTTTGTTCGCAGACCCACCACCGGGGTTGGTATTGCTGGGGTATCTATTCTAAGGTAAGGAATCTGTCACTAACGTGTCTCTTTCAGATACACAAGTTACTAACTTGTGTAACGATATATCTGTAAGAGACAGTAGTTAGTGACAGATTCCTTACCGCCCCACCCATCCTCCCCGTTCTGCGAACTGATTTCTAGGGTTAAGGTCATCCCTTTCAGGGCCCTAGTTTTCAGACACCAGTGTCAGTTTCTTGCATGGCTCTGCGTTTCTGGCGCGGAAAGTAGTGTACAGAACTGACGCCAGCGCGCATGGGCGCCGTCTAAGTACTGGCCGCGACGTCATCCCGACGATCACGACGCCGACGACGGATGCGGAGCCGCACGACGCCGCCTACCGACCCGCAGGGGTACTGCTACGCAAAACTTTCCGGATCCAGCCTGACACCTGGGGATATTCTAAGGTAAGGAATCTGTCACTAACTACTGTCTCTTACAGATATATCGTTACACAAGTTAGTAACTTGTGCGTTAAGTCTGTGACGGCGCGAGATGGGTTTGCTATAACTGACGAGGGTGTCGTCTGTCCAACTCATAGTTGCTGGCTTGTCAACTGTGATGTTGATGGAGGAGAAAAGCAGGTCCAATAGGTGTCTGGCAGTGTTCGAGCATTCAGTAACGTGCTGGGTGAGGCAGAGGTTTCAGAGATTAGCTAGAAGGTCCGTAGAGTTTGGGTCAGTGTGGTCTTCTAGGCGAAAGATAAGGTCTTCGAGAGGGTGAAGGTGCTGGCTAGATAATGGCGGGCTGTGGTTGTGAGTGCAGAGTAGCATGGCAGGGTAGCGGTCAGTAGGGGGAGGGGGAGGGTTCCCTAGTGCTGGATGTGGTCCAAGAGTGGACTGACGCAGATGGGCTTGCCTTCGGTCTGTGCGCCTGCTTTACATGTCTACTGTGTGTCTGTGCTGCGTCCGCCATTAAGTAAGTCCTGTAGGTTTGTATTAGTACTGCCATGAATCAGAATCCAGTTAATATTGATAGATCATTATTAAATTGACTACAAGACTTTCCAATTTGGAACTTAATGCATTTCTGAGGATTCTTAATTGTTTCACTGAATAAAAAAGTGTGCGCTAAACAATTTCAGATATTAAATTGTCACAATTAGTGTGTTTATTTGGTACAAAAGCTGTGGAGGCTGAAGCTGTGGCTTGTGCCCCCTGGGTCTGTCCCCAGCTTGGTTGCACCAGTGGGTGGCAAGCCAGCCGCCCTAGGATTTTTTTCCGTTTTTTTTTGTGGTTTTTTGGGAGGCCTCCCCGCTTAATCTTGGCAATGTGAAAGTGGCAAATATTAGCCAGGACCTTGGGCAAGGTTGAGGGAGAAATTAATAAATAACGCCCCTAACTTTTTGCAAGACGGAGAGGCAAAAGCCCTCTGAGGCCTCCCCTCGAGATTTATACTGCATCCTCTCCATTGCAGTTTTTTCTTTAATCTTTCAGAGAAACACTACTTCAATTTCCAGGCTCAGCTTTTATTTTTCTCCAACCTCTGTCTCTGGAGAGACTGAATCTCTTTGAGGAATTAAAGGAATAGTCAGTAACAAAGGGAGGGGCTAAAGGGGAGCCAAGGCACCCAGTGTGGCTGTAGGTAAGGGTGGCATGGCACACAGGGTTTTCAGTGGGAGAGGCATGGGCATTCAGAGGCAGGGGGATGGAGGGACTCGCAGAGGGTCAGGACAGGATGGTACACAGGAGATACAGACAAGAGCTTCAGGGCCACAGAGGAGAGGACACACAAAAGGGCTGCATATAGAGGCTAATGGGGCTGGCGGCAAGCCTGATGCACAGAGGGACTGTAGTGGGGGTGGAGGTGAAAAGATGGGCTGCAGATGATGTGAGCGCACACAGGTACTGCACATGGCAATGCAAAGAGGCACACCACAGGTCTGGAAGGAGCAGGGACTTACCTGGGGGCTGCAGGGTGGCAAAGGAAAGACAGGACGAGCTGGTCCAGCCTTAACCCACGCAGGACTGCTAGGCTAGCAAAGACCATACAAGGTGCAGAAACACAAAAAGCCAACGAGAGGAAATTAGGGATGCTGGGGTGCTAGAGGGAATGGCAGGTCAGTACATAGGCGTGGCAGGTAGTCGGGTGAAGATGGAGGAGTGACAGAAGGACAGAGGCACTTAGAGGAAAAGTAGGGGCAAACAGAGTGGGCTGCAGGAGAGGAGGGGTACACACAGAGATGCAGCATGCATGTGTCAGGGTGGCACATTTGGCCTGCAGTGGTAATAGGGGCTGTGTAGCTGGTGGGTGGCACATAGAAAACAAGAGGGGCAGGTCAGGCACCAAGTGGCTGCTGGGGTGACAGGGCACATGTAGTGGCTGCAGACAGCGGCGTGGCAACTGGAAAATAGGGGACAAACACAGGGCCTGGGAGGAAGGGGAAGCATACACAGGGGCAGTAAGGCAGAAAAGGGTGGGTCAGGCATAAGGACTTTGAGGGCTGAGAGTCACATATAAGGGCTGTAGGAAAAGTGGGCACATAGAAAAGCTACAGTGGCATCAGGGGGCTATAATACAAAGGAGCATCAGAAGCTAGGTAGGACAGCACACAGAAAGCAGGTGAATGGAGGCTCACATGGGTTAGCCAAGGGCTGGGTGGCACTAATAGGGATGCAGAGGAGTCTTTGGACCCACACATAGTGCTGGGGCACACTCTGGGGCACCAGGGATTTGACAGAGTAGCATGTAGGAGTTTCATTTGGGCAGTGTCACAAAGAGGAGCTGAAGGGGTACAGGCAGTGCTTAATTTAAGCCAGTGGTTTTTTCAGTGCTCAACACCGGCACCTAATTGTCAGCACTGGCACGGCACCTAAGACAGTCTTCTACATAGTGGTGGAGTTTGTCTAATTTATAGATGAGCACAACAACAGCTGTTTATTAATTCAATATAAATAAACATGATTATATCTGCTGGCTAAGCCATTGTTATAGTGTTGGCTGGCCTGGAAGAGTCAGAATTGTCACACTTGTAGGAGTGCGATGGTTAGTAGTTGTGTTGGTACTGTCATTGGTAGTGCAGGAAGGGGCAATGGGTGGTGCAAGCTGCAATGGACACTTGACGAGGGCCCTAGCACTTATGTTTTTACAAATTAAGCACTGTAAAGGTGCAGAAGGGGCAAAGGGCATTTATTGGGCATGCACAAGGGATTACTGAGGGTTTTCAGGGATGCAGAGCAGCACACCAAGGTGCTTCAGTGGCAGGACAGAGTAGGGCACAGGGACTGCAGAGAGGCTGAGCTATACAGAGGCATTGCAGGTGGTCTGTGAGCCACATACAGGGATGATCACTGCAGTACACAGACTGCAGGAAGGCTGGGATATACCCATCACACTTCTACCCGACCATCATCATATGCCAACTATCTCACCTTCATACATTACACACCCAACATGATGTGCCCACAAACCCACCATCATATCTCCACACAGCCAATATCATGCATCCACTCACTCACCTCCTGTATCCACACAGCCACCAGTATTGACCAAAATGCCCACCACCATACATCTCTCTCCCTCACCATCAGAAAGAGTTAGAAAACCAAAGGAAGTAAACGACATTTCTGAAGACCATTTTGTGGATTACAGGACCAACCCTGTTCGTTCTGTCGCCTTTGAACTCCATTCATTATTTATGCAAAGAAGGATGTTGTTTTCTACATGATTCAGCCTTGCACTTTGCACTCTGTTCCTTAGACCTTCTTCAAGTCTTTAAGAACATTTTTCACACTACAGTACAGCTGTAGACCATGGAAAGAAAACATATTGTGGTTGACAACATTGAAGTACTGAGACAGTTATAGAGGGTTTACATGAATTGGTGTGTATTTCTAGCATTTGGTTTAAACCACTGCTTGATTTCTAGGTTATGCTTCTCCGTTTAGACCAGTAGGTCAGGTCTGCGCTCATTTAAGAAAGCTGTGCATTTGACCTTAAATGTCTCTCAGGGATTCAGTGTTAAGGATCAGTGTAGTGTAAATGTCCATCAGAATATTACAAACTGCCTTTCCCTGCATCTATTTTGCTACAGATAGGGACATTTTTCACATCTCTCCCAATGCCACCTTGTCTATGCCAGCCAATAATGGAGCCAGAGCTACAAGCTTCTTCACCGCCTTAGAAATGTCTTGTCCATAACCCTTTAAATAAGGCAATAAAGGGGTGCACAACTGCCAGAACATCTAACATTTTACTTAGTGTATCAGAGACTTCGCTCTAGAGTCACGCCACTTTGGGACAAAGCCTTGTCTGCTCTGTGCACTTACCAGTAGCGTCCACAAGCTGTATGTGCAATTATTGTACCTGTATACCCTTGGCAATCATTACTGTGTGAAAGCTCAGGTGCGCAGGGAATGAAACTTTCCCTGTGCTCTATTGGTTAATCTGTGCTACTCAGTCGAGCCTCCAAGCGATATTGCTTTGAGACTTGTTCATAAGGTGAGGAATCTGCAAGAAGAACTATACATAAGAAGAAAAAGTTACCATTGGTAACTATATGTTCGAGGCATATGAGCTGTAGATCATATACTGTGCATAGATCTCCATCTGGTGTTGGGCTCAGATGTTTGCAGTTTGTTTTTGTTCGAAGAAGTCTTTGTAGTCACGAGATAGGTGGCTCCTCCTTACGATGATAGTGCGCATGGGCATCGACTCCATTCCCAGATTGTTTTTTTCTGCCATCGGGTTCGGATGTGATTTCTTGCGCTCCAGGTCGGTATCGTCTTCGAACCCCCTTCGACGCGCAATCCTTCACTGCTCGACGGTATTGTCTCGATCGCATTCCCTTTCGACGCGCATCCTCCAATTTAAAAAATCCTCGACTAGGAACTTCAACGCGGGCCGTTGGGCCTAGCCGCGCTGACCAAGACGGATGTCGATGGAACGGACTCCGTTTAAAAAATTCCCCAGGTGTGGTGCTAAATTCCCACACACAGACTTAAACGAAGTGTGTAACCTCTGCCTCTCCCCCGAGCACGAGGAAAAACACTGCGAGGCCTGTACTTCGTTCCGGTCGAAGAAAACCATCTGTGATCGTCGGGCTCAATGACACGAAATGTCTCGCAGCAGCAGCTCGATTACAAACATCTTCCACAGCCCATCCAGAACTTCAACCTGCAGAAGAGGATATCTCCGTCTCCGAAGCCGACGACTCCAAGGAAGACGAGCAGACTGTCACCCCGGCTCAGCGGACAGTGAGTACTACTACCCAGCCCGCTACCAAACCCAAACCTAAGGCTCCAATAACACCTTCGCCTTCGGGCTCAGGTCGACACCGTGTTCACCCTTCAGACGCCCCGCCCTCGGGCCCGGCTATGAAACCGAAACCAAAGCCTTCCGACTCTGGCTCGAGTCGGCCCCATTCTGGCAGCGAACATACACCTTCGGCACCGAAGCCTAAAGCCAAGCCGGTGCCCCACATTGCATTGCCGGCACCGAAGACACCTTCGACGCCGAAGTCCCCGACTCCGAAGCCACCAAAAGACAAAGCTTCGGAGCCGAAACAGGACAAACTGAAAGCTTCAGAGTCGAAGCAAGACAAACCAAAAGCTAAGGAGCCAAAGAAAATGTCGGATCCAAAAACTCCCTCGCAAAAGATTTCAGGGCAGAAAACGCCTACAAAACCGTCACAGCTTCAGCCCGTTAAGGAACATTCTACGGCCAAGCTGCCGGCGCCGAAACAAGTCACGCCACCCACAGAACTTTCTCTTCTACAATCTTCGGATCCAAAGCAGAAAACACTGCATATTGACCCCGAAACTGGCAAACTTCTCACCAAACCTCCTAAAAAGCAGAAATTAGACCTTCCAGAGGATCCTCCCATACCTCTGAAACGCAAGGACATGGGTACTAACCCTTCTCCCCCTTATATACCTCCCTCTCCTCCTGATCCTAACTTATTCATCTCACCAGCAAACTCGCCATCACCTACACACTCACCTGTGCCACAACAGGGTGATGATGGTGGGGATGGGGATACACTAGGGGATGATGACGACCAGAACATACCACTGGATCCAGACCCATGGGATGACTATGATCAAGATCCGGATCTCCACAATGACCCTGATCTTTATCCCCCCAGGCCATCACCACCTGATGATAACATTGGGTTTGCACAACTTATCAATAGGGCTGCTCACTACCATGGGGTGAAACTACACACTGATCCCCTAGAAGAGGACTTCTTAGTGGAAACATTCGCACCCTCACAAAAATCCACCCACACCCTGCCTAAGCTAAAAGGCATGTTAAAACATGCACCAGAAGTATTCAAAGACCCTGTTAGAGCCTGAATACTTACACCAAGGGTGGATAAAAAATATAAAGCAGCTCCTACAGACCCGGTGTACATCAAAGGCCAGATACCCTTAGACTCTCTTGTTGTGTCTAATGCACGCAAGAGGGCTAATTCCCAGGCTACAGGCGACGCCCCTCCTCCTGACAAGGAGTCAAAGCTTATAGACGCTTCAGGGAAAAGGATTACGTCACATGCTGCAAACCATTGGCGCATCGCCAATGCGCAAGCTCTCCTAGCGCGCTATGACAGAACGCACTATGAGGAGCTGGAAAAACTGATGCAGTATTTGCCAGACGAACACAAAAACGAGGCCAATGAACTCATTCAAGAGGGCAAACTGATAACTAACGCCTCCATAAATGTGCCCTAGATGCGGCTGATACAGCATCCCGCGCCATTAACACCAGCATATTACTGCGTAGGCACGCCTGGCTTCGAATCTCCGGATTCAAGCAAGAGGTTCAAACCACCATACTCAATCAGCCCTTCGATCAAGAGCATCTTTTTGGACCTACAGTCGATACTTCATTGGAGAAAATGAAGAAAGATACCGAGACTGCTAAGTCCACGGGGGTCTTGCAACTCTCTTCCAACAGGGGTTCCTTTTGCCGCTCCTTTTACAGGGGTGGCTCCAAAACAATATCATCAGAAAATCCCTCCTCGTCTTACAAAAGTCCCAATCAATACCTCCCCCAAAGGATATTTTCGGGGAGGATACAGAGGAAACAATAATGGGGGAAGAGCCAGAGGTAACAACACCCGCAGTTCCCCTAACTCCAAGCAGTGACTTCCCTTCACTACCCCCCCGACCATTCCACTCCTGTCGGGGGACGTCTCTCACAGTTCCTACCTGTCTGGAACACCATCACAACAGACAAGTGGGTAAGACAAATTATCCAGTATGGTTATTGCCTGGAACTCACCTCCACTCCCCCAAATATCCCTCCATAGCATCGTCCAATGTCATCAGAACATCTGACCCTTATAAAACAAGAGGTTCTCTCCCTTTTACAAAAACATGCAATAGAACCAGTCCCCTTGCCTTATCAGGGCACAGGGGTTTACTCCCTATATTTCCTAATTCCAAAAAAGGACGGCTCTATCAGGCCAATACTGGACCTCAGACCACTAAACCTCTATATTCAGTCAGATCACTTCCACATGGTCACCCTCCAACAGGTGCTCCCATTGATTCAACAAGGCGACTTTCTTTCCACTCTAGATTTAAAGGACGCCTACTTCCACATTCCCATTCATCCAGCTCACAGAAAATATCTCAGGTTCCTGGTAGACGGTCAGCACTACCAGTTCAAGGTCCTCCCCTTCGGGGTGACCACAGCACCCAGGGTCTTCACCAAGTGCCTCGCAGTAGTTGCGGCTCACTTAAGAAGACAACACATTCACGTGTTCCCATATCTGGACGACTGGCTCATAAAAGCCAAGTCACACAGCAGCTGCGTTCACCACACCCGAAAAACAATTAATTTGCTTCACAACTTGGGATTCACCATAAATCTCACCAAGTCCCACCTTCAACCATCCAACACACAAACTTATCTAGGAGCTACAATAGACTCTTCCAAAGCTCTAGCATACCCCAACCCAGTCAGAATACGCAACATACAGGCTCTAATATCACAATTTCAGTCTCAATACTCATTACCAGCTCGAGTGTTCATGCAAATAATCGGGATGATGGCTTCTTGCATTCTAATCGTTCCTTATGCAAGACTCCACATGCGTCCTCTACAGGAATGCTTAGCACAACAGTGGAACCAGGCTCAAGGTCAGCTAACAGATCTGGTGTTGGTGGACAGCCGCACATATCGCTCTCAGCACTGGTGGAACACACAAAACCTTTCCAAGGGGCGGCCATTCCTCGACCCGGTTCCACAGGTAGTGCTAACAACAGACTCGCCGGCTGGGGAGCTCATCTCCAAAACCTTACCATTCACGGCATATGGACTACGAAACGAAAACAATTCCACATAAACCACCTGGAATTACTAGCAATATTTCTGGCATTGAAATCCTTTCAACTCCATCTAGTAGACAAAGCTCTCTTAGTTCGTACGGACAACATGACAGCAATGTACTACATACAAAAGCAGGGAGGAACACATCCTCTACAACTTTCACACTTAGCTCAACGCATATGGAAATGGGCCATTCCACAAAACATATACCTCCTGGCAGAACACCTCCCAGGAGTACACAATCAAATCACGGATCTACTCAGTCGTCAACAACAACAGATCCACGAATGGGAACTTCATCCTCAAGTTCTTCTTCCATTCTTCCAAATGTGAGGCTACCCAGAGATAGATCTGTTCGCCACACACCAAGACGCAAAATGCCCAACCTTCGCGTCCAGGTATCCACACCCATTGTCCAAAGGCAATGCGATATGGATGAACTGGTCAGGGAAATTTGCTTACGCTTTTCCATCTCTCCCACTCATTCCGCTAGTGGTTCGGAAGCTCAAACAGCATTCCCTCACATTGATCCTGGTTGCTCCCACATGGGCTCGACAACCCTGGTTCACAACACTCTTGGAAATGTCAGTAGTTCCTCATCAAAAACTACACCTCTCTCCCAAACTTCTCACTCAGAACCATGGAGAGATAAGGCATCCAGATCCCAATCAACTCAACCTTGCGATCTGGCACCTGAAGTCTTAGAGTTTGGCTACCTTAATCTCCCGCCAGACTGCATGAACGTCATTAAACAGGCTAGAGGTCCTACTACTAGAGCATGCTACACAGCAAAGTGGAAACGATTTGTAAGTTACTGTACAAACAATAAAATCAATCCACTAGACGCTTCCACTCAAAACATTATTTGCTATCTATTACACCTACAACAATGTAACCTAGCATACACATCTATAAGACTACATCTAGCTGCAATAGCAGCTTATCTACAAAACAGACAACACTTGTCTTTGCTTCGAGTCCCCGCTATTAAAGCTTTTATGGAAGGACTTAAAAGAATAATTCCCCCTAGAGTTCCGCCCTCTCCAGTGTGGAATCATAATATCGTCCTTACATGGCTCATGGGCCCACCATTTGAACCTTTGCACAAATGTGAACTACAATTCCTCACTTGGAAAGTAGCCTTCCTTATAGCCATCACATCTCTTAGAAGAGTGAGTGAGCTACAGGCACTAACCATACAAGAACCATTTTTGCAAATTCATCACAACAAAGTGGTTCTCAGAACTAATCCAAAATTTTTACCTAAAGTTGTGTCTGCCTATCATCTTAACCAGTCTGTTGAACTACCAGTTTTTTCCCCCCAACCAGACTCAGTGGCAGAAAGGGCTCTTCATACGCTAGACGTTAAAAGAGCACTACTCTATTACATTGAACGAACTAAGTCCTTTAGAAAGACTAAACAACTTTTTGTTGCTTTTTCCCCACCTCATAAAGGCAATCCCATTTCAAAAGCAGGCATTGCACGGTGGATTGTTAAGTGCATCCAAATATGCTACCTCAAAGCCAAACGTACATTAACAGTTCCCCCTAGGGCTCATTCTACACGCAAACTAGGGGCTTCTATGTCATTCTTAGGGAACATTCCCTTAGACGACATCTGCAAAGGTGCAACTTGGTCTACACCACACACATTTATAAAACACTATTGTGTAGATGTGCAAGCAAAACAACAAGCTAATGTGGGCCAGGCTGTCTTAAAAACACTCTTTCAAACCACTGCAACAGATACAGGTTAGCCACCGCCACAAACAAAACTGCTGTATAGTCTATGCACAGTATATGATCTACAGCTCATATGCCTCGAACGGAAAATGCTACTTACCAGTATGCATCTGTTCTTAGCATGTAGAGCTGTAGATTCATATACGCCCACCCGCCTCCCCGGGTACCTTTATCTGTTGCAGTGTTATCTTACTTAGATACATCACACATGGACATCTCTTTCTATTTCTTACTAACTCCATCATCACCCTTTATGGCGAAAACAATCTGGGGATGGAGTCGATGCCCATGCGCACTATCATCGTAAGGAGGAGTCGCCTATCGTGTGACTATAAAGACTTCTTCGAACAAAAACAAACTGCAAACATCCGAGCCCAACACCAGATGGCGATCTATGCACAGTATATGAATCTACAGCTCTACATGCCAAGAACAGATGCATACTGGTAAGTAGCATTTTCCTTATGCATTATGAATCTTCATTGAAAGTCATTAACGCTTCAATAATTCCCTGCTGCATGTACTGGCAGTTGCTTCTCTCACCCATTCTTTTTTCCGGACTGTGAGAGAAGGAACTCAGGAACACTGCTAAGGTTTTCAACCTCAAATTATAAATGTTGTCTTCATTGAAAATAACTTTCCATACCTCACTCAGTGTCTTTTAACATCTTCTGTTGAGTGAATCATTTTTTCTGGCTTTTCAGTCTGGAGTTTGTCAAAATGCCATCCCTCTTCAAGTGCCACTTATGTGGGAGAAAGAAAGCTGTTTCAGATTTACACAAAGTGTTTGTTTATCTCCTTCTCACTCTATATTAAACTGTGACGTGTAAGATGCCTAAAAGGACTTTAAAAGACTGAGAAGGCATTCACCTATAAAGCATGCTCGAGGACATGAGGGCAGAAGAGGAGAGGAGGCTTTACAGATCCGTCTTCAGGTCACTAACATCCTTTGGTAAGAACCATAATAGAGTTAGATCAGGGGAGAAGAAACATCGTTCAAGTCCTCATCAGAGAACAATGTCAAGATCACCAACAATGCCATTGAGACCATTGATGCGGACTTTCTCACCTTCAAGAGAAGGATCGACAACCTCACACCACTACCGTTCCGTTCAGCCAATGTCAAAGCCTCACAGCATCATACTTTGACGTTGAGAAGGCACCAGGGGTTGCCAACACCCACTCTATCATTATTGACGATACACCACACGCCGTCTGTTGCATCGATGTCGAATAGACAACATTCATGTTGACCACTTCACCATCAAAAAGACGCAACATTTCTACGTGTCAAAAGCATGGTCTATATCTCCTTCTATAGTGTAAGCAATATACTTATCAGCATCACAGGCTGTAAGATAATCGCCTGTGGATAACCATGCTCAATCCAGAAAGAAGCACAGGGAGGAATCAACATCAACTCCATCTCGCTTCCATCAAAAATTCTCTCTAGACCTTGCACCATTAACATATTGGCCTAAAGCCCCAATAAAACCATTTGAGGACCCCTTTGACACCTCTGAATCTTTCACCACCAAGAAAGACATATAAGGTGACTTCCATGTCACCAATCAGAATGTGGAAGCCTCCATCTTCGCACGTCACAGGAATTGACAGACTTCACCTCAGCTCTCCTTCATCTAGAGGTTCAAAATCTCGATCACATTCAAACTCACCCTACACATATACGAGTGTGACCTCATATACACCAACATCTCCTGTTCATTCACCAAGTCTAGTATTACCAGTTGATGACGTTATCACATCTCAAGATGGTAAGGAGCAACAAACTGAAACATTCCCATGGAAACTCCTCAACCTTAAATGTCAGTAAGTTTGGAACCTCTCTAGCCTAGATCAGTTCCTAAACCTCTATTACCTCTAGTCCGATGACTGCAGGAAATAGCTGAAGAAAAATGTCTGACTCCTGCTACAGTAAATTCAGAAACATCACATTTGCTGAAAAAATACACCTGCAGACCAGGATCCAGGTTTCATCAGATCCTAAGTCAGCCTCTGTAATAGTGACAGTGGACAAACTAAAACACGCTTCAGCAAGAGTCTGCTGCTCCTTCAGAGAGAGAGAGAGAAAGGTAACTGAAATGACTGGCAGGAAGATGTGTCGGACTGCATATACCCATTTAAAGAACGCAAGTGCAGCAGCACTTCTCATAAGGCAGTACAGAGAAATTTAAGATGCCATGAAGTCTTTTATGGAAGATTTCCCAAACATCAGCAACAAGACTTCAGGGAAATGGTGAAGAACAGTTCGCTAATAGCAAACCAAGTGATTAGTGCTGCTGTAAATTCGCAGCACTTTCAGCTACTGGTTACTGTGTTGGTATTTCGCTAGGAAGATCTTCCTGGTTGAGACTATCAACTTTGAAGCCTGAAGCCCAAATTAAAATAGCTTATCTTCCATTTTCAGGCATGACCTATTTTGGTCAACATACCAAAAAGGAGATGCTTCTCATGAAAACAAGGCTGAAACATTGCGAGCAGTTGGTCGTTAGAAACAGAAAATATTTTATAGACAATACAGACCAAAGGAGCATTGTTCTTTCTAACAAAGAGTTAAACACCCAAAATGGCCTTATCAACTGCAACAAAAAGAAACCTAGAAACCGCAATACAATCAGCGGTATCAAAAAAATGGAAAACAACGGCTTCTAAGATCTCGCACTTAAAAGGAAGAAATTCCTCAGGAAACAGACAGTGCTAGCTTACCACCCACCCTTCAGTTACCCACTCCTGTGGGGGGAGTGGTGATGGCTCACCTTATGGAGTGGAAATCAGTGATAAATGACAGGTGGATTTTGAACATCATTCAAAGAGGCTAGTACATTTGCTTCAGGACCCTGCCATCATGTATCCCTCCCCCAAAAACAACATTGATTTCTCAACTTATCTTTCAGGAGGGAACTCAACTCCTGTTAGCCAAAAAAGAAAACCAAAATATCCCAGATCATCAAGAAAACAAAGGGGTACTCAAGATATTTTCTAGTGCTAAAAAAAAGTCCCCTGTACAATATTTCCCAATATTACACCTGTCTTCTCAACAAATACATCCTCAAAAAAAAATTCAGGATGTTGGCTTTTCATCAGACTTTTTTCTTCATATCAGAAAAAAAACGATTGGCTGTGCTCTATAGATTTTCAAGATGCATGTTTCTACATTCCAGTTGCCACACAACACAAAACATATCTAAGATTCCTGGTGGGAAATATTCATTATCAACACACAGTTCGGCCATTCAGAATGAAATCCACCTCAAGAACATTTCCAAAATGTATGGCACTGATTGCATAAAACTCTATAAATGGTATCAGTTCCTTGAAAGAGAGAAAAGAGGGCGCTCAGCAGCCTTAGTCGGTTGCGAGTGGGAATATTAGTCTCCGAAACTAGGAATGAGTATGCAAGAGTGGGGAGTGGTACTCCTATGTGTCTTGTGCCCTCACACACCCTTGCGAGTGTAAAGCATCATCATTGGGCACTGCTCCTCGTGGGGGTGGCGGTGCAGTCCCTCACGGGCCCTACTAGAGGGCTCTTTGGTGGAGATCTTTTTAGGAGTTGCCGCACTTGTGCATGTGGGTATGTGGGCCAAGTGATGGGTGTAAGTGATGGGTGATGGGTGTAAGTGAAACTAAAATAACCCGTTGGTACCCTAATAGGTTTATTGGAGGGTCCTCTGGGCTAAACTAAAATCTAAACGGGGATAGAGATGCGCGTTAGGCAAAAATATGGAGGGGAAAGAAACAATTAAATTCCCGCTGCTCTCAACCCGTAATTCAGTGTAAAGATGTTCTTAAAAGTGAAAGATGGTCGACATGTTTCGCGCCGTCAACGGGTCCCTAATGGATCCCTACGCGCTTCATCAGGACCGTGAATCAATGTAGAAGGAATGCGAATATTGATTTGAGGGTCAATATCAACATGCAAATATCTACCCGAGAACCAGTGCAAATGTTTACTTAGGAGCACAAATAAAAACAGAAAAAGTGTATTTGGAGTAGAGAGTTTTATCTAACAACCAGAAATGCCTCAACCTCAAACATACTTGCAGTCCCACAGCTCCCCAGATTGCCTCCCTCCTAGGGTCCATGGCAGCTTACATATACATAGTCCTAATGCAAGACTATTCATGCGACCACTACCACAATGCTCAGAGAATCTGTGGTTGCGAAAGAAAGACAGTTGAGAAGATCACCTTCTCCCCATCGAATCAAAACAGTCTATAGCATGGTTGTGCAAACATTTGAATATCATGAAGGAAGTTCCTTTTCAAAAAAATGTCTCCAAAGACAATAATGGTGATTGATGCCTCCCTAACAGGTTGAGGAGCCAACCTTGATCACCTGACAGTCCAGTGACTTTGGTCTCCCTCTGGAAAGACCTACCACATCAACTTGCTAGAACTAAAAGCTGTTCACCTTGCCCTCATGGCTTTCCTACCATTCTGAAGATCAAAGAACATAAGGATACAAACACCACCACGTATTATATAAGCAAACAAGGAGGAGCAAGATCAAGACACAGGTCCTTTCAAGCTCAAATGATGTGGAGTTGGGCATTAGCCAGGGTAATTACTCTGGCAACAATTTATATTCCAAGGAAACTGAACTAAGGAATACATTTTCTCAGCAAACATCACTAGGAAAATGAATGGGTGTTAAACGATTATATGGTATCAACTATGTTTTAGGAATGGGGATTCCCAACGTTGGATTTATTCGCCATAGCAAACAGCAAAACAATGGCAAGACTTTGTGTCTAGTACTCCAGAGCACAACTCAAAGTGCAATATACTTTTGATCGAATGGTCGACGCCAGTTCCACTTATTCTAAAGTGACCCTGCAACTGTGCAAATCTATGATCAAAATGATCCTAATTGCCCCAGACTGGCCAGGACATTGGTGGTACCCAGATCTCCTACCTCTCAATGATCAAACACAGGAGATTATCTTGCATGTCCGATCTGCCATCCAGACTTCAGGGCCAAATTCACGACCCAAACATTCAATCTTTGAATTTGGAGGCATGGCTCCTGAATTCAGACAATATGGACACTTAAAACTTCTGAAATGTGCGGACATTCTAAAAGAGGCTAAGGGTCCATCAGCTAGAATATCCTGGTACACATTAAAGTGGAAGCGATTCGGCATATGGTGTCAAACAAAAGAGTTCAACTAATTTCTTGTCCGGAAGAAACACTTCCATATTTGCTACATTTAGCAAAATCTAAATTTCAATTTTCTCCTATAAAAGTTCATTAAGCAGCTATTACGGCATAAAGGAAATCACCTCCTTTAGTTTATGACTTCCTTGAAAGATTAAATAAAGTTTTTCTTCCTATGAAAAAACATTTTCTACCATGAGAACTAAACCTTGTACTATCCAGACTAAGTACTCTCCATTTGAACCTATTCATAGGGCAATATTACAGCATCTTTCATGGAAAACTACCCTTTTGATTGCTGTTATATCAGTGAGTAGAGTTAGTGTAAGAAATTGGGTTGCTGGTTGAGGGGGGTGTAAAAACCCTACTCGAGCAGAAACCACAGTCCTTGTTAGGGTGAAGTCACAAGCAAACACTAAATTAACCTGTGCTCAATCCCCTGGGAACTTGGCGCTGAGCAGTCAGGCTTAACTTGGAGGCAATGTGTGAGGCCTGCTGAACAAGAGCACCTTAAATCCTGGTTTACAGAACATTGCGTGGTCCTAGGCCGAGGATGTGTTGCGAAGCCGCTGAGATGCGCCAGTTCCAAGTAGCTGTGGAGCTGCAATGCGAGAACCTCCATCGTTGTCGAAGCTGCTGTCGACTAGAGATTTGCGATGAGTGGCCTTTGTCTGGAAAGCGTTGCACTGATGGCGGTTCCGATGCAGGCTGCAAGGTCGATACAGAGTCGTTTGCATCAGGCGAACCCTCACAGCAGAGGCGATGCATCTGTCCTGCTCGATTTTGTGCCTCATAGCAGAGGAGATGCGTCTGTCCTGCTGGGTCCACAGATGAGCTGGCACAGCACCTTCAGGCCCACTTCCAAAGGTCCAGAACTGGGGTGGAACCCCTGGGCAGGCTAAGACTCACAAATGGCAGAATCCAGGTGATGGGCCCAAGGTTGTTGGAGCCTTCTGTCGCTGAGGCTCTAGTCAGGAGGTTATCCAACTAGCACTTGAAATCAATTCAGGGTCCTGGGTTCAACAGATGCAGGTCCAGTCCTCCTCACCCAGGCAAGAGGACATCAGGCCACCACAGCAGGACAGCAGTTTCTCCAAAGCAGCAGTCCAGCAGAGTGGCAGTCCTTTCAACAGCACAGTAGTCCTTCTTCCTGGCAGAGTATCCACAGGTCCAGAAATGCACTGAAGACATGGTGTCTGAGGTCCAATATTTATACCTAGTGCCCTTACTCTGCAAGGTGGGAGAAGCTTATAGAAATTCTCTTTAAACTGCACCAGCTTCCTGCCTTCCCTGCCCCAGACTAACTACAGGGGGTATGCAGCCCTTTGTGTGGAGGCAGGACACCTCTTAATCCAGTATGATTGGAACAGTGCCCAGCTCTGCTCTCCCAATCTGGGAGTGATGGCCCATCCAGGTTTACCTAAGCTCTCTATTGTGTGTGGCTGTCTAGGAGAAATGCACAAAGCCCAACTGTCAGCTACACCCAGTCTTGTGATTCAGAAACAGGCTACAGGCACTACATGGCTAAGGCAGGAAAGTGGCAACTTTCTAAAAGTGGCGTTTTCAAAATTGTAATGTAAAATCTGACTTTACCATGAGAGGATTTTTCATAACAATTCCAAAGACACCAAATGTGAACTGTCTACCTGCCCCCATTTGAAAATTATCACTTATTAAATATAATAAGGTAACTGCAATGTTACCCTATGGGAGAGGTGAGCCTTGAAATAGTAAAAAAATGAATGTAAAGGTTTTTCACTAACAGGACAAGTAAAACTTAAAGGTACATGTCCAACATTTTAAATACACTGCACGCTGCTCTCTGGGCTGTTCAGGGCCTACTCTAGGGGTGACTTGTATGTATTAAAAAGGAAGGTTTGGGCATGGCAAAAGGTTTGTTTTGCCAGGTCGAACTGGCAGGTTAAAACCACACACACATGGTCTGAAATGGCAGGCCTGAGACATGTTTAAAGGCTACTTAAGTGAATGGCACAATCAGTGCTGCAGGCCCAGCCGTAGCATTTATTTCAAAGGCCCTGGGTACATGTAGTATCACTTTACTATTGACTTACAAGTAAATTAAATATGCCAATTGGGGGATAAGCCAATGTTTTCATGTTCGTTTTAAGGAGTGAGCACATGCAGCTTAGCACTGGTTAGCAGTGATAAAGTGTGCAGAGTCCTAAGGCCAGCAAAAACGAGATGAACAAAAGTAAGAGGAGGAAGGCAAAACATTTGGGGTAAGAAAGGTCTAACTGTTAGTGAGCTCTATCATCTGTAGAACCCGTTGTGGTATTCCATAATAACATGGTTATTTTAAGGACACACCCATCCTTTTTACCAAAAGCAGTATGCGATTTTCACATCAATTAAAATATTACATTACCAACATTCTTCCACAATCCTTTTACACCTGTGGAAAGGTCTTTACATTCTTTTGAAATTTGAAGAGTATTACATTATTATTTAGATAAAACCAAAGACATAAGAAAAGCAACACACCTTATCATCAATTATGATCACTTAAGAACAATCCATTGCTAGATCGGTAGTGGCTATTATTTCACAGTTATTAACTTTCAAACAAGCCATTACCTTGAAAACTTAAAGATCATGCCACGAGGCGAAAGACCGCTACAACAGCCTGGATTAGAAATGTCCCTGTTGCAGATATCTGTAAAACTGCAACATGGAAATCTGTTCAGATATGCCAGCCACTGTTGTTAAGACATAGATACCCAAGCCGAAGCCAGGGATCAACAAGAGACTCTCAGGTAGGCTTTTACATACATGGATTATATTCCCTAGCAGGTGCTATTTTATATATTGACCTTACTACTCTGTTCAGGCGTTTAGGACTATCAATGAAGATCCTACGGTGCATAAGAAATAGTTACGTACCTGTGGTGCTGGTTTTGCTTCTTAGATATCTTAGTTGAAGTCATAAACGACCCACCGTCCTCCCCAGCTGCTGGGATATTTATCATGTATCTATATATGTGATTATACATATTCAGTCTACACTTTACCTTGAAAAAAGAACTGGATGAGAGAGGCAATTGCCACTACAAAGGCATTCTGGGAAGAGGTGCCTCCCGGGTTCTTAAAGGCAAAGGCTTCTTTTTTCTGTCTCTGTTAAATGTAATAGGCTATCCTGTTTTCAGTGTTTATTTTTTGTGAATTTTAGTGGTGTTTTCAGTGTTTACCAAACCTTTTGTTAACTGCCTATTCCCCAAAATAGACAAAATAACAGTTTTTCCAGTGTTCATAAATCATATAGTTTTTTTGCAGTGATTATTATAAATCACATATTTAATTTAAAGGAGACGTAATGCAGGGTATTTGTCTCTCCATTGCCACTATGTCCAATGGACTTATGTTAGACTGTTTTACGCATAGAAAGCCTGTGCATTGCACTCGCTCACACCTCATTACCCTCTCTCACAAATCATTACCTCTCACACTCACTCTGTGAGGACTCTGCCTGGTTTACAGGACTAATAATGGATTAAAAAGGTAAGAGTGCTATATTTAAATGTTTTAATAAATAAAGTCCTCAAAACAGTTGGGGGTCATTCAACAACTCCTTACTGAATATTATGGCATTGTAGGAGGGTCATACCTACCAGCAGCATAGTACCTTGTGAAACCGTTAAAAGTTTGAATTAGGGGGGCATGTCCAAGATGGCGTCCGAGTAAGTTTGGTTTCTCAGAGCTCCGCCAATCAACTATTGCTTGGGGCGGATGCCGTCACTCACCGGGACCTTCTCTGCCGCAACATGTACCCTAACGGACCCCTGCACACCACCAATGAGGTGGGGGCCCTTGATGGCGCAGGGCTGCCCGAGGGCCCGATACATCCACCTGCGGCAGCCGAGACAAGATGGCAGGCGCCGTGGGTTTTTGGGGCTGACGGAGAGACACTACACAGTAGGCCCATTTTGTACTGTTGGGCTCCGGGGCAGCGGGTGCCTCCTTCCCTGAGGGGTGTCCTTTGCTCTGCACGAGTGGAGTGCTGGCGTCGGCCCACGAGTGTGGCCTGCGTTGTGGCCTGCATTGTGGCCTGGAGTCGCGCCCGGGAGTGTGAGGTGGGACGAGTGTCTGCTTGCTGCCGAGACCCTCTCCCTCATCTGATGGCTGACCCTCGGTTATATAGGCTGAGACGGGTGGGTCTGCCATTTTATGCCACATTTGTGCTCTCCCCATGGGCCCCCGCCATCCCGCTTGCAGCGCCCAGATCATAGCGGCCTGATATCCACCTAAACCGGACTTGCCGCTTATACCTGGAGCTACTGGACTACGGGGTGGGGGGTGCTGTTGGACGAGGGTCTAACTGGTGCAGACCTTCTGCTGATTGCCGGACTGGCACATACAGACTTCCGACCCCCCCTTCCCCTGCACAGCCACCGCCGCAGACTAATATGCAAAGGAGGGCCTGGCGCAACCTGCAGGGGCGCTGACCTGCGAGGATAAACTGGTCCTGGGGGTTTGTTGATCCTTGTTCATCTGGGGGTTCTCCTTCCTCTGCTTGCAGCCCCCCTTGCGTGTGGCAGTTTCGGCCCCCTCCCCCTGCAGAACAATTGAACCAGCATGTGAAATCCGTCATCAGGGAGCTTGAGTATAGTGGAGACTGACCCAAGGCTCGCATTCAGGGTACCAACTAATAGGGCTGCACAACTGGCCCCCGCGCCTACCGAATATCTACATTTCTGGAAGAGATCTTGCGTCTTCGTTGGTCTCTACGCCACTGTGGGTCCTTATGCATCCAAGTGCCTTCAAGGCTCCCCAAGAGCGCCCTACAAGCTCCACGACTCACCTGGGCCTAAGGTGGTTGCTTCCACACTCGCACAGCAGAGCCTTCATAGATTACGCCAATATTTCCGGTGCCAAGTTCGGAACTCCAACTTAGCGAGGCCTGCTGTATAGGATTCCCCCTGATTAAGTGAACAGGCTCATGCTCAGCGGAGGCCATATCTTTGCTCCGGGGGTGCCCTGGCGAAACATTGAACCCCGAGAGAGCGTTCCTCTTTCAGACATTAGAGCCTGACCCACGTGGCCTAGGGTCCCTGACTGTCTTCTCAACGCAGTGTTAAAAAAGATGCTTCATTAAAAGACCTGTTTACCAAGACGCAGACGAAGAAGCCTGATCAGGTATGGTAGGCCCCACCGACTATGCCACCCTATGATGGTCCAGCAGCGGACAACTTGCATAACCGTGAAGCCCTTGTTACGATGACTTTTCTGGATCACCTGTTCAGCGTTCTCAGAGAGGTCTTCGCAACTCTCAAACCGGACATAGCCGCAGAGGTGAAGGACATTTGTCGTGATGTTGACGCCCTTGACCAACGAGTAAACTCCCTGGAATAGACCCAAGACTCTCGGGGGAGGAATTGGACAGCCACTGCAGAGAACTTCTGGAGCTGCGAGACAAGAATTGGGAGCTTTGCTACCAACCGGAGGACCTCGAGAACAGGTCCCAACGCTCGAACATTCGTATCAAAGGAATTCCATTGCAGGCCGTGCCTGGCGAGCTAGAAGATTTCGTTGTCTGCCCTTTTCGCCATGTGGCTCCAGCGCTCGTAGATCAAGAGATCATTCTCGACCACACCCGCCGAGCGGGCCGCCGGGCCAGTAATCCTGGTCAGGCCCAGGACATCCTCGCGTGTCTTCACTATTACCTGCAAAAAGAGACCATCATAGCTGCAGTGCGGGATACATCTGTGATAGAGTTTGAGGGACTGAAACAGTGGCTGTATCAAGACCTCTCCCCAGTAACTCTGCAACGACGAAAGGCCCTCCGGCTTTTGACTAACTTTCTATGGGAGAAAGGCTTTGGGTATAAATGAGGACACCCCTTCTACCTCCGGGTTTGTTTGGCACAATTAATTGCGGAGTGTCTGCTCTCTGGATAAAGCATGATCGCTGGTGGGCATGTCCACACTGCCGGATGACACACATGCTTCTTCGCCCCCCGGAGACTCAACTATTGCCACATCGGATCTGCGTTGCTCTACCCACTGGAGAAAGAAAATGCTATGTAAGCTCTTAGAGACCGAAAGCCGGAAGGAGTGGGCGGCGCTGCTTCAGCAGCTACAGCGTCGCAATAGTTTCACAGAGGCCGAAAGTTACTATTGACCTCCTGCATGCTAGACATAGATCTTCCATGTCAGATTGGCGAAGGGCCCCCTAGCTTAACCCTTCTGAGTACTTATTTTCAGCTCACAGCGATTCCCACCCCCCTCTCATTGATGTTGAACTATAGTGGTGGAGCTCTGTAGCCACACTGAGTTAAAGACCGTAGAGATTTATTGCCGACGTCATGGACTCTCTTCGACTGGTTAATATTGTTCCCAGCCGGGGAACTTCTTTGTTGCACAGTTCTTTGTTCTTTCCCTTCTATTTCCCCCCCAATGTCCTCAGTCTGTCCTTTCACCTCATTGACACCATGTATTAATGATCATAGTCTGAGGCTGGTTTATTTTCCCATCCAAGCATGGGCCACACTAACCTACCATACACAAACAGGTAAATGATTACTATTCTCAGCCTTAATGTCAGGGGCCTTAACGCTCCAGTGAAGCGCCTGGCACTTCTATCCTTTCTCACGACGTGAAGTGTGACACCTGTCTCTTACAGGAGACTCATTTGCTCAAAACCAACTAGAAACGCCTACGCTCCCAGTGGTTTGATCGCCAATATTTTTCTTCTGGGGTAGCGAAGAGGGCAGGGGTTGCGATCCTGTTGGCGACACATTTTCCAGGGCGGGTGACTACTGAATTGACTGGCAGACTTTTGTCCTTGTGAACAGACCTGAAAGGGCATGGGCTCACTCTGGCAAACATCTATGCCCCCAGTGACCATCAAGTAGCTTTCATAAGGGACGCCCTGGGTCGGGTATTATCCACGCTAGACATGGATATTATTGTATGTGGGGACTTTAACATAGTGATGGAGGCCCAGAGGGACAGATCAATCCACCGCCTGGGAGAGACTGGCGCCCTTTTGCCCACCATCAGACAGTGGCTGACAGACGTGGACCTAACGGACATATGGCGACACACCCATCCCACAGCCACAGACTACACCTTCTTTTCGGCTTCGCACCAAAGGTATACCCGCATTTTTTTTTTTTCTTAACTGTCCTCGTATTACTCAAGTGACGACAGCGGTAGATATTGGTGCGGCAGCACTGTCGGACCATTACCCTGTTGTCCTCAGTTACGTTCCCTACAGTACCCTCATGACCCAGCGGATCTGGTGCCTTAATGTAAAACTTCTCATCTACAATCACATACTCACTGAAATCTCCACTGCCATCACCTCCTTCGTAGAGATTAATGACACACTAGACACCCAAATTTTGCTTCTGTGGGAAACCTTGAAGGCAGTCCTGCGGGGCTACTTTATTGACATAACCACCCGTTTTAACAGAGATGGGCACGATTTACGTACCCAATTAGAGAATAAGGTTAAAGACTTAGAAGACTTCCACAAACACTCCGGCTCGCTGGCAACTCGCCATCAGTTGACCGTGGCCCGGAAACAACTGAAAGCTCTAGACATGGGTAGGGCAGAATACACACGCCTATGGGTAAAGCAGAAGTATTATATGGGGGGAGCAAGGCTGACTGTCTGTTGGCCCGCCACCTTCGTACCCAAGCAGTGGATCCAAGAGTGAAGAAACTTGTGAGATCTGATGGCACTGATGGATTGCCTGTGAATTTGAGAGATTCTGCGCCACCCTTTACACAGCTGGAGATCTTTCGGTGGCTGATCTTGATGTTTATCTGTCTGTGGTCCCTTGGTTTGTATTGTGTGGGGTGCTACCCCCTCCCTGGATACAGATTTCACCACCAGCGAAGTCCTCATAGCAATACAACACTTGCAACCGGGTGAGGCCCCTGGGCCTGACAGTTATGGCATGGAATTCTGTAAGACCTGTGGTGCATTATTGGCCCCCTTAATAACGCGCCTCTATAATGGATTTAGTAGCGGTGTGCTGACTGACTCGATGCAGCTTGCCACTATTAAGGTGATCCCCAAGGCCGGGAAAGACCCTGGACAGAGCACCTCCTACTGTCCGATTTCATTGTTAAATGTAGACGCCAAACCTTTAACAGGCATCCTGGCACGTAGATTAGCCCCATACATGCAAGGGCTGGTGAATCCCGATCAAACTGGTTTTATCCCAGAGACGAGCTGCAGTGATAATACGAAATGGGTTTGCCATCTCCTAGACAAAGTGCAGCGTTCTCGCACTCCGGCTCGCCTCCTGTCTATCAACGTGGAGAAGGCCTTTGATCGGGTCCACTGGCTATATCTCTGTGCAGTTCTGACGCACATAGGCCTGGGACCATGGTTTGATCGATGGATTCCTTACTGTTACGCCTCCTCGAAGGCCAGAGTACAGGTTAATGGGATCCTATCCAAACCCTTTCCGATCGCTCGAGTTACCCGACAGGGTTGCCCCTTGTCACCCTGTATATGGAGCCCTTTGCAGAATGGATATGTTGCCATCCACAACTTGCGGGCATCCGTATGGGGGCTAGGGAGCATAAAATAAGTTTATACGCTGACGATGTCGTATTGATCCTGTCTGACCCTCCCGCTTCTCTGACTGCGTTGATGGGGGAACTAGAGGCATTTGGGAGAGCTTCTGGCTTCAAAACTAATCTGCAGAAGTCCTCTATACTCGATCTGACCATTTCTGAAACAACCCAGACCCAACTTGCATCCAGGTTCCCATTTACATGGGCTGCACAAGGGATAAACTATTTAGGCCTCCAAATACATTCTACCTCTGAATGTACCGTGACTCACAACTACAGCAGCCTCCTGGCGACCACACGATTAGACCTCTCCAGGTGGAAGAGCTATGGCCTTTCCTGGTTGGGGCGCTTGGCGGCGGTCAAGATGACACTCTTGCTGAAAATCTTATACATAATGCAAACGTTACCGCTTCAGCCTCCCCGGCGGATGCTAGATAAGTTGCAGTCCCTCATATGGGATTTTATTTGGGAGGGCAAAAAGGCGCAGATGACCAAGTCTCAGGCGTATCTTTTGCAAGCGGAGGGTGGACTAGGATTCCCTAACATACAACGCTACTACCAGGCAGCGCAGTTGCAATACATGGTGGAGTGGTCTCAGCCTAGCTCCAAAAAACATTGGTTCTTTATTGATCAGGCGGAGGCTGGCGTCCCTGTCTGGAAAGTGCCTTGGCTGCCAAAGCCACACAGGCCCGCGGGTGTGTATATTTCTCCAGTGCTGTGCGCCACAGTGGAAGTTTGGGATAAGGTGCAACCTCAACAGGGTCTTTCCACCCCGCAGACACCAATAATAGGTAAGCCGGACTTTCCCCTGGCACAGAGCGAGTCTACTTTTGCCACTTGGCCGGAAGCCAATTGTAAGCAGGTGGGAGACCTGTTTGACGTAGATGGCCTTATGGACTTTTCACAGATTCAGTTGGCCTTTGGAATCCCCTGTACAGTTCGCTGGCAGTTCATGGCCATTTGCACTGGTTGATGCAGTCCTGGCTTTGTCCTCATGCTAGCCGGGCTCTTACCGACCCCTTTGAAAAATGGCTCCTTACTCACTTTTCTGACTAGCGCATCCTCTCCAATATTTATACCTTTCTCACCACCCCGCTGAACCTTTTGAAAATCCCCGGCACAGTGTAGGTGGGAGAAGGAATGTGAATGTACTTTTACGGACAGGGAATGGAGCAATATCCTTCACTGTGCCCGTGCCCGCAACACTTCCAATAAAGAGTTATGTTCCTGAAGATTGCTCACTGTTGGTACTTCACTCTGGCCATAGTCGCTCAATGGAATTCGGGTAAAGACAGCACATGCTGGCGTCATTGCGGGCAGACGGGCACTGTCACACACTTGCTCTGGCAATGCCCCAAACGTAGCTAATTTAGGGTTGAGGTACTGGTGGCGGTGAACGGCATATTTGATACGGACATTCCCAAGTTTCCCAGCTATGTTCTCTTGAGGCTCCTTAATCCTGTGACGTACCCACTGAAGGCAATTAGGGGTTGAGAGATTACCCTTGTCCTGGGAGTCGCAAGGCAGGTTCTCCTCTGCAGATGGGGCACCAACGTAATCCCTTTGCATTTAGACTGGTTACAATAAATTTGGGAAATACGGAGTATGGAGAAAATGACTGCTGTGGCGACACACACCCTTCCCATATTTGACAAGACTTGGGGACCCTGTATTAGATATCTCTCGGAGGAGTTCTGAGAATTATCATGCTCCTTGACTAACCAACTCAGATCAGGACTCCTCCACAACTACTACCTGATGGCCAACTACTCATTTATACTTTCCGGCTAATATGGTGCTACGAATGGTGTCTCTTTCCCGCTCCCTCCCTCTCTTTCCAGGCTGTCCCGGGTGCAATCCACCCCCCCCCCCCCCCCTGTTTTGATTGTGAATTTGTCTTGTTTTTACTTTAGCTCATAGATGATTGCAGTTGATGATTTCCCCACCAGACTGTGGATGTAGGTGGGCTGCTGTTGCATCTCTCCTGCCTAATTGATACGAATAAAAAGATCTTAAACCTAAAAGTTTTAATTACACCAGTTTATTTGTGGTCTAAATAGTTCTGTGGCACTGTTAGAAACGGGTAGCGTGGTGCAGAGCGGGCGGGCCAAACTCCGGAGGAAATGTGTAAAGCATCTGCGCAGCACATTCACAGGCGACACACCAGGCACACTACAAAAGGAGACCACACCAGGTTAGGTGGAAAAAAACAGCATATGTATTATGCAGAACATGTTAGGATATTATCACAGGTGCAGATAACTGTGCCAACCGGCAACGGGTAGCAGTTCACAGGGGGGACTATTTACAAGGCAGGGCCAATCGGGCCGCTGCCAGAACCATCACCAGGACAAAGAAAGAATAAATGTAAAGTCCATCAGCATTAGGACACATTGGCATCAGACCTGAAAGGAAAACATGCTTGCAGGCCATGAGGCGTCACCTGAGGCATAAAGATGTCGTCCGGCATTGGGGAAAAAGCATTAACATTGAATGCAAAACCATCAGCAGTCAGCCTTAGGGGAAAAACATTATCAGTAACATAGAGCATTAGGCCGGAACAACCACAGTAGGCATAGACCTGTGAACATCACATTAAACATGCCCATTAGCATTGGCATAATCATAAGCATAGATGCAACATTAGGCAGGACTCCAACGATATAAGCCTGCGGGGGAAAACATTATCATTAGCATTAGGTATAAAAGCACACTAGGCACATCCTGAGCCTGGGGCATAAAACATGTGAACATAGGGCATAGAAACACATTTAGCATGTGGCTCCTCCTCCGCAGGAACCCAATAGGGCTACCATCAGCACTGCAAACCTGAGGGAAAAGCTTTAAGTAGCATCCTAGGTACAAATGCATTATGCAACCATATTATGCCATAATCATATGGGGCAATAGGCCTCGCCAGCATAACCGCTGTTCGCCCCAGTCGGGGGCACAACACTGAGACTGGCCCCAGGCCAACTGGCCTCTCTCGGGGGCTCAAATGCCCTATGTCCCACACAGTCAGGGTTGGCTGCAAGGGCGGCGAAAACAAAGGTGCGCAAAGCGCTAGGGTAGGAGGGTCCCTCACTCCTCTCTCTTTCCCTTCTGGGTAATCCAATGCCCCCAATGCGTGGCAGCTGCCCCCTGTCCTGCGGGGTAGCTGGGTAAACCCAACAAGCACTGGCGCCAACAATGCAGCGATGGGAGCCCCACTCCGGGCTCTAACAGGAATCTGCCCACAAGAACACTGGCACTGTGGAGCCCCTCTTCTGGGACTCTAGAATTTCCCAAAATGCCTCTGTCGTGCAGCTGAGGGAGGAAACAAGTACTGGGCACGTTGGAGCCCCCTCCTATGGGACTCTAAACACAACCAATGCCCTCCAAAGAATACTGGCACCGGAGGCGGGCACCGACAATGTGCCCCGACACACCCCCAACCACAGGATGACTGAGCCCCACTCACCGGCAGTCTGGGGCCCCTCTGGATGTCTCTGCAGTCTCCGGGCACCGGCAATGTGCCCCGACAGGTCCAGCTTCTGGGACCTCTCCTGGCTTCACCCTCAGCGGAGCCTTCTCCTCGTCAGCAGCGTGGAGGGGCAGGCACCGACAATGTGCCTCGGGCCCCCTCCGCCGCAGGACTCCTCCTTGGCAATTTACATATAGCGCTCACGAGGCGCTAGGCGGCAGGAAAGTTCTTGGGCTGAAATTAAGTTGTAGCGCCCACAAAGCGCTAGGTCCCACACCATAAAGTGGTAGCGCTCCCCTTCACTGGCAATGAAATATAGCCCTCCCGAGGCGATAGGGAGCAGGCAGGAAAGCACAGTTACTGGAAATATAGCGCTCTCGCAGCACAGCGCTGCAGATGTCAGCTCCTCACCTCCTGGGCAATAAGATAAAGCGCTCTTCTTCTCCAGGCGCTAGCCAGCAGGCAGGGATGGTCAGTCACTTCAAATGTAGCGCTCCTCTTCTGCTGGGCACAGTTATAGCGCTCTCACAGCAAGCAGAGCACAGTCAATGCAAATATGGCACTCCGGCAGCCCAGCGCTGCAGGACCCACGCACCTTCTTCTCCTGGGCAGGGCTGGAGGCAGCGCTCTCCTGGTGCAGGAATAAGGTTGTAGCGCTAAGTCCCACAAAATAAAGTTGCAGCGCTCCTCTTCCCCTGTGGCACAGTTATAGCGCTTTAGCAGCACAGCGCTGCAGGCATCAGCTCCTCTCTTCTCCTGGGCAGACCACGTGCTCACAGGGTGCTAGGCAGCAGGCAGCTGGCAGTAAGATATAGTGCTCACCAGGTGCTGGGCTTAGGACGGCAGGAGAGCAGGCAGGCAATACTGGGCAAGATCAGCAGGCAGTGGGTACTCATCAGAACAGGACAGCAGCTCCTAGAAGCAGTCATCTCCCATAAAGTGGCACTCCTCCTGACACAGCAGTCTTCACTCCAGTAAAGGGCTCTCACTGGCCCTGTGGACAGCGGAGGGGTGCAGATGGGCACAGGGGCCAGCACACAGGCCCAATGTGGCGGTACCTCCTGGCAGAGTGTCCCCTCTCAATCTAGTCCACGCTCCGTCTGAGTACATGGAGGCACAGCCCCCCTCACCCCACCTACCAGAAAAGGCTGGAAACTTCTGGAAGGTTCCCTGGGAAACCGGTCCCAACTGGTTTAGGGGGAGGTGTAGAGCACCCTGGGTGCCAGGCATCCCTCCAAAAGCTGGGGGTGGGAAGCAGACAGCTAGACCGCCAACTCACCTCAGACAGGCGGCACATGTGCAGCCAGGAATGGCGTCCATTTTGAAAGTAACATTTACACAATGGTCAAAATAAACCTGCGTACACCATTGCGCAATATTTAACATTTGCATTTCAGATTCATCAACATGACATGTTTATTCCCACAAAAGCGAAAAATTCAGGGAAAAAGGGCCAAGTCCAACAGGCACCTTAAACTTGAAGTATTAAGCATGCTTGCCACTGCTTTTCTGCATGCTTTCCCTGACTACATTAATGTGGTGCTGCTGTTTTGTGGACCTTCCTAGCTGCCAGTTGTCCCCAAGGCAAATTGCATTATGGAACTTGAACTATTGCTGTTAATATTGTAACTATAGACTCAAAAACCTCAGCAGTACCTTGCAGTTGGGTAAAACGTCCGGATTAGCTGAAGGTATCACACATAATGGGTCACCTTGAAGCTATGAATTTTGTTTGTATGTGTAAGGTCTTGTGGTATGCTCTCACCACTATTCCACATGATTATAATATTCGCCCTGTCTTTACAGTGCATAAAACAATTAAATCAAACCTAAAAAGAAAAAAATATTCTAAACCATGTACCTTTAATCTACCCGTACAAAACTGAAGGAAGCAAAAGGAAGAATTAACAATATTTTAGTGACATCCCTAAATAACAAACCTCAAGCAGAATACTCCTGAACAAGTCTTTCTTGCTGCTACATTGTATAACAAAGTTACATTGTGTTGGCCTCTTGAGGAAGAACTAAAAATGGCTCATTCTCCCAATCCTTTCTTTCTTTGAATTGAATTTTAATTTGTGGCTGTGCAGGTGTTTATCGGTGTTTATATGTTTACATTGATGACACCTGTTTCCCTTTCAGTGGAGTTCTGTCAGTTATTATAGGTTTAAACCTAAAACTGGATAGCCTAAATGTAAGTTTAGCGGCTGCTTTTTTACATTCATGTTTCTATTTTAGAGTCTGATTGTGCAATGTTCTCTATTGGAAAAGGCTGCAATGCAATTCCATTAATACATTTAGAAATAATCTGATGAACATTCATAAAACATTGCGATTCTGTTCTCATGCTTGCTTTGAAGAATCAAAATGGGCTCTGGTGTGTTTGTGTGTGTGTATATAGGCATATGTTGGAAAATGTACAGTTCATTTTGTACAGAACCCATGCTAGACCTTTCAACAGAGCTTTTGGTGAACAGTTATTCTCTTCTTTATGAATGACAGATGTTTCTTGACTAGAAATTGTGATCAAAGTCCCAATTAGTTGTAGAATATAAACTTCAACAGTGTCGTTTTTTGGCAGAGCAACAGTATGATAAACTACACTAACCAATTTATTCTCCCCATCTCAATTTACTTAGACTGGTCATTATAATCTTGAAACCTGCTTGAGTGTTGTGCTGCTGTCGCTTGCCATGGTAATGGCTGGATCCGGAACTCTAAAAGCCCTCCAGCTTTGTCGCTTCATGCTCAAAAAGACTGGAGGTGAAATGAACTATGGATTTCATCTGGCCCATTCCATGGCTTTGGGACTTCTTTTCTTGGGAGGAGGCCGGTACGTGTTACCCTTAATGGTATCTTCTAACATGCTCCAATGTATAAAAATTAATTATGTGCTATTTATATTTGGTAATATTTTGCCTCTGGGGAATGAAACAAGTCGACAATGATGTTCACAAAAAGTATGGAAATGTACAAAGCACTAAATCAGTTCCGACCTCACACAAGATAGTGGGTACCCTTCGGGGGTCATTGGTATCGAAAAAGAGATCGTAACTATTTGGGAATGTTTCCTCTGCCTCAATATTGTTTGCTTGAGACACAATATGTTGACAAGCCTGTGGGTTTAACTCTTGGAGGAACAACCCCACAAGCCAGGGAGTTTTTATCAAGTTTCAACCACCCCCATTCAGGAATAATCGTCCTGGTGTACAGAACAGACTGACAAACACAGTGATGGTGGATCCCAACAAACCAGCTAAAACCCTGTGACATCACATTATAGCAAGGAGCAGATCTCATCAGCAGAAGTCCTTATGATCATAAAATTGTGGTTAAGAATTAAATGTGTGTGTCCCCCTCACCCTATGTGTGTGACCACACGAGTCCCCCGCCGACCTCCCTCCGGTGAGACCAGTGGAGACTATTTTCCTAAAGTATAGGATAAGCAACTACACCACATAGATATCAATCAATCAACATAAGCTTTATTCGACAGTAAATGTCACAAAAGCTGGGTACATAAAAAGTCAAATTTCACAGTTTAGACAATGGCTAGTAAAACCAGGTAAATAAAAGAAAAAAAGAAGAAAAAAAGTCAATACAGCGGAATATATATTAAATAGAGAAGAGATTTAAAAAGTTAAAAAACATGTACACGATATTATTATTACAAGTTAGTGCAGATAGATAATTAACAATTTAAAAAGTCCAAACATGACTAAAACATGGTTCATTGTCGTTACTGGAGAGAGCCTTCCTTCATTGATTTGCTGGAAGGAGTTTAGATCTTATTATCCACATCCATCTTAAAAATTTTGCCATTGATACTGCATATAGTACAGATGGATCGGGGCATAATATTCTCATAGCTACACTCGAAAAGTGGGTACCCATGTTCCTGCAAATCGGCGCCAGCCAAGCTTTACGAGGTGCAACATACGCAAGGCATACAAACAACACGTGTGCATATGTTTCTTCTGTGTCGATGCAGTTTGGACATTTGTCATCGGCAGTGGCAAACCATTTAGTAGTGAAAGACTTCAGGGGTAAGCATCCTGCTCTAAACTGGAAATACAGTTTGAGGTCTAACAGCTTGGAGATTACATCCCAGTAATCCTCAACAGCCGGGCTTGATTTTATTTGCAAGAACTTTCCTGTCAGTGTTGTGGCATCACTTATTCTGTTGGCTTCTTGTACAGTCAGTTCCCAATACCTTTGCTTGATTAGATCTTTTGATGGGAACTGGGTGCTGTTAGGGGCTTCCCACAATGATGGCATTCCCATACAGGTTAGGGAGCTTCTGATGTCACGCAACCAACTAATTTTGTGGAAGCGATCAGCCTCCAATATATATCTTTAAGGCCTTCGGCGAAGATGGCCCATTCTGGCGTACATCAGATTCTGCGCCAATAGAGTATAGGGCGTAGTCTTGCTAGGTTGGCTATTGCTTTCCTGCCTAGATCGTAACGCAGGGGGAGCATGGGAATACTTTGGGGTAGGCTTGTGATCCCTCGAAAGAACCTATTCTCAGATACAACAAGTGGGAACAATTTCTCAAAACCCCATAACTCAGCACCGTACAGGACTGAGCTCAATATCTTGGAGCTATAGATCTGCAACACCGGGTAAGAGGCGTAGTCAATGATGTTTTAAATTCCTTAATCATGACACCGGCCAATTGTCTGTGCTTTAAGGCCATAGTGTCAATGTGCGGCCTCCAGCTGAGTATTTTATGCAAGGTAATGCCTAAATAAGTGAATGCATCTAACTGTTCCAGGGGTTGCCCATCCATTACCACGCCACCCTTAAATGACCTGTGTCGATTAAAGGTCACAAACTTTGTTTTTGCAGTGTTAATTTTTAGACCACGCAATGAACAAAATTCATCAAAATGCTGCTGCGCACGCTTTAACCCACTCAGTGTTTTAGATGATATAAGCATGTCATCCGCAAACATTAATATTGGGATTTTTTTGCCTGCTAGGACTGTGGGAAAGGAAGCTTAAAAACTAACAATGCCATTGATAAAAAGTGAAAATAATGTGGGTGCTAGGACGCAGCCTTGGCGCACTCCCATCTCCACTGGGAACCGGTCAGTCTTGTTTCCCTGAGCCCCCCAACGAATTTGGGCGAAGTTGTTTCCGTGGAGGCGAACAATTAATGAGAGTAGATCAAAGGGCAGCCTGAGCTCTTGGAGTACCCTCCACAGTTTAGGACTTGAAACTAAGTCAAAGGCGGACTTAAGATCAACAAAGGCAGCATAAATGCTGCCTTTTCCAAGGGCCACCGTCCGCCAGTAGATTAATAGAAACCGGAAGACCTGGTCAATAGTGCTTAGGTGAGCCCGGAAGCCTGCCTGGAGGGGGCTCAAGATGTCATTATCATCAATCCATGTTTGAATTTTAGCTAAAACAAGCTGTGCTACGACTTTCTGGATTGAATCTATGAGGCTTATCGGCCTATAGTTCCCGGGTAAGGATTTGTCCCCTTTTTTATATATCGGAATAATCTCCGCCCCCGCCAGGTGTCTGGAATTGGGGCTCCACAGGCGATGGCATTCGCTAGGAGCATTATGTACTGGCTCCATTTGGCCTTGTCCTGCAAAAAGATGTCAGCGGGCACATTATCAATGCCTTGGGCTCTCCCATTAGTAATTGTGCTCAGTGCAATGCTTACATCAGCTAAATTAAAAACAGTATCGGATGAATTGGAGTGAGCCAAAGAAGGATCATAGTCCTTAATGTCGTTGTCTGGGTATTGTTCTGAGAAAAACTTTACCCACGTTTCAGGATCCACATGATTTTGGGGAGATTGCACTACTCCACCCGCGCCCCATTTTACCAGGCTCCAAAAGCGTTGCATATTCCTCTCACTACTTGCTTCTTTTAGATCCTGCCATCTTTTCTCGTCCCAGGCCTTTTTTGCTGACAAGATCGCCTTCTTGTAAAGCTTCCTTGTGTATTGGACTCTAAACTGGTCTCCTAATTTTATTGCCCCCCCCAAAGCTCTATGCGCTTGTTTGCACTCTTTGTTATACCAATGTGGCTGCAGTTGACTTCCCTTCGCCTTAGACCATCGGGGAATTTGGAAATATAAACGTATTCTATTAAATAGAGTGTTATGTAATAGTGTTATTTATTTCGGTGGGCAGGTATCGCAATGAGAGGACACCATCTCAGTTAGAGTATGTCCCAAGTCAGAATTGATGGCTGATAGTATTTCTGGTCGTTCAGTTACCATTGGCCATTTAAGGTGTCGCATATCATTGGTCAGTGCCAATTCACCTGTAAGTAATAAGTTTGAAGTTTGTGATTGCTCTTGTAAATCCTTAAATGTGAACGTGGTGCGTAGTGGATTATGGTCGCTCTCAGTTCTGTCCATCACGACCAAATCTTGTAAGGTATGCCAAATTTTTAGACTGATTAACATATAATCAATACGGCTTGTATGATAGCCATTGCTAAACGTCTGTGCCCCTTGCTTGTCAGATCTTGTTCTTCCATTAACTGCCCTTAGGCCGTGTTCAAGGCTTAGGGCCTTCATCTGTAATGCTGCCTCTGTTCATCTTTTGATTGGGGGTATTTCCAGATGAGGAATGGCCCACAACTCAGCCTCCCCCCCCCCCGGTGGATCAAATTCCCTGTTGGCGAGGGGCTCAAAAGTTGTATTAACGTCCCCCCCCCCCCCTAAAACTGCTGAGGCAGACCAGGAGATGTTATGTAAGAGCTCATCTAAGCCTGAGATTGTTTCCGACCTTCGTCCCCCGCTACGCCCTCTAGCATAGATATTATAAATATCAATATCTCCATATATGCCGCACCCCAGGCGGACGGCAAGAATATCGTTGCTCTCCGTCTGCAGTATTTGTATGGTAAAGCCAATGCCCTCCCTAACCCAGATTGTGAGCCCCCTCGAAGGGCGACCCTTGTTGCCTTGAATGGCTGGTTTAAAATAGTTTAGATAACCCAAATGATATTGTGGTTCAACTGACCAGGTTTCTTGAAAGATACATATGTCGCATTCCTCAACAAAGGAGTTCCATACGGGGGGCACTCCCTTGGACCGCAGCCCAGCAATGTTCCATGATGAAATCACTAATCTTCGTGGTGTTCGTTTGAAAAGTGGTAAAGGCCCGACCATTGGGGCAGTGGTCTCTGGGGTGCAATCTTCTCATTCGCTACGTTATCAGCACAGGTCTTATCTACGGGAGTGTTTTCATCAGGGTGCAGCAGAGGATAAATAGTGGTGCGTACTGGAATATTGGCCTGGATGCTAGGGGCTGCTGGAGACTGGGTAGACCTTCAATCAATCTCATTCAGTGGGGACCCATTGATTTGGAGGGATACATGGGGTGATCGATTTGTTTCTACTGTCAGTTCAGGACGGTTATACTTGAAACGTATTTTAGTTTTAGCCAAGTGTTGGGTGCGTAAGTCAAAACCCACCAAATTTTCCACCAGATCATGGTGCGTGAGGGTAAGTGCAATCACATCGTGGGCATCCGCAGGCCCCCCCAAACTGGGTTACCTTTTGGCCCCAGTGATGTCTTCCCTTATAATGGACCTGCATCCTCTCACTCACCGTATCCGATGGATGCATTTGTTCATTAGCGAGCACTCGTCCTCTGTTTGTAGCATGGGTTGGTTCTTTGGGACATTAACTAAATAAACTGTCTTTCTTATATCTGGGCTCTTAATTACACTATGTGGCGCTTGTGTGCAATTTGTCGGGTGGCACACGGGCCCTGTCCGAGATCTTTCAACCTTACTTAAATTACTAAGTTGCGCTCTACCAGCCTTAAGTTGGCCTACCCCTCTGTGGTGACTAGAATAACTAATAGTGCAAGGATCAGCTGTAGGGGTCCGGGCTATGTGTTAACTGCTTAGCCTTCCTGGGTTGTGTCTGGTGTAATCCCCTTGCGGCTGCCTCGTGCTACTTGTGTCCCCTTGACTATATTTCTGGGTAGCTGCTTGTACCCGAAATTGGTTCTTGATACTCTGGACATCCAAGTGTAACTTATTCAGGGAGACTGGGAGGCTACCTACAGCTGCTTTGAGTGCTTTGATTTCCTGAACTATGTCCGTTATTTGTAGTACTAACTATCTTTGTGTGGATGCTTCGTGGGCATAGATGGATGAGTTGCTAGGTGTGCTGGCCATAAAATTGGCAATAGCCCTATTTGGATTCGTAGCTAGCCTATCGGATGCTATAACATCCACATTTGGACATGTGTCAATCTGTGGCCTCTTTGTTTGCACTACACTAGCTAATGTGTCAGGCGAGTCCTCTAAATCTGCGTGCTCTAGCAGTGGTGAAAAGCTATTGCTGCAGGAGAAAGAAGACAAGTCCACCATGGTCGCTGAAACATTACCATCCCCACAGTCAAGCCTATTGTGATGCAGAGTGGATTTGTCAAGTGCTTTGTTCTTATCTACAGCTTTTTTGAACATTGCTGGTATACGACCCAGGGGCGTAAGACTTAAAGGGGATTGCGCATAGGTGGATTTGGGCAAGGAAGCAATACTGGGAAGGTCGAGAAGGACCTCACATTCTGCTAGGAGGTTGTCAATACGATCAAGTACCCCCCCCCCGCCTGCTGCTGGGCTTGATGACTTTTGCTTCTTATTTGCCTTTTTTTAGGAAATTTCCTTTGATCCACCCTCCGTAGTTTTGCGCTTACGCATCCCTACTTCCGGCCAATACTCACAAGTAAAAAGGGAGCACAGAATAAGAACAAACTAAGAAACAGAAGTGGCAAAAGGCCTAAAATGCGAAATACAAATATTTGCTGCCAGGGGCACAGTACCTTGCGTTGTTAAGGATGACGGTTCAAAAGGAGATTTGCTGTGAATGTCAGGGAGGGTGGCCCAACCCAGCCTCCTCCGGGCTCTGACGGGCGCAGGCGGGCCTGCCTTTGGCCTGGGCTTTGCCTGGGCGTGGCCCGGGCACGCCAGCGCGCGTCCCGCGCTGCGGGAGCTCAACAAAGATTATATGCGCCTCCAGGCGCAAGGAACTCGCGTTGGCGCCTTCCTGGCGCTTGGGCTGTTGGGAGGTGTAGTTGCCCCCGGGTCCGGTCTCTGCAGGACTGCAGGCCAGCGAAGAGGGCTCCCGCGCTGCTGAAGCTCAACAAAGATTATATGCGCCATCTGAAAGAGACACGTTAGTGATAGATTCCTTACCTTAGAATATCCCCAGGCGTCAGACTGGATCCGGAAAGTTTTTCGTCAGCAGTACCCCTGCGCGTCGGTAGGCGTCATCGTACGGCTCCGCGTACGTCGCTGGCGTGGTAGCCGCCGAGATGACGTCGTCGGAGCTACTTAGACGCGCCCACGCGCGCTGACGTCAGTTCTTTCTTTTTCCACTCCAGCAGCGCAGATCCAAGAAAGAGCGGTACCCCTAGTTAAAAGTTTTAACTTGGTGAAATTGTTTGTCGAGTACTCGACTCTGGTGCAGTAGGGATGCCCGGGTTTAAATCCTGTAGGGCCTGCCGTCGGAACATGTCCGTAGCGGACCCGCACGACGTGTGTCTCTTCTGCTTTGGGCACGCCCATGACCCCGAGGCATGCCCCGATTGTCGGGCCATGGCGCCGAAAGCTTTGCGGGAGCGTTCCAGAAAGTTGTTGGAGGCCCGGCAATCGGTTCTGTCCCGATCGAGGTCCCGCTCCCGTGGGAGGTCGAGGACCGGTCACGGAGCCGTCACCATCGCTCGTCGGACTCGGGGACAGGTAAGTCACGGCGCCATAAAAAGTCAAAGAAGCGACGTTGTTCGTCTTCTACCCCTCACCGGTCGTGGGGCACGGTGCAGGGGGCGGGCGGTCACTCCCCCGCGGCTCCGCTGGAGCCTCCGTTGTTGCCTGCGGCCTACCCGCCCTTTCCGGGCCCGCACGCGACTTCGGACGAGATACAGGCCTTCCTGTCGGCCATGGGCCGTTTGTTTGGCCCATCGGGTCCCTCCGGAGCGCCTTCGGGCCCCGCGGACCCGTTGGGTGGGTCTGCCCCCATGCCGCCGCCTTTGGCCTCGGCTACGCCGGCAAAATACCCTGCGGCGGATCCGGCCTCGGCGCCGGATCCGGCCTCGGAGCCGTCTCCGGCACCGGGCGCGGCGCCGCTACTGACGCCGTACGGCGCCGAACCACACTTGGTCTCTTACCCCCCGATTCCATTTCTTGGTGGGGAGTATGTCCCATTTCCCCGGGCACCTCGTCCTTACCGGCCTCTTCCAAAACCGGTGGATGAAGGAGAGTACTGGGAGGAGTCTGAGGACCCTCTTGCAGCTCAATGCGAGAACGAGCCTCAATGGGAAGAAGACCTGGAGGGTCCGGTGGATCTGGATTTCTCTAGACACCCTGGCACGCTGTCCCCTTCTTCCGTGGCTACAGAGGAGGTTGGGACTTTTTCAGTGGTGCTGCGTAGGGCGGCTGAGGCTCTTAACCTCGAGCTCCCTTCCGTGCCTATCAGGACCAATCTTCTGACCGAGGTGCTGCAGCCAGCGTCCTCCTCCGCGGAGCCGCTGCTGCCCTTCAACGATGCACTCACTGATATCCTATTGAGCACCTGGAGCAAGCCTAACACAGGGGTTCCTGTGGATAAGGGTGTGGCACGCCATCATCGCCCGGCGCCGGGCGACCCCAGCTTTCTCACACAACACCCGACACCTGAGAGTCTGGTTGTCCAGGCCTCTGCCTCTCCGAGCGCATTCCCTTCTGCTCCTCCAGACAAGGAATCTAAAAAACTGGAGCAGTTTGGGAAAAAGATTTTCACTTCTGCCAGTTCTGGGTTGCGGGCAGTGAATACTGCGTGCCTCTTACGCCGCTATTCCCTCTCTGTGTGGGACACCGTGGCACAGGTGCTGCCTCAGTGTCCTGTGGAAGCTCGGGCGGTACTCTCCCAGGCCATTACCGAAGGGAGGGATGCTGCTAAATTTACTATCCGTTGTGGGCTTGACACGCCCGATTCCCTCGGCAGAGCACTTTCCACAACGGTGGCGCTCCGCCGCTACGCTTGGCTCAGAACTACTGGCTTCTCCGGGGATGTCCAAAACACTTTGTTGGACATGCCCTTTGATGGCACACGCCTCTTTGATGACAAGGCGGATAGCACCCTGGAACGTTTTAAGGACTCTCGGGCTACGGCCCAGTCCTTAGGTCTCGCCACCACACGTACTTCCTCGGGGCCCGCTTTTCGCTCCTTTCGAGGTGAGGGTTGAGGCGCCCAAGCACGTTCCTTTCAGACCCGCAGGCCTGCGCAGCCGCAGTCTCAGCGCAGCCGCGGTCGTGGGGCCAGCCGTGGTGGGTCCCGAGGGCAGCGGGCAAGTCAATCCACCACCGCCCCTCCCGCCGTGCCTCAAAACCTTCCTAGTCCGGTGTTTCAGGCCCACCAGATGCCAGTGGGTGGCAGGATTCGCCGTCACCTTCCCCACTGGCGCACCATCACCTTGGACAGGTGGGTTCTACAAATAGTCCGAAGGTGCTACTCCCTCCCCTTCGAGTCTACCCCTCCAGCCATGCCGCCTCAGTGCCACCGCATGTCGGGGGATCACTTGTCACTTCTCCAACAGGAAGTTGCGGCACTCTTGGCCAAGGGGGCCATCGAGCGCGTTCCGACGCCAGAAGTAGGTCGTGGTTGTTATTCCCACTACTTCTTGGTTCCAAAGAAGGACAAGGGCCTGCGTCCTATCTTAGACCTCCGGAACGTCAATCGCTTCCTCCGAAAGGAGAAGTTCAAAATGCTCACGCTTGCTGCCCTAGACCCGCAAGACTGGCTGGTAGCGTTGGACTTGCAGGATGCTTATTTTCATATTCCCATCCTGCCGGCCCACCGGCGTTACCTACGGTTCACGGTAGGCCACGAGCACTTTCAGTTCACCGTGCTCCCTTTTGGCCTTACCAGCGCCCCTCGGGTGTTCACGAAAGAGATGGCGGTGGTCGCAGCTCATCTGCGCAGATCAGGGGTTTCAGTCTTCCCCTATCTCGACGACTGGCTGTTGAAGGCGGGATCGCCCCAGGCAGTCGTCTCCCACCTCCAGACTACGGCCGACCTCCTGCATTTGCTGGGGTTTTCCATCAACGTGCCGAAGTCACACCTCATTCCCTCTCAGAAGCTCCTCTTCATCGGAGCGGTTCTGGATACGGCGCAGTTCCGAGTTTATCCTCCCGAACAGCGAGTCCGGGACATTCGGGCTATGATTCCGATCTTTCAGCCCTCGTCCTGGGTTTCGGTCAGGAAGACCCTGAGGCTGCTGGGCCTCATGGCCTCCTGCATCCTGCTGATCAATCATGCCAGATGGCATATGCGGGCTCTGCAGTGGGACCTAAAGTTCCAGTGGACGCAGCATCAGGGAAATCTGTCGGATTACGTCCAGATCTCGGAGGGCAGTGCACAGGACTTGCAGTGGTGGCTCACGGACCAGCGTTGGGTCAGCGGCAGATCCCTCTCCCTTCCCCAACCGGAGCACACAGTGGTGACGGACGCGTCCCTCCTGGGATGGGGCGGCCACATGGGAGAGGCGGAGATCAGAGGCCTCTGGTATCCGGCGGAGTCCAAGCTCCATATCAACCTTTTGGAGCTCAGGGCGATCCTACTTGCACTGAAAGCATTCCTTCCCTCTGTCAAAGGGAGAGTAGTGCAGGTGTTCACAGACAACACCACCGGCATGTGGTACTGCAACAAGCAGGGCGGAGTAGGGTCGTGGACCCTATGTCAGGAGGCTCTACGTCTCTGGACGTGGCTGGAACGTCAAGGCATTTCCTTGGCGGTTCAACACCTGGCGGGTACCCTAAACACCAGGGCGGATGAACTCAGCCGCAGGTGCATGTTGGATCACGAATGGCGTCTTAACTCAGAAGTGGCACACGGTCTCTATCAACAGTGGGGAGAGCCTTGGTTAGATCTATTCGCCACCGAAGAGAACGCGCAATGTCAGCAGTTCTGCGCGTTGGAGTTTCCAAGGCAGCACTCGCTCGGCGACGCTTTTCGTTGCGAGTGAAGTTCCGGTCTGTTGTACGCCTTTCTACCTATGCCACTTCTACCCAGAGTGCTGAAGAAGATCAGACGCGACCGGGCCCAAGTCATTCTTGTGGCGCCGGACTGGGCTCGAAGAGTTTGGTATCCCGAGCTACTCAGTATGAGCGTGGATCCCCCGATCCGACTGCCTCTTCGGGAGGATCTCCTGTCGCAGCAACAGGGGACGGTCCTCCACCCGAACCTGTCCAGCCTCCACCTCCTTGTGTGGAGATTGAGCGGCGACAGCTGATTCCTTTTGACTTGCCTCCTGAAGTCTGTAATGTGATTCTGGCAGCCAGGCGTCCCTCCACTAAAACGGTATACGCCTGTCGGTGGAAAAAATTTGTGGCATGGTGCACAGCAAAAGCTGTAGATCCTCTTGCTGCCCCTCTTTCTGAGGTCCTATTGTTCCTTCTCTCTTTGGCCCAGCAGGGCTCTGCTCTGGGCACTATCAAGGGCTACCTTTCTGCTCTTTCAGCCTTTCTTAGGCTGCCTGATCAGCCCTCTCTTTTCAAGTCCCCTGTTGTTAACAGATTTCTCAAAGGCATTACTCACCTTTTCCCTCCTGTTCCTTTTGTCATGCCTCAGTGGGACTTGAACCTGGTTCTCACATACTTAATGTGCGCTCCCTTTGAGCCTCTTCATAACTGTCCTTTGCGGTTATTAACTTTGAAAACTGTCTTCCTGGTGGCCATCACTTCCGCTCGGCGGGTGAGTGAGCTCCAAGCTCTTTCCTGTAAACCTCCTTTCCTGGCAATTCATCCGGACAAGGTTGTGCTTCGACCGCGTCCCTCCTTTCTACCAAAAGTAGTCTCTGCTTTTCATCTCGGGCAAACTGTGACTCTGCCCACTTTCTTTCCGCCTCCGCACCCTTCAAGAGAAGAGGAGAGGCTCCACCGTCTGGACCCAAAACGTGCGCTTTCGTTCTATCTCAACCGCACACAGCAGTTCCGGGTGGATGACCAGCTCTTTGTTGGCTACGTGGGCGCCAAGAAAGGACGGGCTGTGCACAAGAGAACTATCTCACGATGGGTTGTCTTGTGCATTAAAGCCTGTTACTCTCTGGCTAAAAAGGAACCTCCGGTTGGGCTGCGCGCCCATTCTACCAGGGCGACAGCAGCTACTACAGCATTGGGACGCGGTGTCCCCCTGCAAGACATCTGTCAGGCGGCCACTTGGGCCTCGTTGCATACTTTCACTAAGCACTATTGCCTTGACAGTCCAGTCCGGAGAGACGGCTTCTTTGGCCGTTCAGTTCTCCGTGACTTTCTGGTGTAATCTCACTTCGCAGACCCACCACCGGGGTTGGTATTGCTTGGGTATGTATTCTAAGGTAAGGAATCTATCACTAACGTGTCTCTTTCAGATGCACAAGTTACATACTTGTGTAACGATATATCTGTAAGAGACATTAGTTAGTGATAGATTCCTTACCGCCCGCCCATCCTCCCCGTTCTGCGAACTGTTCTCTAGGGTTCAGGTCATCCCTTACAGGGCTCTAGTTCTATTGCACCAGTAGTCGGTCTCTGGCATGGCTCTGCGCTCCTGGCGCGGAAAAGTTGTGTACAGAACTGACGTCAGCACGCGTGGGCGCGTCTAAGTAGCTCCGACGACGTCATCTCGGCAGCTACCATGCCAGCGACGTACGCGGAGCCGTACGACGACGCCTACCGACGCGCAGGGGTATTGCTGACGAAAAACTTTCCGGATCCAGTCTGACGCCTGGGGATATTCTAAGGTAAGGAATCTATCACTAACTAATGTCTCTTACAGATATATCGTTACACAAGTAAGTAACTTGTGCTCCGGGCGCAAGGAACTCGCGTTGGCGCCTTCCTGGCGCTTGAGCTGCTGGGAGGTGTAGTTGCCCCCGGATCCGGTATCAGTAGGGCTGCAGACACGCGAAGAGGGCTCCCGCGCTGCGGGAGCTCAACAAAGATTATATGTGCCTCCGGGCGCAAGGAACTCGCGTTGGCACCTTCCTGGCGCTTGGGCTGCTGGGAGGTGTAGTTGCCTCCGGATCCGGTCTCAGCAGGGCTGCAGGCCAGCGAAGAGGGCTCATGTTTGTAACATTTGTAACATTAGTGGGTTTTTTTCGTGTGTGATTATCACTATGAATCACTGACCAAATAGACATAGTAAAAAAAAGATAGGGATTATTCTCAACAAATCAACTGCAAGGAGGTGCATTTAATTACTCCCCTCTTTCCCCGTTACAGGCAGCTTCAACAAGACAACCAGGCACAGTAAGATCTGTTCCTACCTTTAGCACGGTCTGAATTAGGACTGTGATGTTCTAGGGACCCTGTTAACCCTGATGAAGGCCCAAGACCCTTCTGAGCTTTACAAAAAAAGGGCCAAAACATGTTGGTTGGACGAGTTAGGGCAACATAATATTCTATTGTATTTTATTCGGCAGATTTATAAAGCGCATGGCTACACTACCAGGGCTTCCCAGCGCTGTCTGGACTAGCTAGAGTACGAGTACCTGAGGGAACTGAGGGAAAATATGGGTTTCTAATTTCTTTCTGAAGCTCAGGAAATTATCTTCCAATCTCAAGATGATGGACAAAGAGTTCCAGAGTTTGGAAACAAGAAAAGAGAAGGAGCAGCCCCCACTTCTGGTTCTTTTAACCCTGGGAACAGTGAGAAGGCCCCTGCTCACCTGCTTATATTGTCCTGTTACATTTTAATAAAGAGATATTGTTTGGACTTACACCAAGGTAGTTTTATCACTTAATCTGTGTCCCTCACCTATCCAGAACAACAATTTTTTTACAACTCCCTAGTCTTTAGTCAAGACCACCTAGGTGGTGTTATCCAACCAAGGTGGTACAGAATCGCCTGTGATGAAGCATCCCACAACAATGTGGGTGAGGTTTTCCCTCAATTTCATACTCCTTGCGTTAGGACTCTGGCACCTTTTGAACTCATTTAGTGCTTTGTCCACTACTATACTTTTTCTGTATGCGTCATTGTGGCTTTAGAGAACTATGATAGTAGATTATTTCCTCTCTGGTTGTGATAGAGACAAAACAACAATCCCTAGCATGACAACACTATGCTAATGACTCCCATTATGTTTCATTCCATGGCAGTCCGATGATGGCACTCAGTGATTTTTTTCATTCCTTGATTGAACTGGTAGTTGGGGGGGATTAGGTGAAGGTTATGGCTTTCAAATCTAGATTCGTGATGATAGGCTTTGAATCAGGACTGATAATTGGGGGTAGAGGGTAGTGAATTAATTCTCCATTCAATTCAAGAGTTCTACCATTTTCCTACTCCATCGTCCCAAACGTCTAAATTCTCTTGAACTTAGTCTAAGACCATAGTTACCTTGTAGGTTTGAATGTGTTTTTTTTTCATTATTAGAGTGCTTGTGTTTTTTTTGTAGCTCTTATCCATTTTCTGGGTCTGGAATGGATAATTAAGAACTTTTTGTTGACTAATTGTGTCCAGAAGCATCACTTTTCTTTGACAGTTTGTTACTTATCAATTGATGCGCAAGTACTGTAATTAGCCAGATCCAAGATAGCCCCAATAGGCTCTGCATCTCTCTAGCCCATGCCTTCTGCAAAGAGTTGGACTGTATCGACTGTGTGTCCAGTTTACCCATGGTGTTCTATCGATCTCATGGAGGCTGGGAATCCTCAAATGCTGTCCTCTTGTGCCAGTTACATCCTGCATATATCCCTCCTCCTGTTACCCCACCTTTACCCCTGAACTCATGGTCTTATTCAACCTTAATTGTACGTCATGCAAAACTCAATTTTCTGCCCTGTCTTGTTTGTGTTGTAATTTTGTAAATAATATTGCTCCCTTCTCCTCCTTAATCACACTTTAATTGATAAAATTAAACATCACTGAGCCGAATCTGTCAAATCGAAGCATTTGCAATATAATTAAGTAAGCACCTTTAATAAACTGTTCTTTTCTGCTAAATATATGTAATTACAGGCAATATTTTACCACAAATTCTTAATGTAAAGCATAGTTGATACTCCTTTAAATTGTGTGAAAGGCTAATTAGGTTGTGGCACTTTTAAAGCACAAATCTAGCTAGGGATTGACGGAGGCAGCCTGGCCGTCACCTGTCTCTCGAGGAGGTGCTTCAGTTGACCCCCAAACCCCTGTCTTGCTCCTCCAACCATGACTCCTGGGCCGTTGTGAACCTGTGACATGCAACTTTTTTCTGCTCCTCCCGCTGTATTCCTTGTGGGCCTCTTCATGTCAGTGCCTCTTTTGCCTTCTGTCCCCTTTCTGTGCTGCTTTTTGCCCCCTTCTGTCTCTCTTCATGCATCCTCTAATGCGTTTGTGCCTCTTTTTGCACACTCTGCTGCTTTTGCCTCTTTCAGTTGCTCTGTATTCTTACCCTGTTCGCACTTTTGCTCTTTTCTCTTCGGCTGTATTTTTCTCATTTGCTCTCTTTTTTAAAGTTGCGCCTAAACAGCACATGCGCTCTCTCTGCGAGACATGTTGTTTAGATACAGTGGGCTTACAGCCCTCTGATAGCTTACCATTTGTTAGCTTCTACTTCACTCTCATTGCATGGAATACAGGCGTCATGTCCTCTTCTTATGTTTGGCCCTCCCCTAGAGCAAGGACCTTGTATGTGTGTCCACCCAATGCTCCCGTTTTTGGAGCTACCTTTTTGTTTGTGTTTACGCACTCCATATGAGTGCTTGTGTTTTCGGTCCGTCTGCCGTATCCCCATCTATGAAGTTTCTATTCCCTCCCACCTGTCCTCTTTCCATGTTGCTTCTTCTCCTTCCCATCCCCCTACCCTGTACTCTATCACTGCACTCTATTCCACTCTTCTGCACTTAACGCCACTGCACTCTGCGCAATGGCACTCTGTACCACTCTACTCTAGGCCACCGCCCTCTATGGCACTGCACTTTACGCCACATTACTTTGCACCACTCCACTTTACGCCACTGCCCTCTGACACCCGACTCTGCACCACTCTACATGACTGCACTCTGTGCCTCGGCACTCTACGCCACTGTAATCTACTCGGCACCACTCTACTCTGCTACTGCACTCTACACCACTGCACTCTTCGCTGCACCATTTTACTCTATGCCACTGCACTCTGTGCCACTGTACTCTACACCGCACTACACCACACTACTCTACATCACAGCACTCTTCATCACAGCACTGTATGCCACTCTCCTCTGCACCACTCTACTGCGCTCTCCTCTACACCGCTGTAACCCACTGCACTCTACGCCATTGCACTCTACTCTATTCTGCATCACTCTAGTCCACTCCATTCTATCCCAGTGCACTATACGCTTCTCTACATCTCTCTACTCCACTCTACTCCACTGCACTCTACTCTGCATCATTCTTCTCTATGCCACTGCACTCTGCGCTGCTGCACTCTACGCCAGCACACTCCACTCCTCTCTACTATATGCAACTCCACCCTTTGCCACTCCATGCCACTCTGCTTTATGCCACTTCACTTAGTGCTCTCTACCTCCTTGCCACTCTACGCCACTCTACCCAACGCCAATCCACTCTGTGCTGCTACACTCTACACCACCCTACTCTACACCACACCACCCTACCCTACTCTACGCCACTCCAAGCCACTCTACTTCACTCTTTGTCACTCCAAGCCACTCTACTTCACTCTTTGTCACTCCAAGCCACTCTACTTCACTCTTTGTCAATCCAAGCCACTCTACTTCACTCTTTGTCACTCAGCTCCAGTCGAGACCACTTTACGCCATGCTATGCCATGCCACTCCACACTGCTGTACAACATGGCTAAAAGACATTCGCAAAGCCAATAGCTCTTGCGTAGGCAAAACCTATTGGTTTTGCCAATGCTTGTCTCTTTTGCCCTCTTTTTTAAAAACATTTTTTTCTTTAACTTTCTTCTCCTCTGCTTGACCTGTTCTGCTTTCCTGGCCATTCCACCCTGTCACGCTCCTCTCGAGCGCTAGCCCAATCGCTGCACTCTTCTCTCCCCTCCTGTGTCCTTAATGGCCATGGAGGGAGCGAGTCCCTGGTGCACCAAATGGGAAGCCTGTCTTCTCCCATCTGTGCCCGGCAGTGTCCGGGACCCATGGCCAGCCAACCACCCACTGCAGCTCGAGATGTTACTCGGCTGGAATACTCCGTGACCTCAGTCATGGAAGCCCATCCCTGCACTGAGCACAAGCCTCCTCCACACGAACAGATGGGGTACCTTCTGCCTCACCTGCCGCTTCTCCTGCCTCACCACCGACCTCCACCCACCATCATCCCCCACCTCATCACTCCATACACACAACCTCAGCAGACTCTATGCCGCCTTTCACAACACACACCCCGTGCTCACCACTGTACTCTTCAGCACCTGCTCACTCGTTAAACACGCATAAAAGTCAGTGACCTCTCTGCTGCCCTGCTATTTCTCACTGAAACCTGGCTTAACCCAGCTTCTGCTCCAAACATTGCAGTGGCCACCCCCTGGATACAAGATTGCAAGACAAGACAGATCCAACAAACCCTGAGGATGGATGACCTGCTATCATCTGTTGTGAGGAACTCAGCTGCTCCACCACCCTCCCCCACCCCCAAGAGATCCAGTTTCAGATCCATTATACCCAACATCATTGCATCACTGGCACGTGCATCCAACTTCATTCTACTCGGAGACCTCAACTTCCACCTAAACTATCAATGCGACCCCATCTCCACTACTCTCATTGAACACCTCCTTATCTTTGGACTCGCCCAATGAGTAAACGACTCCACCCACGTGGCAAGATAACTTCTTGACCCCATCTTCACCAATTTTCCCAACATCATGGTATGCAAGCCCATGTCTCTCACCTAGACGGACCACTTCCTCGTTCACTGCAGCCTACACTTACAACCAGTCCCGATCTACCCACACCACCCGATGCCAATGGAGCAAAATCCCCAGACAACTTCTGAATCTCTAACGTCTGGCCCAGACACCCATTGCACCATGATAACCTAGCATGCTCAATCGCGAACTTCAACATGTGGATCCCCTCCTGTGCTGACTCCCGGTCTCCTCTGGGAACAGCCCCCACATCAGGAGCTAAGCCTCAAGCAATCTGGTACACCCCTGGCTCACAAAGCATTACTGCAAGCTGCTAGAAAGACTGCGGTGCCACTCCCATGACAAAATCGATAGACTCCTACAAAGTAGCCCTCCTGATCTACCACCACGCCTCAAAGCCACCAAGAATCTAACCCTCATTGAAAGGACCAAAAACACCTCCAAAGAAATCTTTAGCATCATGAAGGTTTTTACCATCCAACCCGCCAGCACCACAACCATCACCCCATCCTAAGAACTCTTCACACAACTCTCCTACTACTTCATGAACAAAGTCAACATGTACAAGAACTTTGCAGATTACAGTTCCATCTCCCTGCTCCCACACTGGATAAACTAATCAGCGCCTGGCTGATGAACTATCTCAATGCAAACTACCTCCTGGACCCCTCCTAATCCAGATTCAGGAGGTGATTTGGCACTACAATGGATCAGCTCCTTCCTCTCGGTATGCAATCACATGGTAAGCCTGGCCCTCTCCTCATCTAACGCTTCCAACCTGAGCTGCAGTGTCCCGCAAGGCTCCTGCCTAAGCCCCACCATCAACATCTAGCTGCCCCCCCTTCACCAGCATCATCCACTCCCATGGATGCTGCATCACCTCCAATGCTGATAACACCCGGCTCATCCTCTCACTATCCGTAGACACCTCCACCACGCAAGCCAATGTTGTCAGATGCATGTGTTCTATAGCATACTGGATGAAAAGGAACTGCCTCAAGCTCAACAGCGACAAAACAGAGGTGGTCCTCTTTGGCAAATACACCTCTTTATGGCCCCTGGGTTGGTGACCCACTGAGCTAGTTGCGAGTCCTCACCCATCCAATGCAGCCAGGAACTTGGGTATCGTGATCAATAACAGTATCTCTATGGCAAATCAAGTCAACACAGTCTCTTCTGCATCCTCAAACTACTCAGAAAAAAATCGATCCCTCGGGAAAACACCTTCCTCACCAGCATGCTATCATCACAAGCAAGCCCTCATCAAAACTTCATCACCTGCATGCTCAAGTTCGGGAACTCCCTCAACGTTGGCATCACTGCCCAACTCCACAAAAGGCTCCAAGTTGTACAGACCTCAGCTGGAAGACATACACTAAAACTCCCACACTAGATGCACATATCTGAATACCTCAAAGATATAAAGTGGCTCCAGTCCACAAACGTGCTCCTTTAAAACGCCTCATACACTTTTAAAAAACACTAAACAAAAAAAGCCCAGCATACCTCAACCATTGTATCCTTTTCTTACCCAGGCAAGACAGCACAGCTCGTCCAGCCTGCTCCATGCATCCGATAGGCCAAAACCGGAGGTCGAGCATCCTCCTACATCGCTCCACAAAGCCTGGAGCGAACTTCCGTCCAGCACCTGCTCCCAGAACCTCGTGAGCTTGGGGCAGTTCCACAGTAGGTGTATTAGTGGCCCAGGGATTCCACAACCTCTCCAGCACTGGCCGTCACAGAGTGCATTCCACTTTAGTATGCGTGTTGGAGTTTAATACCAATAAGAGGTAATTTTGTAAGCTATTTCAGTGTGGCCTATGTTGAATGTTGTGTGGTGAGCCCTGTAGAATATGTCCTCCCACTCTTTATCGGAGAGGTCGCGTCCCAGTTCCGCTTCCCACCGTTTTTGCCCCGGCGTCCTTTGTGTATGTGGCGTTTTCGTTAAAAATCGGTAAAGTTCTGAGATGAGTTTCTTGTAGTCAGATTTTAAAAACAACCATTTCTCGAAAGGAGTCATGGGCCTACCTGTGTTGGGATGAACGTTGGAGCCAAGTACCCAATGGGCGAGTTGAGTGTGTGTGAACCTATCTTGTTCCGACAATGAGTATTGGGATTTGAGCTCCTCGAAGGGAATAAAGCCATCGTTATCGAAGAAGCAGCCCACACTCTTACACCTGCCTGCCAACCACCGCTTAGCTACCTGAGGCGACAGGCCCGGTGGGAAATCCGGATTGGCGAACAATGGGGTCAACGGTGAGGGGAATGACGAAAGGCCTGCTGAATGCACCACCTTATCCCATACCTTGAAAGTAGTGCTCATTACCGGGGATGAGTATAAACCCCAGGATCTATGGGCTCGTGGAAGTCAGGCTTCCTTCCAAATGTGTGAGTCCGCAACGGTTTGGTCCATGAAGACCCAGGGCTTTTCGGTCATGGGACAGTTCAATTCCACCAGGAATCTAAGTTGGGCGGCCTGGAAAGACCGCAGGACATTGGGGACCGCTAGACCACCCTCCAGTTTTGTGCGTTGCAGTAGTTGTTTCTGCAGCCTGGGTTTCGCCCCACCCCAGATGAAGCGATCTACGCTCTGCTGGAGTTGCCACAGTTCTCCGGGCGGGGGGTAGAGCGGAAGCCCTTGGAAGACGTATAGGGCCCTCGGGAGTACATTCTTTTTAACTGTGGCAATTCTGCCCAGCCAAGACAGCGGCAGCCGTCGCCATTGATCTAAGTCTTTACGGATCGTGGCTCCGAGGGTGGAGAAATTAGTCTGGTCCGTTTAAGAAAGGCTCCTGTCTAGCGTGATGCCCAGATATGGGAGCGCTGTGTCCACCCATTGGAACTCATACCGTGCACGGAGAGCTTGTTCTGTTTCCGGCTGGGCGGTGAGATTCAGTATTTGGGATTTGGACAGGTTCATCTTGAAACCTGACACAGCCCCAAAAGCCTCTAGTTCAGAGATGATCGTCGCAAGCGAGGGAAGAGGCTGAGCGATGGAAAAATAATGTCATCCGCATAAAGGCTGATGAGATGTTGGTCCGCCCCAAACTTAATGCCCACAGCCTTGGGGTTATCCCGTAACCTCTGGGCAAAGGGTTTCATGTATATGGCAAACAGAAGCGGGGAGAGCGGACAGCCCTGCCGGGTGCCCCACTCCACTTGCAACCCCTCCGAGTTCACCCCGTTCACCCGAACCAACGCCCTGGGCGCGTTATATATGCTACGAATCCAATTCAAGAACCGGTCTCCCAGCACAAAGTGCTTACGGGTTGCGAACAGATAGGGCCAGTGCACCCTGTCGAACGCCTTCTCCGCGTCCACCACCAGCAACAGGGCCTCTTCCCGGGACCGATTAACTTTGTCAATGAGGTGGCACAAACGCTTGGTGTTGTCCCCGCATTGATGTGAGGGGATAAACCCTGCTTTATCGGGGTTGATCAAGCCCGGCATCAGTGGGTTAAGGCGATGTGCCAGAATGCCGGTGAACAGTTTCGCGTCGACGTTGAGCAGAGAAATCGGGCAGTAGGAACTGCAAAGCTCGGGGTCTTTCTCTGGTTTCGGGATCACCGAGATGGACGCCTGAGGTATGGTATCGGTTAGTGATCCAGTCTTGGCAAAAGATTTGAAGAGGCGGGTCAAAAAGGGAGCAAGTTCCCCGCAGAAAGTCTTGTAAAAGATCGCGCTGAAACCGTCCGGGCCCCGGGCTTTCATAGGCTTTACTCTGGCAATTGCGGCAATCACCTCCTCGATCCTAATGGGTTGGTCGAGCGCATCTGATTCCTGCGAGGGCAATGGGGTGATCGCAGCCTCCTGGAGGTAGGGAAGTGGATCAGGGGCTGTCGAGTGATCGTTCGCATATAGGTTTGTATAAAATGCCCGAAACTCTGCCGCTATATCTGTGGCATCGTGCGCTATCAGGCCCGAGCGTGTCTGAAGAGCTTTGACTGTGTTGGCATGCTGGGTGCTACGTAGGCAGTGAGCTAGCATCCGACCCCCTTTGTTAGAGCCCACGTGGAATTTGTGTTTGAGGCGAAGCATGGCATATTCTGCCCTATTAAGGTCAAGGCGTTTAAGTTGGAGCCAAGCCTGCTCTAGTTCGCGCCATACTCGGGGCGTGCCAGAACGCTTATGTATGGACTCAAGCTCTCGCACAGTTTTGCAGCGTGAATCTTTCTGGATTCACTATGCTGTGCATTATTCCGCCATCTCGTGGTTGGGTCCGGATTCGTAGTCTTTTCTTTCTTTCTTTTTTTTGTTTTTTTGTTGTTGGCCCAGGTGGGCGGCGACGCCCCCACCATTTGGTGTCCTCGGTGACGTCGTCGCGCTTCCTGCGGAAGCTCCCACCTTTGGTCGCCATCTTCAGATTCTTTTTTCCACCGTGGGGTCTGGATCGTCGACGAGAAGTTCCAGAAAGTTGGACGAAGAATCTCGAGAAGTCGAAATATTCACGAAAAGATCGTTTCCTGAGGACACCGGACGAGGAGACGAGTACAGGAGGCGACGAGAAGGACTACAAGGTAGAAGGTCCACGACCAAAATCTCGACGCCTACAGAGAATGCGCTCACAGGGGGCCCCCTGAGCGCGGATATGGACAAGACACCGTTCAAGTTTTGCCAAAATTGTCACCACAAGTACGCCCAGAAGGACCAGCACCCGGTCTGCAACATCTGCTTGCCGCTCGAACACATCAGCGACGACTGCAACGCGTGTTCGGCGTTCACCCCGAAAACCATCCGGGTGACAGAGAGGCAAAGAAGGGCGAAACACAGCATGCAGGGCCAGGGAGCACCTCCATCGCTCCGAGACCTGGGCCTCTCGAGTGGAGAGGAAGACAACATCGCAGAGGGACCGGAGGACTGCTCAGTCGTCGAGGTCCACAAGAAAACTTCGAAGGAGGTAAGGGAGACGTCGACCCCGAAGCACCCAAGCGACGCTCGAAGGAGTGAAGCTAAGGCCCCGAGCGACACTCTCAGAAGTGAAGCCAAGTCCTCGAAGGGAGCGTTGCCGCCGAAACACTCGACGAAAGCAACAGCAACCAAGGACAAACAACCGAGCGGATCCTTCGTGAAGGACTCCCAATCGGCAAAACCCTCCGAAAAACCAAGGGCGTCGAAGGTAACCTCCGAAAAGGAAGCCTCGACACCCAGAAAGGAAGGCCCGGCGTCATCCTCGACGTCCGAGACCGCGAAGAGGGGCGCTTCATCCGTCGACGCCGAAAGGGTCCACGAGATGGAGAAGAAGAAGAGAAGGCTCGAAGCAGAGATGGCGAGCATCCTGCAAAGGAAAAAAAGACTTCGACGAAAAAATGAAGCAATACGCCATTCCGTCGAAGCCAGCACGCGAAACACTCGCGGAGGACGAAAACGAAGACATCGAGCCCCCTAAAACCCCGAACCGCTCGACGAACAGGGCGAAGAAGACTACTACCTCGAAGGCGAAGAAGAGTTACAGTCTTACCGGGACTCGGCGCCCTCAGAAGAACAAGACCTAGACTGGCAAGACCTCGACGCCGAATCACCAGAAGAAGGGGTAGACTCTTATCCCTCGAGGCCTTCGCCGCCAGACGTCATTGGGGCCTACAATGTGGTCGTCCAAAGGGCTGCAGCAACGTATGGCGTCGAAATGCAAGAGGAGAAGGCAAAGGCATGTTTCCTTTTGGAAACCCTACTTCCTCAACAAACAACATCCCAGTTCCTACCCATGCTCCCTAGCGTCCTGGACCAGGGAAGGGAGGCCTTCAAAGAACCGGCAGTCTGCAAGGCGGTTACACCAAGGAGCGAAAAGAAATACAAGCACTCCTCTAAAGACCCTGCGTACATACAAGGGTCAGTGCCAGCAGACTCCATTATCACTGCAACGGCAAGGAAAAGGGCAAATGTGCCCACTAACACAGGTCCACCTCCAGACAAGGAGAGCAAACGAATGGACCTCACAGGAAGAAAGGTGGAGAGGAACGCAGCCATACACTGGCGCATCGCCAACTCCAACGCCCTCATCAGCAGGCATGCATACCAGCATTGGGATGAGATGAGCCAGCTCATAACACACCTACCACAACAACACCAACAAAGGGCTAATCACCTGGTGGAAGAGGGCAAGGCTATGGCAAACACTTGCCTAAAATCAGCCTTGGACGCAGCAGAGAACTCCGGCAGGCAAATGATGATAGGGGTGACCGAAAGGAGACACGCATGGCTCAGGATCTCAGGTTTCAAACCTGAGGTACAAAGCAACATCCTGAACACGCCATTCGACGGCCAGAAACTGTTTGGAGCCCCAGTGGACGAGAAGTTAACGCAGCTCAAGAAAGACAATGAAACTGCGAGGTCCATGGGAGCACTGCAATTCAGAGGGATGAGAAGAGGAACACCCTCAAGGCGGCCCAATGGTAGAGGGGGCAATGCACCCGCCACTTCCCACCAATCTCCCCAACAAGGATACCAGGGGAACAACCAAGGCCAGAGCCAACAGGGACAACAGCAGCAAAACTGGCAATATCAACCCAGAGGACGGTCCTTTCGAGGACGCGGGTACGGACGGGGAGAACCCCGAAGAGGGGGTCAGCAGCCCACCTCAAAGTGACTCCACAAACAAACCAAACCCTCCCCTTTTAACACCAAGGGAGAGGAGAAGTCAACAAAAGGACAAAAGAAAAAACACACACAGCAAACAAATAACCACCGAGCATACAACCCCGGTGGGGGGCAGAATAGGAAACTTCCTCACACAATGGAGGGAGATTACCACGGACAAATGGATACTAAACATCATACAGCACGGATACTGCATAGAACTCCAAAGAAAGCCCCCAAGCAAAAAACCAAGACACCGGGCAATTCCCGCAAAGGAGCTCGCCCTCCTACGTCTAGAAGCAGAGGAGCTGCTACAAAAAGAGCAGTAGAACCAGTTCCAATAAACGAAAGGAACAGGGAGTCTACTCAACGTACTTCCTAGTGCCAAAGGTAGACGAAACACTAAGGCCAATACTGGACCTCAGATTCCTCAACAAGTTTGTAAAAACTCAAAAATTCAAAATGACGTCACTTCAGGAAGTAATACCCCAAATCCAAGAAGGGGATTACATGGCGACCATAGACATGAAGGACGCGTATCTACACATACCCCTCAACCACAAACACAAACGTCTACTAAGATTCGTAATTGGCCACAATCACTACCAGTTCACAGTGCTAGCCTTCGGGCTCAAGTCCGCACCAAGGGTTTTCACAAAATGCCTTGCAGCAGCGGCAGCGCACCTACGGAGAAAGGGCATACATGTATACCCCTACCTCGACGACTGGCTTGTGAAAGCAGGATCATACAAACACTGCAAGGATCACATCAAACAAGTCATACAAACACTGTCCAGACTAGGTTTCTCAATACATTGGGAGAAATCGTCAACAGAACCTCAGCAGATCAAAATATTCTTAGGGGCACAAATCGACAGCACACAGTCCAAGGTGTTCCCCAGCGACAAGAGGACCATAGCGCTCCTGAGGGAAACACGTCATTACCAGAAGGGGCAAGTTCTGACAGTGAGGACGGTGAGCAGACTAATGGGAATGATGGCATCATGCATCCACCTAGTCCCACATATCAGGCTGCACATGAGACCGTTCCAAGAATGGATACAGCAGCAGTGGTCACAAGCGACAGGGAGTTGGGAAGATCTAGTGGTTGTCACACACGCAGTGCAGCAAGAAATAGCGTGGTGGAAGGAAGAGAACATATCACAGGGGAAGCCATTCACACAGCCAACTCCAACAGTGACCATCACAACAGACGCCTCACAGCAGGGCTGGGGCGCGCACATGGACAGACTCCGCGTCAGGGGGCTGTGGTCACAACAAGATGCAGTGAAACACATCAACTACCTAGAACTAAAAACTGTGTTCCTAGCCTTAAAAGCCTTTCAGAAGCAGCTTTACGGACAGCGAGTGCTGATACAAACAGACAACACAACCACCATGTTCTACATCAACAAGCAAGGTGGAACACAGTCAGCACCGCTATCAAGCCTGGCACAAGAGATTTGGAGATGGGCCATCCCTCTAAGGATAGACCTACTGGCAATACACCTTCCAGGAATAGACAATGTAGAAGCAGACCGACTCAGCAGGCAGACGTCTGCGTCCCACGAATGGGAACTCAACCAACAGGAGGTGCAGCGGCTGTTCCAAAAGTGGGGTACACCACGGATAGACCTGTTTGCAACACTCCAGAATGCAAAATGCCAACATTACGCATCCAGACAACCGGACCAAAGGTCCCTAGGGAATGCGCTATGGATAAGTTGGTCGAACGAATTTGCATACGCTTTTCCCCCGATACCACTGTTGCACAAGGTACTCAGCAAATGCAGGAGCAGCAGCATGACACTCATACTGGTGGCACCTCAGTGGGCCAGACAATCATGGTTCTCACAAATAATGGAAATGGCACAGGAACCAGCGCACAGGTTCAGCAGAAGGAAAGACCTCCTAACAATGCAAGAAGGAAAAGTGCTCCAGCCAGAACCAGAGAGCCTCAGCCTAGCAGCATGGCTCCTGAGGACCTAGAATTCGCACACCTCAAGTTACCACCAAGCACCATGGCGGTACTCAGAGAAGCGAGGAGACCCACTACAAGAAAATGCTACATTGCAAAGTGGAAAAGGTTCTCGCAATGGTGCATCAAAGAGGGACTGCAACGGAAGGTCACAAAAGAATCAACGGTACTACAATACTTAACGCACCTACTACACAGCGGGCTAAGCTACTCGTCACTAAGGGTTCACTTAGCAGCCATAGTGGCCTACACCAGGGGAGAAGCGGGGAAAAGTTTCTTCACCTCACAGGTGGTCAAAAGATTCCTGGAGGGAGCTAAAAGAATAGCCCCCCCAAAAAGGATGCCAGCCCCAAGTTGGAACCTCAACACGGTGCTAACACAGTTGATGAAATCACCATTTGAGCCCATACACAAGACCACACTAAAGACAGCATTCTTGGTGGCTATCACGTCACTGCGAAGGGTCAGTGAACTGCAGGCACTTACACTACAAGAGCCCTACTTGCAAATACACAAGGACAGAATTGTCATGAGAACGGACCCACACTTCCTGCCAAAGGTGGTGTCGCGGTTCCATATTAACCAGACAATACAGATACCAAGTTTCTTCCAGAAACCATCAACGCCCACAGAAAAGGCGCTACACACGCTAGACGCCAGAAGGGCAGTGATGCACTACATAGAAAGGACGAAGGAATGCAGGAAAACAAAACAACTCTTCGTTTCCTTCGCAAGCAGTTTCTTGGGACGACCAGTAACAAAAAATACCATAGCACGATGGATTGCACAAGCAATACAACTCTGCCACAAGCAGGCAGGACAAGAATTACAAGGAGCCGCCCAGGCTCACTCAACAAGGAAGAAGGGAGCAACGGTTGCGTTGCTAGCGAACACACCTATACAAGACATTTGCCAAGCGGCAACATGGTCTTCCGTGCACACGTTCACCAAACACTACTTTGTTGATATCCAGATGAACAAAGAGGCACAAGTAGGACAGAAGGTCTTACAACACATTTTCAGCAACCAATGCTCATCTTCCACCCAACCACCGCAATAACAGAAAACCGCTACAAAGTCTATGCACAGCATAGTGAATCCAGAAAGATTCACGCTGCAAAACGAATAGTTTCTTACCTGTCGGTGTAGTTTTGCAGCTTGAAGACTTTCTGGATTCACTAGCGATCCCACCCGCCTCCGCCAGGAAGATAACATAGGAGGTTAAGGGTAAAACTAGACTACATACAGAGTTTAGAGGGATCAAAACAAAAATAGAAAGATAAAAGAAAAAGACATAGACAACAAAACAATAAGAGGAAAAAAAAAAAAAGAATCCGAAGATGGCGACCAAAGGTGGGAGCTTCCGCAGGAAGCGCGACGACGTCACCGAGGACACCAAATGGTGTGGGCGTCGCCGCCCACCTGGGCCAACAACAAAAAAAAAAAAAAAAGAAAGAAAGAAAAGACTACGAATCCGGACCCAACCACGAGATGGCGGAATAATGCACAGCATAGTGAATCCAGAAAGTCTTCAAGCTGCAAAACTACACCGACAGGTAAGAAACTATTCGTTTTCCACAATTCCTCCCTTTTGTCCTTTCTGATTTTGTTTTTGTGTGCTGATTGCGCTATGAGGCACCTCTGGTAACTAATTTAAGGGCTTCCCAGACTGAAGAAAGCGGGACCCCTCCAGTATCATTTACTGCCAGGTAGTCAGAGATCACTTGTCTAATTGAGGATACTATGTCAGGAGAGTGCAGCAGGGTTTTTGGTGGAGGCGCCAGGTAGGTTGTTGGGAGATGCCTGGGGGAACAGAGAAAGTGAGTGTGATAGCTGCGTGGTCGGAAAGGGAGCGGGGTTCAATGGAAGAGTCTGTAGTGAACTCCCATGCCACTGGGGAGGCTAGGAAATGGTCTAATCGTGCTTAGGCCCTTTGCGCTGTGGAAAAGAACATATAATCCTGTTCCTCCGGGTGTTGGAGTCATCAAACGTCATGTAACCCACAGTCGGCCAGCCAAGCCAGACCCTCTGGTGTGAATGCCCCCGTCTGTCCTGTCCGCTGTGCAGAGCGATCTAATCCCCCATCCATAACTAAGTTAAAGTCCCCACCCATGAAAAGAGCCCGGTCTGGGGACTGGAGCACCCCCGCTAGCGCCTCAGTTATAAAGGTTTCTTGATGTTCGTTCGGAGCATAGAGCGAGGCGACGGTAAAATGGAGCGTCCACAACTGCACCCGTATAGCCAGAACACGACCCTTTATTTCAAAGTAAGTAACTAGGACTGTCCCCCGGAAGCGATGAGAGAGAAGAACCGCCACCCCACCCTTCTTCCTCCTCTCAGACGACCAGTATTGCAGTGGGAACTTACTGGAGTGCATTCTGTGGGTGTCTTGTGCTAAAAGGTGCGTTTCCTGGAGCAGGCAGATGTCGCCCTGCGAGTGTTCCAGGAGGGAGAGTATCGCCGCTCGTTTGGTGGGGTTATTAAGGCCTTTTACATTTATGCTAAGTAGGTTTACCCCCATAGAGTAGGTTACCCAGGGAGCAACGCTGGAGTAGTTAAGCTAGCCAAGGAGTTAGCTGGATGGTCTCTGGGGACTCAGAAGTAGAGGGGGAGACATCAGCAAAGGCATGCGCCACCCTATTCCTAAACATGTTCCATCGAAAGTAGAGCCCCAGAACATTACCCCAACCCCAAAACCAAATACAAAAAATTACAACATACCAACAGATCATGGAGTCTTTCGTGATGTGAAAGTCTGGGTCCAGTGGGGCAGTCACTACGAAGGCAGACCGCTCCATATAGGGTTGAGCCGAGCCTCCGCCCCTACCCGTATGTCAACCACCCTTCTAGGAATGTGCAGTACCTCAAGGGGGGGGGGGTTCAGTGACTTGAGACTCTCCTCCGGAAAGGGAGCGCAGCACCTCCGAGCGCTCCTTTGCCATGGCTGCTGGGTCTGGACGGTGGGACGTGGATTTCAGCCACGCCTGGGACCGCGGCTGTTCCCTCTGTGTTCTCTCTCCTCCGTGGATGGTCGTTGGGAGGGGGAGCCTGGGGGTGTGATCTTGAGGATCTTATAGGCCTCGGAGAGGGATCGTAGCTGCTTGGCCTTAACGTTCAGTTCAAAAATGAGGCGAATCGGATGGCTCCAGGAATAGGATATTCCCCGAGAGCGGAGGTGGCTCGTGATTGGGCGGAAGTCTTTTCTTTTTAACATTGTCGATGCTGCTAAGTCCTGGAATAGTTGGAGGGAGTGCCCGCGAAATTGAAGCTTCTGATCTGCACAGGCTGCTCTAAGGATCGCCTCCTTTTCTGTGAAGTTGTGGACACAGAGCAGGATGTCCGCTGTTGGGCGGGGGCAGCGCCCTGGGAGGGCCAACTCTGTGACATCTGTCCAACTTGATGGTCCTTTGAGAGGTTTCACCCAAGACGATCCCAAACAGCTCCTGCACATAGCCTTCCAGGTCTGTTCCTTCGTCGCCAGTAGGGGCCCCCCTAATGCGTATATTATTTCTCCGGGACCTGTTTTCCAGGTCCTCTATATGGGCCTGTAGATCAAGCTGCTGATCCTGCAGGCGGATGATTTCTTGTTGTAGGGCCTCAATTTCCGCATCCCTAATTAGCGAGCCTTCCTCCAATGCCACCACTCTCTCCCCCACCTCGTCAATGTCCCGGTGCGCTTCCCTGATCTCCGATGCATGGTCTTTTTTAACGGTCTGGAGGTCTTCACGAAGTGAGGCAAAAGGTGCTTCAAGAAATTCGCGGGTTATCCCACCGTCCCCCTCCCTCCGCTCCACTCGACGGCTTGGGAACGTCCACGGGGGCTTTCTCTTGATGGGCGTCCGTCGGGCCTTTCAGCAGCATTTCTTTGACTGATCGTTCTTTTTTGGCCTTGGCGGCCGCCATAGCTTTGTGCTGTCGCAGCGAGGTAAGTAGCAATTGTAAGAGAGCACTGGGAGAGAATGCTGTAGTAATCGACGCACCGTGGTCGTCTGGAGCCCAGGTGAATAAGGTAGCCCAATCAAGGCAGGACGCAGACCGTGGGGAGAGGTCCCCGCGGATTCAAAAGGAAGACTGCCTACGTTAGGTCAGGAAGGCCTCGCCAGTCCCCTCTCCAGAAGCTGCTAGTCAGGAGGGGGGCTCCAAGAACCAGCGAGGATTGCCGCCAAGGGAGGCTGGACCGGTCCTATTCAGGGCGTCCTGTTTGCAGCAGCAAGCCAGATCGGGGCCCGACTCACATGCGTTCCACGTGGGCCCCTGGTGCACTGACAAATCGCTGGGAGGCTCGCTTGGGAGTAACTAGGCCCCACCAGGGCCCAGGCGGCGTCTCTGGAGCATGTGTGGGGATCACGTGCGGCGAAACCGATGACCCAAAGTCGGGAGGGCCCAGGTGCAGGGGGTTTTGGAGGGCCTCTGAGGAGGGCTCCGCAGTGTATGCCGCCTACCCCCGCGCTGGAGAACGGTAGTCCGGCCTTATGGCTTTCGTCCCACGGGCAGCGGACTCCGCAGTCCTGAGCAGACTCTCCCTCTGGATGGCACAAGAGGCGCCGATGACCCAGCCGCCACCGCGGAAGGGTGGTGCGGGCTCGGGGAAGCAGCGGGAGGGTCGCACACTCACCCCAGACCAGGCCGGCATCTCTGAGGCCCCTGCGGCTCACCGGGCCTCCCCTGTCGCTGCACTGAAGGCGCTGCTCCTGTGCAGGGCTGACGCTGGTAGGCCTTCAGCTCAGGGGCGTAGCACCCAACCCCCCCTGCCCCCCTTCTCCTTCGATCCTCTGCTGGTGTACGGTCGACAGATGAGACCCGGTTCTCAGGCCCCTCTGTGTTCGCCTCCAGATACGCCCCAGTGGAGATCACAGGGAGGCCGCCAAGGCTATGGTAGCCGTGCTCCAAGCCCACGTGGTAGGCCCCAGCGCCCGCTCCTCACGTGCTGCTCCGAATATCAATAGATGCGCGCTGCCCGATTCTTCAGCCTGCACCGCCCACCTTCTGGAGCAGCCGAGCCCCCCTTGAGCGTGGTGGGGACCGGGCGAGGAAGCGATTTCGGGTGCATATAGTCAGGCAGGGATGGAGCTCTAGGCAGGCATGTCCACTCACGCCGCCATCTTGGACACGCCAGCAGACAGCCCTTTTAAAGGATGCTAAAAGCACAGCTTTAACTCGTTGTTCCTGGGAAACACAGCCGAAGCAGCACTTAAAATAAGGCATGAGTTAAGAACACAAACATTTATATAAACTCTGGGCAATGCTGGCTTCAACTTGTAACAGCTGACTAAGTTTACACAAATGAAATCAGCGGGAGGGAAGGCAACGGTGTTTAGAAGAGGCGAGACCGCGCCCCGGAATTCCAGGTCAGAATGAGCAGCTATTTAAGGAAATTAGAAAGATGCAAGAGTGTTAAATAATACACGTTGAAGATTACAGCAGAAATTGCGTACACACATGCATAGAAGGGGGAGGAGTGGGGAGAATGAAAAAGTACCTTTGTCCATGTTGGCAGCCGGGCTGGCTGCTTGGAAGCGGTGCTATGCATGGTGCCCCCTCGCCTTGCATGCCGCCTACTTCGAATGCCCCAGAGTTGTTATGCTCCAAGTTGCTGCCCCCTCTCTGGGCTCAGCTGACTGCCTCATTTCCATCCTGATGCTAAATTAGCGTGACAAATGTTTCCGGTGAAGGGAAAAGGATTATCTGAAGTAAACAAACCTGCTGTTGCTGCCGCTCTGGTTAAAAAAAAAAAAGCAGTTGTGGGAGAGCATGTCCTACCTGCAACGGCAGGCAGGAGACGCCATTTAAGAAAATAGTGCTGGCAGACTGTAAATAAAACATACTGAGTTACAACACTGGTAAAAGGGCCAGTCCTCATGGGAGGTAACCACAGAAGTCAGGGAGGTACTAAGGAGGGACTAATGAGCCTAATAACAAATCAAAGGCCATCCTTTACAAAGGACAGTGACAGTAGCCAATTAAAAAGATGGGCGGAGAGTGAGCGGAGCTTACAGTCCATACCTGAATACAGCATGTCTCGAAGAGACAGCGCAAGCGCTGCCATAGCGAGACCTAAAAAACAGACTCTTCAGATCGGCCCCCAGCAAGGCCAACTCCCCTCCTTCACAGGCACCAGGTTACCCTCCCGGGTGATTAGTGCACCCTACACATACTAATAATATAACATTACAAATCTTGCTAGGGAGGAACGGAGTGCCTGCATGGCGTTAAGTAGGAAACAATTTAAATGCTGTAATGTTAGGGAACGATTCAGTATTGTGCAAATTATCTTGTATCATCTCCTTTTATGCAATTATCATGAAATTAACATTGAATAAGCAAATGTTTTCCATCCTTTCTCAGAAGGATGTGGAGTAATTTCTTACTGTCAGAGCCAGTTGCCAGCCAACACAAAGGTTCCACCCTCGTGTCTCCCAGTCACCATCTGTGTCAGTGGGCATTAGTGCTGGAATCACCATTGGTTATCGTTGTGAGGATTCCAGTGTACACCACATCAGTGAGCATTAATGACAGCATAGCTGTGCCTTTCCTTCCTTCTTTCTCTTTCTTTTATTTTCTTTATTCAGCTTAACTAATAAATAAAATATATATAAAATTGACAGTATCTTGCGTATACGATTAATAAAAACACAATTAAATATTTACACATAAAAAAATCATAATCTCTCTTCATTACAGAAGCTCATCTGCACATAACCAATCAATCAGCAAAAGTGCACTATAACAATTTCCTTATCCTAAAAGTGGATAGAACAAAGTTAATTACAGCCAAATAGATTGTATCAGATAAAGCTGTTAAATAAAAATAAGTGCAGGTCTACATTGCCTCATATTTAAAGTAAACAAGATTCATAGCAAATACTGTTTCCTAGGAGGCAAGTAAAATTTGTAGAAAACCATGAAAGTAGGGCCACTCTTTGTAAAAGCCACTAAAAATGTATAGTGTTCAATCTAAAACAAATGAGATAAAATCGATGTTGTGAATTAGTTAGAAGTTAAAGATAGAGCTCCATAACCCCTAAGGGCTTACAACATTCTCTTGGCACCCTTGTATTCTCACAATATTTAAAAAATAAGTAATTTACAAAAGCTTTCACTAGAGGCATTAATCGAGTCTGAATTGTTGACTAAAACAGTAGCACCTAACTGGGAGTAGACACTTTCGCAGTGACGTAGTAGGGCTTTTGACGCCCAGGGCGATTCCACAGTTTGCTGCCCAGTGCCGGTAAGAAGCGGGAGTTGCTGGCGAGCGACCAACGGGAGGGCGGGGCCTGCCATGTGACCACGACGAGGGAGGTGGGGGGTTCTGGTGACAGACGACAACGAGTGAGGGGCGGCGACGAAGGAGAATACAGAAAAAACAAAAACAAAACTTACCTTGCGCTCGTGAGTCGCTGCTGCCCCTAAACAAGCATTTGCAATGCAATAGGTCTCGCTTTTGTGCAAGTTGGAGCTATTGACTTTGTAAGTGTAAAAGCAGTTTTCAATTTTTTGTGGAAAGTATAGTTTTAGGTGTTTGTTTTTGTAATTGTTTTTTTATTTATTTTCTAAATGATAGTTCATCTTTTAAAATTTGTCACATACGATAGATAGTTGGCCTGCAAACAGAGTAAATGTTGCCTAACACGTCAATATATTCCAAATGGCGGATTGTTGATCTGAAACAATCTGAGGCCGATATGAATTCTGAACCTTTTGGTGTTTATGCACATATATTTTACTGTTTGTTTACATTTTGGAATGGTAAAACTTTGGCCCATTGTTAACACTGTAAAACAAAGCTATCAAAGTGGTGGACAGGAGAAAGATCCCTCTCGGGTTAATTGAGAGTATCCTCCTGAGTGTGATTCCTGTACCCAGATGTGTAAAATGGGATCGTATAGAAGTACTACTGATTCTGGCTTAGACAATCTAGTGATCTCCATGGCGGAAGTTAACCATCGATCTTCCTACTGAGGCAACTCCTTGTGTGGTCATTTTGGGCACCCCATTTGAAGCCTAATACTACTGAAAGTTATATGCAACTTAAAAAGAAGCTTACTCATTGAATAGCGAGTCATTCCACCTTGGGGTCTAATATTTACGATTGGATTAGAATGGTCTGAAGGATGGGCTGGATTGAGAAAGATACTAAAACATTTTCAGTAGATTGTGTGGTTATAAATTTTAAAAAGCCTGGGATTGCTACTCATGTATTGGCTGCCACGGGGTTGTCTAAAACCAGCAAATCTTCACCTATCGTTGTACTTCTACTGGATTTTGTGTACTGGCCTGCTGTGGTGCGTCCTGCCAGTTTTCAGCCGATAAGTCATCATGGATAATTCTCAAGGGTGGGTCCCCTTGAGCCTTTTTCTGTAAAGACAGCCAACAAATTTGAGCCTCTGAGTACCCTGGATCTCTTTGATTAACTTAGACCACAAGACACATGCTTGGAAGCGTGCCAGGTGTTTACCATTACTAGTAGTTGTCGCACGATCATATCAAAAGGATTAGAACTCATTAGCTGGAACATTGCAGGCTTAGGGAGCAAGATGAAGGACATGCACTGGCTCAACTTCATTAGAAGTATTAGTGTGATCTGTTTATAGGAGACATGGGCCACATCTTATTGTTTTTTTGGTTCATTGAGGGGTATAAGGCTTTCTGTGTCACTGCACTCGATTTAAAGGCGGGTAGGGCTATAGGAGGTTTTGCTACTTTTTTTTCGTTGACCTTCAAAGTGAAGATTGAGAAGCTCTTTATGGGTGTACCTACCCTTCAGGCATTAAGTATTTCCCTCCCAGGTGCTCCTTAATTAATTTTGATACATTTTTATAATGGTAGTACTTCCTCGCATGATGTGGGTAACCTTGATGTTTTGGGCTCATTCATAAGAGAGCTTGAACAGTTGGAGAGGAATAGTTGCCAATATAATTCTGGCTGGGGATTGTAATGCAACTCAAAATTGAGAGCCCCACTTTAACGTATGGGCTAGTCCTCCCTTTTGGGAAAAGCAAAAGCTTTGTGTAGTATGACCCTCACCTACCAGGGTTACCCTTTGGTGGCATGGCTCATCACTGGGGTCCTCCCGTTGCGCTGCGGAACGGGGCGTTCCTGCTACCTCGGAGTTACACGGGAGCACTGAATAGTATCAGACCACTAATAATGGAAGATAGGAGGTGGACAGGTTCTTTATGGTTTAAAAATACCAGGCTGATAGGAAATCTTGTTTTATTCAAATCCTTCAGTCGGTATGATTAAAGTTTGGGAAAGATAAGACTGAAGTTTGCTGGGGTTTAATGACCCTAACTTCCTCCTTGCACTTGGTCTACATGTTTCTGCCACCCTTTCCTGTGGCTTTCACCTGGACCATGAATGTCACTCCCTGAGACCACTCCTTACTTTGTTTGGGTATAAATGCAAGGTGTATTTCAGTCATGCCCTCTGCATGCTAGATATAAATTATACACCTACTTGGTGTCTGCTCCAATTATCTGTAACACAAAAGGGACAATAAGCTTGTAATAAATAATAAAGGGCACTGAGTAGGAATCCTGTGGGCCTAATAGCAGTGCGGCAATCAAAACTGCATCTAATATTAAAAATCCTGTTATCTCTTTAGTCTTATCACCCTGTTGTGTTTTTGCCCGTGCACCTGTAAACATTAATGGCTGGGGCATCCAAATGCTGTGAAATCAAAATAATAAGTGAACACATCTAACACACTCACTGGACGTTGCCCCTGTGATCAGCCGTTCACTCTTAACATGCTGCATACATACTGGACAGTACATACATAAAGAAACAATAATTAGTGGTCCATATGTCCCACGGTGACGCAGCAAGCCTGTAGTCACACTCTGTATATAAAGAAAGAGGCATATTAGTCATGAAGTATATTTCAGCATAATCCTTCAATGAGGATTCTTACGGCTGTGCTAAGTACGCACAACTTTCTCAACTGTCGACCCATGGAACTGGTGGGTGGATGAGGCATTAAACTCTGTATAAAATAAATCAATTTCTAAACCTTTGGAATACAGAGAGTTTTTGCATTGGCGACGAGCTGGATTACGCTGAACCAGAAACATCTCCATACCTCACTTGGGTATTAGCAGCGCTAGGAGGAGATTGAAATTTTTCTGAATGGCGATCTCCAGTGATTTTACGGTGGTGTAATACGGGAGAAGGGAGAATGGTGAATGGTTTATTATCGTGAGTGGTACTTTGTACCAATTTACTTACCAACGTTATATGGCGAGGCTCGACCGTGGCGTCAGACTGACATTCGGTCGGTGATGCTGGCCCCCGAGCGTGCCGCTCATTCTCCTTGTGGCAGCAATGGCACAAGATTGCTGGTACGCCTGAGTGCGCTGTGGGTCAGACCCTCCTGCTTCAGGCGTCAAGTGACTAGATATTGGAAGCACTTCAGCATGGGTTGTATCTCAGCCAATGAGAGTCTGGATCTCTCATGCAACCGGTGGAAGGAGGTGCTACCTGATTGGCTGGGCATCAGGGAACTGAGGTCAATCAGGGGTTTTGAACTGTTTGTTACAGCTTGCCTCATTGGCCATAGGCGTGTTGAAGAAAGACCCTAGGTATTTGCTGGTTGGCCACAAAGAACCTTCTCAGTATTTATGCAGTGATTCTGACGCTCTGGGGAATTAGAAGAGCTTCTTCTGCTGTGTGATCATCGGATTTGCAGCTTCCCTTGCTGAGTTATCACTTGAATTGCGACACGGTGCACTGAACTCCTTTTAGATAGAATAGTCTCATCATTGAGAGCGTGTTTCGAGTTTTTGTTTTCAGGTAAGAGTGGGAAGTTTGGCTTCCGAATCGGGTACCGGTGAAAGTAACTGGGGGAAGGGGACGCGATTTTCAATTTGTGTACCGTTGATCGGGTTAATAATGCAGAACATTGCACCACCACCATTTATTTTTTAGTTTCACCTGAGGAACCAGTGTTGAAATGGGCTAAGTGGAAGAGATTGTTTGCACACTATGCAGTGGTATATGGCACGTCTTTAAGTGCTGAAAGAAAGACCTCTCTTCTTTTGCACTGTTTGGGGCCTGAGGGTCAAGATGTGTTTGAATGTCCTCTGGACTTGGAGGATGTTGAAGTGGAAAGCCTGAATGAGTTTGAAGTCCGCATTAAAAAGTTGGAAAACCTTTTTTGCTTAAGGTTAGCACAGTCCTAGAAAGATATCCTTTTGGATAGAGAGTCCAAAGATCACAGGAATAGTAGAGAACTATGTGACAGATTTACATAAACTGGCATCAGCTTGTAAATTTGAGAGTGTGTTACAGGAGCGAATTAGAGATCAATTTATATTGGGGTGTAATATAGAGAAAGTAAGGGAAGAACTGTGGCAAAAAGACGATCTGAAATTGGATTAGGTGTTGCTGATAGCCAAGAAGATGAGCATTCCTTTGCGTATGTTGATGTAATAAGAAGAGAGAATGAGAATGCATGGAAGGAACAAGTCCATAGTGTGGGTAAAGTGAAGAACAATGATTTTGTCTTACAATAGAAAAGAATTGCGGGGAAATGTTTCAGATGTGGATTGGTTGGGAATATGGCAAATGATAAAAAGTGTACAGCATGGGAAGCTGTGTGCAAGGCGTGTGGGAACAAAGGCCACTATGCAAAAAATTGTAGATCTCAGAGTAAAAACAACAGAGTTAAAGAGGCAGAGGTGAAGGATGAGGGTGGAAAATATGAATATGATGATGTGCAGTGTGGTGGGATAGTCCTACAGGTGCAGATTCGCAGGACGCGTGGTCTGGAGGACAACGTTAGTGTAGATGAATTTAAAGTAAGGATACTGTTTGATCCAGGGGCAAAAATCTTTCTGGTTTCGAGAGTGTGTTATGAAAAACATTTGGCTACCATGGTAAAGTAATATAAGCCGATCATCAAACCGCTAGCATATGAGGGCCAACCTATCAAATTGGTGGGTTATTTCTTGTGGGAATTGCAGTATTAAGACGCATCACTGAAGGCAAAATTTATGTCTTTTGCAAAGGGGATAGTATAATCAGCTGGTTTAACCAGGGGGATTTAGAAGTGATGTTGGATCCGAATAGCTCACCTCCAATTGTCTTTAGGAGGAAGCTTCCTGTCTATCGTATTGAGACTAAAAACTTGTCTAAGTTGGTGTAGTTCAGGATGAAGGTCAATCTGAACAGAAGGATATTTGACATAGGGAATTTCATGATGTATCTAGTGACAAGTTGAAATGCTTTACTGACTATGCACATGAGATTGTGTTGAAAGGTGATGCATCATCAGTGACATGTAAGGTCCAAGGTGTTCCCTTTTCCATGAGACAGGCAATGAAAGACGAATTAGATAGATTGAAGAGGGAAGGCATTATTGAAGAAGTAGAAGCTTCGGAATGGGTGTCACCAGTGGTTTTGTCTTGTAATGCTTGGGTGTCTTGGGTGAGATTAGAATTTTTTGTGTACTTGAGAGGGTTGAACAAAGCAGTGGTTGTGGATAAGTATCCTCTTCCCAATATAACGGATATATTGTTGCAGTTGGATGATGCTATGGTGTTCTCCACGTTAGATCTGAGATCAGCATATCACCAAAACAAGTTGGAGAGGCGATCCACAGAGCTTACAGCTTTCATCACTCAGTTTTTTTAGTTTGATCTAAGTGCCCTTAGCTTTTCAGAGGGCTATGGAAAATTTGTTGGGTGATTTGGTGAGTGTCAAAATCTACCAAGATGAACCACTCAGGAGGAACATGATGTTTGGTTGAGGTCGGTGCTTGAGACGGTTAGGAAAAGGGGTCTCACAGTAAAGGAGAACAAATACTAACTGAACTATAAATCCTTTGTGTATTTGGAACATAGGTTATCAAAGGGTGGAGTGAACCCCAATAATGAGTTTGTCCACACTATAAGCAAGTTAGCTGTTCCAGAGAGTAAAGAGGATTTGATCACATTTTAGGGATGGCTGAGTACTACATTAAGTTTATTCTTCAGTTTGCTGGTCATACATACAATATGAGGAAACTACTATAAAAGGGAGTGAAGTTTACATGGTCTATGCTGTGTGGATTGGAATAGGAGGACTTAAAGGAAGCTTTGTCGAATGCCCCTTCATTGCAAAGCTTCAGTACGGAGTCCATCTAAATTAAGGATGCCAGGGCTAGAGGACTGGGAGCTGTGTTGAAGCCGGCAGAAGGTAGTAATGAAAAGACCATCATGTTCATTTCGAGAAGTTTGAAAGATCCGGAGTATCGTTATTCGGTGATAAAACGGGAAGCCCTCTGTCTCTATTGGGCTATCAGAAAGCTTAAGAGGTTTTTGTGGAAACGTTATTTTGTAGTGAGTATGGATCATAAGCTCCTTAGAGAGATTTTTGGAAATCTTGCCTCTATCCCCAAGATATGCAGCACCCGCACAGGAGGTCGCTCTTTCCAAGTGCAGGTTGCACGCGCATGGAACCTCCTTCTGGTGACACTCAGACAGTTGACGGACGCACCCACTTTTAGGAAGATGCTCAAAACCTGGCTCTTCCGAAACTCACCCTAAGTACACCCGCACAGTAGGGCCACAGCAGACTAGTTTTGAGGTTTTCTAGCGCCGAGACACTCTTCTTGAGTAGCTGTGCGCTTTATAAATACTCTTTCATTCAAATACTCTTTCATTCAAAGGGTGGGATGCGGTGTCAAGCAGGATCTGTAAATGGGTGATTTCCTTACAGGAGTTTGATTCCCGAGTGGAGTATATTCCAGGGGTGGAAAATAGAGTGTCAGTTTGTCTCCCAAGGTTGGTTGACTCTAATGCGGATGAGCAGGAAGGTGGGGTGGATGAGGATGCATGGGAGTTCGACGAGTTTACAGTCTGCGAGGCCACAGAGGGCATAAGTCAAAAGGATTGGAAGGACCATGTGCTAATGGACAAAGAATTGGAGCTATTAACCAAATTGATTGAATGTGGGTGGCAGGAACGTAAAAGTACAAACCCAGAAAGCCTGAAGTTTTGGGAAGTGAGGAGTGAACTCTAAAAACATCATGGGTTGTTATGAAGGGGCACGTAATTGATTCCTCCAGCTTGTGTCACGGGCAGACTAGTGAACCAAGCCCATCATGGTCATTTAGGCATCAGTAAAATGAAGAAAAGGATAAGAATGACATTTTTTGGGTGACTAGATACTCGGGTGGAAAGAGCGATCAGGGATTGTGTAGAATGCAAAAATAGCAACAAAAGTTGCAAAACAAGAACTCAACCCATGGTTTTGAGGAAACAACCTCAGGAACCATGGGAACAGGTAGCTCAGGACATTTTGGGTCCAGTCACTAACAAGACGGGTCAATATTATGTGCTGGTATTGAGCGACTTGTTTTTTAGGTGGCCAGAGATATGGATTACTCAAGGAATTGAGACAAAGAATGTGGTGAAGTTTTTAAAGAAAGTATCTGAAAGAGACAATTAGTTATAGAATCCTTACCTTAGAATTACCCCCAGGCGTCAGACCGGATCCGGAGAAATTTTTTCGTAGCAGTACCCCTGCGCGTCGGTAGCTGGTGTCGATCGACTCCGCGTTCGTCGTTGTGATCACTGGTATGACGTCGCGGTATCTACTTAGACGCTGCCCTCGCGCGCTGACGTCAGTTCTTTCTTTTTCCGCGCCAGCCAGCGCAGATCCGGAGAGGGCGGTACCTCTAGTCACTTTTTGACTACTATTTTTCGACTTTTGTCGACTTTTTTTTGAGTCGTTCGACTCCTGTTGCACGTAGGGATGTCTCGTCATCGGACCGGCTTCAAGGCTTGTGACTCCTATCACAAATTGATGTCGGTTACGGACCCGCACCTAGTGTGCCTTTGGTGTTTGGAGCGCGACCACGACCCAAAGTCGTGCTCCGCTCGAGGTCCCGGTCGAGAGGGAGGTCGCGGGACCGGTCGCGGAGCCATCACCTTCACTCATCGTCTAAGTCTTCGTCTTTGGGTAAGTCGAAGCACAAAAAGAAGATGAAGAAGCATCGTCGCTCTTCGCGTTCTCTCCGTCCGTCAGCCGACGCAACGCGGGATGCGGATTGTGGTCGTCCTGCGGCTCTGCCTGCGGAGCCTGCTGGGTCAGCTCCGAGCTTCCCCCCCCCTTTTCTGGGAGCCGGAGTGACCCCTGCCCAACTTCGTAGTTTTTACGAAGCCCTTCACTCGATCTTTGGGCAGCCCGACTCTGCCGGCGCGTCTTCGGGCCCAGCGGACTCGGCTGGGGGTTCTAGACCTTCGAACCTGGCGGCTTCGTCCCCGTCGCCGCAGGGCCCACAGGGATACAGGCCTGGATCCGGATCGGCGCAGGTCGACCTTACAACACCTCTTTCAGCGTCGAATCCACTGACGGCACCTCCGCCCCCTCCGACACCGGTTGTGTCCCCAGCCGGCATCGACCCTGGCCTCCACCCTGACCTGGACACGCAGCTGGGCCGGATCCGGTGCCGGCCGGTATTTATGTACCATTGTTCTATCCTGGTGTTCCTTTTCGCCCTGAGTGGCAGCCAGAAGAGGACGAGGAGGCCTGGGAGTGGTCTGGTGACCCTTTAGCTGACCAGTTGAGTGAACCAGACTGGAGAGAGGAGTTGGGTGATGTCAGTGGTCTGGATACCACACCTGTCCTGGTATGCTTTCTCCCACTACCGTGGCTACGGAGGAGGGAGCCCCATACGCAGTGGTGTTGCGTAGGGAGGCTGAGGCCTTGAACCTTGAGCTTCCTACGGTGGCGGTCAGGACCAACCTCCTGACCGAGGTGCTTCAACCGGCAGCTGCCTCTTCGGAGTCCCTACTGCCGTTCAATGAGGCCCATACTGACATCCTTCTGGGCACCTGGTCCAAGCCCAGCACAGGGGCCTCTGTGGATAGGATGATTGCCCGACGTCACCGCCCGGCCCCGGGCGACCCACTTTTCCTCTCCCAACACCCTACCCCTGAGAGCTTGGTGGTCCGAGCCTCTACTTCTAAGGGCGCATTCCCTACTGCTCCCCCAGATTGGGAATGCAAGAAGCTGGATCATCTTAGGAAGAAGATGTTTTTTTACGCCAGCTTGGGACTGCGGTCGGTGAACACTGCATGTCTTTTGGGCCGTTATTCCCACTCTGTGTGGGATATGGTTGCGCAGGTGCTGCCACAGTGCCCGGAGGAGGCCCGGGCCACTCTCTCCCGTGCAGTCGCTGAGGGCAGAGATGCAGCGAAGTTCGCCATTAGGTGTGGGTTGGACACTGCCGACTCGCTAGACAGAGCAATTTTAACGTTGGTAGCCCTGCAACGCTACGCCTGGCTGAGTTCCACTGGCTTTTCGGGTGATGTCCAATCGACTCTCTTGGACATGCCGTTTGATGGCCGTCGCTTGTTTGGCCACAAAGCGGACAACGCGCTTGAGCGCTTTAAGGATTCTAGGGCTACGGCCAGATCCTTGTGCCTCGCTACCACTTCTCGCCCCGCGCAGTATGCTTTTCGCCCCTTTCGTGGCTACGGAAGGGGTGCCCCACCACGTTCCGCCCAGAGCCACAGTCCTGCGCAAACTGTTCAGCCTCTGCACGGTCGGGGACGTGGGACTCAGCGTCGTGGGTCAGGGGGCCAGTGGGCGGGCCAGTCCACCAGCGTCTCCTCTGCAGCAGCCTCCAAACCCTCCTAGTCTGTCCTTTCAGGGCCACCAGTTGCCAGTGGGCGGCAGGATCCTCCATCACCTCCCCCACTGGCAAACCATCACATCTGACAGGTGGGTTTTGCAGATAGTCCGAAGGGGCTACTCCCTCCCTTTCGAGACTACCCCTCCATCCATGCCACCACAATTCCATCGCATGTCAGAGGATCACTTGACCCTTTTCAATCAGGAAGTTACGGCTCTCTTGGCCTAGGGGGCTATCGAGCGAGTTCCTGCCCCAGAAGTAGGTCATGGCTGTTATTCCCACTACTTTCTGTGCCCAAGAAGGACAAAGGCCTGGGTCCTATCTTGGATCTCAGGAACGTCAACCGCTTCCTCCGGAAGTAGAAGTTCAAAATGTTGACATTGGCTCAGGTCCTGTCTGCCTTCGACCCTGGAGACTGGATGGTAGTGTTGGACGCCTATTTCCACATCCCCGTCCTGCCGGCCCACAGGCGTTACCTACGGTTCTCGATAGGCCACGAGCACTTTCAGTTTACCGTGCTCCCGTTTGGCCTTACCAGCGCCCCTTGGGTGTTCACGAAAGTGATGGCGGTGGTCGCAGCTCTTCTGCGCAGATAAGGGGTTCCAGTCTTCCCCTATCTCGACGATTGGCTGTTGAAGGCGGGTTCACCCCAGGCTGTCGTTTCCCACCTCCAGACTACGGTGGACCTCCTGCATTCGCTGGGGTTCACTATCAATGTGCTGAAGTCACACCTGATTCCCTCTCAGAAGCTCCTTTTCGTCGGAGCGGTTCTGACACAGCGCAGTTTCGGGCCTATCCTCCCGAGCAGCGAGTCCGGGATATTCGGGCTATGATACCAATGTTTCAGCCTCTATCCCGGGTTTCGGTCAGAATGACCCTGCGGATGCTGGTCCTCATGGCCTCCTGCATCCTGCTGGTGGATCATGGCAGGTGGCATATGCGGGCTTTGCAGTGGGACCTGAAGTTCCATTGGGCACACATCAGGGGAATCTTTCCGATTGTGTCCAGATCTTAGAGGGCACTGCGCACCAATTGCAGTGGTGGCTAACGAACCAGGATTGGGTCACCGGCAGATCCCTCTCCCTTCCCCAACCAGAGTTCACAGTGGTGACAGATGCATCACTTCTGGGGTGGGGCGGCCACATGGGAGAGGCGGAGATCAGAGGCCTCTGGTATCTGGCGGAGTCCGGACTCCACATCAACCTTCTGGAGCTCTGGGCGATTCATCTTGCATTGAAGGCATTCCTTCCCTCTGTCCGGGGACGAGCAGTGCAGGTGTTCACGGACAACAACACCGCCATGTGATACTGCAACAAACAGGGCGGGGAGGGGTTGTGGACCCTATGTCAAGAGGCTCTCCGCCTTTGGACATGGTTGGAACATCAGGGCATATCCCTGGTGGTTCAACACCTGGCAGGTTCTCTGAACCCCAGGGCAGACGAACTCAGCCGCAGGTGCATGATGGATCACGAATGGCGTCTTCACTCGGAGGTGGTGCAAGGTTTCTTACAGCAGTGGGGAGAGCCATGGTTAGATCTATTTGCCACCGAAGAGAACACGCAATGTCAGCAGTTCTGCGCGCTGGAATTTCCAAGGCGGCACTCGCTCGGCGACGCTTTTCGTCGCGAGTGGAGTTTCGGTCTTCTATACGCCTTTCCGCCTATACCACTTCTGCCCAGAGTGCTGAGGAAGATCAAGTGAGACCGGTCCAAGTCATCCTTGTGGCTCCGGATTGGGCACAAAGAGTCTAGTATCCCGAGCTCTTGCACATGGCCATCGATCCTCCGATCAGACTGCCTCTTCGGGAGGATCTTCTGTCGCAGCAGCAGGGGACGGTTCTCCACCCGAACCTGTCCAGCCTCCACCTCCTTGCGTGGAGATTGAGCGGCGACAGTTGACAGCTTTCGACCTTCCTCCCGAAGTCTGTAATGTTATCCTGGCAGCCAGGTGTCCCTCCACTAAAACGGTATACGCCTGTAGATGGAGCAAATTTGTGGCACGGTGCACAGCAAAGGATGTGGATCCCCTTTCTGCTCCTCTTTCTGAGGTTCTTTTGTTCCTCCTTTCTTTGGCCCAGCAGGGCTCTGCTCTGGGCACCCTTAAGGGCTATCTATCGGCTATTTCAGCCTTTCTTCTGCTTCCTGATCAGCCTTCTCTTTTCAAGTCCCCTATTGTAGATAGATTTCTTAAGGGCATTAATCATCTCTTTCCTCCTATTCCTTTTGTAATGTCCCAGTGGGACTTGAATCTGGTTTTGACTTACCTTATGTGCGCTCCTTTCGAGCCACTACATAATTGTCCTCTCAGACTCTTAACTTTAAAAACTGCTTTTCTGATTGCCATCACCTCTGCTCGCAGGGTGAGTGAGCTTCAGGCTCTGTCTTCTAAGCCTCCTTTCCTTGCTGTTCATCCGGACAAGGTTGTCCTTCGAACTCGACCTTCTTTTTTCCCCAAAGTGGTTACCTCTTTCCACATTGGACAGACCATCACTTTGCCCACCTTCTTCCCGCCCCCGCATCCTTCAAAGGAGGAGGAGAGGCTCCACCGTCTGGATCCAAAACGTGCGCTATCTTTCTATCTGGATCGCACAAAACAATTCCGGGTGGATGACCAGCTCTTTGCTGGGTATGTGGGCGCAAGAAAGGTCGGGCCGTGCAAAAACGGACCATCTCTCGGTGGGTCGTGTTTGCATCAAAATTTGTTATTCCTTGGCAAAGAAGGTAGGACTGTGCGCCAATTCCACCAGGGCGACGGCAGCCACTACTGCTTTGGGACGTGGAGTCCCCCTCGGTGACATCTGCCAGGCAGCCATGTGGGCATCCCTGCACACGTTCATGAAACACTACTGCCTGGACAGCCAAGTCCGGAGAGACAGCTCTTTTGGCCGTTCAGTTCTCCAGGACTTTCTGGTGTGAACTTAGTTCGCAGACCCACCTCCGGGGTTGGTATCTATTCTAAGGTAAGGAATCTATAACTAATTGTCTCTTTCAGATGAACAAGTTACTTACCTTCGGTAACGATATATCTGTAAGAGACATATATTAGTTATAGATTCCTTACCACCCCACCCATCCTCCCCGTTCTGCGAACTGACTTCTAGGATAAGGGATTCCCTTTCAGGGCCCTAGTTGTGTGCACCAGAGGTCAGTGTCTTGCATGGCTCTGCTCTTTTTTGTTCGGTCTGGATTGTTCCCATGAGGCATAGGGTCAAGACTGATTAGCATATAGCTGTGTCTGAACTGGGGTGGCAAAGTGAGCTAAAGAACGATGATGGATTCAACCCAGATCTGTGACTGGGGGTGAGTGTCTGAAAAGTTTCGGCGCTCCGTCCATCATCTCCTTGTGTTTGCTTTGTCTGCTCTTCTGGCATGGAATGTCGTGTAAAGAACTGACGTCAGCACGCGAGGGCGGCGTCTAAGTAGATACCGCAACATCATCCTGGCGATCACGATGCCGACGACGAACGCGAAGTCGACTGACGCCACCTACCGACGCGCAGGGGTACTGCTACGAAAAACTTTCTCTGGATCCAGTCTGACGCCTGGGGGTAATTCTAAGGTAAGGAATCTATAACTAATATATGTCTCTTACAGATATATCGTTACCGAAGGTAAGTAACTTGTTCTTCCACTCCTTTTCTCCCTCCTTCTAACCCACAGGGTCAGGCATTTATGTGAAACTTGTTTGATTAAATTTTTGGGCTTCTCTTTCCATTATTCCAATTCATATTCTTTCACTGTTCTCTGATTTTCCTCCAAACTTAATGGCCAACAAGCTAGCCATGCTCTTCAGTGTTTTTGACTATTAATGAAGATGTCATGAGAGAGAAAGAAGTTATTTGTTTGTAATCCTAGTTCTTTATCATAACTATCTAAAATAAATTAATAAAGAACTTAAATTATAACTGAGATTTTTTGCTTATGTTATTTTCAAAACGAACTGGTTATAATTGTTATTGTTTTTGGTATGCCTTATTTTTTAATTATATTTGGGAAAAAACAGGAAATGTATGATGTGCAACTTTGCAGCATTTTTTGTAAAGTTCTTCCTTTGAAATAAATATGTCTTGAATGTTGGGTACAGAGATTTATCTTAAAGAATTAATTCAGGATACTCTTGAAAAAGAACTTGAATTAGAAGTAAACAATGTTTCCATTCTTATTGATAGTGTTTCACTGTCAGAGTCAACACCTTTAAGGGCATTGCATTAGTATAAAAGCATTTAACACATGAATAAGCTAGGCTAGCACGAATAGTAGTTGTGTTTAATGATAGATGAGAGTGTAGGTAAAGGATAGCCTTTTGAGGACTCTAAGGTAATTCGATGGACAGATTGTGGGTAGAGATCTGTATAATCTGCAGGCCTTGTGTTCAAATCTCCACATTATTGATCTTTCTCCTTCAGAGAATGATAACATCAGTTCCATTGAAACAGTTCTGATTGTGCTGTGATTTGTATAAATAGTCAATATTGTATTGTTGAAGAATATAATCCCGTATGTTTTTTCCCCCAGATATTCTTTGAGTACTTCTAATGCTTCAGTTGCTGCGCTACTCTGTGCACTTTATCCTCATTTCCCCGTGCACAGTACGGACAACAGGTACGTTTTAAATCAAATAATACTATACCTTGGTGTGAATAATATTTCTTTACGGCACGTGTAGAAGCATATCAAATAATGTATAATGGGTTTGTCTGGTTAAAGTTCTATAGCAATGCGCATTAGATGTTTTCAGTACATTTAATTAGTGAGCAACAGTTTTGTAGCTGTTCCCCTTATTCAGATAGACTTCTAATTGTAGATTCCTAACCTTTGAATACTCCTCAGTCTGGATCTGGAAAATCTTCAACATTGCCTCTGTGCACCGTCAGGTGGCACTGATGGCTCCGCACTGACGTTGCTTTGGTCGTACTGACATCTGTTTCAGTCTTTCTGCACCAACAGATGTGGATCCAGAGCTACCCCCTCGCCTATTGTTGAAGACTTTTCTTGTTTCAAATTTTCAAAATTAAGTGTGCAAGTGTATTATGTCAGCTCTCAAATCAACAGGATTTGAACCCAGTGGGGAATATCACAAACAGATATCTAGGACAGACCCACATGGGGTTTGCCTGTGGTGCCTAGGATCAGATCATGACTCCAAGGCCTGCAGTGATTGTGCCTAATGCACCCCAAGGCCATTTGGGATCGAAAAGCTAAGCCCTTTGTGGCAAAGCACTTCATGAACCCCCACAGGGATCGGTTGAGGTCAAAAGGTAGGTCCTGCTCCTGAGGTAGTTCTCGTGACTGGTCTTCTTCATGCTCCAAGTCCTCACAGAAATTGAAAAAGAAGCACAAGCAATCCAAGCGAGAATCTCCCCTTCACTTCCACACTCGTTCCTTCAAAAAAGGGGCAAGGGTGTCATAGTGCCTCCAGGTGATGCTCCCGAAGTCGGTCCATTTCAGAATCCATTCCGACCTTGGTCCCGCAACAACTGGATCATCTGGGTCCATCAGCAACACCGTAGCAAATTGAGAAATTTCGTAATACTATGCTGCATCTTTTTGGCACATTCACGGCTCACTCGGGCTCACCTTCAAACCCCAAGAAGCCCAGGGGCCTCCCATCTGGGCGTTTGGCAGTAAGTCCACTGTCAGTGGTAGTTGTGCCGTCTGGATCCACCCATGGTTCCGACATTGGTACTAGTTCCCTCCCTGGCTCCATGACCTGCACCAGACTGCCGATCTGCCGATGCCGGCACCATTGACCCATATGACTGCCGACCCATATGACTGCCAACCCATATGCTGTCCACTGCCGAGACCGAGGCCGAATGCTCATTGTCTGAACAGCAGCCCCTCTACCACCATTCTGATTTGGACATAGTGCCTCCACCTTCCGGTAAGGCTCAGGTTCTTCATGACCTTTTTGGCACAGATTTCGACAATGGGGGTATGATGCTGGGAGCAAGATTGACCAACCATACTTGGAGGATAAGTGGTACAAAGATCTATAGAATGCCAGTGTTCTGGATGCCTCCCCAGGCCCTGGTCTAGTTTCTTTACCAGGACCTGCCACTGAAGATGGTGCCTCCTTCGCTGTGATTTTGCAAAGGGTGACGAAGGCCCTTGATCTCCACCTTCCCACTCGGGGGTCAAAATTAATGTCCTGACAGAGGTGTTGCAACCTGGCCAGATGAGTTCTGATCCTCTTTTACCATTTAATGATGCCCTTACAGATATACTCTTGGGCACCTGGGCCAACCCTTGTTCAGGTCCACCTGTGCATCGCCAGACTTCATCATCCTAATCCAAGAAACCACGCCTTTCTCTCCCAGCACCCCACTCCTGAAAGCCTTGTGTTACAGGCTTCCGCCAGTAGAGTGAACCTGGAGTCTTTTCCCTCTACTCCCCTTGACAGGGAATTGAAGAGAATAGAAACCTTCGCCAAGAGGGTTTTCTCCTCCACAAGTTTGACCCTTTGTTCAGTGAACGCCAGCTGCCTCTTAGGCTGTTACTCTCATGCATATTGGGTCATCCTTTCCCCGGCCAAGCAGGATGGCCACAATGCAGATAGTTCACCATCTGCTTCAGACTGGACACCACAGGCTCCCTCGGGAGGGCTGTTGGTACTGAAGTGGCTGTCCGAAGACAAGCTTGGATGCAGTCCACCGGCTTTTCGGGAGACATTCAGGCCAGACTTCCTATTTTTGGGTGATAAAGTGAATTTGTCTCTGGAGTGCTTATAAGGGTTGCAGGTCCCTCCAGCGTGCTTTTTGGGTCTTTCTTCTCCACCCTTCGCATCAGCAGTTTCAACCCAATACCTCCAACAGCCCAATAGGGTGCGTCAATCACCACAACCTTTAAGTTGGCTGCCTTGCCCCTCGAAGAGGGCAAATGGGACAGCGGGCAGCCCAGTCTTCCACAGCCCCTGCTGCCACTCGTCCTAAACCTCTTTAGCGTGCCCTTGGCAGTACACAGCCACCCTGCTGGCGGCAGGATACAACACTTTCTGCCAAGGTGGCAGGAGAAAACGTCAGACAAGTGGGTCCTACAACTTGTTCAGCGGGGTACAGGTTTGCTGTTCTTGAAAACTCACAGCACCTTCCACCGACTTTAGGATGGCTGACAGAGGACCATCTGTCTCTCTAATGGTTATATGTTATCCCCTTCTCCGTTTGTTATGCCCTAGTAGGACTTAAATTTAGTCTTCGCATTCCTAATATGTGCACTCTTCTCTTTGGCTCATTTCTCTCAAGACAGTATTTATTGTTGTAATAGCTTCAGCTCGGCATGTGTGCGAGTTGTAGGCTCCGTCAACCCCCCTTACACCACTTTCTACCTATAAAAGATGGTTCCCCAGACTTGAGCACCCTTCCTTCCAAAGGTAGTGACTCCCTTTCATTTTTTTCAGAACATCACTCTTCTGGCCTTCTTTGCTCCACCTCACTCTTCCACAAAGAAGGAAAGGCTTTACCGGTTGGGTCAGAGAAGAGCACTCTCCCCCAACATCAATTATACCAGAGACTATATCAAGTGGGATACTGCTCTGCATGAAGATCTGCTATGCACTGGCCAAGAAGCAACCTGCTGAGGGCCTGCATGCTCCCTCTACCAGAGTCAAGGCTGCTACCACTGCCATGACTTGCGGGGTGCTGGTTCTTCACATCTGGCAGTGAGCAACGTGGGCTTCTCTCCATAGTCTCACGAAGAATTATTGTATGGTCAACCAGGTCTGCTGAGAAGGGTCCTTTTCCCGCTTAGTCCTTCATGGCTTTTTGGTCTGAGCTAGTTCACAGACCCACTACCAGGCCCTGTGGCTTGGGAATTTGTCCAAAGGGAAAGGACCTGTGGTTAGAAGTCTCAATCAGAAGTTACTTCCCTTCAGTAATGCTCTTTTTTGTAGAGACTCTAATTGCAGATTCCTCACCAACCCTTCTGCCTTCCTGTTCCATGAACTTATCTCTTGTCTTAAAAAGATCCCAATTAAGGAATCTGCACAGTAGTTTCGACTGATCTGATTATCTCCGTGTCTCCGCATGGAAGTGTCAAGAAGGTAACTGATATAAGCACACATGGGTGGTGTCTATATATGGTTGGGTATGTCACAACCAGCGCAAAGCGACGTCAGTGCAGTGTCAGCGGCACCACCTGCTGGCGTGCAGAGGTACTGCTGAAGATTTTCCAGAACCAGTTTGACGCCTGGAGGAGTATTCAAAAGGTGAGAAAGCTATGGTTAGTCTCTACCAGAAAGAGTGTTACCGAAAGTAAATAACTTGTTCTTCTTTTTCCTTTTTGAAAGTATTTTTGATTTATTGTATTATTTTCACATTTTGGTGTCTATTGGCACAACTACTAAATAGAAGAGTCATAATGCACTGGCGTTCGATGAAACCGGCACAGGAAACACGAAAATGACAAGCCTGATCAATGTACGTTTCCGCCCACTTGCAGAATAGTGCTGCCAGTTAATTAGCCTCTTCATCTCCCACATGGCCTTTCTCCCTTTGATGTCTTATGTCTGCTAGATGGAGATCGTTTTCAGTTTGGTTCAAAGGTTTGGGTGTTTCCACTCTACCTGCTTTCTGCTTAGTGCAGCCAGTTCTCACAGTTAGGCCCAGTGGTCTAATGGCTAATCTGTGAAGACCTTGTTTGTGTATGTTACTCCTCGACCTGTGCATCATGTCCTCCTCTTTACTTAGTAGAATTGTTATTTTTTCCAAGTTTTTTTATATTTACCATGAGATTTTCTTCAGCAATTATATAATTTCGTATGTTTGCTATCTCTTTCACCTAGATCATTACTGCCTGCTTGTCTCCACTCTTGACTTTGTTTCTGCAGATTATCTTTGAGTGCACTTCTTGCATCTGATAAAAGACATGAGACCAGAGCTGGTTGCCCTTTAATTTATCTTATTATTATTGACTAATTGTTTGGTTAGGATGCTTGTGGGCTCTCTCACCCTGGATTTGCAAACAACTTGTCTTATTTCATGATTAGCCAGTCCAATTGGCATGTAACTTGTGTGTTTGCTTATATACTTTTTTATGCATGTAGTCCTGTGATTGTAAACAGTTGAGGTATAATGCCAGGTACCACCCAATAGCCTGATGGATTGCCAGTTTTTGCTTTTGTCGGGTGTTGACATGGTATTGTGGTTCATGTTCCAAAATATAATTCCCCTATTTTGAGTTTGTGCTGCATTTTATCCCCTTTGCAGGTAGGTTTCTTTATATCCTTTATAGAGAAAGAGACCTCCTTAATAGGATGGCTATCTCCTCCCTTTACTTGTATTTTTTATCAGAATGTCTTTTGTAGTTTTTTTTATTTATTTATAGTCTCAACTAAAGTGCATCTATCACCAGAAGGTATCTTGGCACTAGTTGCTGGGAATAGACCCACCTCTCAGACTCCTAGTTAATGTCACTCAGCCCAACCCCTTCTAGGCCATGCTTTGCTTATTTATTTATTTTATTTATTCTGTGTTTTCTATAGCGCGAACATGACCCAATCCTGGGTGTCAGAGCGCTTTACAATTCAACAGCAATCAGTTTCCTTCAATGTTTACAAATTTATAAATAATATACATATTAAGTTTTACTAGGCGTCAACTCGGGTTACAGTAGTACATGTCATGACATACTTGCATTTAAAATGTAATACCACTCCTAAAGAAAACGAGGAGTCAGCAACTGGATACACAGTTCCAAGTCTAGTCCAATATCCATGCGGCTTGGTAGAGGTACCTTTCATTAGACATCATCCTTGAATCTTGCGTATGGACTTGAGGTATCCAAACAGGGCTGATTGTGGCCCATAGGTAAGAAACGGTGAAAGCCCACTGACTTGTGCTATCCCCGGAGTCATTGCTCTGAGATTAGCAGTACTATCATCCTGTTTACCTTCACCTACTAGCACAGCTGAATGTAGATGATTCAGGAATGACTGAAGGTCTTAGCCTCTTTTTTGAATCGCGAGACAGAGGTGATTCCGCTAATATTCGGTGGAAGCGCATTCCAAATTCTTGTTGCAGCTCCCGAGAATGCTCTATCATAAATTCTCTTCTTACGGAAGAATGCTGGTTTCAGTAAGAAATCTGCGGACCCCCTCGAAGATCTAATGCCTCCGGAAATCGTAATTTTCTGGGCAAGGTAAAGTGGTGTTTTGTAGTATAGAGCTTTGTGTGTAATACACGCCATCTTTAGCTGAATTCTTGCCTCGTATGGTAGCCATTTGAGCGCGTTCAGATGTGGAGTGATGTGGCAAACTTTCTTGTAGCAGTTAAGAGTCTAGCTGCAGCATTGAGGCAAGCTTTTAGTGGATCTGTTGAAATCTTAGGAAGCCCTGCTAGAGTTGTGCATCCATACTCAATTCTTGAGATAACCAAAGCTTGGACTGCCTTTTTAAGGTCAGCAGTGTCGATGAACTGTTTCAATTTTCTGAGATAGCTCAGATGGAATCGGGCATTTTTTGCCATAGTGTTGATGTGTGCTTGCATCTTTAAATCCTTATCCAGCGTGATTCCAAGAGACTTGGTAGACTCCACTAGAATCGGAGTACCTTTTAGCGCTGTGATCAATTTGGTCCATTCTTTGATCATCGTCGAGGATTTAGGAGGGGAGATCAGAAGGAATTCTGTTTTCTGCTAGTTGAGTTTAAGATCATTGCTAGATAGCCATTGAACGGTCTTTTGTAGTGCTTGGTTCATTATGTTGATCTCTTCCAGCGATGTGATCTTCATATACAGCTGAGTGTCGTCTGCATACATGTGGAAGGAGATGCTAGCCTGCTGCAGTACTTCAGTGAGTGGCTCAATGTACAGATTGGATAGGGATGGGATAGAGTTGATCCTTGTGGAACTCCAATATGACTCGGGGATGGATGGGATAGATTGTGGTTCACCAGGAATCTTTGCGATCTGTTCTCTAAGAAGGAATTAAACCATTTTAGGACTGTTCCCGAAAAACCCATCTTATTCTCCAATCGGTCTAATAATTTGCCATGTTTTACAGTGTCAAATGCTGAAGATAGGTCGAGGAGGACTTTCAGACAGGTTTCGTTGCGGTTAGGACAAGTAGAGCGTCATCTACTATGTGCATAATTGCTCTTTCCGTGCTGTGTTCGGGTCTAAACCCTGACTGGCAGTCGTTTAGTAGCTTATATTCTGTGATGTGAAGGTTCAGTTGTTGTTGAGCACATTTTTTCAAAACCTTGGCTAGTAAGGGAATGTTTGTTACTAGCCTAAAGTTATTTGTGTCTGCGGAGTTCTCTGTAGGTTTTTTCAAAAGAGGGATGACCTGGCCCGTTTTTAGGCAGTCAGGAAAGGAACCTTGGGAAAGCGAGGCATTAATTATTTTAGTCCAACTAGGGATGACCATGTGGTTGATCGTAGGCCAACATTTTGTGGGAAGAGGATCATTGTAATGGTTGTTCGGTTTTAAGGTCAATAAGGTTTTGGCAATGTCTTCCTGATCATATAGTTTGAAGGTTGACCAATGGGCATTATTTTTGGGCACTGTTTGTGCAGGCTAGGCTGGCTGATTCGCTTGAGTACTCTTTTGAGTCACAAGTTTATCAGCGGTATCCTTAAGTTCTCTCTCCAGGGAGCTAGCTTTAGTTGTAAAGAATGCCGAAAAGTCTTCACAGCTCAAAACCGATTGAGCTGTTAGGTGGGAGAATATGGCCAATTTGTTCGATTGATCTTTTAGTAGATCGAAGAGTTTTCTCGGTCTGTTCTTTGCATTATCAAGTTCATTTCTAAAAAAGTCTTTTTTTGACTCAAGTACGCTTTTATTGTAGGCTTTCCTGATCTTTCTTAGCTGATTTAGATGTGGGGATGATGGGAGCTGTCTCCATTTCCTTTCTGTTAGTCTGAGTTTCCGTCTTTCTTCATTCAGAGAACCGTTGAACCATGGGTTTTTATCTTTAACTTGTATTCTTTTGAGTTTTAAAGGGGCTATGTTATTGATTATTTTAGACATCGTACGGTTGTAATGATCCGTAAGCTCGCAGACGTCCACCAATTCAGGAGGAGGTTGAAGTTCGTTCTCGCAACATGCTGTTAGCATCTCCATGCCTTTAGTATCTCTAACCCATTGCTTAGGTGTAACTGATTGTGAGGCTCTTTTTTTCTTTATGGATGTAATTTGGGAGGTGATGATGTGATCCGACCAGTCGCTAGGGACAATAGCGATTGAATCCACCTTGTTTTCTTTGGCGATGATCCAGTCTAATGTAGTGCCTTTTGAGTCGGTTGGAAGACCACAAGCCTGCACTAGTGAATGGTCTGCTAGGAAGTTTTTGAAAATATTGACCTGATTATCTTTGAGGTCGTTCCAATGTAGATTGAAGTCCCCTAGAAAGATATCGTTGGAGTGTGGTTCAGAGTATGCTGTAATAATTTTCATTAGTTGGTCTATGAACATTGTGTTTTTACCCCGGGGGGATGGTAGAACGCGTGTAGTTTTAAGTGTTGATTATCTGAGAGGCGTAGAGAGAGCCCAAGGTATTCACAAGACTCCAGAGGGTCAGAGTGAGCTTTAGAGATGGAGATGTCTGATCTGTGGATATAGGCCACTCCTCCACCCGTTTTGTTTAGCCTGTCTAGTCTCACAATATTGTAGTTTGGTGGGACCAGTAGGTCTAGGCAAGGGGACGATGCATTATTGAGCTACGTTTCCGTTAGAATAGATACGTCAATACCCTGGTTCAGGATTAGGTCGGCAATGTCTGCTGCATGTTTCATTGCTGATCGGCAATTCAGTAGTAAGCACAAAAGCGGTTTCGGAGGGGTATTTAGAATAGAGTCTTGCCCTACAGGGATTAATGTTATTTCTTTCAGGTTGTTGGCATTTAGCTTTCTAGGATTAACCTTTGGTTTTCTGTTTACGTTGATCGGAACTGCTCTAATTTGCTGTTCATTTCTCTGGATGACAACTCGTAAGATTGCAATAAGGATTGCGTTTCGGATTCGGTCAGATAACTGAGGATTTTGTGTGAACGGAAAATCCTGTTTGACAGAGGCTGTGGGGTCGTGTTAATTTTGTTGTGTAATGAGTGTACTGATCTTTGAATCTGGATGATTTTGGAGAGATAGCTTTCTGAGAGAAGTAAAATATTCTTCATGTTTCTGAAGGCGTTTTGCATCTCTATAGCTATCCTATCAGTCTGGGCATTGCGTGTATCTGAAAGAGACACGTTAGTGACAGATTCCTTACCTTAGAATATCCCCAGGCGTCAGGCTGGATCCGGAAAGTTTTGCGTAGCAGTACCCTTGCGCGTTGGTAGGTGGCGTTGTGCGGCTCCGCGTCCGTCGTCGGCGTCGAGATCGCCGGGATGACGTCGCGGCCAGTACTTAGACGCCGCCCATGCGCGCTGATGTCAGTTCTTTCTTTTTCCACGCCAGTAAGCGCAGATCCGGAGAGAGCAGTGCCCCAGTCATTTTTTGACTGAACTTTTTGTGACTTTTTGTCACTGTTTTCTCGAGTCGTTCGACTCCAACGGTGTCAGTAGGGATGCCCGGCTTCAAGCCATGCGACGCCTGTGGTCGAATGATGTCGATCACGGACCCGCATCAGGATTGTCTCTACTGCCTCGGGCGCGACCACGACTCCAAGTCGTGCCCTGACTGTCGGGCCTTGCATCCGAAGGCTTTGCGAGAGCGGTCTCGAAAGCTCCTCGAGGTCCGGCAGTCGGCTCCGCGCCAATCCAAGCCCCGGTCACGAGAGAGGTCGAGGGGCCGGTCGCGGAGTCCTCATCGTTCTTCGGGGTCAAAGTCTTCGCACTCCTCCGGTAAGTCGAAGCACAAGAAGTCGAAGAAGCGTCATCGCTCGACGACGTCCCCTCGCCGGTCGCGCGACTCGGCTCAGGGTCCCGACGGCACCGTCCCCGCGGATCCAGGAGTGCCTGTGGAGCCGCCGCCGCATTACCCGCCTTTCCTGGGTTTGGTGGCGACTCCGGCCAAAATACAGGAGTTCCTGTCGGCCATGGCCCGCCTCTTCGGGCCTAAAGGTCCCCCCGGTGCGCCTTCGGGCCCCGCGGGCCCTAGTGGGGTTCCTCCTGCGGCTGCTCCGGCCCCGGCTCCACCGGCGACTCCGGTCCCGGCGCCGCCAGCAACACCAGCCCCGGTGCTGCCGCAACCCTGGTCGACGCCCGTTGACCTCATAACACCTCCACCGGCGTCGCTTTCCCCGGTGCCGTTCCCGGGCGGCTTCGTCCCCAGGTTCTCTCCGGATCCGGACTCAGCGCCGGACCGACGTCGATCGACGCCGGCTCCGGTGCCGCTGGGAACTTGGGTCCCACATGTCCCTCCTCCTTACATTGATCCTGATTTGGAGGACGAAGAGACCTGGGAGGGGTCTGAGGACCCTCTCACTGCCCAATGTGAGTATGATCAGGACTGGGCTGAGGAACTTGGGGATGCCAGTGGTCTGGACACCTCTCCTGACATTGGCACGCTGTCTCCTCCTTCCGTGGCAACGGAGGAGGGAGCAAACTTTGCTACGGTGTTGCGTAGGGCAGCTGAAGTCCTGCACCTCCAGTTACCTACAGTGGCTGTCAGGACTAACATCCTGACGGAAGTGCTTCAGCCGGCAGCTACCTCCTCGGAGCCACTGCTGCCGTTCAACGATGCACTTTCGGATGTTCTTTTGGGCACCTGGTCCAAGCCCACCACAGGGGCTCCTGTGGATAGGAACGTAGCCCGACGCCATCGCCCTGCTCCGGGCGACCCCCTGTTCCTTTCCCAACACCCCACCCCTGAGAGCTTGTTTGTCCAAGCCTCTGCCTCTCAAAGCGCCTTCCCTACTGCTCCCCGGATAGGGAATCCAAAAACTGGATCAATTTGGGAAGAAAGTTTTTCTTCCTCCAGTGCTGGCTTGAGGTCTGTCAACACCACTTGCCTTTTGGGCCGATATACCCACTCCTTGTGGGATTCGGTGGCGCAGGTCCTGCCCCAGTGTCCTGAGGAGGCCCAGGCACTGCTTTCCCACGCCATTGCGGAAGGAAGAGATGCGGCGAAGTATACGATCCGATGTGGCCTTGATACCGCCGACTCGCTAGGCAGATCGCTTGCGACGACAGTGGCGCTGCGCCGTCACGCCTGGCTGAGGACCACTGGTTTCTCGGGCGATGTCCAAAACACACTTATGGACATGCCCTTTGATGGTGTCGGCCTTTTCGGCAACAAAGCAGACCATGCGCTGGAGCGCTTTAAGGACTCGCAGGCCTTTCTGCTGTGCGCCCTCCGCAGCAGTCTGCTTTTCGCCCCTTTCGTGGCCACGGAAGGGGCGCCCAGTCACGTCCGCTGCCCAACCACCGGCCCGCGCAGCAAGCGTCTACGCGTGGCCGAGGACGTGGCTCCCGCCGAGGCGGGCCGGGTAACCAGCGTGCGGGTCAGGCCACCACCTCCACCCCGTCCGCGGCCTCCAAGCCCTCCTAGTCCATCCTTTCAGGTCCACAGCATGCCAGTGGGGGGCAGGGTTCGCCATCACCTTCACCACTGGCGTGCCATCACATCGGACAAGTGGGTCTTGGACATTGTCCGAAGGGGCTACTCCCTCCCCTTCGAGACTACCCCCCCAGCCATGCCACCTCAATGCCACCGCATGTCGGGGGATCATTTAGTACTTCTTCAAAAGGAAGTTGCGGCCCTCTTCGCCAAGGGGGCCATCAAGCGCGTTTCGACCCCAGAAGTAGGGCGTGGTTGTTACTCCCACTACTTTCTGGTGCCCAAGGAGGACATGCGTCCTTTCTTGGACCTCCGGAACGTCAATCGCTTCCTCCGGAAGGAGAAGTTCAAGATGCTCACCCTAGCTCAGGTCTTGACTGCCCTCGACCCTGGAGACTGGATGGTAGCGTTGGACTTGCAGGACGCATATTTTCACATCCCCGTCCTGCCGGCCCACCGGCGTTACCTGCGGTTCACGGTAGGCCTCGAGCATTTTCAGTTCACCGTACTCCCCTTTGGCCTTACCAGCGCCCCTCGGGTGTTCACGAAAGTGATGGCGGTGGTCGCAGCTCATCTGCGCCGGTCAGGGGTTTCAGTCGTCCCCTACCTCGACGACTGGTTGCTGAAGGCGGGCTCGTCCCAGGCAGTCGTCTCCCACCTCCAGACTACGGCCGAACTCCTGCACTCGCTGGGGTTCTCCATCAACGTGCCGAAGTCGCACCTGATTCCTTCTCCACAGCTCCTTTTCATCGGAGCAGTTCTGGACACGACGCAGTTTCGGGCCTATCCTCCCGAACGGCGAGTCCAGGATATTCAGGCTATGATTTTGATCTTTCAGCCTCTATCCTGGGTTTCGGTACGGATGACCCTGAGGCTGCTGGGCCTCATGGCCTCCTGCCTCCTGCCTCCTGCCTCCTGCTGGTCGATCATGCCAGATGGCATATGCGGGCTCTGCAGTGGGACCTGAAGTTCCAGTGGGCGCAGCATCAGGGGAACCTGTCCGATTACGTCCAGATCTCGGAGGGGACTGCAAGACAGTTGCAGTGGTGGCTCTCTAACCGACAATGGGTCATGGGCAGATCCCTCTCCCTTCCCCAGCCAGAGCACACAGCTGTGACGGACGCGTCCCTTCTGGGATGGGGCGGTCACATGGGAGAGGCGGAGATCAGAGGCCTCTGGTCTCCGGCGGAGTCCCGGCTCCATATCAAACTTCTGGAGCTCCGGGCGATCCGACTTGCACTCAAGGCATTCCTTCCCTCTGTCAAAGAGAAGGTAGTGCAGGTGTTCACAGACAACACCACCGCCATGCGGTACTGCAACAAACAAGGCGGGGTGGGGTCGTGGACCCTATGTCAGGAGGCTCTGCGTCTCTGGACATGGCTGGAACATCAGGGCATATTCCTGATGGTTCAACACCTGGCAGGTTCCCTGAACGCCAGGGCGGACGAACTCAGCCGCAGGTGCATGATGGATCACGAATGGCGTCTTCACTCGGAGGTGGCGCAAGGATTCTTTCTACAGTGGGGAGAGCCTTGGTTAGATCTATTTGCCACCGAAGAGAACGCGCAATGTCATCAGTTCTGCGCGTTGGAATTTCCAAGGCGGCACTCGCTCGGCGACGCTTTTCGTCGCGAGTGGAGTTGCGGTCTGTTGTACGCTTTTCCGCCTATACCACTTCTACCCAGAGTGTTGAAGAAGATTCGGCGCGACCGGGCCCAAGTCATTCTTGTGGCTCCGGACTGGGCTCGAAGAGTTTGGTATCCCGAGCTACTCAGTATGAGCGTCGATCCCCCGATCCGTCTGCCTCTTCGGGAGGATCTTCTGTCGCAGCAGCAGGGGACGGTCCTGCACCCGAACCTGTCCAGTCTCCACCTCCTTGCGTGGAGATTGAGCGGCTGCAGTTGATTCCTTTCGACTTGCCTCCCGAAGTTTGTGATGTGATTCTGGCAGCCAGGCGTCCCTCCACTAAGGTGGTATACGCCTGCAGGTGGAACAAGTTTGTGGCATGGTGCACAGCAAAGGCTGTGAATCCCCTTTCTGCCCCTCTTTCTGAGGTTCTTCTGTTCCTTCTTTCTCTGGCCCAACAGGGTTCTGCCCTGGGTACAATCAAGGGCTATCTTTGTGCAATCTCGGCCTTCCTCAGGCTTCCTGATCAGCCCTCCCTTTTCAAGTCCCCTGTTGTTAACAGGTTTCTTAAAGGCATTACACACCTCTTCCCTCCTGTTCCGTTTGTAATGCCTCAGTGGGACTTGAACTTGGTTCTTACCTTTTTAATGTGCGCTCCCTTTGAGCCTCTACATAACTATCCTCTTCGTCTTCTCACTCTGAAGACAGCCTTTCTGGTGGCCATCACCTCCGCTCGGCGGGTGAGTGAGCTCCAGGCTCTTTCGTGCAAACCCCCCTTTCTGTCTGTCCATCCAGACAAGGTTGTTCTTAGGACGCGTCCGTCCTTCTTGCCAAAGGTGGTTACTGCCTTCCACATTGGGCAGACCATCACTTTGCCCACCTTCTTTCCGCCTCCGCATCCTTCCAGAGAGGAAGAGAGGCTCCACCGTCTGGACCCAAAACGTGCGCTTTCCTTTTACCTCAACCGCACACAACAGTTCCGGGTGGATGACCAGCTCTTTGTTGGCTACGTGGGAGCCAAAAGGTCGGGCGGTACACAAGAGGACCATCTCCCGCTGGGTAATCTTGTGTATCAAAGCCTGCTATTCTTTGGCTAAGAAGGAGCCCCCTGTTGGGCTACGTGCCCATTCTACCAGGGCAACAGCTGCTACCACGGCTTTAGGCCGTGGTGTTCCGCTACAGAATATATGTCAGGCAGCTACGTGGGCCTCGCTGCACACGTTTACCAAGCATTACTGCCTTGACAGCCAGGTCCGGAGGGACGGCTTCTTTGGCCGCTCTGTCCTCCGGGACTTCCTTGTCTGATCTTTGTTCGCAGACCCACCACCGGGGTTGGTATTGCTGGGGTATCTATTCTAAGGTAAGGAATCTGTCACTAACGTGTCTCTTTCAGATGCACAAGTTACTAACTTGTGTAACGATATATCTGTAAGAGACAGTAGTTAGTGACAGATTCCTTACCGCCCACCCATCCTCCCCGTTCTGCGAACTGATTTCTAGGGTTAAGGACATCCCTTTCAGGGCCCTAGTATTTTTTCAGACACCAATGTCAGCTTCTTGCATGGCTCTGCGTTCCTGGCGCGGAAAGTCGTGTACAGAACTGACGTCAGCGCGCATGGGCGGCGTCTTAAGTACTGGCCGCGACGTCATCCCGGCGATCTCGATGCCGACGACGGACGCGGAGCCGCACGACGCCGCCTACCGACGCGCAAGGGTACTGCTACGCAAAACTTTCCGGATCCAGCCTGACGCCTGTGGATATTCTAAGGTAAGGAATCTGTCACTAACTACTGTCTCTTACAGATATATCGTTACACAAGTTAGTAACTTGTGCTTCTAGCTCAATTTGTGGGTGAGGGGAGAAAAGTGGAAGTTGCAGTGTGTCTGCAGCCCTGGTGATCTGAATGCTAGTTGTACCTTGTTCCGCTTGATTGTGGCTATTTGCGGTTTCTTCTGACGATTTTTCTTTCAACTGTAGGGATAGACCGGAACTAGAATAGTGATCTAACCTACTAAAGTTCTGAACGAAGGGAGCTGCATCCGAGAGACACTCGCTTTGCAAAGTTTTAGAGGTATTCGCCCGAGTAGTGTGAGGGATGGACGGTGGGCTACATTTTAACTGGTTTGCAACTATGGGGTTATTGCTAACTGCTTTGGGTATGTCCAAAGACCGATTGGAGGTTATCCTGCAAGTCTTAGCACTGTATCTTGTGCTGCGGGTTAAAGTATGGGGGCTATTACCTTGGAGTAGCGATACTGACTCCTCGTGCTGTAGACTGTTGTCACTAGTTTCAGTGTTGCTAAGCAAAGTTTTAGCCTGCTGGGACTCATTGTCAATCGCATTTTCAATCATAGCCAATGTACTCCATGGTGTATAGGTGTTAGTATTTTCGGTGATGAATTTCTGGTGTATCGAGTGAACGTGATCTTTTAGCTTGCCAAAGTAGTCATCAAATAGTTCCAGATCTTTGTTGGCTGCCTGGACGAGTACAATGCCATTTTTGTACTATGTTATGTTCAGTGTGTCTCTCAAATGTTTTGCGGGTATTATCAGCAACTTAGATCCGTAAGGGACGTTTCTTGACTCCTGGATGCTGAGAAATTTAGCCAAAGTGGTGCGCCATTTAGCCAGAGATCTAGTGAAGAAAATTAAGTCATTGATAATTATGCTGTTTTTTGGGTTGAAGGAGGGATCTGAGATACGTTTTTCAGGGTTTTTTTTTTAGCAGGTCATGTTTAAAGATTTTGGTTGCATTTCTGGAAAGATTGGGTGGGTAGACTATAGAGTATGAATTAGTAACTGCTGGCATCAGATTCGACCCTTTCATCTTGTGGTACTTCGGTATAAATCCTGTTTTAGATTTTCCTACTATCTTGTCGAAATTTAGGTCTAAGGCAATTGATTGCTGCGTAATGATACTAAGGGCGACCTGAGCTAATTGTGAATATCTATGATGCAGGTCCTAGAGGATTGAAAACAGCCGCCACTGTGTGAAGAAATTACTGTGACCAACCATTTCCTATAGACTTTCTTGCCTAGTTCCTGCATCGGGGCATGGCATGGGGGGGGGGACGCTCCACCGGCACCATCGTCTCTTTCCAGGCGCAATTTGGTGCAGTGTGACCAGCCGATACCGCCCGTAGACCCGCAGAGCTCCAGTCCCACTTCCCCTCTGACCCGTGAGCTGCTGGCAATGCTCCAGTGTTAGGATGCGGGAAGTGGAGCCCTCATTCTACCAAAATCCTGCATCGGGGCATGGCGGGGGGGGGGGGAGGGGCTTCATCGGCACCTCTGTCTCTTTCCGGGAGCTATTTGGTGCAGTGTGAGCAGGCGGGCGATGGGGAAGAGGGGTCAAAACGGCACCTCCGCCTCGTCCCGTCCGGATTAATGTCCAGGGGTCATGCCGAACATACAGGGTTCCGTCAGGAATCGAGCCCGATGACCTGTTTAGTTCTCCCCAGTACCCTCGCACTGGCTGGATCTCTCCTCGCCTTCCGTCTCAGCTTCGCCCGGGGAGAAGCGGCATCGACCACGTCCGAGTCTAGGAGTCCTTCCAGAGGGGCCCACTGCGGTGAGTTCTTTAATCAGCGAGTCTCCTCTTCGTGTTGTTTCGAAGGCTGGATGGCATGAGTGTGTGTGTGTGTGAGCGGGCTTAGAAGGGATTTACGCCGAAAATGCTATCTCTAACCCTGGAGCTCCTTCCTCCAGCTCCACTCCTCCCAGCGGCCGTCTTCCACACCTTTCCACTCCTTTTCTCAGAGAAACTTGTATCTGACTCAAAGAGGATGACTGGGCATTTCAAAGAAACACAACTAAATCCACCTTACAAAAAACACTTGGGGTCCCACAGCATGCTGTTTAAATGGCTGGAATGATATATTGTAAAGCCTTTTCTTTCTCCCAGTATTATAGAGGCTGTGGGGAGCAAATTGGACTCTACTAAGAAACGTCCTACTTTGTCCCTGCATGTCCGTGTCCCTGTAATCTTCTGCTGCTGAGGTAACTGAACTGAATTTCCTACCACAAAGATAAGCTCCTGCTTCGATATCTATATTTGTTGTCCATCTTTGTATTCATGGGCTAGCAACCAACAGCAGAGGCAGCAGTCATTACTGGTTTTAGTGAAATTTCATCCAGCTGTTTTACGTGAAAAACTCCATAAAGTAGCTGTTGAGCCTTTGAATGGAGTAACTCTGACCATTTCCAGAGTCAAAAGGTGTCTGTGGATAAGTTTGGCAGTGTACACAAACATACGTTTATAGGTGTTTCAAACTTCCATGCCTAGTCTTGGAACCACCACTGCCCACCCATTGAGTGTAATTTGGTACTGCAGATTTCGCTGCACTCATGGCGGAGAACTCCGCACAAGTAAATACCTCCATGCCTGCCAGCAATCCATTAGTGGATTCCTGGCATGCGTTAAAAAAATGTTAAAGTAGTTTCAGCCGTAAATTTAAGTTTGACAGAATTTACCTCTGTGTATAGAGCACTATGTATTCTAGTATTTCATTGAATCGCAATTTCTTGTATTGCTTTAAAAGTGTACCCATTTGACCAAACTACTCCACAGATATTTGTCCACCTGGGTTTAATCTTGAAATTGAGATTCTTTCGCATGTGTTGATGCCCCAGAGGACCCTAACATTTGCATTCGCCATTTAAACTCCATCAATGAAGTTGTTGTCAAGAATAATACAAATCACTGGATGGGCCAACTTGCCATACAGAAATACCATGAGGTTTCTTACATTTTTTTGATTTTCTGTAAATCTGTGGAGTGCTTTTGAAAAATCAAGAAGGAAGAATGCTAATTTTCTGATGGATACTTCTATTCGCAAGCTCCTCACCCTGTCAATATTCCTCAGGCATCAGACTGGATTTGGAAACTTTAAAGCAGTACTCCTGTGCACCGATAAGTGGTATCGTGTGACTTCGGTAGTGACGAGCGAAGCCACATACAAGCGCAACCCATACTTACGGATGTCATTTCCATTCTTCCGTACCTTCAGATGCCGATCCAGAGCCGCTGTTTAGTCTTTTCAAGTATTATAGAGATGAAGCCTAATGTTCCTACAGAGGTACTCCAGCCTTGTCAAGCACCTACAAAACCTTTGTTACCATTTAATGAGGCCATCACAGACACCCTTTTGGGCGAACCATGTTCGGAACCACCAGTCAGTAGGCAGCTCCCTCAGTGCCATCACCCAGCACCAGGCGATCCTGACTTTGTCACAACATTCCATGTCAGGTGGTGCAGGTGTCCACCAATAAGGTTAAAGTAATCGCTTTCCCCTCCACTCTACCTGAGCATAAGTCCAAGCGTATAAAGATATTTGATAAGTGCATCTTTTCCTCCAGCTGTCTTCCAGGCCGCTACTCCCATGCCCTATGGGACACAGTGGCTCAAGTTTTACCTGCAGTTCCGGCTGACCTCTAGGTGTCCCTGACCCAAGCGAACTAGGATGGCCTGATGCCGCAAAATTTGTGATCTGGTCTGGCTTGGATACAACTGCCTGCTTAGGTAGGGTGGCACTTCTGTGCCACGCCTGGATGAGATCTATGAAATTCTCCAGGGATGTACAAATAGACATGCCATTTGATGGCTCTCACCTTTTTGGTGAAAAGGGGACTCCACCCAGGAACGTCTTAAAGAATACTGGGTTACAGCACGTCCCTGAGACCTGGACGCCCCATCTAGACATTTTCATCAACAATTTTGCCCTTTTAAAAGCATTGGCAGGGGTTTCCAATACCCCCTAAAGTCAGACCCTGCCCCCAGCCCACCAGGTCTCCCAACCCTTTTGTGGCTGAGACCATGGTTTGCTTAAGCAACGCCTAGGACATCAGGGATAACAGCCAGCTCAGTCCCCCACGCTTCCAGCTGCAGCAGCCGCAAACTTTCGTGGAACATAACCACTCTGTTGGTGCAGGATCTAGTATTTCCTCCAAGGGTGGTAAGCCATTACCTCAGCCAAGTGAATCCTCTAAATTGTCCATCAGGGTTGTGTCCTCCAATTTCTTTCCACCGCTTCGCACCTTCCACCATAGTATGGGCTGCTTATTGAAAGACTGCCTGTATGTGTTGCAGCAGGAAGTGTAAGCCCTTTTTGCCAAAGGGGCCATAGAGAGGGTTCCGGCATCAGAGGTAGGAGCTTAGTGTTATTCCCACTACTTTCTTCTGCAGAAGAAGTAAGAGGCCTTTGTCACATTTTAGATTTGTACCCTCTCAACGCTTTCCTGAGGAAGGACAAATTCAATATGCTCACGCTAGCCCAAGTCCTGTCTGCCCGTGACCCCAGAGACTGGATGGTAGCTTTGGGCTTGTAGGCCACTTATGTTCGTTGCATGTGTTGCTGTAGAGTCATATGCTCTGCATACTCCTGCAATCAAGTGTTGGGCTCGGACATTTGCAACTTGTTTTTCTTCAAACAATTCTCTCGAGTCACAAGGTGTATGGTGACTCATCATTTGTGCACTGGGCATGGGCACCGGCTCCATTTTAGATTGTTTTTCCGCCATCTAGTTCGGACATTTCAATCGAAGCCCCAGAATTCAGGCACCCTTTGACGCTTCCTTCCGCCATTCCCAGTCTTATTTCGACACCAATCAGAACAGAAAACAACATACTACTGCCGACTCGCTACCAGGATCTCCATTACACAACAGATCGACAGGGTTTTCACCTCTGGGCCACGGACCCGGCTAAGGGCCTTGAGCCCTGAAGCCTCAACTTAATGTTTTCACCTTCAAGAATGTACAGATGGTGATGGAATTGACTGTGTTTCAACACTGCTCTCGCTGTAACGTACAATATCCCTGGTCTGACCACCACCAGGTGTGTAATTTGGGTTTCTCGCCTTAGCACGACGACAGTGTGAGGCCTGCCTTGTGTTGAGGTCCGAAAAGACTCTACCACAGAGGGACAGATGCTGGCCACATCATAAGATGTACGGACACTCAATGGAGGACACCCCAGATGTCTTTGGGGAAAAAAACCACGGCGCTGAGGATTTGAGGAAGCAGGGCCTTCAGATATTCCGGCTCGCCAACTGTTTCTGTAGGTCTTCTCCTCCGGTTATGACAAAGAGCTGGAACAATTCCACCTCGAAATCAAGGAAACAGGGCCGTGAGTATGGCAGACCCTAAAATCAGGCCCACCAAAGTCTCTCGAGGTGAGGCGCACCACCACTCCTGAGGGGGTGAGGCCATTAGCCCCTGTAGGCGATCCTGCCCTCTGGGGCACCACATGGTTCTGACAAAGGTCACATCGATGCAAAGTCCATGGAGCCGGCACCGCCCACATCCACAGGCTCTCAACATTCCAGACCACCTGTCAAACCTCAGGGCCTGAATACGAGGTTGGCGTAAGGGATACTCCGTCTCAAACGTGACGGATATCCCGTCTGCCATATTACAAGTTCCATAGGATATAATTGGATTGTAAAATGGTGGATGGGATATCCATCACGTTTCTGACGGAGTAACCATGTCCGCCAAACTCTTATTCGGGCCTAAGATTTGAGCCTACTCTGCACAGATGAACCATGTAGCTGCCACACTCCAGCAGGCCCCAAGACAACACAGGCACTGAGAGCCCTCTCGAAGCCAACAACACCTTTGGCGGCGAAACACTGGGAGCCCAGACCTAACATGGTGCCAAGACTGCTGACCTCGAAGGTGTCTCTTCTGAGAACTGTCTCTAAGACATCGAGGACAAGTGGCTCCGAAAGCCCCGAAGATTCTCCGCATCCAATCCTCGAGCGGCTCCAAGCGGAGCTCGATGCCCAACAAAAGAGACTGTACATACATCCTCAGATGGGAAATATTGCTACTAAGCCACCGCCCAAGGTGGTCACCACCATTCCACCTAGGAGGAAGCCGACCTTTAAAGAGGACTTAGCTTCAAGTCCACGACCAGCTCCCATGCATAAAAAGAGGCACTAGGGCACCAGCCACTTTGCCACTTACACTCCTCCTTCACCTCCACTGCCTCTTCGTCTTTCTCTTCCATCTCCTCCTCCTCACTCCCCTGCTACCATTCAGACACACTACCAAAGGTATACACACTTGTGGGTTCACCACAATCCTTTGCAGGACCACGCATCCCCTACAAGGAGGATGAGCGGTGTGACATAGCTGGCGAGCCTGGTGGGGGGGGAACCCATGGAATGATTATTCTTCAGACCCTCCTGGGTACCCTGACCCGGATCTGTATTCCTCCAGACCCGTTCAACATCATACCAAGAGGTAACCTAACAACCAGCCCAGTACTATAAATTGGACCACCATGTAGTTCAGGAGGAGGAGGACGACGACTTAGTTGAGATCCTCTCTAAGACAGCATACTATCCAGTATTTACCCCTATTAAAGGCTATGCCAAACCAGCTACAGAGTCCTTTAAAGATCGGTCAAAGCCATTTTAGTGACCCCTAGGGTACAGTGGAAGTACAAGGCCTGATCTTCTGACCCACCATAAACCAGGGGACATGTTGCATTGGACTCCTTAGTCGTCCACTCTGCATGTAAGCTCTCATGGTCCTACCTGAAAAAGGAGAGTAAGACGCTGGACTAAGCAGGCCAGAGGGTAGCCACAGGGACAGCTAACCACTGGCGCATTGCCAATTCTGTTGACCTACTGGTAAGATATGATGGAGCCGAATGGACCAAATGCGGGAGTTACTTCAACAGCTGCTGTCTGAATACAGGCAAAGGGTAGATAAATTGGTCACGGAGGGCAAGACTATCTCGAGTGGGACTATACGTTGCACCCTAGATGCCACAGACATAGCAGCACGAGGAGTGAATACAAGTATCCTCATTCACCGACGTGCATAACTTCATATCTTGTGGTTTAAACCTGATATATAGCATCACCTACTTTTGTTCATTTGTTCGGCCCACAGGTCGATCAAATTTTAGAGAGACTTAAAAAGGATATGGATACAGCTAAAGCCTTGAGGCTTTTCTAACCACTAGTCAAAGTTGTTTTTTTCGCAGGCAGCAATACCATGCAGGTTCTAAGACCACCTCCCCAGATGTGAGCTCTTAGCAAAGGCACCAAAATCTCTATCAGCCTTACACCTCTACAGATTATACAGGTACCATCAGCGGAGAGTGGGCATCGATTAGGTTGTCTGGCACAGTGTGCCTTTTGAAGAATATATGACTACAAAGGACACCATCCCCCTTTCTGTCCAAGGAGCCGGTATCCCTATAATTTAGGGTTAATCTGACGTTCTTTTTTCAGGTAGGACTCATCTGAGCACATTTAACAATTGTTGTATCGTTATTCACCTTTTTTTACCCACATTATATATAGGTGAATAGGCCCCCTAGAATGAATTAGGGATCCCTGGGCCTGAAGAATGCCCTAGACCCATTTGGGCATTGTAGAAGGGCAGAAACATGTTGGTCTAATTTTTATGGTGAAGTGAGTCATTGCTCTCACATGACCGCCTCAGAATTATTTAACCTTACCTAACGTACCCACTAATAAAGGCAAATATCCGGGATACGTTAAGGTAGTTTTAATTTACTGACCTGGATCCCTTCACAGTCCAGTAGCCTTTATCTAAGAACTCCCTCCTGTGTTGAGTCCAATAGGAGGTTGAGTCTGCTCTGGCGGTACTATCCTTCCAGGGTGGGAAGAGGTTGCCGATGATGAAGCATGACACAATATTGTGAGTGAGGCTTCCTCTTCCATAAGGATGACCCTTCCCGTCCTTTCCTTTCTCCACTATCAACACTTGCACATGCTATCTGGGACCTTCCAAGTATGACAAATGGATTGTTTATGTTTAGGTATGAGCACAAATTGTGCTTCCCTACCTGCAGCTGTCTTTATTTCTTGTGTTTACAGTCTATTTGTAGGAGGACATATGGCTGCTTACCTCCTCCTCTCTGGTGTGTTTGAAATAACAACAAAGGAACAGCAACAGGAGGTTCCTGTAAGGGAGCCTCCACCACTAAAACACATTGACTACCTACAACTCCCACCCAACCACATTTCACCTGTTGGGAGGAGAATCAAAGATTTTTTGCCAAAATGGAAAGAGATCACCTCAGACAAATGGGTTCCAGCCAAAGTTCAACACCGTTACTGTCTAGAGTTTCACTTATATCCTCCAAACACCTCAGTGAGGACCACATACACCTTCTAGAAGAAGAAGTACAAACCCTCCTACAGAAAGTGTCCCCTTACAACCCAAAGGGAAGGGGGGTTTACTCCCTGTACTTTCTCATCCCCAAAAAGGATGGACCCCTCAGACCTATTCTCGATCTCAGACCTCCCAACCGATTCATAGTGCTGGAACACTTCCACATGGTAACCTTTCAGGATGTCATACCTCTCCTGCAGCAAGGAGTCATCATGGCAGCACTGGACCTGAAAGATGCGCATTTCCATTTCCTCATCCACCATGCCCATAGACACTACCTGCGGTTCATGGTAAGTGATCGCCATTACCAATTCAAGGTCTTACTTTTTGGTGTAACCAGTGTTCATCATTCTCTGCAGTGGTGGAACAGCAATAACCTGTTGTGGGGCTGACCTTTCAAAGACGCTTTAACGCAGGTCACCAGCACCACAGATGTATCGCAAACAGGATGGAGGGCACATCTCAATCTCTTAGCAGTACAAGAATTGTTTATCCACGAACAGCAGGGTTAACACATTACCTATCTCAAACACCTAGCAATCGAACTAGCCCTCAATGCCTCCCTCACTCAGATACAAGGCAAGAAAGTGCTAGTCCAGAAAGACAACGTGACAGCAGTGTACTTCCTACAGAAGCAAGGTAGCACCCACACTCTCTGCCTTTTTGTTCTAGCTCAGACCATCTGGATTTGGCCTCTTCATCAAAGCATCCACTTTACAGGAAAATTAAAGAGGTTTGTCTTCTACTGTATCCCAAAGCATATAGCGCCACTGAACCAGACAATGAAGGTTATGCTACCTACTTCCAGTGGCGTAGCATGGGGGGGTCCACCCTGGGTGGCACTGTTTTCGGGGGGCGGTGGAGGTGAGCAAGTCGTGTATGTTTTCTACCTTCTTCCGCCCGCCCCCGAGACCAAGTCGTCTGTCGTCTGCCATTGCACTACAGCAACACATGCTACGAGTGGAAAATATTTCCCTGTAAGCATCTGTGTTAGAAATGGGGGTCTCTAGTTGGCAATGGCTGGCCACTGTCCAAGTAGGGACCCTTCTTCCTAAGTCAGAGTAAGAGGGCTACCCTCCTTGATACCCCTGCTCAACCCTGTGGTAACGTAGCACGAGCAGGTAGGCTTATCTCAGAGGCAGGGTGTGAAGCATTTATGACCATACACAGTAACACAGTGAGGAACACTACAAAGGGACACCACACAAGTAGTTATAAAAAATAAGTATCTTTATATAAAGGCAGATTTATCACAAGACCAATAACTGTAAAAGCCACATCTGAAAGAGACACGTTAGTGACAGATTCCTTACCTTAGAATATCCCCAGGCGTCAGGCTGGATCCGGAAAGTTTTTGCGTAGCAGTACCCTTGCGCGTCGGTAGGCGGCGTCGTGCGGCTCCGCGTCCGTCGTCGGCGTCGTGATCGCCGGGATGACGTCGCGGGCAGTACTTAGACGCCGCCCCTGCGCGCTGACGTCAGTAATTCTTTTTCCGCGCCAGTAAGCGCAGATCCGGGAGGAGCAGTGCCCTAGTCAATTTTTGACAAACTTTTTTGTGAATTTTTTCACTGTTTCTTTATCGAGTCTTCACGACTCCTAGGTGTCGTAGGGATGCCCGGCTTCAAGCCATGCGGAGCCTGTGGTCGCATGATGTCGATCACAGACCCGCATCTAGAGTGTCTCTTCTGTCTCGGCCGAGACCACGACACGAAGTCGTGCCCTGACTGCCGGAAACTTCACCCGAAGGCTTTGCGAGAGCGGTCTCGAAAGCTACTCGAGGTCCGGCAGTCGGCTCCGCGCCGCACCAAGCCCCGGTCCCGGGAGAGGTCGAGGGGCCGGTCGCGGAGTCCCCGCCGGTCGTCGGAGTCCAAGTCTTCGCGCTCCTCGGGTAAGTCGAAGCACAAAAAGTCTAAGAAGCGTCATCGCTCTAAGACTTCGCCTCGCCGGTCTCGCGACTCGGCTGAGGCCCCAGTCGGCACCGTCCCCGCCCCCGCGGCCCCGGACATGCCTATGGAGCCGCCCCGCATTACCCGTCCTTTCCGGGTTCGGGGCGACTCCGGCCGAAATACAGAAATTCCTGTCGGCCATGGCCCGCCTCTTCGGGCCTCCAGGTCCCTCCGGTGCGCCTTCGGGCCCCGCGGGCCCTGATGGGGTTGCCCGGCGCCGCCGTCGACTCCGGTCCCGGCGCCGCCTGTCCCACCAGCCTTCATCCCGGCCTCGGCTCCGGCCCCGGCCTCGATCCCGGCTCTGGTGGTACCGCAACCCCCATCGACGCCGGTTGACCTAACCACGCCGACGCCGATGTCCCCGGTGCCGTTCCTGACGCCGTCCGGGGCTCCGGACGGCGTCGGTCCCCGGCTCTCTCCGGCTCCGGACATGGAGCCGGACCGACGTCGCTCGACGCCGGCTCCGGCGCCGATGAGACCTTGGGTCCCAAATGTCCCTCCTCCTCCATATTTTGAACAAGAGGAGGACCAGGAGAGCTGGGAGGGGTCTGAGGGACCCTCTCACACAACAGTGTGAGTATGATCCGGACTGGGCTGAGGAACTTGGGGATGCCAGTGGTCTAGACACCTCCCTGACACTGGCATGCTGTCTCCTCCTGTGGCTACGGAGGAGGGAGCTAATTTTGCAACGGTGTTGCGGAGAGCAGCTGGAGCCTTACATCTCCAATTGCCTACTGTGGCTGTCAGGACTAATCTCCTGACGGAAGTGCTTCAGCCGGCGGCTTCCTCCTCGGAGACCGTGCTGCCGTTTAATGATGCACTCACTGACGTTCTTTTGGGTGCCTGGTCCAAGCCCACCACAGGGGCTCCTGTGGATAGGAACGTGGCCCGAGGCCTTCGCCCTGCTCCGGGCGACCCCTTGTTTCTCTCCCAACATCCCACCCCCGAGAGCTTGGTTGTCCAAGCCTCTGCCTCCCAAACCGCCTTCCCTACCGCCCCTCCGGATAGGGAATCCAAACGCCTGGACCAATTTGGGAAGAAGGCTTTTTCTTCCTCCAGTGCTGGCTTGCGGTCCGTCAACACCGCTTGCCTTTTGGGCCGATATACCCACTCCCTGTGGGATTCTGTGGCGGCTGTTTTGCCGCAGTGTTCTGAGGAGGTCCAGACACTGCTTACCCGCGCCATTGCGGAAGGGCGAGATGCGGCTAAATACACCATACGTTGTGGCCTTGATACCGCCGACTCGCTGGGCAGATCGCTTGCGACGACGGTGGCGCTACGTCGCCACGCCTGGCTGAGAACAACTGGTTTCTCGGGTGATGTCCAGAATACACTCATGGACATGCCCTTTGATGGAGTCGGTCTTTTTGGTTCAAAGGCAGACCATGCGCTGGAGCGTTTTAAGGACTCACGGGCTACTGCCAAGTCCCTGGGCCTTTCTGTTGTACGTCCTCCGCTAACCTCTGCTTTTCGCCCCTTTCGTGGCCACGGAAGGGGCGCCCAGTCACGTCAGCTGCCCAGCCACCGGCCCGCGCAGCAAGCGTCTTCGCGTGGCCGGAGACGTGGATACCGCCGTGGCGGTTCGGGTAACCAGCGTGCGGGTCAGGCCACTACCTCCAACCCGTCCGCGGCCTCCAAGCCCTCCTAGTCCTTCCTTTCAGGTGCACAGCACGCCAGTAGGGGGCAGGGTCCGCCATCACCTTCACCACTGGCGTCCCATCACCTCGGACAGGTGGGTCTTGGACATTGTCCGAAGGGGCTACTCCCTCCCCTTCAAGACCACCCCCCAGCCATGCCACCTCTATTCCACCGCATGTCAGGGGATCACTTGGTGCTTCTGCAGAAGGAAGTCACGGCCCTCTTGGCCAAGAGGGCCATCGAGCATGTTCCGACCCCAGAAGTAGGACGTGGTTGCTACTCCCACTACTTTCTGGTGCCCAAAAAGGACAAGGAGGACATGCGTCCTATCTTGGACCTCCGGAACATCAATCGCTTCCTCCGGAAGGAGAAGTTCAAGATGCTCACCCTAGCTCAGGTCTTGACTGCCCTCGACCCAGGAGACTGGTTGGTAGCGTTGGACTTGCAGGACGCTTATTTTCACATCCCCGTCCTGCCGGCCCACCGGCGTTACCTGCGGTTCACGGTAGGCCTCGATCATTTTCAGTTCACCGTGCTCCCTTTGGCCTTACAAGTGCCCCTCGGGTGTTCACGAAAGTGATGGCGGTGGTCGCAGCTCATCTGCGCCGGGCAGGGGTTCCAGTCTTCCCCTACCTCGACGACTGGCTGCTGAAGGCGGGCTCGTCCCAGGCAGTCGTCTCCCACCTCCAGACTACGGCCGAACTCCTGCACTCGCTGGGGTTCTCCATCAATGTGCCGAAGTCGCATCTGATTCCTTCTCCACAGCTCCTTTCATCGGAGCAGTTCTGGACACGACGCAGTTTCGGGCCTATCCTCCCGAACGGCGAGTCCGGGATATTCAGGCTATGATTCCGATCTTTCAGCCTTTATCCTGGGTTTCGGTACGGATGACCCTGAGGCTGCTGGGCCTCATGGCCTCCTGCATCCTGCTGGTCAATCATGCCAGATGGCATATGCGGGCACTGCAGTGGGACCTGAAGTTCCAGTGGGCGCAGCACCAGGGCAACCTGTCCGATCACGTCCAGATCTCGGAGGGGACTGCAAAACAGTTGCAGTGGTGGCTCTCGAACCGGCAATGGGTCATGGGCAGATCCTCTCCCTTCCCCAGCCAGAGCACACAGTTGTGACGGACGCGTCCCTTCTGGGATGGGGCGGTCACATGGGAGAGGCGGAGATCAGAGGCCTCTGGTCTCCGGCGGAGTCCCGGCTCCATGTCAACCTTCTGGAGCTCCGGGCGATCCGACTTGCACTGAAGGCATTCCTTCCCTCTGTCAAAGGGAAGGTAGTGCAGGTGTTCACAGACAACACCACCGCCATGTGGTATTCCAACAAACAAGGCGGGGTGGGGTCGTGGACCCTCTGTCAGGAGGCTCTGTGCCTCTGGACATGGCTGGAACATCAGGGCATGTTCCTGATGGTTCAACACCTGGCAGGTTCCCTGAACGCCAGGGCGGATGAACTCAGCCGCGGGGTCGCGAGTGGAGTTGCGGTCTGTTGTACGCTTTTCCGCCTATACCACTTCTACCCAGAGTGTTGAAGAAGATTCGGCACGACCGGGCCCAAGTCATTCTTGTGGCTCCGGACTGGGCTCGAAGAGTTTGGTATCCCGAGCTGCTCAGTATGAGCGTAGATCCCCCGATCCGTCTGCCTCTTCGGGAGGATCTTCTGTCGCAGCAGCAGGGGACGGTCCTCCACCCGAACCTGTCCAGCCTCCACCTGCTTGCGTGGAGATTGAGCGGCGGTAGTTGATTCCTTTCGACTTGCCTCCCGAAGTTTGTGATGTGATTCTGGCAGCCAGGCGTCCCTCCACTAAGGTGGTATACGCCTGCAGGTGGAACAAGTTTGTGGCATGGTGCACAGCAAAGGCTGTGAATCCCCTTTCTGCCCCTCTTTCTGAGGTTCTTCTGTTCCTTCTTTCCCTGGCCCAACAGGGTTCTGCCCTGGGTACCATCAAGGGCTATCTTTGTGCCATCTCGGCCTTCCTCAGGCTTCCTGATCAGCCCTCTCTTTTCAAGTCCCCTGTTGTTAACAGGTTTCTAAAAGGCATTACACACCTCTTCCCTCCTGTTCCGTTTGTAATGCCTCAGTGGGACTTGAACTTGGTTCTTACCTTTCTTATGTGCGCTCCCTTTGAGCCTCTACATAACTGTCCTCTTCGTCTTCTCACTCTGAAGACAGCCTTTCTGGTGGCCATCACCTCCGCTCGGCGGGTGAGTGAGCTCCAGGCTCTTTCATGCAAACCTCCCTTTCTGTCTGTCCATCCAGACAAGGTTGTTCTTAGGACGCGCCCGTCCTTCTTGCCAAAGGTGGTTACTGCCTTCCACATTGGGCAGACCATCACTTTACCCACCTTCTTTCCGCCTCCGCATCCTTCCAGAGAGGAAGAGAGGCTCCACCGTCTGGACCCAAAACGTGCGCTTTCTTTTTATATCAACCGCACACAACACTTCCGGGTGGATGACCAGCTCTTTGTTGGCTACGTGGGCGCCAAAAAGGTCGGGCGGTGCACAAGAGAACCATCTCCCGCTGGGTAACCTTGTGTATCAAAGCCTGCTATTCTTTGGCTAAGAAGGAGCCTCCTGTTGGGCTGCGTGCCCATTCCACCAGGGCAACGGCTGCTACCACGGCATTAGGCCGCGGTGTTCCGCTGCAGGATATCTGTCAGGCAGCTACGTGGGCCTCGCTGCACACGTTTACAAAGCATTACTGCCTTGACAGTCAGGTCCGGAGGGAAGGCTTCTTTGGCCGTTCTGTCCTCCGGGACTTCCTTGTCTGATCTTTGTTCGCAGACCCACCACCGGGGTTGGTATTGCTGGGGTATCTATTCTAAAGTAAGGAATCTGTCACTAACGTGTCTCTTTCAGATGCACAAGTTACTAACTTGTGTAACGATATATCTGTAAGAGACAGTAGTTAGTGACAGATTCTTACCGCCCACCCATCCTCCCCATTCTGCGAACTGATTTCTAGGGTTAAGGACATCCCTTTCAGGGCCCTAGTATTTTTCAGACACCTATGTCAGCTACTTGCATGGCTCTGCGTTCCTGGTGCGGAAAGTCGTGTACAGAACTGACGTCAGCGCGCAGGGGCGGCATCTAAGTACTGCCCGCGACGTCATCCCGGCGATCACGACGCCGACGACGGACGCGCAGCCGCACGACGCCGCCTACCGACGCGCAAGGGTACTGCTACGCAAAAACTTTCCGGATCCAGCCTGACGCCTGGGGATATTCTAAGGTAAGGAATCTGTCACTAACTACTGTCTCTTACAGATATATCGTTACACAAGTTAGTAACTTGTGCAATACTGTCAAATAGGATAGCTGTTGAAGGGCTGTCAAAAATAGTTCAAAGGTTGCAAAAATAAGGTTCAAGTTCAAAGCAGTGGTCTCTGCGACCCTTTCTTTCACAAAGTACCTGGGTTTAGTAGCAAAACCAACAAAATGTAGCAAATAAGCTGTAGCGATGATTCTCGGCACGCTAAGCCGGCGATGCGTTGAAATCCTTGCCGCAAGGGAGGATGATGCGCCGATCTGCGTGATGCGTGCGGAGACGATGCGACAAACTTCTGCACGCTGGACCGCCGATGCGATGACTTTCTTGCCGCGTGGGAGAAGTCGATGCGGCGATCCTGTTGCGCTGTGCGATCGTGTTGCAATGCGAAGACAAGACGCTCCGCGAGGGAGCGACGAAATTCGGTGCGATGCGATCAAAGTGGCGGACGCACGGCGTCCGCAATGCGATGTCTCGAAGCGATGATTTCTTTAAGGGTTGCGAGTGCGCGGCGATAGCAGCGCGATGATTTTTCCAGGGCGTCTCGGCTGCAGCGGCTCGCAAAGGGGCGTCAGCGGTGGTTTCGTGTTGCGAGCCCTCGGCGGCAGTAGCGCGATGATTTTCCCAGCGCTCTCGACTGCAGCGGCTCGCAAAGATGCGTTAGCGTCGATTTCCCACACTCTCCTCTGATGCAAACTAGAGGCCCTGGAACTCACAGGAGCCTCATCAGCAGATAGCAGTCCTCGCAGGGAGGAAGCAGGAGGTTGGTGGTGGAGTCTGATGTGCCTGAGACTCCAGCAGGAAGCTAGCTCTTTTCCTAGCCCTTGGGTAATTGCTTGTAACAAAAAATAAAAGTTCTCTCAAGAGTTCCTTTTCCTCTTCTTCAAGGTCCAGTGGTCACTCCTGCAGGCCAGTGCAAGAAACAACACACAAGCACAAAGACAGTCACTTCCTGCAGATTCCTCCAGTGGCACGGACAGAGTTTCCTCTCCAGATCCAAAAGCAATACAAAATGTAGGGGTTTGAGCACAGATATTTATACCCCAAAAGTCTTTGTTCTTAGAAGCTACCAGTCACTGAACCTAGCCAGAACCAGTTCTGCTCAGGCCTGGAGCACTTTGTTTACCAGGCTGCATCCTTCCTTTCAGAAAGAGGGGTCTGCTAGCAGACACACAGTGGGAGGTGGAGCCAGCATTCACCTTGCCAGGCACAGCCCTATTCAGGTCAAGGAGCCACCCCTCCCCACACTCTAAATGCAGATCTCTCTATTCAACCCAGGTCTGACTCAGCCTGCCCTGCCCCTCTAAAACCAGACAGCCAATACACATAACAGCAGAGCACACTGGAAGGCTTAGGCAAGAAAATACCTACTTTCTAAAAGTGGTATTTTCAAACACAGAATATAAAAATAAACTTCACTAAAAGATGTATTTTAATATTCTGAGCTCAGGCATACTAAATTCGTTTTTCTACCATGTTCCTGGGGTCAGTTAGGACTATAGAATGTAATAGTCAAACTGCCCATTCTAGCCTATGAGGAACAGGTAGCCTTACAGTAGTGAAAAACGAAATGGGGTGTAATTCACTACCAGGACATGCTACATACACCAAGGCATGTCCTACCTTACACATACAATGCACCCTACCATAGGGGTGACTTACAGGATGCCAAGGGAAGGTTCAGGGGCTGGGAAGTGGGTGCACTTCACAGCCAAGATGGCAGTTCTGGACTGCACACAGACACTGCAGTGGCAGGTCTGAGACACACTTTACAAGCTGCTTCTGTGGGTGGCACACATCAGTGCTGCAGGCCCACCAGCAGCATTTGTTTTACCAGCCCTGGGCACACATAGGCCACACTACTAGGGACTAATAGGTAAACCAAATAAGCCAATCAGGGATATACCAATTCACATAGACATATTTACACAGGGAGCATTCGCGCTGTGACACTGAATGGCAGTGGCACAGCGCCCAGAGCATCTAACACCAGTAAAACAGAGGAGCCAACAGCGAAAAATGGAAGGGAGACCCACGCCAATGGTGCCAGGTCTAACACACGTCCCCTCCAGCTGAAATGTGGGGAGAACTACCCATCCCCTTGGAAGTTCTATCGCTAAGGCGGAAAAATCTGGACAGACCATCAGCATTGGCGTGTTCTGTACCAGGGCGGTGTTCCACCGTGAAGTCCATACCCTGTAGGGAAATGGACCACCTCAATAACTTGGGATTCTCACCCCTCATCTGCATCAACCATCTGAGGGGCCTGTGGTCTGTCTGAACCCGGAAGTGAGTCCCAAACAGGTATGGTCTCAGCTTCTTCAGTGCCCAGACCACAGCAAATGCCTCACGCTCAATTGCACTCCACCTCTGTTCCCGTGGAAGTAACCTCCTACTGATGAAGGCTACAGGTTGGTCTAGTCCCTCCTCATTTATCTGTGACAGAACGGCCCCCACCCCATGCTCTGAAGCGTCTGTCTGGACAACAAATTCCTTAGCAAAATTGGGCGCCTGGAGTACGGGTGCTGTACACATAGCAGTTTTGAGGGCATCAAAGGCTTTCTGACAGGTGTCAGTCCAGTTTACAATCTTTGGCCGCTTCTTGGAAGTCAGCTCAGTCAAGGGTGCAACAATGTTGCCATACCCCTTGACAAACCTCCTGTAGTAACCCGTGAGTCCTAAGAAGGCCCTCACCTGGGTCTGGGTCCTTGGGGGCTCCCAAGCCAGGATGGTTTTAATCTTGGGCTGCAGGGGCGCCACCTGGCCGCTCCCCACCTGGTGTCCCAAGTACACCACAGAACCCTGCCCAATCTGGCACTTACTGGCCTTGATTGTGAGGCCTGCTCTGCGCAGCGCCATCAACACTTCCCAGAGGTGGCGCAAGTGGTCCTCCCAGGAGGAACTAAACACTGCAATGTTATCCAGGTAGGCGGCGCTGAAAGCCTCCAGCCCAACCAACACCTGGTTGACCAATCTCTGAAAGGTGGCAGGGGCATTCTTCATCCCAAAGGGCATCACACGGAACTGGTAGTGCCCATCTGGTGTGGAGAATGCTGACCTCTCCTTTGCCCCATCAGTTAAGGCGATCTGCCAGTACCCAGACGTCAGATCAAACGTGCTGAGGTACCGGGCAGCCCCTAACCGGTCTATGAGCTCATCAGCTCTGGGGATGGGGTGCGCGTCGGTCTTGGTGACCGAATTGAGACCTCGGTAGTCCACACAGAACCTAAGTTCAGGAGTGGCACCAGGCGTCGCAGCTTTTGGTACCAAGACCACGGGGCTGGACCAGGGGCTGCTAGAGGACTCAACCACCCCTAGGGCAAACATTTTGGAGACCTCCTCCTTAATGCAAGCCCTGACCCTGTCAGTCACCCTGTAAGCCTTGTGCTTGACAGGAGGACTGTCCCCGGTATCCACCTCATGGACGCACCAATCAGTGACACCAGGCACCAGGGAGAACAAATCAGAAAATTGCCCCAACAGGTGGTGACAATCTCTCTGCTGCTCAGGGGTCAGTGTGGTGGAGAGGATCACACCCTCCACTGACCCATCCTTTTCTCCTGCACACAGGAGGTCAGGGAGAGGCTCACTCTCCTCCTCAACCCCATCATCTGTGGCAAGAAGCATGCCCACTTCAGACCTCTCAAAGTGGGGCTTCAGGCGGTTCACATGCAGGACCCGCAAGGGGTTCCTGGGAGACTGAAAGTCCACCAAGTAGGTAACTGGACTTTTGCGCTCCACCACCTCAAATGGACCGGTCCACTTATCTTGGAGCGCACAAGGCTCCACTGGGGCCAGTACCCAATCCTTCTGACCAGGTTGAAATTCGACCAGAGTGGCATTCTGGTCGTGCCAACGTTTCATTTCTTCCTGGCTGGCTTCCAGATTTGCCTCAGCAATCTTTCTGAAACGCCGAGTCTGGTTCCTGAAGGCCAACATGTAGCTAAATACATCTTGGGGAGGTTTCCTGGGAGATTGCTCCCAGCCTTCCTTGACCAGACTCAGAGGTCCTCTAACCGGGTGGCCATAGAGGAGTTCAAAGGGACTGAACCCTAAGGACTTCTGTGGCACCTCACGGTAGGCAAACAACAGGCATGGCAAGAGGTCGTCCCACTTACGCCTCAGGGGCTCTTCTAGGCCCATGATCATGCCCTTCAAGGTCCGGTTGAACCTTTCAACCAGACCATTACCTTGGGGGTGGTAAGGAGTGGTGAACTTATACGTTACCCCACACTCCTTCCACAGAGACTTCATGTACTGGGAGATGAAGTTGGTCCCCCTGTCAGACACCACCTCTCTGGGGAATCCCACACGGGATAAAATCCCCATCAGTGCACGTCCCACCACGGGGGCCGTCACTGTCCTGAGCGGGATGGCTTCAGGTTACTGGGTGGCATGGTCCACCAAGACCAGGATGAACCTGTTGCCCATGGTTGTCTTGGGGTCCAGAGGCCCCACAATGCCAATGCCCACTCGCTCGAATGGGGTACTCACAACTGGAAAGGGCTGGAGTGGGGCCTTGATCTTCCCCCCACTCTTCCCACTTGCCTGGCAAGTCTCACATGTCCTGCAATGAGTGTCTGAACTCTTGCGCATCTGGGGCCAATAAAAGTGGGCGGCCAGCCTCTCAAAGGTCTTGGTCTGCCCCAGATGTCCTGCCAATGGAATGTCATGAGCCAACCCCAGTAGGAAGGTTCTGAAGCACTCGGGTACCACCAGCACACGGGCTGACCCTGGCTCAGCAACCTTAGGCTCGCTATACAGGAGACTGTTCTCCCAATAAATCAGATGTGAACCAGACATGTCACCTTATGCCTGGGCTGCAGCCTGTCGCCGCATACCCTCAAGAGAGGGGCAAACTCTCTGCTGCTCACAAAATTCCTCCCTGGTGGGTCCCCCTTCCTGCTGCCAATGGGTCAGCTCAGGCAGGTCCCCCAGTTCGGTGATCTGCTCCCCGGTAGGCTCCAGGGCATCCCCTTCAGGGTCTGCTCCTTCCTGGGACGTGGGAACCAAGGGGGCCGGCTTCCCGCGCCCCTGCCCCTTCTCTCTAAGGCAGGGATCTGGGCCATACTCTCAGGCTCCAGATCCTTCTCAACACCCTCCTTGGCTGCCATGGACCGAGTGGTAGCACACGCCCACTCAGGCAGACCCAACATCTCTAAGTGAGCCTTCCTCTCCACCGTAGCCCACGGGGAGTCCTCTAAATCATTGCCCAGCAGACAGTCTACAGGCATGGCGGGCCTCACAGCTACCTGAAGAGTTCCTGAGACCCCCCCCCCCCCCCACCTGAGCCACCTCACATTGGCTCTCTGAGTTGTCTGCGGACACTACTGGGTAGAATGCATGGGGGACAACCTGCTCTTTGGACACCAACCGGGAGCTGACAGCAGTTACACTGGCCCCTGTGTCTCTTAGAGCCTCCACCCTATGGCCATTGATGGTCACCCACTGCCTGTATTTTTTAGTGTTAGCAGGCAGTGCAGGCTTGGGGACCATCTCAAAGTCCCCTAATGAGACAAGGGTCAACTCTACGGGATCCCACCCCTCTTGGGCACCCATCTCCTCCTCTCCCAGGGCTACACTAGCAATTTGGCGGGGTGGTGCACGGGGTGGTGCACTGGCCCCCTTTGGGGGCACTGGGGATCAAAATATCTGTGGCCCACTTGACCACAGTTGTAACAAGTGGGGGCCCCCTGGGAACAGGCCTACCTGTTGGGGGCCCTGTCCTCCTTTCTTGGGGGGCTGGGACACCACTGCTTGGTTCCCTGGGGGATTACTTTGGGGCCCTCGGTGGAACTCCCTCCCTTTGACCCTTGTCCCCCCCACTCCTCTGCTGGGGACCCTGCCCACCCTTGGCGAAGTCTCCCACTGGACCCTTGCGGACCCGGGTGCTCACCCAGCGGTCCGCCTCCTCAGCAAGCTTTCTAGGGTTAGTCAGCTTGCAATCAATTAGGTGCTGGCGTAGCTCAGGAAAACAATTACTAGATAAATGCTCCCATGCAATCAAATCCTAAAACTGCGCAAAAGTTTCTACTTTGCTACCTTTTACCCAGCTGTTCCATGGCTCTGCAAAAAAAGACACATATTCAACCCACGTGGTACCCTCTAGCTTCTTGCAGACCCTAAACCTCTGCCTATACATCTCAGGGGTCAAACCATAGCGGGTCATCAACGCTTCCTTCATGTGGGCATAAACCATCCTACTTTCTGGGGGCAGGTCCAACAAGGTATCCCTCCCCTCACTCACAAAGCGTCCCCACAACCCCGCTCCCCAATCCTTCTCAGGGACCCCGTGGGACACCATGGCTAATTCATAAGCGGCAAACCATTGCCCAATATCTTCACTTTTGTGGAAATCCATAATAACCTCCTTGGGTATATACACCCTATTCTTAGGGTGCACTACAGGTACGCTGCCACCAGAGGGGGAGATTTCCAAACTCTTAGCTTTAATCTCCAACTCCCTCAATACTCTCTCATGCTCAAGTTTCATTCTCATAATCTCAATTTCTAACTTCTTGTTCTCTAGGTCCCGGTGACCATCCATTTTAAGCTTAGCCATCTCCATATTATGCCGCCTATCTCTCTCCCTGTCCTCCAGCTCTTCTGGGGACAGACCCTTAGCGGACACACTAGAGCCCGGGTTGGAAAGGGCTTGATCTCCTACTAAGTCTACTACATCGCCCTGCTGCTCTCCTGCATTCTCTCCCACCTCCACAAGCTCTCCTATATCCTATGGGGCATCCCTGGCTTCTAGCCAGGCCTTCAGCGCCTTGTAATACTCCTCCCTTCTAGTGAACCTGTGATAGGGACTGTGAATTGCTTGCAAAAATAGTTGAGCTGCTTGGCATTGTAGGTTTCTATTTTCTCTTCTTCCCAGGAGAGATCCTCTGAGGCATTGGATCTGGGCTTGCCCATTGTAGAAATAACTGGTAATATCAATAAAGGACAGAAGAAAATTTCTCCCAAAAAATGTATGCGGGTGAAAAATCACCGGCAATATCAATCACAATATAGGATCCAAAAACTCTCAGAAATGTGTGCGGGTGAAAAATCACCGGCAATATCAATTACAATATGGGATCCAAAAACTCTCAAAAAATGTGTGCGGGTGAAAAATCACCGGCAATATCAATTACAATATGGGATCCAAAAACTCTCAAAAAATGGGCGCGGGTGAAAAATCACCGGCAATATCAATTACAATATGGGATCCAAAAACTCTCAAAAAATGGGCGCGGGTGAAAAATCACCGGCAATATCAATCACAATATAGGATCCCAAAAACTCTCAGAAAATGTGTGCGGGTGAAAAATCACCGGCAATATCAATTACAATATAGGATCCAAAAAAAACTCTCAAAAAATGTATGCGGTACGTTATGGTCTGCACTCACTAGTAGTGTACACTATAATTACTGTATGCGATCATAAATGCAAGTCCAGATCCTCACCGCTGACCACCAATGTTAGAAATGGGGGTCTCTAGTTGGCAATGGCTGGCCACTGTCCAAGTAGGGACCCTTCTTCCTAAGTCAGAGTAAGAAGGCTACCCTCCTTGATACCCCTGCTCAACCCTGTGGTAACGTAGCACGAGCAGGTAGGCTTATCTCAGAGGCAGGGTGTGAAGCATTTATGACCATACACAGTAACACAGTGAGGAACACTACAAAGGGACACCACACAAGTAGTTATAAAAAAATAAGTATCTTTATATAAAGGCAGATTTATCACAAGACCAATAACTGTAAAAGCCACAATACTGTCAAAAATAGGATAGCTGTTGAAGGGCTGTCAAAAATAGTTCAAAGGTTGCAAAAATAAGGTTCAAGTTCAAAGCAGTGGTCTCTGCGACCCTTTCTTTCACAAAGTACCTGGGTTTAGTAGCAAAACCAACAAAATGTCGCAAATAAGCTGTAGCGATGATTCTCGGCACGCGAGGCCGACGATGCGTTGAAATCCTTGCCGCAAGGGAGGATGATGCGCCGATCTGCGTGATGCGTGCGGAGACGTTGCGACAAACTTCTGCACGCTGGACCGCCGATGCGATGACTTTCTTGCCGCGTGGGAGAAGTCGATGCGGCAATCCTGTTGCGCTGTGCGATCGTGTTGCGATGCGAAGACAAGTCGCTCCGTGAGGGAGCGACGAAATTCGGTGCGATGCGATCAAAGTGGCGGACGCACGGCGTCCGCAATGCGATGTCTCGAAGCGATGATTTCTTTAAGGGTTGCGAGTGCGCGGCGACAGCAGCGCGATGATTTTTCCAGTGCGTCTCGGCTGCAGCGGCTCGCAAAGGGGCGTCAGCGATGGTTTCGTGTTGCGAGCCCTCGGCGGCAGTAGCGCGATGATTTTCCCAGCGCTCTCGACTGCAGCGGCTTGCAAAGATGCGTTAGCGTCGATTTCCCACACTCTCTTCTCTGATGCAAACTAGAGGCCCTGGAACTCACAGGAGCCTCATCAGCAGATAGCAGTCCTCGCAGGGAGGAAGCAGGAGGTTGGTGGTGGAGTCTGATGTGCCTGAGACTCCAGCAGGAGGCTAGCTCTTTTCCTAGCCCTTGGGTAATTGCTTGTAACAAAAAATAAAAGTTCTCTCAAGAGTTCCTTTTCCTCTTCTTCAAGGTCCAGTGGTCACTGCTGCAGGCCAGTGCAAGAAACAACACACAAGCACAGGGACAGTCACTTCCTGCAGATTCCTCCAGTGGCACGGACAGAGTTTCCTCTCCAGATCCAAAAGCAATACAAAATGTAGGGGTTTGAGCACAGATATTTATACCCCAAAAGTCTTTGTTCTTAGAAGCTACCAGTCACTGAACCTAGCCAGAACCAGTTCTGCTCAGGCCTGGAGCACTTTGTTTACCAGGCTGCATCCTTCCTTTCAGAAAGAGGGGTCTGCTAGCAGACACACAGTGGGAGGTGGAGCCAGCATTCACCTTGCCAGGCACAGCCCTATTCAGGTCAAGGAGCCACCCCTCCTCACACTCTAAATGCAGATCTCTCTATTCAACCCATGTCTGACTCAGCCTGCCCTGCCCCTCTAAAACCAGACAGCCAATACACATAACAGCAAAGCACACTGGAAGGCTTAGGCAAGAAAATACCTACTTTCTAAAAGTGGTATTTTCAAACACAGAATATAAAAATAAACTTCACTAAAAGATGTATTTTAATATTCTGAGCTCATGCATACTAAATTCGTTTTTCTATCATGTTCCTGGGGTCAGTTAGGACTATAGAATGTAATAGTCAAACTGCCCATTCTAGCCTATGAGGAACAGGTAGCCTTACAGTAGTGAAAAACGAAATGGGGTGTAATTCACTACCAGGACATGCTACATACACCAAGGCATGTTCTACCTTACACATACAATGCACCCTACCATAGGGGTGACTTACAGGATGCCAAGGGAAGGTTCAGGGGCTGGGAAGTGGGTGCACTTCACAGCCAAGATGGCAGTTCTGGACTGCACACAGACACTGCAGTGGCAGGTCTGAGACACACTTTACAAGCTGCTTCTGTGGGTGGCACACATCAGTGCTGCAGGCCCACCAGCAGCATTTGGTTTACCAGCCCTGGGCACACATAGGCCACACTACTAGGGACTAACAGGTAAACCAAATAAGCCAATCAGGGATATACCAATTCACATAGACATATTTACACAGGGAGCATTCGCGCTGTGACACTGAATGGCAGTGGCACAGCGCCCAGAGCATCTAACACCAGTAAAACAGAGGAGCCAACAGCGAAAAATGGAAGGGAGACCCACGCCAATGATGCCAGGTCTAACAATCTGTTTTTAGTGTGTAGTGCTATATATATTAACATGCACCTACTTCCTCCCCTGAAGCATGTGGCTCTGGCTGCAGATCTTTCTTACTATTCTATACTCACTTATTTAGCGATGCATATATATACACCACCTTCTTCTACTACTTTATATCACTCTCACCTGCTGGACTAAAGCTATCTAAAATGAAATCGGTGCCCATGCACAGTGCACACATAAGAAGGAGGTGTCCTATAACTCGTGACTGGTGAGAACTCTTTGATGAAAAACAAGTTGCAAGCGTCTGAGCTCAACAGTAGATGGCAGAAGAAGGCAAAGCATGTGAATCTACAGCACGATACACCTCGAACGGATGCTTACAGGGTAAATAACGTTTTCCTTTCATATCCCCATCCTGCAGACCCCTAGACGCTACAGTGGGCCAGAAGTATTTTCAGTTCACATTGTTCCCTTTTGACTTCATCAATGCCCCTCAGGTGTTAACAAAAGTCATGGCAGTGATTGCAGTGCACCTTTGAAGGTCAGGGATTCCAGTCTTCCCTCTACCTCGACAGGCTGACAGTTGAAGGCAGGCTCACCCCAGGCAATTGGCAGCCAACACCAGACAACAGTGAACCTTTTAATATCATTGAGGTTTACTATCCACTCCAGCCTGTCCTGGGTATTTTTCATATAACTTCGACTTTGTGCTTTTGTTTATGGGCCTTAACAGGCCATTGTACAAAGAGTGCCTACTGCTCTGCATCTGTCTTATTTTTAGGATCCTTTCAGGTTCTAATCTTTCTATATCAGAGGTACCATTTTCAGGAAAGAACTTTTTCCCAGAATTGTTAGTAAGTCCAATTTACTCCCTTTTGGTTTGCTATGCTAAGACGACTTCTGGCCTCCATCACTATTTTATATTATCCATGGTGCACATGGTTTAACAAGGAAAGGGTCTGTCGGCCTTGTGCCGCAGCTCATCCTGTTGAGAGAAGTGGAAAGAAAACAGAAAGTAGGATAGTGCTGCCGCCATTTTTTGTACTTAACTTACCTCAGGGGGCGGGGGGCGGGGGTGAAGGTATCATAGTATCATACACTGACACCCAAAGATCCCCTTGCATTCTGCTTTGTCTTCGGTCAGACTCCCGGCTCACAGAGGTGCTGGGGTGGCATGATCTCTCTCTCACACATTTATTCTTGAAAGGATTGTGCTTTGGGTCCTTGTGCTTCTGCCTATCTCCCCCATTTCTGCACTACTTCTAGAGCCTGTTCACTCTGAACCAGTGGTTTCCAACCTTTTGACTTTTGCGAACCCCCACTTAATCATTACTGGAATCCAGGGGGACCCTCATGGATTCATTTTTAGAATACAGGGACAACCCCACTAAGTCATTCTTGGAATCTGGGGACTCCGGCCTTAGTACTTGTCGAATATTGGATCCGCAAAACAATACACAAAAATACAGAAATTTATCAAATACGCAAATTATTAAAAATGTTGTTTAATTCACAAACAAATTTTAAACCAATCAAAATTTTAATGGGAAGTTTATAATTTTCTAAATTCAATGGAGGCCAACCATTGTCTGTACTATGTTCTGTTTGATGCACTTGCACTGCTCCCACAAATCAATCTGAGTATACCAATTTAATTTTTAGTCTCCAGTTTCAAAATCCTTCACATATACAGAACATTTTAAAGTTTTCAATTTTACATTTAGCGTCTTTATTTATATACCCTTTATTAATCTATTAACATAATTTTATTTTCTAGGTAGTCGCAAACCCCTAAGTAGGCATCGCAGACCCCCAGGGGTCCCCGGTCCACAGGTTAAGAAGCACTGCGCTAAACCATGGATTCACACACTGTTTTTATTCTCTGGACTACTCTCATTCCTACCTAGCCAACCAGTCTATTTTATTGTTCCCTCTTCCCCGACAGCACATATTTGCACTCTTTGAAGCAGTTGTAGACAAACACAGAACAATACGGTCCATGCAAGCAAGCAAATATAATATGTTAAGCGCAGCTACACCTCACCTAAATTTGGTTCAACCTGCTGACTCTGTTTGGCCAATTTACCAGGTCCAGTGTTAGGCCTTGCTCCACACCAGTCCCCCTTGAGAAACTTCTCCCTTACGACCTGGAACCTGGGGTAATCGCGTGGGGACCAGTCCTGTGCTCTCCTGTTCGTGTAGCGCTGACTGTTTCCCACTTGCAGGGCACCATCTATGAAATAAAACACAGCACTTCGGAAAGCCTAAAAGTCTAACATGCGTTCAATGCAAAAATAGCCAATATGCAAGCAAAACAATAAGCAGCAATTGTCGCTGTAGTGGACCAGAGCATCCACTGGTAATTCATTTGGAGCATTTAAAGTTAAAATCCATAGATAAACATTTTAGACAAAAGTTTATAACATTTTTCCCTCTCTACAAGTCATTGGAAACATGAGCACGTGGTAGAAACTATTACACCGACTAAAGAGCAGGAGGCTGGATCGTCTCTTGAGGAAGAATGCAAAAGACCTTGGAGCAGAGGAGCAGAGATATAGCTGCATAAACAAATTATGAGTTCACTACTTTATGAAATTCACTCTTCTTGCTCCCAATCCTCATGATGAAGCTACGCTTACTATGCAGTGCAGCGAAACGTGCAATTGTACAAAACTAGATAAAATGGCTTTTAGGCAACAGAAATGCATGAAGTTTTGCAGATATGTTAAAGTTAATAGGCACTTAAGATTATCATAAAAGTGACATTGAAATGTGTTCATATAACATATTCTATGTTAAGGCATACATATGTAACAGCGTGTTCATAATAAAGCACTGGTATCAAGACATGGAATATATGATTCTGCTTTCTCATCAGTTCGGCAAAGAGGTGCTCCTTAATAGAAGTATAGATAGAGATTTCTAATGGTATTGCCTTGTCTTCTGAAATAGCCTGGATACTAGCTGGCAGTGACCTTATCTTCCATGCCTTCACAGAATTAATATCCATGCATACCTTTGTCTTGCACATTTGCCGAACGTTAATCTCAACTTTGATGTTCAAGATTTGGTTGCTGGGTCAGTAACAGTTTTGAGTAATAGGTTTGTTCTAAGCATACTTTGGAAGAGTGTAGATGGGTCTAAGAGAGGTAAGGGCTAGAAATTGTTTAATCTCTAAGATGCTCGGCCATGAGTTGGCTCTCCCCTTCTCTGATTCTGACCATTGGGCCTTTATACTATTCATCCTATACTTCTCACATTTAGTTTTCAGCATGCCTACCTGCATCCCATTGTAGCATTGCTTAGTTATTTAATGTGACCTTCACCTATGCCATTTCAGTGCTGAATTGTTTCTGTGGTAGAACCTATTCCTAATTCAAAGCTGCTCTGCTTGTTACAAATCATGGCTGATGGCTTGTTTGACAGCTGTTTATCAAATGTGTCCACTTCATGACCCCCTCCATTTGCAAGTCTATACTTCCTGGAGAATGTGCTATGTCTTGGACTTGAGATGACTTATTGATGATTTGTTTGTGCTCTGCCTCCCTGCCACAGCTGGAGGTGGCATTAGTTTACTACTCCAGCTGCCTAGTGCACCCCGATTATGTTTCTCACTCTCCTAATACATCTCAACTTTGAACACAAGCTTGCAAGTAAGAAAGTGAATACTTTGCAACTGTTACACATTCTGATTTAGCTGGATTTCTTAAAGTGTGGGAACATTGTGGTCTTGGGCATTTCAGAATGTTTGTTACGGCCAAATTGCGCACTCTACCTTTTTGTAAATATATTTTTATCTACCTTCTTATGTACACACTTGTGGATCTCTGGCATGGCCCTTGTTCTTCATGTTATAACATACATACTCTTACAGCTCCCATGCACAGCTTTTTGATAGTTTTAGGATACTAGTTGGCTACTCACTAAAACCTTAAAAATATATTCATAGATCACCTTGTCCAAACTAAGACTGTGCAAGAGTTTTTACCCCTATTGAGTTGGCAATTAAAGGAAAGCTTCAGGTCTTTTTTTATTGGTTTTCCATGCTGTTATTAGGCATTCTATGAGCAGGCCTTTGTCATCGAACTATTGGTTTAGAAAGACACATTATCATATGAGAAGAAATGGGAGGAGCAAAGAAGTAGATCAAGAGAATGTTAATTTATTTTTATGAATTGCTCAACTTGCTGCCTCGAGGACAAATTGACAGTAACGTTTTTCAGGAATACAATACTAATAGACACGCACATCTCAGATTTATGCCCCTGCTAAATTGTCTTTAATGGAATGCTCACTGCCCTTTGTTTGACAGATCTGTGTTTTCTGTAAACAGGTATCACCTTCAGGCTTTAAGGCACCTCTATGTGCTGGCTGCAGAACCTAGGCTGTTGGTGCCAGTGGACGTGGATACAAACACCCCTTGTTATGTGCTAATGGAAGTTACCTACAAGGTATTGGTTCTTCTTTTCGAGTGTATTATGCAAATAATAATCAGTCAAATGCAAAATGTTTTCTGGTGCAAGAGAGCTACTGCTAGGAGTCTTTATGACCAGCCAGTGAAAATATGCACAGCCCAATATTTCATGTTATTTGACACAAGATACAATACCCAAACCTTTATTACTACATTGCACAGGTCAGATGGCATGTTATTTCTAGGCTCTGGTGAAATTTAAATTATGTGGTGTAATTTGCATAGTTTCGGAACTTCACAGTTTGCTTGTTAAGTGAAATCCCAAAAATTACGGCATTCTGCCATGACGTGTTATTGCATGCCATTTGTAGCAAAAGTTTATCGCAAGCGTACGGGAATAACATGAGCGGCTACTGCTTGTGCCTTTTTTTTTCTTGCTATTTGTTTTTTTTACTGTGACATGCATCCTTGTGACACATTTCTCTCTATAATATTGCAGTAGATGATAGATCTGCATTTGGACCAATTTTCCTGAAAGTTTGCTTAATTATGCAAAAGTAAACTATACACATTTCACACACCCCTAATTATTTCCACAGTATAGCATACCTGACTTGTGAAAATGATACATAACACTTCAGATTCCCTTCTGGAATTGTGTTACAGGAGAACAGTACTGGGCCATACTCCCAAGGTCAAGTTATTGTGGTTTAATTTCACTGCACAAATGTAACCCCTTGTACTCTGGATATGGTTCGATACCTTGCTTTATAACTATGGTGCATGAAAAAACGGCATGGAATTAACCATTCATCATGACCCACTCAAGGCTTTGTTTGTTAATGAGTCATGTCCACTCCCCCTTCAACAATGGTAGAAATAGCATATTGCCCTTTAGGCCTCTGCATCTATGCTGTTTATTACTTCAAGGGAAATTCTGTTGCACCAGGGAGTGTGGACATCTGTAATGAGCGGATGTGTAGAAAAGATCCCCCTGTTGTGTGGGATTGCCCAATTCATTTGTTATTCTTTAACATTGCGTTCACAAATAGACACCACTTTCTACTGCACTGTTTGAGGAAGCAATGATTTTCTGTTTAAGATGTTTGCGAAAAAGGAGTTCAAAGGCGTAAGCTCATCCTATCCATAGGATTGTTGATAAATGTATCTGATAGAGACATCTAGCCGCAGATTCCTTAACTTAGAATATCCCCAGGCGTCAGACTGGATCCGGAAACATTTTTGCGCAGCAATACCTCTGCGCGCCGGGGGGCGGCGCCGCCTGGCTCCGCCCTGACGTCGTCCCCGGACATGACGTCAGTGGAGCTATATAGGACCCCCCTGGCGCGCTGACGTCAGTTTCCTTCTTTTCCGCGTTCCAACGCGGATCCGGGATTCAGCTGTTCCTCTGGCCTGTTTTTCTTCAGGCCCTTTTTCGACGTCCTTTGGCGTCAGGGAACAGTGTGCGATGCCTTCGGGCTTTAAATTGTGCGAAACTTGTTCGCGTCAGATGTCGGCGACGATCCCGCACGCCATTTGTATGTGGTGTCTTGGGTCGCACTATGACTCCGTGGAGTGTGACGCCTGCCGGCAGATGCGCCCGAAGTCCCTACGGGAGCGTCGGATGAAGCTCTTAGCCGCCCGGATTACCCGCACGGCGTCTCCCCGACGTTCTCCGGTTGGGTCTGCTCTCCACGTCCGCTCCCGGAGTCGATCCCGCGAACGTCGCTCGACGGGTAAGTTAAAGAAAAAGTCACGGAAGTCGAGGTCCTCGCCTCAACGTGACGATGGGGGCCATGGTTCCCGTTCCCACACGGAGCCGTGCGTCCCGGAGTCCGCCTCCCTTTACCCGCCCTTTCCGGGTACTGTTGCGACTCGGCCCCAGATGGAAGCCTACTACAAGGCTCTGCACTCCATCTTCGGGTCACCTCTTCTCCCTGGCGCGCCTTCGGGTCCCACAGTGGAGGTAGGCATTCAGGTCGGATCTCCGCCGGCGGGTTCGCCCTCGGCGCCGACCGAGTGCCTCGGCTCCGGCTCCGGAGCCGTGCCGGCGTCGGGTGCCAACGCCGATGGGCGTTTTAGTCCTGCGCCGTGCCATTCTGCCTTGTCTCCGCATAGCCCCTGGCGGCTCCCTGCGTCGACATCGGCATCATCGGCGGCCAAGCGCCTCGGCTCCGGAGTCGTGCCGGCTTCAGACAGCCCCCCGCCGAGCCATTCTGCCCTGTCTCCGCATAGCCCCTGGCGGCTCCCTGCATCGACCTCGGCATTAGCGGCGCCGCCGGCGCCGTGTCTGTCGCCACCTGGTCCTCAGGCTCTGTCTCCGCGCCTCTCCCTGGTGGGTTCAACGCCTTTACGGCGTCGGAGCGGCGTCGTTCGACGCCGGAGCGGTCGCCAGCACCTGTCGGTTCTCCGCTTCCGGAGGACACAGGCCGGGTAGGCCCGGACTTGTCTCCTCGCCAGTTGCCTCCAATGCCATGGGGGCAGTGGGCCCTTGTTCCTCCTCCTGTGGGACGTGTCAGCTTGCAACCGTCTCCTACAGATGGGCTATTGTCACCCCCCACCACGCCCACTGAAGCTGGTGCTTTGTTTTTGAGGGGTGTTCGTAGGGCTGCAGCTGTTTTACATTTGCACCCTCCTTCTGTGTCCTTGTCTTCCGACCCTTTATTGGATCATCTCCACCAGGGTGCGGTAGATATTGAGCCCTTGCTGCCTTTTAGCGGCTTATTGTTCAACGCACTTCTCGGGACATGGGCACGGCCTTCTTCAGGAGATGCTGTCGACAGGGCTGTGGTGCATCGACACCGTCCGGCCCCTGAGAGCCCAGCCTGTTTGTCCCTTCAGCCTGGGGCGTACGGCCTCGTAGTGCAGGTGTCTTTGGCCACGCAACCTTCCTCTCCACCTCTGTTGCAGCCTCCTACTAGGGAGTCTCGTTGGTTGGAGGCATGTGGACGCGTCATTTTTGCGTCCTCTAGTTCAGCCTTACGTGCTCTGAACACGGCTTGCGTCTTTGCCCGGGCTTCTTCTGCCCTTTGGGACTCGGTGGAGTGTCTTTTGCCTGCCCTCCCTGAGTGTACTCGCACTGACGTAGCTCGTCTCCTTCACGAAGGCCGAGAGATGGCACGCTTTACTGTTCGGTCCGCCGTTGATGCTACCGATTCGGTGGGTCGGGCAATGGCGAGATCCGTTACTTTGCGCCGCCATGCTTGGCTGCGCGACGGGGGTTTCCCCGAAAATGTCCGTGACAGTCTCCGGGGGACTTGCCATTTGATGGTGTGTCCCTGTTTGACGCACATGCGGACTCTGCGGTTCACCGCCTTCTGTCTACCCTTCCGTAGTGTGTCTTGCTTCATGTTGGCCCTGGTTTCATGCTGGAATACCTGAACGGCTTAAGCGGCTTCTCGCCGTATTTGCTTTCTTTCATGCAGCAGGTCAGCTGCTTATTTTTCTGAGTCACTATGGCCTAGTGGTTCAGATTGCACGCCTTTACCCCAAGGGTTATGTGTTCGGAACCTGTGGTTTCTGTGTTCCCAATTTACGTCCTCTGTCTATGAGCTCACGCTCAAGAGGTGCCCCTTGTTCGGGTTGATGCTTACCCTATGTGGGGTATTTGTTAGCTATTGTATAGCTGCCTTCTTCCCACAGCAGTCTTTGTACGCTTCTGTGGGGCACTTTTTACTAGGTTGTCCTGCGGCTGTGCCTGTACCCTTTTACTGCTGCTGCAGGCCCTCCCGGGGCCTTCTTGCGGTCCATTTGTTGGGCTCTCTCATAGTGGCTGCTGCTGGTCTGTGGCACTCACCTGCATCTCACTAATCCCTTTCTTGAGGCCGGACGGGCTTTCAAGTCCCTAACGTCTCGTCTTGGTTCTTTCGCTGCGGCCGTTCCATCTGTGGACTGCCTATCACAGGGCCCTGTCGCTGTGTTCTATTACGTACAGTGACTGCTCCCTCGTATGCTCGCTCTCACAGGCTGGTGCATTTTCCGGCACCTTTCCGTTGCGTAGTTCTACTCTCCTATACCTGTGCTGCGTAGTCCTTTCATGGTTGGACTTCGCTCTCCGTGGTGGCATTCTGGCCCCAGACGTTGATGCTGTCAATGTCTTGTGCCTTGCTTTTTTGGCCACTTCCCCTGCCAGGGTTTTCCATTTCCCTGCTGCATTCCGCGCAGGTGTTGTCCTGTTTTTCCTTCCAGCTACGGTTGCTGCTCTCAGCGGGAGTGTTCTCCTCCGAGCAGTGTTTTCTCTAGTGGAGTATTGTGCGTATATCCACTCTTGTTCCTCCGCAACGTTTCGTACTGTCTCCTTCCAGTACTGCTCGGCCTCCCTGTCTGTCTCACTGTAGCCAGTGGATCTTTCCTACCGCCTGTGGCTGTTGTGTCTGGCTCTGAGCCGGTACCACTGCTACGTAGCTGTTGGTACTATGGTGTTTTTTCTTTCTCAACTCATCCACCGGGCTGGGCCCTGTCTTCTTTAGTCCTGTCCGGCGTACTACACACACCCACACCTCCCGCAGGCGTACTCTTCCTTGCGGTGGCTGTGGTCTTGTTCCTCACTTTCGTGAGCGCAAGTCTTCTACGTGTGTTAGTTTTACCGGCTCTCTTTCACACAATACCCCTATTGGTGCGTCTCTCGTGTCTCAGCTTTTGCTCGTGGCGCTTTATGGGGCCTTCTCCTTTCCATGGTGTGGTTCTGGCGGTACATACGGTTTCTCTTGTGTACTTCTGTTCCCCACGTTCGTGGCACCAGTTGTTGCCATTCTTCTCTGCCCTTCTGCCTTTTCATGCCCGCCCCTTTCACATGTCCGGTGCATGGGCCATAGTGCATTAGCAGGTCCTGTGTTTCCTTTAACACTGCCTCATCCTGGGAGTCATCAGCATCCTTCCGCTGCTGTTCTCACTTCCACGGTGCTTCTGCATGTCTGTCCTGCCTGCTCGGACTCGGTCCATTCTTGTACCCTAGCTAGACCTTTCTCTTTTGAAGGTCCGTCAGATCCTGTGGATCCCTCATATTATACAATTGGTTCCTCCCCTTTTCGGAAGGTATCCACCTTTATTCCGCACTGCCCTTCTGGTTCTGTGCTCACTTTCTCCTCTGTTTCACCAACAGGGATTTCCTGCCGCCTCGGCAGCTTTAATGCCTTTGCCTCTCATTATTGGCCACTCCCTATGAAGTATCCTAGTCCGTTGTTGGCCAATCTGGCAGTTCTGCCCCCACTGTGTTTAGCCGGCTGGTTAACACTTCTGTTCCCCAAAGAACTTAGTGGGGTTCTCTCGCAGACCCGCCTCCTATGGGGTATGGCTTTGGTATCTATTCTAAATTAAGGAATCTGCGGCTAGATGTCTCTATCAGATGTACGAGTTACTTACCTTTGATAACGATGTATCTGGTAGAGACGTTGTCTAGCCGCAGATTCCTTAACGCTCACCCATCCTCCCCGATCTGCGAGGACCTGTTCAGGTGGGGTTTTCTGCATTCACTCCCTTGGAGTGGTTTATCCTTCTGCGGGGCGGTATCTTTCGCCACCCTCCCCGTCAGGCTTATTCTGGCATTGCTTGATCTGCTTCTCCCAATCTCATGCTTAGGCGATAGGTTCAGGTGTCCTTCTGCGCATTTCACATCAGTTTCCTCCAGTATGGAGCCTACTGGTGTTCTCTACCCTCCCACCCCCTTCTCCGTTGCCACTCCTACAACCCATTGCTTTTGAGGTCTTTCTAGCCTGTTCCTCAGTCCAATGGTTCTATCATACGGGACACAGTCTCCCTATTCCTTTCTTTAACCCTATGGGTTGGGGCTTTCTTGTTTGTCGCAGTTGGCTCAATTCATTACTTCTTTTGCCTCAGGAGAGAGCATTCTGTCGCTTTTGTGGGGTTGCTTTTCATTCCCTTCATCGAGTGCTGACTTTCTGTCGTCTGCCTCGGTCTTCTTTTTATACATCTATTTCCCTTAGGGGTAACATTCACTTCGCTTATGCGAAATAGCTTCTCCATGTATTGCTCTGCTCTTTCCTTTTCAACACCTTTCAGTCAACACTGCTTCTCACTGTTGTTCATGGTGCCTTCTCATCCATTTTCTTTTTTATTCGCACACTGTTCCCATACTCTCACAGTTTTGCTGGGGGCTCCGCGTTGTGGCGCGGAAAAGTTCCTCCGAAGAAAACTGACGTCAGCGCGCCAGGGGGGTCCTATGAAGCTCCACTGACGTCATGTCCGGGGACGACGTAAGGGCGGATCCATGCGGCGCTGCCCCCCGGCGCGCAGAGGTATCGTGCGCAAATTGTTTTCCGGATCCAGTCTGACGCCTGGGGATATTCTAAGTTAAGGAATCTGCGGCTAGACAATGTCTCTCCCAGATACATCGTTACCGAAGGTAAGTAACTCGTACGACATGCAGTCTTTTATAAGTTGCTATATCATATCCTAAATTATATTTTATATCTTGGCAATTATTTTCTTATTTTGAAAAGGTTTTTTTATATATTTCCTATTGTAGTTCCCAGTGGACTCTTGTGAGAATTACAACCTCCTCCCTCCCAATTGCAAAAAAACCAAGATCAGATATCCTGTCTGATCTTTTGCAGTCATGTGCTCTATAATCATTAATTTCCATTAATTTCCTTTCTTCATTCTTTATATTTTTTCTTATTTCTTCATTTAATTATTTCTTTCAATTATGTCTCTTAAACATTCCGTTATTTCACATACATTTTAAAGGAATGCTCCCAGTATATTTCAGAGAATTAGTTCTCTTCATCAGGGACACAGTTAACATGCATTTTCTATATAGTACAAACATATAAATGTTTTTTTAAAATATGTAGCATTTAATACTTTTTTTTCAACAATTATCCAACCTATAACAGTTCCTTTGATCCTTCAGGCCTATGAACATCTGTTATCACATTTGCATTTTGCTTCTGCATGACGTTTTCTAAAATGGCGGAATTCTGCTATCTTATTTTTTTGATGTTTCTACGTTTGGTAAATGTAATTCCGAACTATGATGATCCACCTGCTTTTATCGATTAGAATTAAAAAACAAAAAATATCTGCAAATAGCTTCCGCTCTCACATACCATTGCCATTATATTGATGCTTACTCTTCCTGTTTCTTCCTTTCCTGTTTAATGTTCATAGTTCTTAATGTTGTTATATATTACAAAAAGTAGTTCAAGTCTAGTTCTTCTTCAATCCATTCGGAGCAACTATATTTAAGAAATGAAACCAAAAAGCTTACCTTTACAATAATTTCTGTGTATATTGTCTCCTCTTCAGAAATTTGATACGAGTTCCACTATCACAGATAGTATCTGTGATATTTGATGTCTTTTCTCCTCAAAATGTTTTACAACTGAAGATGCTGAGTTTTTTTGTTCTTAATTTGAATGGTGTTCATTTCACCTCAGTTTCACTGGTCTTTCCCTCATTCCAGTGTAGTAATATCCGCATGGACATTTTATTCCATACATAGTCTTTTGTGTCGCATGTTGCAGAATTGCTCAATTTAAAAGATTTTTCACTGCATGAATGATTTAATATTCCTCATTTCATTTTGTATTGGGAAGTAAAAAATGTAGAGGGTGATATGTTCCTTTTTTTGTGTGCTCCTATATTTTTGTTTTCCAGTCTCTTTCCTTTCCATCGCATTAATTAAATGATTACCCATATTTTTGCCATTTGTGTAGTCAGTGTGATGGGTTAATTTTTATTCTACAGTCTTGGTAAATGCCATGCCATGTGAAATGCTAATATTATAACGACTGAATTTAGTACTGAGGCTGGAAGGAATTAATATTTCAGCCTATATAAATGTTTATGAAAGCTGAATATATTAGATGACCAGTTCTAATGCTTAAATGTTTTTGTTTTATAGGAAACCCCTATATAGCTTGTTCAGCAAAACAGATTTATCTACTTTTTAGTGCAGTATCTGAAAGAGACACGTTAGTGACAGATTCCTTACCTTAGAATATCCCCAGGCGTCAGGCTGGATCCGGAAAGTTTCGCGTAGCAGTACCCTTGCGCGTCGGTAGGCGGTGTCGTGCGGCTCCGCGTCCGTCGTCGAGATCGCCGGGATGACGTCGCGGCCAGTACTTAGACGCCGCCCATGCGCGCTGACGTCAGTTCTTCTTTTTCCGCGCCAGTAAGCGCAGATCCGGGAAGAGCAGTGCCCTAGTCATTTTTTACTAAGTCTTTTGTGATTTTTATCACTGTTTTTTCTCGAGTCGTTCGACTCCGACGGTGTCAGTAGGGATGCCCGGCTTCAAGCCATGCGACGCCTGTGGTCGGATGATGTCGATCACGGACCCGCATCGAGACTGTCTCTACTGCCTCGGACGCGACCACGACTCCAAGTTGTGCCCCGACTGCCGGGCCTTGCATCCGAAGGCTTTGCGAGAGCGGTCTCGAAAGCTCCTCGAGGTCCGGTAGTCGGCTCCGCGCCAACCCAAGCCCCGGTCACGTGAGAGGTCGAGGGGCCGGTCGCGGAGTCCTCATCGGTCGTCGGGGTCCAAGTCTTCGCACTCCTCCGGTAAGTCGAAGCACAAGATGTCGAAGAAGCGTCATCGCTCGACGACTTCCCCTCGCCGGTCTCGCGACTCGGCTGAGGGTCCTGTCGGCACCGTCCCCGCGGCTCCGGGAGTGCCTGTGGGGCCGCCGTCGCATTACCCGCCTTATCCGGGTTCGGCGGCGACTCCGGCCGAAATACAGGAGTTCCTGTCGGCCATGGCCCGCCTCTTCGGGCCTCAAGGTCCCCCCGGTGCGCCTTCGGGCCCCGCGGGCCCTTCTGGGGTGCCTACGGCGCCGCCGGCGACTCCGGTCCCGGCGCCGCCAGCGACGCCAGCCCCGGTCCCGGCCCTGGCTCCGGCCCCGACCCCGGCGTTGCCGCAACCCCCATCGACGCTGGTTGACCTGACGACACCTCCACCGGCGCCGATGTCACCGGTGCCGTTCCCGGCGCCGCCCGGGGCTCCGGGCGGCATCATACCCCGGCTCTCTCCGGACACGGCGCCGGACCGCCGTCGGTCGACGCCGGCGCCGATGCGGCCTTGGGTCCCGCATGTCCCTCCTCCTTACTTTGAACCAGCTTTGGAGGACGAAGAGGACTAAGAGGGGTCTGAGGACCCTCTCACTGCCCAATGTGAGTTCGAACAGGACTGGGCTGAGGAACTTGGGGATGCCAGTGGACTGGACACCTCTCCTGACTCTGGCATGCTGTCTCCTCCTTCTGTGGCAACGGAGGAGGGAGCAAACTTTGCAACGGTGTTGCGTAGGGCAGCTGAGGCTTTACACCTCCAGTTACCTACTGTGGCTGTCAGGACTAACATCCTGACGGAAGTGCTTCAGCCGGCGGCTACCTCCTCGGAGCCACTGCTGCCTTTCAATGAGTCACTTTCTGACGTTCTTTTGGGCACCATGGTCCAAGCCCACCACAGGGGCTCCTGTGGATAGGAACGTAGCCCGACGCCATCGCCCTGCTCCGGGCAACCCCATGTTTCTCTCCCAACACCCCACCCCTGAGAGCTTGGTTGTCCAAGCCTCTGCTTCCCAGAGCGCCTTCCCTACCGCTCCCCCGGATAGGGAATCCAAAAAACTGGATCAATTTGGGAAGAAGGTTTTTACTTCCTCCAGTGCTGGCTTGCGGTCTGTCAACACCACTTGCCTCTTGGGCCGATATTCCCACTGTTTGTGGGATTCGGTGGCGCAAGTTCTGCCCCAGTGTTCTGAGGAGGTCCAGACACTGCTTTCCCGCACCATTGCGGAAGGAAGAGATGCGGCAAAGTATACCATCAGATGTGGCCTAGATACCGCCGACTCGCTGGGCAGATCGCTTGCGACGACAGTGGCGAGTGGAGAGGTGTGGTGCAGCGGCCAGGGCAGCTGACTTCGGAGCACAGGGTTCACAGTTCGATCCCCGGCTGCGGCGGCAGCTCAGCTCAGCACCATGTGACTCTGGGCAATAGCTCACTTAATTTCCACTCCGGACTCCAGCGCCTTGAGACCCGTAAGGGTGAGTAGCTGCGCTATATAAAAACGGACTTTTACGCCTGGCTGAGAACCACTGGTTTCTCGGGTGATGTCCAAAACACTCTTATGGACATGCCCTTTGATGGTGTCGTTCTTTTCGGCAACAAGGCAGACCATGCGCTGGAGCGCTTTAAGGACTCACGGGCTACAGCCAAGTCCCTGGGCCTTTCTGCTGTGCGCCCTCCGCAACAGTCTGCTTTTCGCCCCTTTCGTGGCCACGGAAGGGGCGCCCAGTCACGTCCACTGCCCAGCCACCAGCCCGCGCAGCAGGCGTCTTCGCGTGGCCGAGGACGTGGCTCCCGCCGTGGCGGGTCGGGTAACCAGCGTGCGGGTCAGGCCCCCACCCCGTCCGCGGCCTCCAAGCCCTCCTAGTCCTTCCTTTCAGGTCCACAGCACGCCAGAAGGGGGCAGGGTCCGCCATCACCTTCCCCACTGGCGTGCCATCACCTCGGACAAGTGGGTCTTGGACATTGTCCGAAGGGGCTACTCCCTCCCCTTCGTGACCACTCCCCAGCCATGCCACCTCAATGCCACCGCATGTCAGTGGATCACTTGGTGCTTCTTCAGAAGGAAGTTGCGGCCCTCTTGGCCAAGAGGGCCATCGAACGCGTTTCGACTCCCAGAAGTATGGCGTGGTTGTTACTCCCACTACTTTCTGGTGCCCAAAAGGACAAGGAGGACATGCGTCCTATCTTGGACCTCCGGAACGTCAATCGCTTCCTCCGGAAGGAGAAGTTCAAGATGCTCACCCTAGCTCAGGTCTTGACTGCCCTCGACCCTGGAGACTGGATGGTAGCGTTGGACTTGCAGGACGCTTATTTCCACATTCCCGTCCTGCCGGCCCACCGGCGTTACCTGCGGTTCACGGTAGGCCACGAGCATTTTCAGTTTTCCGTGCTCCCTTTGGCCTTACAAGCGCCCCTCGGGTGTTCACGAAAGTGATGGCGGTGGTCGCAGCTCATCTGCGCCGGGCAGGGGTTCCAGTCTTCCCCTACCTCGACGACTGGCTGCTGAAGGCGGGCTCGTCCCAGGCAGTCGTCTCCCACCTTCAGACTACGGCCGGCCTCCTGCACTCGCTGGGGTTCTCCATCAACGTGCCGAAGTCGCACCTGATTCCTTCTCCACAGCTCCTTTTCATCGGAGCAGTTCTGGACACGACGCAGTTTCGGGTCTATCCTCCCGAACGGCGAGTCCGGGATATTCAGGCTATGATTCCGATCTTTCGGCCTCTATCCTGGGTTTCGGTACGGATGACCCTGAGGCTGCTGGGCCTCATGGCCTCCTGCATCCTGCTGGTCGATCATGCCAGATGGCATATGCGGGCTCTGCAGTGGAACCTGAAGTTCCAGTGGGCGCAGCATCAGGGCAACCTGTCCGATCACGTCCAGATCTCGGAGGGGACTGCAAAACAGTTGCAGTGGTGGCTCTCGAACCGGCAATGGGTCTTGGGCAGATCCCTCTCCCTTCCCCAACCAGAGCACACAGTTGTGACGGACGCGTCCCTTCTGGGATGGGGAGGTCACAAGGGAGAGGCGGAGATAACAGGCCTCTGGTCTCCGGCGGAGTCCCGGCTCCATATCAACCTTCTGGAGCTCCGGGCGATCCGACTTGCACTCAAAGCATTCCTTCCCTCTGTCAAAGGGAAGGTAGTGCAGGTGTTCACAGACAACACCACCGCCATGTGGTACTGCAACAAACAGGGCGGGGTGGGGTCGTGGACCCTATGTCAGGAGGCTCTGCGCCTCTGGACATGGCTGGAACATCAGGGCATATTCCTGATGGTTCAACACCTGGCAGGTTCCCTGAACGCCAGGGCGGACGAGCTCAGCCGCAGGTGCATGATGGATCACGAATGGCGTCTTCACTCGGAAGTGGCGCAAGGACTCTTTCTACAGTGGGGAGAGCCTTTGTTAGATCTATTCGCCACCGAAGAGAACACGCAATGTCATCAGTTCTGCGCGTTGGAATTTCCAAGGCGGCACTCGCTCGGCGACGCTTTTCGTCGCGAGTGGAGTTGCGGTCTGTTGTACGCCTTTCCGCCTATACCACTTCTACCCTGAGTGTTGAAGAAGATTCGGCGCGACCGGGCCCAAGTCATTCTTGTGGCTCCGGACTGGGCTCGAAGAGTTTGGTATCCCGAGCTACTCAGTATGAGCGTCGATCCCCCGATCCGTCTGCCTCTTCGGGAGGATCTTCTGTCGCAGCAGCAGGGGACAGTCCTCCACCCGAACCTGTCCAGTCTCCACCTCCTTGCGTGGAGATTGAGCGGCGGCAGTTGATTCCTTTCGACTTGCCTCCCGAAGTTTGTGATGTGATTCTGGCAGCCAGGCGTCCCTCCACTAAGGTGGTATACGCCTGCAGGTGGAACAAGTTTGTGGCATGGTGCACAGCAAAGGCTGTGAATCCCCTTTCTGCCCCTCTTTCCGAGGTTCTTCTGTTCCTTCTTTCTCTTGCCCAACAGGGTTCTGCCCTGGGTACCATCAAGGGCTATCTTTGTGCAATCTCGGCCTTCCTTAGGCTTCCTGATCAGCCCTCCCTTTTCAAGTCCCCTGTTGTTAACAGGTTTCTTAAAGGCATTACACACCTTTTCCCTCCTGTTCCGTTTGTGATGCCTCAGTGGGACTTGAACTTGGTTCTTACCTTTTAATGTGCGCTCCCTTTGAGCCTCTGCATAACTGTCCTCTTCGTCTTCTAACTCTGAAGACAGCTTTTCTGGTGGCTATCACCTCCGCTCGGCGGGTGAGTGAGCTCCAGGCTCTTTCTTGCAAGCCTCCCTTTCTGTCTTTCCATCCAGACAAGGTTGTTCTCAGGACGCGTCCGTCCTTCTTGCCAAAGGTGGTTACTGCTTTCCACATTGGGCAGACCATCACTTTGCCCACCTTCTTTCCGCCTCCGCATCCTTCTAGAGAGGAAGAGAGGCTCCACCGTCTGGACCCAAAACGTGCGATTTCCTTTTATCTAACTCGCACACAACAGTTCCGGGTGGACGACCAGCTCTTTGTTGGCTACGTGGGCGCCAAAAAGGTCGGGCGGTACACAAGCGGACCATCTCCCGCTGGGTCGTCTTGTGTATCAAGGCCTGTTATTCTTTGGCTAAAAAGGAGCCCCCTGTTGGGTTGCGTGCCCATTCCACCAGGGCGACAGCCGCCACCACGGCTTTAGGACGTGGTGTCCCTTTGCAGGACATTTGTCAGGCAGCTACGTGGGCCTCGTTGCACACGTTTACCAAGCATTCCTGCCTTGACAGCCAAGTCCGGAGAGACGGCTTCTTTGGCCGTTCTGTCCTCCGAGACTTCCTCGTCTGATCTTTGTTCGCAGACCCACCACCGGGCTTGGTATTGCTGGGGTATCTATTCTAAGTTAAGGAATCTGTCACTAACGTGTCTCTTTCAGATGCACAAGTTACTAACTTGTGTAACGATATATCTGTAAGAGACAGTAGTTAGTGACAGATTCCTTACCGCCCCACCCATCCTCCCCGTTCTGCGAACTGATTTCTAGGGTTAAGGACATCCCTTTCAGGGCCCTGGTATTTTTTCAGACACCAATGTCAGCTTCTTGCATGGCTCTGCGTTCCTGGCGCGGAAAGTCGTGTACAGAACTGACGTCAGCGCGCATGGGCGGCGTCTAAGTACTGGCCGCGACGTCATCCCGGCGATCTCGACGACGGACGTGGAGCCGCACGACGCCGCCTACCGACGCGCAAGGGTACTGCTACGCAAAACTTTTCCGGATCCAGCCTGACGCCTGGGGATATTCTAAGGTAAGGAATCTGTCACTAACTACTCTCTCTTACAGATATATCGTTACACAAGTTAGTAACTTGTGCATTATGTCATCATGCAGGGTTGAGTAGATGAAAGACATATTTTGTATATTTGCACATTTCTGGTCCCTCTTGTTCCCTTGACGTTTTGTTACATTGCTAATAGGAAAGATGTATGGTTACAAATTATAATTTTCAGTGCCACCAATGCCTTTTAACTCTCGGAATTGTCTAAACCAAATATTATTTCTGGCCTCACTCCTCAACAAAGTGCTTATGGTATTGAGATTTTCTACCACTTAGCAAACAATATTTTCTTCTTTTTTCTGTAGTAAGAACCCTTTGCACACCCTTTATGCCCATGCCAAGTGTCCGCTCTCTTCTTAAACAGTTCAATATACTCATTCACACATACATAAAAAATATGTTTTGTCAGTGTAGTAGAGATGGTGTTAATGAATTGTAACTAGTTTAGTCGGGATAGATTGAAGCAAACATCTGCTTTGTCACTGCATGGACACATCAGGCAAAACAATCTGACTAGAATATTTATAGTCATTAGCTCCATTCTGTCTTTAAAGTTTCTAATTTTAATTCGAATTCTAACCAAGGAATCCCTTAAGAGGCTGGGTGAGATTTCTGGATTCTGATGTATTATTATGCAATAACAAACACTTTTTGGTAATTATCTAGGCTACCCAGTGGTATCAGGAAACAATAGAAGAACTAATGGCCCCCACTCTGCTACCTGAGCTCCACTTGCTAAAACAGGTAAGAAAAATACATTTTAGTGTGCTAAAAATGTACTATTAAACTCTTAGTTAAGTCAACATTAGTTTATTGAGAAGTTGGCGGTAAAGAGGCCAAATTGCCTTCCTCACTTTTAAAGGAGTTTGCCTGAAGTAACTATGTTGTCTGAGTAAATTTGATGAATGGGAGATATTATACGTTGCCTTTTTGTCCACAGATCAAAGTAAAAGGACCACGATATTGGGAAATAGTGGTTGATTTAAGCAAAGGGACACATCAACTGAAGTAAGTAGGTTTGATAATGTGTGTTTACGGTTAAATGGCCTTTATTTTTCTGGTACTTTAATGTTTTTACGAATTTTAGACTTCCTTTTCTTGCCCTTAATTAATACTCTTTGTTTATCCTCCAAGATTAAAATAGTGACATTGCTTTTTAAAAATGAAATCCATTTTGGCTTTTAATTTGTCTCCAGTCAACATTCCTCCGGATAATGTTATTTTCAGCTTAGAAAAGTAAACTGTGTCCATTTACTATCCCAAATTAGATTCATGCTCTGATCTATTTATTAAATATAGATGAACTGGAGTATTGCTTTTTTCGTAAGTGTGGTTCTACAAAACCCACATATTTCAAAAGTAAGCATTTGAGATACAAATATAAAACCTAACTCAGTGGATATGTGCCTGCATAGGATTAATCCACATAAAAACGTGATGTACTTTGGGAAACCAGTGCTTGCCTTCTGTTCTTTAAAATAAATCCTGTGCATTTTGCCAAGCGTCCATCTTTGTTTGGGGAGTCATCAGTATTTCCACTTTAGAAATCTCTTAGGAACATCCTGTAGTGATGCTTTGTTAAGGGTTTTCCATTAAATAATTAAAAATATGGCATCAATTGTTTTCTCACTGTGACAGGCCGTACTTGAGGTGGGACTTACTAACAGCAAAAATTAAGGCCCTCCATGAGGAATTGACTCCATTGCAGATTCCACATATCCGCATGGAGGACATTTTCAACCTCTTCAATTGCAAGCTTTAGAAAAGACACATCATAGTCCAAAATATCATAAATAAATGAGTGCACAGTAATTATTTGTGTTAGCTTTAAAGTCAATGCTAGATGAGGACGTCTCAAAATACAGGAAGCTGCAGGGGTCCTGAAAGGTAGGATTGCAGCATGAACAACTGTTCGTACTAATGGTTTATATATTAAATTATCATTTTTGTCTTGTAATTAAAAAAAAAATCCTCTTTCAATATTTTGGTTTACAATTCTGTTTCAAAAGGTAATTATGCTCTTGAGGTCGAGATATATATTCTGTAATTTTGTGTCCTTAAAGCCTGTAAAATATATGGTGACAGGCTTTACATAAGCAAAATGCCGAATGAATAAAAATGGGATTGCAATTTGCATATGTATGTATGTTGTATTACTATCGCGCAAACAGAGCCATAAGGCAGTGGTGCTCTATTCAGGGTCAAAGATAAGAATACAGTCAACAAGTGATTGGAGAGGAAGCTGTTTTGTGGACTGTTATTGCTTCATGATATTGTGCTCTTAAAGAAGTGCGTCTTCAACTCCTTTCTAAATTGAAGGAAGGTTGGTGCGAACCGGATGGATACATATGTTGTTCCAGATTTTGGGTGCTTTGATGTTAAAAGCCTGTTGCCTTGTTTTTTCTTTTGTTCAATTTGTCTCCAGGCTGATGGTGTCCTAGCAACAGGTGTTCAAAGAACTATCAGCGATGTTGAGCTTGTCATCCAGATAGGCGGGGTTGCTGGTTATGATGGCTTTGTAAATAATGCAATTGGCTTTGATGGCAAGGACCCAGGGAGCACAGTGGAGTTCCAGCAGGGTGGGGGATGATGTGATTATATTTCTTCAGGCCTTGGATCAGATTAACTGCAGTTTGTATGATTCCTTTAACGGGGAGAGCAGTGACGGCTGGTAGCATTATGAAATGGTTGGGGCACTCACCACAAATGCTGCTGGCCGCCGGGCCCTCCGTACTGTGCTTCTCTCCCCGCGCCGATCCTGGGGGTGACAAGGAGCAGGAAGGAAAGGGAAGGACTTCCTTCCAAGTGCAGCGTGAATCCAACCTATCCTGGAGCTGCTCTCATGCTGTTTTCAGTATGAGAGCAGCTCCAGGATTGGTTTGAGCAGGCTAACCCGGTGCTAATTATGAGGCTGGGGGCCTGTGCCAGCAATTCCCCGGCGGTTTCTCAGCCCTGGGATTGCTCGGTCTGAAGTGCGCATGTTGGATAGGCCGGCTGTAGACAGCCAGCCAATCTGACATGTGCACTGAGCCCTGGGAGACATCCTGCAATACGCAGGAATATGCCCCGCCCCCTCCCTCACGTTCCAGCAGCGCTGGCTGGCGGCACACAGAATAATAAAATTGTAATGACCATTTTATTATTCTGTGTTTACCACTGCACTCGCAGCAGGTCGGGCGATGCGCTTCTGCCCATTAAAAGACACCGCCGCTGGGGGAAAGTGAGTCTGAAGTCTGGAAGGCCATGGAGCAGGGTGTTTCCACCAACAAGATGCAAGAGTAGGACTTGAACAACAGTTTTGAAGTCACTTTGTGGAACTTCTTTGTTTTGTTTTGTCGATGTGTTCCTTGAGGGTGAGGTTGCTGTCCAGGGTGAATGCAAGTGATTTGACATGGTTGAAAGTTGGGGTTCAAAGCCATCAAAATGTATGTATTCGAGACAGGTTTATTCTATTTCTTTCTTTCTGTTCTTGGCAATTAACAGTAATTCTGTCTCTGTGGTGTGAAAAGGTGCTGGATATCCAGGTATGCATAAGGTGCAGGAAGTGTTTGAGGCATTAGAAGTATGGAGCATAGGGGACTTACAAGTAGTATTTGCTAATTGCAAAAAAAACATTGCAGGAATGTGAGGCAAAAGTGGTGCTGAAGAGTATTTCAGTTTCTTTGCGGCTTATAAGAAAATGTATTGGTACATTGCAACATATAAAGCAATCTCAAGGCATTAGATGATTACTGACGACCTGTTCGCAAATTGGAAACAGTCCATGATTAAATGGAAGCCAAGGCACAAAGGCACAGCAGCTGGCTCTTGATAAGCAGGAAACAGTTACAAGGACCAATGCATTCGCCTCCGATATCCATTTCACAATGTGCAATTTATTAGTGCATTCTTACTTTGGTTAATTTTAGAGGTCTGTAATGTTCTCCATTACAGGCCTCTATCCCTACATTTGTAAGTGTTTGTAAGGAGATGCAAATCAACTACTATCTCATGAAATGTAAAGAGCCATGATTTCTTGCAACTCTGTGTGAAGCACACCTTTGCACTGTGCTTTCTGTGTGTATCTAGCACAGGGCAGCCACCTGGTATGTTAAGAGAGAAATTGAGCTTTTGAGCTGCTTTGGTGGTGATCTCATTTGTTTCCAAAATGTACGTTTTTTACATTTGGTTTTGGGTACGTTAGCAGCATCAACGATGATATTAACACATTCTTATGAGAATTTTTAGTGAATTTTGGCGTGATAAAAATTAGTTGCTTGTATGCTGTATCGCATCTTTTGTAGGTAAGCCAGAGATTCTCTTGTGCACCGGTCGCAGCTGAAGGTGGCAAAACATGGTAAAACTTTTTTTTTAAGGCTAAATAGACTGCTTGTGGCTGCATTTTGGACGTGTTCCAGTCTTCCAATACTTTTTTGGGGGTGGACCCAGTTAAAATGAGTTCCCAAAGTCAATGCAGGATTAATGCATTGATCACTATAGTTTTTAAAAATATTTTTTGTAAACAAATGTAAGCGAAGGAAAGGCCGTACAGAAAATTTGCAGATGGAAAATAAATGTAGATGTGGCTGCTAACTGGTGTAAGCGCTGTAGCTCAGAGTCTAGTAAAGTACCCAGCTTCCTTACATCCCACACAAGGTCAGGGCAAGCACCAACAGAAACAGCCAAACAACCATCCATCTAATATCCTCAGGTGGCTCTGATACAGCATATTTTCCTTTATAGACGATTTATTGTCAAAGTTCTTTTCCATCCATCTGTGAACAATCACAAGTGCCTTAGGGGCTTACACAGGAGAGATTGCATATTAAAGAACACTTGTGTATTGTCTGTATACATGTAGAACATAAGATCAGATTCCTGCGGCAAATGTGTTAAAGATCATAAAGAAAAGATTTAAGACCAGAGGTACGATTGAGAACCTATGTAGAACCCCTGAACTCACTGGTTGGGATCATTAACACCAGTTTTGTGCTTCTTCAGCAAAAGGCCTATTACGCCTGCTTTAAATTTCTTAGAGACTATCTCTGTACTAGATTTATCTGATATCCTAAATTGGACTTTTACTCAAAACCTCTTCAAATTCTGGTGCAGAGAACAAGCTGAAGCTTAGCAAATGCTAAGACTTCCATCCCTGCCCCTAATGTGAAATCACTGGTATTTGCAAGAGAATAATTAATTGTAATTAAAATGTTCTCGTATTTTGTGAAAAAAGAAAACAACAATCCAACTGCAGTTATCTTATTGGGTGAAGCTGCCAAGACAGCAAGAGCTTTTAAGTTCTCAAAATTATCTTGCTGTAAGTTTTATTCAAAAGGAATTTTCCTAGAATACAAGTATTTTTGCTGCTCTTAATATTTATGCTAATATGTTTAGTTGGAAGGTTTTTGTGCTTTTAACTGTATGCCCTCTGCTGCATAGTTTGCAGGTTTGTACTCTACTTATTTGGTGTTTTTCCACATTTCATTCAGTAATATTCAATTTACATCTAATGTTTCTGATGAATACTTCTAACCACTGATTCCTCACCTTAGAATACTAAGCAGCCGCCAGACTGCATCCAGAAAACTTTCTCCAGTAATGCTCCCACATCCCACTAGGTGGCACCATGAGGCACTGTGCTGACGCCGTACCGCCCCAGAGGTGATTTAGCGGAGGCTCATATAGGCCCCACCCTTGCTCAATAGCATTAGTTCCTTTCTTTTTATGCCTTCTGACATCGATCCAAAGCTCCACTCCCAATGTCGCTGGCCTTCTCATAACTCTTGAAAGTCCACCCCACCCCCAAATTAGAGTGAATCTCAGAAGAAACACCTGTCCATTCTGTTGCAAGAGGTGCAAGTTTTGTTTTCCAAAGGAGGTCTCAAGAGAGTTATGGACTTCGAAATTAGAGATGGTTGCACCTCTAGCTTTTTCCTTGTGCTGAAAAAGAATGGGGCCTTTAGCCCATTTTAGACCTTCAACCTTTGAGTGCCTTCCTGTTGAAGGACAAATTCAGAATGCCCAAGCTGGGCCAGAACCTGTCTAGTCTGGACCCAAGCGACTGGATGGTGTCCTTGGACCTGCAGGATGCATATTTTTATGTACCCGTCCTGCAGTCCAACGTACGTTACCTGCATTTCAAGGTAGGCCAGCAGCATATTACGTTTGCCATGCCCCCCTTCAGCCTCACCAGTGACCCTCAGGTGTTCACAAAAGTGATGGTGGTGGTCGCTGCCCATCTTTGGATGTCGGTATGCTAGTTTTCCCTTACCTCGACAACTGACTGGTAAAAGTGGGCTTGTCAGTCAGTCGTGGACCTCCTCCAGATGACTTCAAACCTTCTAAAACCAGTTGGCGACAAGCCAAATTCTCACCTGACTCCCCTTCACAGAGCCTTCCTTTCATTGAAGCTGTCCTGGATACTGTACAGTTCAGGCCTTCCCTTCATTACAACGGGTCTAGGACATTCGGACTGTGTTCCAGATATTTCAGCCTCTGTCCTGGATCTCATTGAGAACAGCTTTGAAACTTCTTGGCTTTTAATCCTCCTGCTTTCTTCTTGTCGACTACGCCAGGTGACATATGCGAGCTGTGTAATAGATTTTGATGTTCTAGTTTGCTCATCCCCTGGGAAACTTCTCAGAGATCATTTAATTTTGGAGGAGACTGCACACATTCTGCAGTGGTGGCTACTTTTCCACAATTGGATGAGCAGCAGGCCCTTTTCCCTTCCCAAAACAGAGTGGTGATGGAACTATCACTGCTGGGTTATGGTAGACCATCTAGGAGAGGTGGAGAACAGAGGACTCTGGTCTCCAATTGAAGCTTGACTCTATATCAACTTGCTGGTGTTACAAGCCATTCTGTGGGCCTTGAAGGATTTCCTACCATCCACCAAGAAGAGGCTGGTGCAGGTTCTCATGGACAACACCCCCACCATGTGGTAGTGCAACAAGCCGGGCAAAGTGGGGTCCTTCTCCCTCTGGCACCTCTGAACTAGTTTGGAGTGTCAGGGCATCATTTTGTGACAGCGAACCACATGACTATATCTTTTTTCCACTGTTGAGAATATGCAGTGTCAACAGTTTTGCACATTGGACTATCCATGAAAAGCTGGCTAGAAGATGCATTCCAGCTAGAATGGAACTTTGAACTCCTGTACGCCTTCCTTCCTCTGCCTTTTTTTGCCCTCAGTTCTGAAAGAGATCAGGAACGGCAGTGCCAAAGTCATTCTAGTGGTTCCAGATTGGGCCAGGAGAGTGTGTTACCCAGAGCTTCTGGGCATGATCACCTACCCTGCGATCAGGCTGCCACTTCGAGAGCCATAGACTAGGGTCCTCCACCCGAATCTACACAGTCTACACCTTAATTCATGGAGATTGAGCAGCAGCAGTTGATTGTGCTTGATCTGCCCCTGGTAGTGGTGAAAACCATCATCTGATAGAGACATGTAGCCGCAGATTCCTTACCTTTGAACACCTAGCCGCAGATTCCTTACCTTTGAACTTCCAGGCATCAGGCTGGATCCAGATAGCAGTACCCTTGTGCGCCGATAGGTGGCATTGGTTGACTCCGCGTGACATCATAGGCATCAGGTTCGTCGTGACGTCTGGGTTGTCTATATGGGCGCCACCCCGGCGCGCTGACATCCATTCTTTTCTTTCCGCATCAGCCAGCGCAGATCGGTCGAAAACCACCCCCTGTCGCTTTTTGACAGACTTTTGTGACTTATTGTCGACTCCTTTTGGTGTGCTAGGTATGTCTAGTAAGAAAGCCTCTGGGTTCAAGCCGTCTGGCGCCTGTCACCGCGCCATGTCGGTCACGGACCCCCCATTTGGTGCACCTCTGGTGCCTGGAGCGTGACCATGACACAAAGTTGTGCTCTGATTGCTGGGCTATGGCACCGAGGACTTTAAGGGAGCGGTCTCTAAAGCTGATCGCGGCCTGGTGTCCCGCACCCCGGCACCACGGAGGTCGCCTCATCCATCCCAGTCTGGGGGGGTCGAAGTCTTCTTCCTCGAATTCATCGCAGTCAGGTAAGAAGCACCATAAAAAGCACAAGAAGTCAAAGCGTGCTTCGACTTCGTCCTGTCTGTTTTGCCATGAGACGGAGGAGCCTCGGCGCTCGAGGCCCTGCTTCGCGGAGCGGGTGCTTGGCTTGGCTCCAAGTTTCCCACCCTTTCCGGGGCCGGAAACAACCCCCGCCCAACTAAAAGAATTTTATGACGCCATGTGTGCCATATTTGGGCAGCCTGATCCTGCCAGCGCGCCTTTGGGCCCCGCAGGTTCAGCTGAAGGAGACCCCATGGGTATCGTGCCTTCGGCTACGGCCACTGCGCCACGAGCTCCTCTTGGATCCGGACCGGTGCCGGTCAAACCTCTGCGACCTTCCCCAGCGCCACATCCGACGTCGAGGCCCTCGCAGTCGCCGGCGGCCACCGGCAGCGCCTCCCTCATCATCATTCCAGATGGGACGGAGCCAGTCGAGCGTCCACCGATGCCGAGACCGTCGCAGATGGAGCAGTATGGCTCCATGCCACTCCACCTGCCCTATTCTGAAGGGTTAGGCATGGATGCTAAAGGTTGGGAGGGGCAGCAGGATCCCTTAAAAATCCTGCAACCCAATCAAGACCTGGACCTGTATGAGGACCTGAGTTATGCCAGCTTCCTGGACACCTCCCCAGATTCTGGTGTGCTGTCTCCCCCCCAACCTGGCTACGGAGGAGGGAGCTTCATTCACAATGGTGGTGCGTAGGGCTGGGGAGGTCTTGGACCTGCAGCTTCCTACGGTGGCAGTCAAGACTAACGTCCTGATGGTGGTCTTGCATCCTGGTGTCTCCTCTTTGGAACCCCTGCTGCTTTTCAACGAGGCCTTAACAGATGTTCTACTGGGCACCTGGTCTAAGCCCAGCACAGGGGCTCCAGTGAATAGAACCATTGCCCACTGCCACCGCCCTGCACTGGGTGACCCAGCTTTCCTCTCTACCCACCCCACCGAGCTTGGTGGTCCAAGCCTCCACTTCCCACGGCGCGTTCCCTTCCACACCCCTAGACAGGGATTCCAAAAGGCTGGACAGCTTTGGCAAGAAAATCTTTTCTTCCACCAGCCTAGCATTGCGGTCGGTAAACACTGCATGTCTCTTGGGCCGTTACTCCCATTTTCTATGTGATACAGTTGCGCAAGTGCTGCCCAGAGTCTCTGAGGAGGACCGAGCTCTCATCTCCCAAGCCATTACAGACGGGAGAGATGCAGCTAATTTTGCCATATGATGTGGCTTAGATACGACAGACTCGCTAGGCAGAGCGATTTCCTCGACGGTGACCATTAGGCGCCACTCCTGGTTGAGGACATCTGACTTTTCGGGGGATGTCCAAACAATCTTATGGACATGCCATTTGATGGCTCCTGTCTCTTTGGAGACAAAGCGGACGCAGTGCTAGAGCGCTTTAAGGACTAGCGGGATGCGGCCAAGTCCCTAGGCCTCTCCACGTCATCCCGGCCTGTGTCTGCTTTTCACCCCTTTCGTGGCTACGGAAGGGGCTTTAAACCGCACCAACCCTATTCCAGCCAGAGGACCCCGTAAGTCCAGCAACCTATGCGGGGCCACAGACGCGGTTCGCCCCGACCTTGTGGGTTGGGTGGCCTGAAGTCCGGTCAAGCCACAGCCCGCTCCTCCACCGCAAAACCCTCCTAGTCCGATCCTTCTGGATCATGGATGCCCAGTTGGTGGCAGGATACTCCATCACCTCCTTTACTGGCGAGATATCGCCTCTGACAGATGGGTGCTGCAAATAGTCCGAAGGGGCTACTCCCTCCCCTTCGAGACTACTCCTTCCTCCATGCCTCCAACTTACGATCAGCTGACGGAGGATCACCTTGCCTTACTCCGCGAGGAAGTCAAGACTTGACCAAGGGAGCCATAGAGACGGTCCCCGGGCTAGAAATAGGCTGTGGTTGCTATTCCCGTATTTTCTGGTTCCAAAAAAGGAAGGAGGTCTTAGTCCTATCCTAGACCTCAGGGCCCTCGCCTACTTCCTCAAGAAGGAGAAGTTCAAGATGCTCACCCTTGCTCAGGTCCTGTCTGCTTGGGACCCAAGAGACTGGATTGTAGCATTGGACTTGCAGGACGCCTACATCCCCGCCCTCCTGCACATTGTCGCTACCTGCGGTTTACGGTGAGCCATGATCAGTGTCATGCTCACTCCTTAGGATTGGTCGCTTGTCATGCCAGCAGCATTCCTCTATTCTGCTCTCCTGTGGCTGGCTAAGGTAGGGGATTTCACCCTCACCAGTACCACTCACATCCCAAAAGCCAGCTGACTTCCTAGTCTTTTCATGTGCGAAGTAGAAGCTACAACAGGCTGCATTAACAGCAAGGGCACCATTCTGCCCAGTTCTTCACCCCTCCCACTACTGCCCCCGCCAAACCTCTTTAAGGCAGCCTCCCCGGCACACAGCCATCCAGTAGGAGGCAGGATATGGCACTCTCAACTGGCATGAGAAGTGGGCACTTAGGACAAGTGGAGCCTACAGATTGTGCTTGGGGTTACACACTTCCATTTCTTGAGACACTACCACCGATGCCACCATCTGTACAACGGTTGTCGAAGGATCATCTGTCCTTGTTACAACAGGAGGTGTTGGCTCTTTTGGCCAAAGGAAGAATCAAGAGGGTTCTGACACCGGAAGTAGGTGGTGGTTGTTACTTCCGCTACTTTCTGGTGCCGAAAAAGGACAGAAGTCTCCATCCTATTCTCGATCTTCACCCTCTCAATGCCTTTCTGAAAAAGGACAGGTTCATGATGCTCACCATCCCATGTCCTATCTGCCCTGGACCCTTGAGACTGGATTGTAGCGTTGGACCTGCAGGACATGTTACCAGCGGTTCACGGTGGGCTCCTAGCACTTTCAGTTTGCTGTGCTCCTTTTCGGGCTCACAAGTGCTCATCTAGTATTCATGAAAGTGATAGCGGTGGTTGCTGCTCACCTTCAGAGCTTGGGGATTAGAGTCGTCCCCTATCTCGATGATTGGTTGTTGAAGGTGGGCTATCCTCCAATACCACGCCTGCCTCAGTTCCTCAATAATAGATCAGGGCCGACTGGGCCCAAGTCATCCTAGTGGCTCCAGATTGGGCATTGTTATCCTCCTGTCCTCTGATCAAGCTGCCCCTTCGATCCCAAACTGCTCATGCTCAATCTTAATGCTAGGAGATTGAGCAGTGACAGCTGAGCACCTTTGAACTTCCTTCTGAGGTTGTGGATGTTATTCTGGCAGCCGGGCATCCCTCAACAAAGTCAGTATATGCCTGCCATCTGGACAGATTTGTGGCTTGGTTTTCAGACTGGTGCATTGACCCACTTCATGCCAATCTGTCTGAAGTGTTGCTTTTGGTGTTTTCCTTGGTCCGGCAGGGCTTGGCCCTGGGCACTGTTAAGTTACTTGACGTCTCTCTAAGCTTTATTTTGAGGTTGCCGAATCAGACGTTCCTGTTTAATTGACTTATGACTCAGTTTCTAAAAGGTTTGCGACATATGTTTCGGCTTTCTCCTTTCGTTAAGCCACAGTAGGACTTGAATCTGGTCCTCACCTTCCTAATGGGCTCCCCTTTTGAGCCCATGCCTTACTTCCTTAAGACTTTTGACTTTCAAAACGGTCTTCTTGGTAGCCATGGTATTGGCCCAGAGGGTGAGTGAGCTTAGGGCTCTCATGGTTCAACCTCTGTATACTACATTCACCCAAGACAAACTGCATTCTTTGCTCCACCTCATCCTTCTGAAGAGGAGGAGAGACTCCATTGTTTGGATCCAAAGAGGAGTCTTAGTTTTTATATCGATCATACCAAGGATCACTGACTCGTCGATCAGATTTTAGTTGAATTCGCAGGAGCAAAGAAGGTAAAGCTGTGCAGAAGAGGATCATTTGCAATGGATTATACTCTGCATAAAAATCTACTCCGCATTAGCCAAGAAGCAAACCCTAGAAGGCTTGAGGGCTCATTCCACCAGAGTCAAGACTGCGACTACTGCGTTAGCATGCAATGTTCATGTCCTTGAAATTTGCCATGTAGCTATGTGGGTGTCCCTTCTTACCTTCATGATTCACTACTGCTTGGATGATCAGGTCCGTCGATAGGGGTACTTTTGCCGCTTGGTCCTGCAGGACTTCTTGGTTTAAGTTAGTTTGCACCCCTCCGCCAGGGAGGTTATTGCTGTGGTAACCATTCTAAGGTAAGGAATCTGCTTTTAGAAGTCTCTTCCAGAAGAGAAATTACTTACCTTCTGTAATGTATTTTCCGGTAGAGACTCTGTCTAACAGCAGATTCCTTACAGTCTCTTCCTTACAGACTCTCCCTTCCTCCCCGCTTTGCAAACTGCACTTCCTCGAATGGAAGGTCCTCTTAGACACAACACGCTGGTAACACGTTCTGACGTGGCTTTGCATCTGTGGGTGCAGCATGTTTCATGAAAGAAACCAATGTAAGCTTGCCAGGGTGATGTCTACATATAGGCACTGCGCACGTCATATCCGGTGCACTCGACGCAGAGCCATTGGCGCCATCTACCTGCGTGCAGAGGTACTGCTCAAGATTTTCTGAATCCAGTCTGACACCAGGGGGAATACTCGAAGGTAAGGAATTTGCGATTAGATAGTCTGTACCAGAAAAGGAATTAAAGAAGGTAATTAACTTGCTCTGCTAGCTGCAGTTTCCTCACCTTTTCAATATCCCCAATGTGTCAGACTGGATCCAGAAATTCTTAAGCAGTACCTCTGCGTACCGGGTAGATGGTGCCGTGTGGGCCCGCCTATATAGGTGCCACCCCAGCGTGCAACAGTTCCTAAAGGGTTTAAAAACGGTTGTTTTGTGGGGTGACATCCCTTGCATACTGAAGAACTTTTTCTGGAATTATCAAGGTAAGTGTCTCAGAGAGACGAGATAGAGAGCTCCGGATTTGCGTCTGGTGGTGCAGAAAGAAAGGAACTGACATTTGTATGCTGGAGTGGCACCAATATAGGCTCTGCATGTCATTTACGGAGTGGAACAGAGTCTGGGTGGAGCCTCATGCACCACCTACCGGCACGCAGAGTTACTGCTGAAGAGTTTACGGATCCAGTCTAACACCTGGGGATATTCAAAAGGTGAGGTATCTGCGACTAAATAGTATCTGCCAGGAAGAGCATTTCTGAAAGTAAGTAATTTGTTCTTTTGGATACTAGGCACTGTAAGGACATGTTAACGATAGATTTCTACTCGTCCTACCTTTTTTTTTTTTTTTTAAGTACCATGCACCCTGCTTTGTGCTCTCCATTACCTTCATGGGGTGACTTATTAATATTTAAAAAGGAGGTTTTGACCAGTCAAAAGGGTTTATTTTGTCTGGTCGAATAGCAGTTTTTAAGCTGGCACAGTCCGGCTACAACGGTAGGCCTGAAGGCACACATCAACAACTATTCCATTTACAAGGGCTGGTGGTAGATTGTAAAATCTGTCATCTGTATGCATGTCAACTGAAAGTTTGACATATGAAGACTGAGCTCTAATCTCTGAGGTTTTAGAAAAATCTCTCATCCAGTACTATTTGCTGCTCTAGTGGACAGAAGAATATTTACAACTGCTGCCCGAAGGTTTAAGGTCTGAAATTTATATTGTGTTTGGCTGGAGAGGGTTGGTACAAGAAATGGCCATTTTTGTTGCCATTTTTGTTTGCAGACAGACTGGAAAAAATTGTTTGTTAAAATTCCTATAGTTGATCAGTTTAAAAATATTTAGGTCATTGCTCTCCCTTTCTGCCATGTGCTTAAAATCAATTAACTTTAATTTAGTGCTAAAAGTTCCTAATTCTTCTCAATTCATGCACATTAAAACTGTTTACCATTAAGACCATATGCATTTTCAGCTGTGTCATTAGTTAGCTAGGTAAGCAAGTGACAAGCACCGAGGCCATCACTTAGAGTCGGAAAAATCTGGAGAAGCATCAGGTACTGGAATTTCCATCACTGTAGGGATTGTATGTGAAGGAAATTCCAGCAATGTATTCGTACCATCTCTAGAAATGGGTGGATTTTACATGTCACCTCAAGTGAAAATGAGGTCTTTCATGTCGATTCTCCTGTTAGTTCAAAATATAAAATTATAAAAAGAATAAAACCATACTTTTTTTTACAAACAGTAAAATGCACTCAAAAAACATAGTTCTCCTAAATACATCACCGTCATACAGATTCTCCACCTTACACCTTATGCGCTGTCTCTCCAAGCTTTAGGCAATACTGGAAAAGCTTTTTCCCAGCAATCCCTCAACAGCCCCACCACGTGGTGCCATTCGCCTTCAGCTGTCACTCCGCCTCTGCACATAATGACCGTGGATATAAGGCGCCCGTTGGCGGGCTGGTGTCAGTTCATCTTTTCCCCACCTATTTGGTCAGGTCTGGAGCTATCTCTTGAGGTCTCACCAACAAAACTCCTCTACATTTAGACAGCAGATGGATCAACTATATCCTCTAAAATATTCAAGCCTTGTTGTAAATGCCACGGAAAGCGGTCACTAGCGGATCCACATGACATCTGCAGGTAGTGGGATCGGAACACAGCACCATAGCCTGCGATTCTTGTGTCCTCATGCATCCGATGGCTATTATGGAGCAGTAGAGTCCCAGCAGAGACAGCCTTTTCGGCCTGTTCAGACACACCTTCAGTTATAAAGCTCCTTTTGGGCAAAGGGTGGCTATATGAGACCCCATAATATTCAACAGCAGATACAGTCTCTGCCATCCTATTCCAGTTGTGCTGCCTCCAAACCCTTCTGAATTTCTCCCCTTATGACATCATCTTTGGTGAAGCTTCCCATTTTCCACCAACCCATAAATGATCACAACAGATAGCTGGGTCATCCAGCTAATCAAGTGCTACGACCAAAGAAGGATGGAGGTTTGAGACCCATCCTGGATCTCTCCATTGTGAATTTGTTCATTTAGCAGGACAAGTTAAAGATGCTGTCCCTGAGTGAGGTCTTTCTGGCTCTAGGTCAGTGTCATCTTAAGGATTTTGGGACCCAGGCAAGACTTAATTTGGGGGCCCCTGTAGAGAACAAATTTGAATTTTATTATCAATTTCCTGGGAATATAAAACTGCATGATGCCAAACAATACTAAATTATATGTTACATTTTAACAGGATCACAAAACACAATTCATATAGTTCTTGCCCAGGAACCCAAAAATCCTTAGACAACACTGGGTAGAAAAAGAAAGTTCGCTTTCCAAGGCGGCCTCCTGGAAGATGGGGCCCTGGGCAATTGCACACTTTCCCATTCCTTAAAGTGTCCCTTCTCTGGGTGCGGGAGATCGATTCATGTCCCGGAATCTCCAGGACACATACTTCCATCTTCCAATCTTTCCTGCCCAGAGATATTACCAGAGATTAACGGTGAGATCCCAGCACTATCAGTTCACAGTTCCACCGTTCGGACTGAGAACGGCTCTACATGTTGTTACCAAAGTGCTGGTGGTTGCAGCGGCTTCACTGTAATAATTACGAGTGCCTGTGTATCCATACTTGGACAACTGGCTATAGAAAGTGGAGCACCTCCAGTGAACAGTGACTTTTCTCCATGACTTGGGCTTTACTGTCAACGCCCAAAAGTCTTCAGAGGGTATGTTTCTGACTCAGACCCATATCCTGCTTCTGAAGGTCTTGCGTCTGCTTGACCTCGTGCATCCTGTTGACACCAAATGGCGGATGAGGGCCCTTCAGAGGTGCCAAAGGTCAAAGTGGCTCCAGCATATGGAGAGTTGTATGGCTCTGGTGCAGATCCCACACTCTTAATTTGGATATATACGGGTGGATAGGTTCCTCGAACCTTTCGGTGGGTCGTCCTTCCAGCCCTCCTTAGGCTGAGGCTAGGGTGTTCAAGGACACCTTCTCAGTGGCCTGGGGTGCTCATCTATGCAACATGACGGCACAAAGCCTATGAGCTGCGTCTGACCAGAAAGGGCATAAAACGCCCTCGAGCAACAGGCGTTCCCTCTTGCAATTTAGGCATTTCTCTCTTCAATCTCCTGGAGCAGCATTCAGATTCTGTAAGACAAAACCACTACCGTCCATAGTATCAGCAGATAGAGCGGTGTGATGTCATGGGAGCAAATTTACCCATGTAAGTGGGCACATTCACAGGGAATTCTCCCCTTAGCAGCTAATTTTACTGGCTCACTCATTATGAGAGGGGATACTCTCAGCTGTCCTCAGTGGAGGACTACGAGTGGGAGCTGTACCCAGAAGTGAAGAAGGTGATCTACAGATTGGGGTTTCTGTGTTTGAATTTCTTCACTAGGGTCCAGAACAGTAAGTATCCTCTTCTGTGCTATTCACATCACCTGTACCTGGTTTCCATGGAGTGCCTTTAGGTTCATCTGGTCTCTGGGCTTGCTGAATGCATTTCTGCTGATTCTGCTACTGTCAAAGGTACTGCAGAAGGATAGAGAACAGTGGATTCTGGTAACTCCAGAGAGGATCTAGAATGCCAATCTGTTGAAACTCAGGACTTGACCGCATCATCTGCTACTGTGCAGAGCAGACCTGATTTCGCAGAAGGAATGGTCAGGTCCTCAACTCCAACACCAAAACTCTGCGACAACACGTGGAGATTGATCGGTGCCAGCTAGAGGCTTTTTGTCTTCCTGATGACGTAGCAGACATTGTCTTGGCCCCAAGAAGCCCACTACTAAATCCATCTGAGGAGATTAAGAAAACAACTTTGTTCAGTAGTACAAGTTGGTAGAACTCTACCCCTTTAAATCTAGCCTTTCCGATATCTTGCAGTTTGTATTGTCTGTTGCACAGCAGGGCCTCGAGTTGGTTGCTGGTAAGGACTATTTGATGCTCTGTCTTTTTGTCTTCCTGATCTACCTTTCCTCTTTAGTGCTCCACTAGTTGCACTTTTGCTAAAAAGTCTGCTTGTTTTCTGTTACTCCGTTCATTGCACCTCAGTAGGATTTAAATATTGTTTTGAATTTCTTGATGGCATTCCCTCTTTGAGCCAATGCATAGTTGCCCGGCTTGACTTCTTTTACCCTGAAGGTGGTTTTGATTCTGACAATAACTTGAGCACGTACAGCTGGAGAACGTAAGACCCTCTTTGTTTGTTAACCTTTCACAGTATTCTACCCAGACAAAACTTGGTCCTTCACACCTGCCCATTCCTCTTACCTAAAGTGGTTTCTGCTTTTTGTATAGCTCAGTCTATCACTTTTCCATCTTTCTTCCTTCCTCTACATCCAGCCAAGGAGCAGGAGCATCTGCAATGACTGGACCTCAGTTATGCAAAGTCCTACTTTATCTAGTGCACTTGACAGGACATTGTATGATGAGCTCTTTTTCAGCTTCTCATTAGCTCAGAATGGCATGGTGGCGAATAAACACGCCATTTCTCATTGGGACTTCCTCTGGATCAAACTCTGTTTCTTCCTGGCAGAGGAAGAGCCTCCAGTGGTCATTCATGCTTGTTCCACCAGGATCATTGCTGCTCCCCTGGCCCTTTCCAGAAGCATCCAACTTACATGCACATTCTGGGCAGCTACATCGTCATTCTTGTCTACTTTTGCTGCCACTACTCGCTCACACCTCAGGCACGCAGTGACAGGTACCTTGCCCAGCTGTGTTGCATGACTTTGTTAGCCAGAACTACTCAGTCCCACCTCCCAAAGAGCTATTGCTTTGGGACTCCTTGATAAACTGATGGAAGATGTATCCATCAGAAGAAAAAATTACTTAACTTTGATAAGAATATTTCTGGTCAATGCATAATCTTCCCGCAGATTCCTCACCTCGCTCCTTCCTCCTCTGAGTTAGTGCTGTGATGAATAAGATCCCAAGCTATGCAAACATGTTATCTGCTGTATTTGTTGCTGTTTTCCCTCTCTCATTTCCTCTCCATACACCACGATAGGACAGGCAACTATCACCAGTGTGCCTATTAGCGCCAAATACACTCCAGTATTGTCATGTCCGGAGAGGAGGCGCGACTGAACCTACATGATGCGACACCAGGCAGTACTAAACAGAAAGCGGTGAGGAATCTGCAGGAAGATTATGTATCCATCAGAAATATCGTTCCCAAATATGAGTAACCCTTTCTTTTGATCTTTTCTGTTTTGTTCTCCTTCTCACCCCTTCATAATAAAATTGCTCATATGATTTTTTATTTATTTCATAGGGGATTTTGTATGGCGCTAAGGTTGCTTCATGTTAGATTCTATGGCACCTTTTCCTTCATTCTTCAGGTCATAATAATTCGTTTATTTTTTATATAGAGCTTTATTTCACACTTCCCCTGTATGAAAGTGCTTCAAATACCTGGTGTTATTATTAGCCAATTTAAAGGTACTCAATTTACTCACCTCTGAAGAATTGAAGTCTGAGCCGGCCTTGCTAGGATTCAAATTCATAACCTCCAGATACCTCCTAAAGCGTTCAGCTCCTGGCTTAATTGCTGTTCTTGCGTGAATACGAAGTATTGTATGCAGTGTTTCATTAGAGCTGCCAAAATGTGCTCACTGCTCTCAACACTTCTGCAGGGGTTCCATTTTTGAACATCTTAGACTGAGCGTTGTCTGATCTCCATACCTTTGCCAAACACCGTTTTCTGGACTCTGCTTCTCGAGCGGAACCTGTATTTGGCCCTGCGTTGTCTGAACATTTCTTGATCTATGGATTGATTTTCATTTTTCCCTTGTGCCTTAATTCATATTTTTGCAGTATGGTGGTAGTCTTTCGAAAGATGACACCTTTGTGACGATTAGTAGCCATTACCTATGCTAACAGGTACTACTACTACTTCCTAGATTCTCATTTACCCTTCCACCCTCCCTGTTCCGCAAGTAGTTCTTATGTCTACTGTTGTAATCATTGCTCTGGATGGTCCTCTTTTCCTTTGTCATGTGGATATCAGGCAAATCTGACATCAGAGACACGAGGATCATCTTTGTGGGGCATGCCGCCTTCCCTGACCACACTGTTCTTTGAGGGGAGTTGCATAAGGCCCCCTTCTGAGTCATTGAACTTATTCGTATCTTGCCTGCGCATTAAATACATTTCTGCAGCTAGTTAATTTGCTATTTGATGAGTATCCATTAAAAAGAAAGGTAAAAAATGGCTTATCTTTCACCCTGATGTTTGTTTTGTTTTACTAGAAAGCTCACTAATTTTGATAAAATCTTCATATAGCTCGTATTTGACCTTTTATTGTTTTCTTCTAGAAATTGATATATCTGCACCAGCATTCTGGCTTTTAGGCTTAGGAATAACCCCAAAAGCCTCAAAGTGTGATTTTTATTTTCAGTATCTTTCATGTTAGATTTGCCTCCTCCTTTTCAATGCACTCCTTGGAATCTAAACCCAAAGCAATTGCTTTAATCGTGCGGGTGGTTACAGATGGGGGACACCGCAACTTATCTTTGGAGACCAGAACTTATTTTTCATCATCAGAGTTTGACCCAGAAGAGACAAAAGCAGAAAACAAAATATGGAGGAAGAGAAAGATAGGAAAACCATGGCCGGGGCATAAAACATGAATGAAAAACAACTTGCAAGAGTGAGATAAAGAGAAGTTAAATGTAGGGTAGTTGAAGAAAGAGGCATGATTTGGAACCAACAGTGGACAACCTTGGTATTCTGCAACCCCAGGAAAAACTGAGTGGCTGCTCTTATTTTTATACTCATTAAGCAACTATCCCAAAGAGCTTTTGTGCACATTAGGTGGATTGCAGTTTGACTTTGTTTTAAGTTGCAGACTTAGTATCTGTTATGTTATTCTGCTTTTCAGATCGATTCTTTCGAAGGATGGCATTCTGTACGTAAAACTTCGAGCTGGGCAACTGTCCTACAAAGAAGACCCGAAGGGCTGGCGCAGCCTCTTGACCCAGACTGTTACACACAGAAACTCAGAGGCACAAGCTTTCAAGGTATTAATTATTGGGTGCTGCAGCTGAACGGATGGGTTTGGTCACAACCAGCTTCCCACGCCTTTACAGGCAGAGTAAATACAAAACTGTGTTTAGCAAATAAAACCCAGCAGTTCTCAGAAATGGCATGCATAAATATTTGACATGATGACAAATATTGTCCACAGTTACTGTAGTTCTGGCAGGCATCCAAACTAAGGTTGGCATTACTTATATTACCTGACCTCCACCATTTACTACCACTGGGCACATCACTCCACGCAAACCCTCATCTCCTCTGCACCTGTCCTCACAAAACATTCAGCTGCTCACCATTAGATAGAACAGTCTATGTGAACACATCACACCATCTCATGACAACACACACCACCTCATGACAACACACACCACAAGATGCCAAACCACATTACATCATTTTTCCACATCACACCTCAGTATACTCCCTCACTTAACACCATTAAAGTTGCCATCTAGTTAATAATTACAATGGATGCCCGTGTATATGGTTTTGGTGTTGTAATGTTGCAAATGAAGCATGGTGAAGAAAGAGTAATTGCTTTTGCATCGAAAGATTTAAGAGGGTGTAGAGCCACTATTTGGTCATTAACAAAGGGACACTATCTTGATGGGGCATGTGAGCATATAGTGTGTGGTATAAAGTTTGAGTTGAGATCAAACTTTATAAGAAATCTTTGGTAGATACTTGTACCACCGTGTGTGATTAACGCAACACTGCCTATTGCAAAATGACTGTACTGGTTACAAGAGTGTGAACTTTCCCAGGATACAAAAAGTAAAAACAGATTATTTATCTTGGTTGCCTTTGGATACTAACAAAGTTATTGTGGATTAAGAGTGGGTTGTAGCAGACATGGAATTGGGTTGTAAGGGTGTCATTTGTAAAGAGGAATAGTTGACCAAGAGTAAGTAGAATGGTGTATTGAAGGAAGTGAAGAAATGTATTTCGAAAGGGTGACCGAGAGTTATGCATAAGGATTATGTTACTGGAAGGAATTGGTTCGGGCAAAATTCTCAGAGGTTATGGGGTGTGATATGCTTATATAATAAGCTAGAGGTGCATGTTTTACATGACCTAGGCTATTGGAAATGTTATATGAGGGCCATGGTGGAATGTCATTAAAGAAAAGAAAGGACAGGTTAGATTTTTCATGGGCCTCACGGATCATGAAAGTGAGAGAATTGTGAGCACTTGGCTCTCGCACATCATTCTGAAGTTTCAGGCCTCCACAAAAGGCTCTTTCAATATTAATTTGGTACTGACCCCCTCTCTTGTCTACCAATAAGACTTGTTTTTCCATTGGTCATTGTGTCCAGGAACTAGGCCCCATTATATCTGGCCTACTGGTAGTCATAACAGTAGAGTCCCAATACCTATTGAGATTTAGAAAGAGGTTGTGATGTCTCATCTGCTAGCTCTCTATTTTGAAGCAGCAGCACACATTCTTGAATGACAGCCCACAACCCCTCCACCTTCAGCGAGGTTTTGACATTCAGAACTTTAACCTTCTAAACTTCTGGGGTCCCTTACTCAGGGTTCAACTCACCCTGCTTGCATTCTTAGGCTTTGGTGCTGAGAATGCCCCACTTCTAATGGAGATTTTCAGTTGTGCCACTTTTCAGAGCCTCTGCTCTTTTATCAGTATATTCTTCAGATCATCAAATATCCTTCCTTTAGGGGTTGTAGAAAACTCTTCTTTTGTTGTTTGACACAGTCCTTTCTTTTGCTCATGCCTTGACAAAAATGGATCAGGGTGTTTTGCGTTTCATCAGAATATGTGGTTACCTTCTGCCAGAGCTCGGCCTTCTTCGGTAGAAGACAATACAATAAGTTATAAACTCCTATTTCTCCTCCGTTGAGCTCTTCTTCTTTTTGGGGTTCGCTTTTACACAATAGTTTTTGAGCTTTGTTGGGTGGGTATCTACTCTAAAAATCCTCGCACTATGAGTTTAACAGAAACCCTTTCATACAGCTGCCATTGTTCTTTCCTTCCCATCATTTGAAGGCACACATATACTCCTACTATTGTAGACTCTAAGCCTACTGGATTAGTCATTACTGCTACCCAGGACAGAAAATTGTTTTAGGTAATTGGTTATTTGGACTTTAGAAATTGCACTGTGATCAGGCTACACACGTTTATCACTGAGGTTAAGGGGGCAATGCCATGTCCACTACTAAGTGAAATGCAAGTACTGCTGCTTTAGTGAAAAGAGGGTCAGGGCAGGATATGCGCAGAGTGGCAAGGCAGACAACAAATTCCTTATTTGAGTGTGAGGACCGGGAATATGATGCTAGACAGATGGCGAAATATGGTCACTGAGACTTGCAAAATTGATTTGACGAGTTATTTTGAGGTCTGTTGATTGAGACCACTTGAGTTGTCTCGCCAAACTATATTTTCCCGAAAAACTCTTACATAATGTACACGTAAAGGAGGTTCCACTCAGCGGACTTCATCTACTGGCCTTTAAAATTCCCATTTACATTTTGCTTCGGCCTACCCCAGCATGAAGTCAGTCTGCTTAACCCATTTGCTTCCTTCTCTGAGTGACCGCACAAAACCTGTGCACATAGTTCACATCCGCCTAAAAATAGTTCCTTTCTTTTTAGTGACAAAGCTGGTTTATGATGTGCTTTCTTATTTCTTTTATTTATCTATAAATAACTGCTATTTATTTTGCTTGGCCTTCAGATAATTTATTTTCTGTCTCCCTTTTAAAGCCTGCTTTGACTGCTTGGTTAGATCTTGGTTTATTCCTTTCTTATTCACAAATAAAAAAAAAATGCATGGCACAAATGAAAGGCTTGTTTAAAAACATAACGAGTAAAATGGCTACATCAGTTAATGGTTTTAAGTTTTTTTTTTATTTCAGATGTATAGCAGCCATGTTTAGGTGGTAGCATTTTTTATAATTCTTTTTATGGCATACCGTTCACCAGCTTGCTGAGTCAATGCCTTTTGAATTTGCCAATGCTTGTTCGTTAGTAGATTGGGTAGGGAAAAGGAAGATGGTACCAATCCTCTTGTATGTACCTTTGCAGATATCTTTCTTAACTGAGTATGTCGCTGTGGTGCAGTACAGAAGGGGCACAATGGTGTTTTTAATATCTCAAACTTTGTCTTCGAGAGCATTGTTACTTTTATGTTGAATCACCCTAGCTTTGAATTATCATCTATAATGTTTCTGTAAATAGAGCTCCAATCAACATTCTCTAACTTGCCCTTGCACTAATTTCACTATTACAAAGTATCCTTGTGAAATAGTAACACCAATGTAACACTGTGCTGGTTTGCACTGCTTGAATTTGCACCATACGATCAAGGAGCAATGTATGTGTTTTTAGGTCGAGCCTGGGCAGCGCATACGTTGCTCTGCGAGGCATGCTGTATTGAGGTATGGCGTAGAAGCTCTGCCCATTTCCCGCCCATCTTTTCAATTGGCTCCTTTTTTATTTATTTATTTGAGTTTTATATAGCGCTGGCTAGACCCGGAGGTATCAGAGCGCTTTACATAAGGTTCCACAAAATTACAAAGTTACATCAGTTACAAGTTACATCAGTTACTAGGAAAACGTTTCAAGAGCGTAGAAGACGAAATAAATGGAGTTTAGAAGGGTAAAGGGGTAGGAGGTAGATAGGATGGAGAGAAGTAGAGTCTGCCCAAAGTCCGGCTGTGTAGGTGACGGCCGAGGGGGAAGTCCACAGCCCATCTCCTCTGTAGCTATCAGGTAGCTCCACCGGGCATCAGCCAAACAGCTAGGTCTCAACGGGAAAACAATTAAAGAGTAAAGAGGAGGGATAAATGGAGCGTAAAGGGGGTGGAGTAAAGGGGTAGGAGGGAGAATACAACGGAGAGACACAGTAAGGTCTACCCAAAGTCCGGCTGGGTAGGTGACGGCCGAGGGGGTAGTCCACCGCCCATCTCCTCTTTAGCTATCAAGTAGCTCCACCGGGCATCGGCCAAAAGGCTAGGTCTCCATGGTCAGAGGTAGTTTCACAGATTCAGTATCCTGATGGGTAGGCCGGAAGGGGGATGTGTTCGAGGTCTGGTTGATGTCCACTGTCGTGGTCGAGGTAGGGACCACTGTGGCAGCCATCTTGAGGTCAGGCAAGGGATTCTGACCTTGGAGTTAAAATCAGCCGGTTCCCATTTTAGTCTTTCGCTCAGGGCGGGGGGTGTTTGTTGTGCAATGCAGATGCGAGGAGTTCTCTGGCCCCACTGCTTGCTGGGGCATCCAGGCCAGGTATCTATGACTAATAGCGCTTCCTCGCCGGGTTCTTTCCTGTGCACAATCGGACTTCACTTCATCTTATCTTGCACTCCTGTCCTCAAGGCATGTATTGTGACCCTTTGGAGGCCGCTTCCGCTCCCCAGTATTAATCTGTGCCACTCACCAGGGGGAGCCTTTCCGTGACCGTTTTGTTATCACGCTGGTTTTCACGCCATGCGGCACACTGTCGTCCTCTCCGCTCTGGAGGAGGGAGTGGAGGGAGGGAGCCAGCTTGCCTGCTTCTTGAGGGCCCCACCCTTGCATCGCGCCCCCACTTCGTCTGGCCTTTACTCAAAGCCAGGGGGGCCGAGGCGTTGCTATTGGGGGTCCCTCTCGCTCAATGTTGAGGCACCAGTTGAGCTCTGGAATCATTTCACTTTGAGGACGGCCGCCATCCTGACTCCAGGCGTGCCTGTCCTCTATCAGTTCCTGGGCGCTCGGGCTTACTTTAAACACTTTATCTGGCCCCTCGCTAGGAGCTGGCGGGGTCGAGATGCTGCTATTGGGGCCCCCACTCACCCAGTGCTGTGGCACTCGCTGATCACGGAGCTTGTGTGAGGTCGAGGGCGGCCGCCATCTTGACTCCAGGCGTACCTGACCTTTACACTTTTCTGGACGCTCCGGTTTCTCTTCCCGCTTATCTTATTTACCGGGGCAGCAGCTGGAATTCTTCAATACCGCTACTCTTCTTGTTGGGTGGATATGCGGCACATTACTCGACCGCACTTGTTGATCCCGGTGTGGGGCGGGAGGGGGGCGCGAGGGGTCCGCTCCGATTCTCGCTCACCTCCCGCTTCGTCTGACCTCCGCGGGCTACAATCGGTTGTGCCTGCACCTTATCTTCCGGCTCTGTCCAACTCGAGTCCGGGCGCGGAACCCCAATCTTGTCCGCCGCACTCGCCCTGCCGGACATCAGCCTCGGGTTCTTTCGAAATCGTTGCTTTTCATTCCTGAATAGGCTTAGTAGTCCCTCCTTGGTACTGCCTTGTCTGCATTTGTAACCTCCCATAATGACTGGACTTTTTACTTGTGTTGTTACACAGTGTGCTTTATCTAGTCAGTGAGCACTATTTTCTTTAATGATCTTTCCTATTCCACCCACAACGTCGCAGCATGCAGCCACCTTTTATATTGCATTAGTCATGTATTTTTTCACTTCAAGCGCAGTCCGCTTTATAGCGGCCGCGCTTAATTAATTATTTAATTTATGCCGCGGTCCGCTTTCACTTTAGCGGTCACCCTTATTTATTTATTTAATTTACAGCACGACCGCTTTCATGGCCACGCTACAAAAGCTTTTTCTTTCTTTCTTTATTTTTACACTTTGTGTAAAAGCGGCCCATACGCACTTTCACTTTAATGTTGACCGCGCCCCTTTCTTTAGACGCTGCTCACTGTAACCTGATTACGGCGAGCAGCGTCTAAAGAAAGGGGCACGGCCACCATTAAAGTGGTCTCGCATTTGCGAGAGTTTGAGCTACTAGCATTAGAAATGACATTGCCTTTTTATATATGTGTTGCTTTGAAAAACACATAAATAAAAGGCGTTATCATTTACAATGCCAATAGCTTAAAATCTCTCAATAGCGAGACCTATTGCATTGAAAATGCTTGTTCATACATTGCTTTAGAGTAACTGTCTATGCCTCACCATGATATAATGGCAAGTGTTCTTATCTGTTTTGTGTGTACATATTGGTGATTTGATCGAAGCGAGCGCTTGGTGTGCTTAGCTCTTAAAGCAGTATTTTTTTCCACTAAACATCAAATGAATGAGGAAGTGAACCACGCCTGGATAGACTGATGGAAGAAGTCAGCCTTCATCTCCAACAGTGCCTTGCAAATTGATCATTTTTTTGCTGAGTAACCTGGGATTGCAGCACAACAGTCATTACCACCTAGCAAGTTGTGGCAATCTAAAATGAATAACTCCGTCATAAAGTATTCGTGAACTGATTAATTTTCGAGGTTTGTGACAGTAATTGTACATTTTAGTAATTGTTCAGAAGGTAATTATGTAATTTCATTTGTCCCCTTGACATTCTAGCCAGAAGCAATATCTGCATTTACATCGGATCCAGCACTGCTTTCATTTTCTGAATATTTCTGCAAGCCTACAACAAACATTGGCGAGGTATGCAGATTAATAATTGTTGTTTTATCTTCTCCTGTTTTTATACTCTATTAAGAGCTTGGTGGCATGTGGCGAAAAATTATAAGATTTTGATGAAATTGCGTTGATCATTTTCAGGGATTATAAGAAATATTTGCATCTGCCTGCAGCTTGTCTTCCATTTAGAATTACAGTGGCGTTTTCTGTTTTAAGAAATTAAGACAAAAATATAATAATTATATCTATCTGTCAAGGACAGCATGAGATCGGAATCTCTTTTCAGCAGATTGTTTGTTAGCTAGTATATTCGCAAGGTGAGTGCAGTGGCCACCTAACAAGGAGACTAAAAGACTAAAAATTGTGACTTTAATTGTGCCGCAGAGCTGTGCGCACCGGGTACCACACATGAGTACGTCCTACATAAGCACAACCCAATAAGGATACATAAACAAGCCTTCGACAGTCACCTTTTTCCGATCCTGTGGTGTGGATTCGAACCTGCTTAGTGACTTGTTGCCTGGAGACCAAGGCTTCCTTTTCATATCCTTTGTTCCCTTTTCTGCTTCTCTTCCCCTTGTTAACTTGGGCACCTAATGGTGCAACACCCCAGCTTATAGCCGTGTTCATCATATCACCAACCATTCATAGCAGGTGACACACAAGTCCAAACTTATACAAAAGAAGCAATCTGATAGAGACTTCTAGCCGCAGATTCCTTACCTTAGAATGATCCCCATTTTTACTTGAGCTGTATCCCTGCGCACCGGTAGGTGGCATCGTTGGGCTCCGCGTGGTGTCGCCCACACTTAAAGTGATGTGCGTGGGGCCTATATAGATGCCACCCCAGCGCAGTGACGTCAGTTCTTTTCTTTCCGCGCCAGCCAACACCGATCCGAAGAGAGCTAGCTCGTCGGTCACTTTTTGACTGTGCTTTTTCGACATTTTGTCACTGTTTTTTTAGAGGACTTCTCCTGGTGTGGCAGGAATGTCCATTAAGAAGGCTGGTTTCAAGTCCTGCGGTGCCTGTCCTTGACAAATGTTGGTGACGGACCCGCATCTTGTATGCCACTGGTGCCTGGAACGTGACCATGCTGTCAAGTCCTGTGCCTTTTGCCGTGCCATGCACCCCAAGGCCTTGAGGGAGCGGTCACCTCAAGCTCCTTGCCGCCTGACATGCGATGCTGCAACAGTCTCGATCCTTGTCAAGAGGAAGGTACCGGGATCAGTCACGGAGCCTGATATCTTCGTTGCACTTGAAGTAGTCCGGCTTCTCGGGTCAGTCCCACTGCAAGAAGAAGAGTAAGAAGTTGAAGAGGGGAATCGGGCAGTCACCATGGATAAATTCCATGAGTGCATGCAAAGCACTACAAACTGGCTCAGAAATAATTATTTACAATTCAATGGTGATAAAACGGAAATTGTGTATTGCACCACGAATAAAATTGCCCGCCCTCTATCTATTGATTTTCGGCTTACCCCTTCTGACAAATCACTAATTCCAGCCAAAACAGTGCGTAATCTGGGGTATTGATGGACAACAACCTTCAGCTGGATTCACAAGTCAACAAAGTAGTTGGCACATGCTTCTCCCTGATCAGAGCCTTGCGGAAGATCCTCCCACTACTACCAGTTTCCACCAGGACACAAGTGGTGAGATGTGTAATCTTGAGTAGGCTGGATTACTGTAATTCCCTGTATCTGGAAGCACCCAACGTACTGATAAGGAAGCTACAAAGAATCCAGACGATAGCAGCAAAACTAGCTCTAAACAGGCAGCGGAGGTCCTCTACGTCTCTGGCTCGGAGGGATCTCCATTGGCTATCGATTTATCTGAGAATACAATTCTTCAAATCTCTCTGTATTGTCTTTAGAGCAGCTCATGGTCTGGGACCTAAACCACTTCAGAGAAAATTCTCGTGGTATGGTCCCTCAAGAAACCTCCGCTCAGCAACAACAAATCTGGTGAACACCACGCGATTTAAAAGATCTAGGACAGGTGGCAGAGCTTTTAGCTCTGCAGCCTCGCAGCTGTGGAATGCTCTCCCCACCAATATTAGACAAACTCAGGACACGCTTCAATTTAGGAAGAAACTGAAAACTTGGTTGTTCCCTAGAGAGGAGTAACCTTAAAGACATTGTCTGTATATTGATCCTTTCAGACACCTCTCTTCCCCCTCTTCTTCCTTGCCGTTTCTAGACTCTGGACAGCTGTCTTTTTTCTAGCACTTTGACATCTGGGTAACTCGCAGCGCCAGGATACCCGTTGGGTGACAGTGCGCTATATAAATATAACTTACATTACAAGAGTTGTTCTACTTCGCATAAGCCAACGAGACGAAGGAGCATCGCCATTCGAGGCCTGGCTCCTCGGTGGAGCCAGCGCCTTGGTCAGCTCTGCGCTTTACTGAGTTTCTGAGAGCCGGAACAACCACTGCTCAACTCAAAGCGTTTTATGAGGCCATGCGCCTCATATTTGAGCGGCCCGTTCCTACCAGTACGTCTTCGGGCCCCATGGGTTCGGGTGGGGCCCCTACTGTTTCCACACCGGCAGCTCCAGCCTCCGCGCCATTCGGGTCCCTTGGATCCATTGATGGATCCGGACCAGAGCCAGTCGTACCACCTTGACCTTCCTTGGTCCCAATTCTGATCCCGAGTCCAACACGGAGCCGGAGCGGTGTTGTCTGATGCCGACTCTGGCCTTGCCTTCCAGGCAGTAGCCTAAGCCCTACTCCTTTGGGCTTTGACTCGGAGAGGATTGGGAGGTGTCGCGGGACCCTGAGGAATACCAGCCTTCAGATCCTCAAATGGACTGGTGTGAGGACTTGGCGGAGGCCAGTAGACTGGACACTTCTCCAGATACTTGCATGCTTAATCCCCCCCAACTGTGGCTACAGAGAAGGGAGTGTAATTTGCAATGGCGATGAGAAGGACCTGGACCTTTACCTGTCCTCAGTGGCAATCAAGACGAACGTCTTGACGTAGGTGCTTCTGCCAGGAGTGTCCCCCTCCGAACTGCTTCTCCTAATTAATGAGGCCTTCACAGACATCCTACTTGGGACTTGGTCCAAGCACAGCACAGGGGCTCCTGTGAACAGGACGATTGGCCGCCGCCACATCCCCCCCCCCCACCCCAGGGAACCCCAACTTCCTCACACACCACCCTACCCCGGAGATCTTGGTGGTCCAAGCTGCTGCTGCCCACGTACATATTGGTGCATTCCCTACCGCCCCACCAGATAGGGAATCAAAGAGGCTGGACACGTTAGGGAAGAAGATGTTTTCTTTCACCAGCCTGGCATTGCACTACGTTACTCCCATGCTCTATGCAATTCGGATGTGCAGGTGCAGCCAATGGTCCCGAAGGAGGCCCAGGCCTTACTCTCCCAGGCTGTTGCCAATGGGAGAGATGCAGCTAACTTCATGATCAGATGTTGACTGGATACCACGACTTGCTGGGCAGAGTGGTTTCTTTGATGATGGCCTTACGACTCCACGCCTGGCTGAGAGCAACTGGCTTTTTAGGGGATGTCCAAGACTCGCTTATTGACATGCCCTTGGTTGGCTCTTGTCTCTTTGGAGACACAGCATATTCAGCGCTGGAGCTGTTTAAGAACAGCAGGGCTACGGCCAAGTCCTTTGGCCTTTCCATTCTGACTCGCCATCCCCAATCCTCCTTTCGTGGTTACGTAGGGGCTTCCAGCTACATCTATACCTGCCCAGCCACCGTGGCACGGAAGCTTTCCAGTCTCTGCGTGGCTGAGGACACGGTACCCACAGACCCTGTGGGTTGGGTAGCCAGAGTTCGCACCAGTCCATCCCCCCATTTCCCCTTCCCCACTGCCCCCATCCCCCGCTCCCCCCCCCTTCCCCGGCAAAGATTTTGAGACCCTTAAGAACAATCACTTGTTTATGCCATACATTATTAGCCTTCAAGAAAAGAAACCCTATGGGATCTTAAGGCCAGTGATGAAATTGTGATCAAACCATGTGACAAAGGAGGTGGTATAGTCTTCTAAGACAAAGCAAAATATGACAAAGAAATTTATCGCCAGTTTAGCAATACAGATCACTATGGACCCTTCAGCCAAAATCCATTACCGTAAATGCAGATCTGAAAGAGACACGTTACTGATGGATTCCTTACCTTAGAATATCCCCAGGCGTCAGACTGGATCCGGAAAGTTTTTTCGTCAGCAGTACCCTTACGCGTCGGTAGGTGGCGTCGTGCGGCTCCGCGTTCGTCGCTGGTGTCGTAAGCGCTGAGATGATGTCACGGAGACTACTTAGGCGCCACCCATGCGCGCTGACGTCAGTTCTTTCTTTTTCCGCGCCAGTAAGCGCAGATCCGGTTAGAGCACGTACCTTAGTCACTTTTTGACTCTATTTTTGAGACTTTTGTCTCCTGTGGTCCCCTGGTGCACGTAGGGATGCCTGGTTTTAAGTCTTGTGGGGCCTGCCGTCGCAATATGTCGGTGGCGGACCCCCACGGCGTCTGTCTCAACTGCCTGGAGAGCGACCACGACTCCCGGTCCTGCAGGGACTGTCTGGCCATGGCACCGAAGGCCTTGAGGGAGCGTCGCCGGAAGCTGTTGGAGGTTCGGCACTCGTCCCAGCTCAGTTCTCGGTCCCGGGGCCGCTCCAGAGAACGCTCGCGGGGCCACCATCATCACTCCTCGGGCTCCAAGTCTTCACCCTCGGATTCGGGTAAGAGACGCCACAAAAAGAAGTCGAAGAAGCGCTGTTGCTCTCCGACGTCCCCCCGTCGGTCCCCGGATGCGGACGAGGGGGACAGGGGTTCTGCCCCTGAGGCTCCTTTGGAGCCCGGGAGTCCCGCGGCCTACCCGCCTTACCCGGGTCCGTCGGCGACTCCCGCACAGGTGCAAGAATTTCTTGCTACCATGGACTGTCTGTTTAGGCCTCGGGCTCCCGCCGGCGCGCCCTTGGGCCCCGCGGTCCCGTGTCTGGATCCTTTCGGGCCGTTGGCGCTGCCGGCGGCTCCGGCCCCGGCGCCGCATGATCCTGCGCCGCTGGCTCCGGCCACCGCGCCAACAGGTCCCACGCTGCCGGCTCCGGCCCCAGCGCCACCCTCGGCTCCGCCTCCGGCGCCGCTGTGAATGCCATTTGTCCCGCCCCTGCCCAGGTTCCAGGACAATTTTGTGCCTACCTGGGACCCGCATTGGGACACGGCGCCGGTTCGGCCCCGTCCGGCGCCGTTCCCGGCGCCGTTTGTTCCTTCACCGGTCCCTGCCCTGCCGCCGCAGTCTGTTCCGCATGCGGCGGAGGTGGGGGACGAATGGGAGGGGTCCGAGGACCCTCTTGCTCGTCAGTGTGACTCCGAGCACGACTGGGCGGACGAGTTAGAGGAGGATGCCGGCCTTGATGTCTCCTCTGACCCGGGGTTTGCCTCTCCTCCGCCTACCATGGAGGAGGGCGCCTCTTACACGATGATGCTCCGTCGGGCTGCTGAGGTCCTCAACCTGGATCTCCCTACGGTGGCCCTGAAGACTAATCTTCTCACTGAGGTGCTCCAGACGGCGTCCTCTTCGTCGGAGCCCCAGCTGCCCTTTAATGACGCCCTTACTGACGTCTTACTGGGGCACTTGGTCGCGGCCTGCCACAGGGGCCCCTGTGGATAAGAACGTCGCCAGGCGTCATCGCCCGGCGCCGGGTGACCCTGCCTTTCGGACCACTCATCCTACACCCGAGAGCCTGGTCATCCAAGCTTCGACGTCCCACAGTGCCTTTCCCACGGCTCCGCCGAAGAAGGACTCTAAGAGGCTGGAGCAGTTCGGCAAGCAGTTGTTCTCTTCGGCCAGCTTGGGGCTGCGGTCGGTGAACACCGCATGCCTCCTGGGCCGCTATTCCCACGCGGTGTGGGATACAGTTGCACGGGTGTTGCCTCAATGTCCTGAGGAGACCCACGCTGTGCTGTCCCAAGCTGTTGCTGAGGGTAAAGATGCGGCTAAGTTCGCCATTCGATGTGGGTTGGACACCGGGGACTCACTAGGTAGAGCAATTTCTAAGACTGTGGCGCTTCGTCGCCACGCCTGGTTGAGGTCTACCGGGTTCTCGCCAGATGTCCAGAGCTCGCTCATGGACATGCCCTTTGATGGCACTCACCTGTTTGGCGACAAAGCCGACAGTGCGCTGGAGCGCTTTAAGGACTCGCGGGCCACGGCCAAGTCCTTAGGTCTTTCCACGAAAAGCCCAACCACTCCTGGTTTTCGTTCCTTTCGTGGCCACGGAAGGGGTGCTCCGGCCCGTTCCTTCAGCAAGCCTGTGCAGAACCAGCCTCAGCGCGGCCGCAGACGCGGTTTCCGCAGGGGCGGGTCTGGGAATCAGCGTGGGGGTCAGTCCACCTCTGCCCCCACCGCTTCCACCTCCAAACCTTCCTAATCCGAGCTTTGTGGGGCACCCCACGCCAGTGGGTGGCAGGGTCCGCCATCATCTCCCCCACTGGCACGCTATCACATCGGACGAGTGGGTGTTGCAGATCATCCGCAAGGGTTACTCCCTTCCCTTTCAGTCTGCCCCTCCAGCCATGCCACCTCGGTACCACCGCATGTTGGGTGACCACTTGGCGCTTCTCCAGCAGGAAGTCACGGCCCTCTTGGCCAAGGGGGCCATCGAGTGTGTTCCCGGGCCAGAAGTAGGGAGTGGCTGTTATTCCCACTACTTTCTGGTCCCCAAGAAGGACAAGGGGGGCTTGCGCCCCATCTTGGACCTCCGGAACGTCAATCGCTTCCTCCGGAAGGAGAAGTTCAAGATGTTGACTCTGGCCCAGGTCTTGGCTGCCCTCGACCCCGGAGACTGGATGGTGCGCTGGACTTGCAGGACGCATATTTTCACATCCCCGTCCTGCCGGCCCACCGGCGTTACCTGCGGTTCACGGTAGGCCAGGAGCATTTTCAGTTTGCGGTGCTCCCCTTCGGCCTTACCAGTGCCCCTCGGGTGTTCACCAAAGTGATGGCGGTGGTCGCAGCTCATCTGCGCAGGTCTGGGGTGTCAGTCTTCCCCTACCTCGACGACTGGTTGTTAAAGGCGGGCTCGCCCCAGGCAGTCGTTACCCACCTTCAGACTACGGCCGACCTCCTGCAGTTGCTGGGGTTCTCCATCAACGTGCCGAAGTCGCACCTGAGTCCTTCTCAGAAGCTCCCCTTTCTCGGAGCGGTTCTGGATTCGACGCAGTTTCGGGTTTATCCTCCCGAGCAGCGAGTCCGGGATATTCAGGCTATGATTCCCATCTTTCAGCCTCTATCCCGGGTTTCAGTCAGGATGACCCTTCGGCTCCTGGGCCTGATGGCCTCCTGCATTCTGCTCGTGCAACATGCCAGGTGGCATATGCGGGCTCTGCAGTGGGACCTGAAGTTCCAGTGGGCACAGCATCAGGGCAACCTGTCCGATCTTGTCCAGATCTCGAAGGGCACTGCACGGCAATTACAGTGGTGGCTCACGAATGGCTATTGGGTCAATGTCAGATCCCTCTCCCTTCCCCAACCGGAGCACACAGTGGTGACGGATGCGTCCCTCCTGGGATGAGGCGGCCATTTGGGAGAGGCGGAGATCAGAGGCCTCTGGTCTCCGGCGGAGTCCCGGCTCCATATCAATCTTTTGGAGCTTCGGGCGATCCGACTTGCAATGAAGGCATTCCTTCCCTCTGTCCGGGGAAGTGTAGTGCAGGTGTTCACGGACAACACCACCGCCATGTGGTATTGCAACAAGCAGGGCGGGGTGGGGTCGTGGACCCTGTGTCAGGAGGCTCTGCGCCTCTGGACATGGCTGGCACATCAAGGCATTACCTTGGTGGTTCAACACCTGGCAGTTTCTCTGAACGCCAGGGCCGACGAACTCAGCCGCCGGTGCTTGATGGATCACGAATGGCGTCTGAACTCGGACGTGGCGCAAGGTCTCTTTCTGCAGTGGGGAGAGCCTTGGTTAGATCTATGCGCCACCGAAGAGAACGCGCAATGTCATCAGTTCTGCGCGTTGGAATTTCCAAGGCGGCACTCGCTCGGCGACGCTTTTCGTCGCGAGTGGAGCTGCGGTCTGTTGTACGCCTTTCCGCCTATACCACTTCTGCCCAGAGTGCTGAAGAAGATTCGGCGCGACCGGGCCCAAGTCATCCTTGTGGCTCCGGATTGGGCACGAAGATACTGGTATCCCGAGCTACTCAACATGGCGATCGATCCCCCGATCCGACTGCCTCTTCGGGAGGATCTTCTGTCGCAGCAACAGGGGTCGGTCCTCCACCCGAACCTCTCCAGCCTCCACGCGTGGAGATTGAGCGGCGACAGCCGATTCCATTTGACTTGCCTCCTGAAGTCTGTGATGTCATTCTGGCAGCTAGGCGTCCTTCCACTAAATCGGTGTACGCCTGCAGGTGGAACAAATTTGTGGCATGGTGCACAGCTAAGTCTGTGGATCTCCTTTCTGCCCCTCTTTCTCAGGTCCTTCTGTTCCTACTATCCTTGGCCCAGCAGGGCTCTTCTCTGAGCACTGTCAAAGGTTATCTTTCGGCCATCTCCGCCTTTCTCAGGTTTCCAGATCAGCCTTCTCTCTTTAAGTCCCCAGTTGTTAACCATTTCTTGAAAGGCATTACACACACGTTTCCTCCCGTGCCTTTCATAATGCCTCAATGGGACTTGAATCTTGTCTTGACCTATCTGATGTGCGCTCCCTTCGAGCCCCTTCCTTGCTGTCCTTTACGTCTTCTTACTCTGAAGACGGCTTTCCTGGTGGCTATCACCTCTGCCAGGAGAGTGAGTGAGCTACAGGCTCTTTCTTCTAAACCTCCTTTCCTTTCTGTTCATCCGGACAAGGTGGTTTTAAGGACCCGTCCTTCTTTCTTGCCAAAGGTTGTCACGCCCTTCCACATCGGGCAGACCATCACTTTGCCCACTTTCTTTCCGCCTCCGCATCCTTCAAAAGAGGAAGAGAGGCTCCATCGTCTGGACCCAAAACGTGCGCTCTCGTTCTATCTAAAGCGCACACAACAGTTCCAGGTGGATGACCAGCTCTTTGTTGGCTACGTGGGCGCCAAAAAAGGTCGGGCCGTGCACAAACGCACCATCTCTTGGTGGGTTGTTTTGTGCATCAAAGCGTGTTACTCCTTGGCTAAAAAGGAGCCTCCTGTGGGACTGCGTGCCCATTCTACCAGGGCAACGGCAGCCACAACTGCCTTGGGACGCGGCGTTCCCTTGCAGGATATTTGTCAGGCAGCCACGTGGGCCTCGCTGCACACATTTACCAAGCATTACTGCCTTGACAGTCAAGTCCGGAGAGACGGCTTCTTTGGCCGTTCTGTTCTCCGTGACTTTCTGGTGTAATCTATTCGCAGACCCACCACCGGGGTTGGTATTGCTGGGGTATCTATTCTAAGGTAAGGAATCTATCACTAACGTGTCTCTTTCAGATGCACAAGTTACTACTTGTGTAACGATATATCTGTAAGAGACATTAGTTAGTGATAGATTCCTTACCGCCCCACCCATCCTCCCCGTTCTGCGAACTGATTCTAGGGTTAAGGTCATCCCTTTCAGGGCCCTAGTTTCATGGCACCAGCGGTCAGTTTCTTGCATGGCTCTGCGTTCCTGGCGCGGAAAGTCGTGTACAGAACTGACGTCGGCGCGCATGGGTGGCGCCTAAGTAGTCTCCGTGACGTCATCTCAACGCTTACGATGCCAGCGACGAACGCGGAGCCGCACGACGCCACCTACCGACGTGCAGGGGTACTGCTGACGAAAAAACTTTCCGGATCCAGTCTGACGCCTGGGGATATTCTAAGGTAAGGAATCTATCACTAACTAATGTCTCTTACAGATATATCGTTACACAAGTAGTAACTTGTGCACTAGGATCCAAACTCTCACTAAAGTAGCAGAATAAGGGTTTATCAGCCACAATGAGTACCTCTTCCTCAATAATAAAAATCAACACACACCCATCCTAAACACACTACCCAAAACTCACAAGAGTCTTGCATCGCCTCGAGGTAGACCCATACTATCGGGTGCAGTTCCATTTTGGAGCCCCTTGGTATGGATATTGACTTTTTCATCAAGGACATGGATCCCTTGACCACTTCATAAGTGAAAGGCACCACTCATTTCATTAACCTTATCGAAACAGAGCATTTCGATCCCACCACGGATATATTGGTCACACTGGATATAGAATCTCTATATACCAATATATCCCACAGACAGGAGGTATTTGGGTGTTAACCCAACATCGGAATTGCACACCAGCCCCTGCACAAGTCCCGATTGATTTCATCACTTCCCTTCTAGAAATAGCTCTTACCAACAACTATTTTCTATTTGAAGGTAAATACTACCTTCAACACAAAAATATATCCATGGGAGCGGTTTTCGCACAGAATTTTTGTTTTGTTGACGACATGGAGACCAAATATGTCCTAAAGATTGGCAATCCATTTTTTCCTAAAATGCGGCTATGAAAAAGATACACATAGACAAAAATAAATTTGATCTGGTCTGGCAATGTAAGTGAACTGACACTTTTTTGTGAATGGCTGAACAGCTGCCAACCTGGCCTAAGATCCACTCACCATCAAAGATAATAACCAAATTTACTGTCTGGATGTCACAGTAAAAACATCAGTGAACCAACTATACGCCACCCTGTTCCACAAACCCACAGAGAGTAACACATTGCTCTAATACTCTAGCTCCCCTCCACATGCCCTCAAGGATGGCCTACCCTATGGTCAATTCTTGTGCATTCGCCACAATTGCAAGCTCAAGGAAGATTTTTTTCAGATAAGCGGAGACACTTGTCAATAAACTCATATAGAGGGAGCACCCCAGAAGGCTTGTGAAACGCTCACTAAAACGTGCCTGGTATTCACACAGCAACTACTGTTACAACCTAAAAACAAAATACCTTTGAATAAAATCACCTGTCTCACCACCTTTTGTCCCATCAGCAAGAAACTGACTAAGAGTATTAGAAAACACTGGAATGTTTTATCCACGACAACCCTATCGTTAGAGCCACCTCTGTTCTCATTCAAATGAGGGCGTAACATCAGACACCATCTCGTTACGGCACACAAACCCAAATATATTGACAACACCCTACACCCTCTTCTGAACCTTCCACCAGTACAGGGTCACTACAAATGTGGAACCTGCACAGCACGTAATCTGATCACAAACACGAAAATACTCTATCATGGGAACATTCATCAAGATCTTACGTTCTTTTCAAACTGTAACTCAAGTAATATCATCTACTGTATTAGTTGCCCTTGTGATTTATTCTATATTGGTCAAACAACCCAAAAAGTGAAAGCGCGGATTTCCCAACACAAGAGCAAAGTGACTATGGCACCTCTGGTGGAACATTTTCTTCTACAAGGCGACACTGAGAACGACTTCTCGTGGCAAGCCATCAACATCATCAAACCCCAAACCAGAGGGGGTGACACTCAGCACCTGCTCAACCGGTTGGAATGTAAATGGGTCTTCAAATGACAGTCAGTATCAAATGGCCTGAACACTCAAGATGAATGGAGCACCAGTATATATTTACCATCCATTTAGTTTGGTTTTTAATTTAATTCAAATTGTTTTGGTCAATTATCACTAATTTTGATTTATTCTGGCGGTTTACTTATGTGTCTGGGTAATTCCAAGGTGTCTATCGCACACAGACCATTACGTTATCTGTCTCCATAGAGATACCTCTATTCAAAGTCTGCCTCTCGACACACCCTCGCACCTTAATGACAGGGCTTATTCTCCTGCGGCTCTCTCTTGCCGCATCTCCCTATCGAGGCTCCCTTACATGCAAGCGGTTACCATTGAATCGCCCTGGCATGTTGTAATCATTCCCACAAACTAACTCTCCCCGCTAATTTGCATGGTCACCGTTGCAGTCTCCGTCGCTCGCGGCAACCAGCCGCTGCATGCGTCCAATCAGATGCGTAGCCACGAGCATGTGCACTGATCGGTTCAAAATTCCTTAACTCGGCACGCCTCCCTGCTGGTTACACCTCACCAGGACTCACATCGGCCCACTAGCATAATCAGTCGCTGCAACCACCGATCGGCACACAGTTCGTTGGCCCACTCTTTAGGCCAGACTGCCACGAGCCCATGCCCTCAGGTTAGTCCTCTCCTCTTTTGCATCCACCCCTTGCTTGGGGTCCCGGGGCCTCAATTTAATTTATGTAGACTCCCATATTTTTCTCCTTCTCAGAATTTGCTCATATTGTTCTGATTGGTATGGACTTTCCGTCAATGAAGCTTTATTTCGACATCCAGTGTCATAAAAGCAATAGAAAAAAACAAAAACATTGATAAGACCAATAAAACAAATACAAAGGCATCTTATCATACGGCAATACACTAAAAGTGATATAGTAAATAGTCCATCCAGGCGCTCTGTTTCGCCCTCAGTATAAACTACAGTTACCTGCATCCACCTTTTAAAAAGTTAATACAGATCATGTCAATAAAAACATACAACCAGTACAATAAAAAAGAAGAAAACAGCGTAGCAATTCATCTTAGATGGGGTCGGATAACAGGATTCGACCCCCCGAAAACCTTATAAAGGGATCCAACCCTCCATAGGATAAAAACCGTATGAGGTTAAAAATAGAAAAAAATAAAAGTGTATGTGCATAGCATATAGTTTTAGGGCTAGGGGAATCAACCATAGAGCCCTGCGGTGATTGAATGGGCTTTCCTGTTTACGGAGCTCTTAACAGTTCTGGAACTCTCCTGCTCAAAACCAACCAGCACGAGCCTCCACTGTACCTGGCTCCCTCCGCCACGCGGTGGTACTGTGATTTCACCACAGCGCCTACTTATTGATAGGTGAGTCCTTCACCTTACCAGTTGATTCTTCCCCCTACCTAGCTTTGCGTCCCTAGCATGCTAATTTTTACCATTTCTCTGTTTAACCAGGGCTACTCTGGATGTCCTTGATTCCCTTCTCACATCCTACTGAAGGGATCATCCCACTTGTATTGACTCCTGCTATCCATGTTGCCCCAGGCAAGGCAACCCTTCTTTTAACGTCAGATCAGCCTTCTTCAGGCCCATATGCGCTTTCACTTGATTCTTATACCTATGTTTTAATTCCAGATATCGGGTTCTCAAACCCCGTCCTGATGATGACCTCACATTGCCAGAGGTCGAAACGCCGTTGACCATAAATCTTTATAAACTCCTAATATACTATAAAAAACTATTTCAAGGAGTCATATCTCTTTTTATATGTGATGCACTTTGTTTTCGCCTTTCTATCACCTATCACTGCACCTCTCTTCTCTTGAGTGTGAGCATTGGATCTTTCTTAAACAACAAAAAAATGCGTAATAATGATAAAAGTATGCAATGAGAGGACGTGGCCTGGACGGCCAAGATGGCGGGCGGCTTCTTCTGGTGCTCCCCGCACCGAAGCTCTTCTTATTGCCTCTCTGGGATGCAGGCGTGCCTTCGAGGGGCGGCAACACTAGCCTGACCACTGCACTACCCTGTGGATGCTGCTGGAGCCCTCTTCAGGAGCTTCTCAAGGGCCTCTGAGGCCAGAGTGACGGATGCGGCTGGCCACGCGTCCCGCAGGTAATGGCGGGCCGGCCCTGGCCCACCTTCCTCCTAGCCTGCGCTGTAGTGGGCGCATACGGCGCACAAGGCTTCAGTTGTGCTTGGCTGCTGGGGGGCTGTCGGGCCCTGGGCTGCAGCGGTGATCTTCTCTTTTTGTGGGCACAAACCCAACCACGCCTGTTCCCAGCCCGGGGCCCTGCAAAGCCCATGCGGAGTTGTAGGTGGGCTGCAGGGGAAATGAGCCATCGGAGGCGGCCGAGGTCTCGTGGGGCAGAGAGGGCCTTTTGTTCTGGCCCAAGGGGCGTGGAAGACTGCACTTCATGCCTACTAATAAACGAGCTCCCGGGCCTGGTGGTCCCTACCACGCAATCTTGAGCCTCAGTACGGGCAACCTGCACATTGCTTTGCCCTGAGGGGCCCCCAGGCCTGATGGCCCCTGCATTCTTGATTTGCTTTGCCTTGGGGGGCCGTAGCATGGAAATTACCGTTGTGAGCCTCCAGTATGGGAGGCCCCAGACTCTCACCCTAAGCCCCTGCGGGTCTGTGACTGAGCTGACCCAGGGACTGGAGCCTTACCACCTATGCAGCCCCCACTTTGGATGTTCCGAGGGCACAAATTATTCCTCCCTGCTACTTACTCTACTGATGAGGGTTTGTTGTGCTTGGACCCCCACGGTTTGGACTGTACTTGCCACAGCTTGTTTGATCAAGAACGGACCGAAGCGACTCATGTTATGGGCTCCAGGAGGAAGGACTGGGACTGACTGCTCATGCTGCCCGAGGGACCTCTCCTCCTCCTTTGGTCCTGCCTGGTGCAAGCAGGTCGGTTGCCATCCCCCTGCGTTGTCCTTCTACAGACCTTGAAGAGGTAGCTATCCCCCTGCACTACATCACCCTGCTCTGCAGCGCTCTGGATTTGCTCCCTCCCCTGGGGACAGAGCCAGGCCAACGGGCAAGGCCAAAATGGATAAGCACAGGGCTCCACTAGGGGAGACAAAGGGAACTTTGGAAGGTGCTCCTGGGACTGACAGACCAGCGCCTGAGGACACCACATCAGTTCTCCTAAAAGCTATCCAGAAATCCAAGATGTCGTCAGAGTCTAAAATAGGGAAAGTGGGAGTAAACGTGAACCTACTGTGCCAAGACCTCCTAAAAACGGTTTAGAGGGTCTCAGAGGCCGAAGAAAGAATATCCACCCTGGAAGACGCCATTAAAGACCTCTCGACGGATGTAACCCACCTAACCTAGGACACGAAAAGCCTGCAGGACTACGTGGAAGATGCCGAAAACAGGGCCCGGTGCAATAATCTCCGTTTTATTGGGTTTCCGGAGGGATCCGAGAGCCCATCCCCCGTCTTAGAACAATGGATTCGGTCCTGGATGGACTCCTCCAGCCTCTCCCCATGCTTTGTCATTGAACAGGCGCATTGCTCCCTTGCCCAATCGCAGAGCGCTGCTGAGATCCCTAATAGCACGCTTCTCGAATTACAAAGACCGAGATGCGATCCTAAAGGGCATGCGCCTCACAAAAGACCTACCTTTAGAATCGGGGCGCATCCTGATCTTCCAAGACTACACCCGCATGGTAAAATCACAGCGTAAGTCCTGTGACCAAGTTAAAGCTAAACTGCGGTCCATGCAGGTTCCCTACATTCTCCTGTACAAAGCTAAGCTGCGGGTAGTCCACCAAACTAAAACAGTCTTCTTTGACTGTCCAAAAGAGGCATGGACCTGGCTCACTGAGGAGCAACCGATTGCCTCCAACTCGCCCGTTCCATTGGGCTCCACAAGCCCACCTCATGCTTCAAGCCAAGGATCCGAAAAAACAAAGGGTAAATGCCAGAGAACGAGATCGAGAAGGCGACAAGCGGGACAACGTGAAACTGATCTTACCTCCGAGTCGGGAGGTGAAAAGGGACACCGATCAAAAGACGACACATTGACATCTCAGCATGGCTCTGGCCTATCCATAAACTGGACCTGGAAGAACTTTGCATGTTCATGATTCTGATACTTTCAGCATGCTAGCACTCTTATATTCTGTTACAGTATTACTACATAGCGATTTCAGGGGCGACTGGGGGAGTCTTCTTAACCCACACTGATACATCTTCTCTCTATTGTTCAATAGTTTGATCTATATTGTGTTGGGAATGGGCGACAGGTGCTTCTTCAGGGTGGGAAGTAAAGGGAGGGGGAAGTTGGGGGGTATGGGGTTAGTTGTATGTGTTTTTCTTCAGTTGGTAATTATTTGCTTTGCTTTGTATCCACTCTGGAAGGGTAAACTGCTCGATGTCCCCCATTGTGGGATTCACGCTACTGGCCTCTACCATGTGCACACTCTCCGATAGCACCACAGAGTAATCCCGAAACATACTGCACTGATTACTGGTTATTTCCACTGACCCTACCATGTCTCAATCTTTTACGGTCATGACGTGGAATGTCAGCAGCCTATTGGACCAAATCAAGAGAGGGCCGTATTTCACATTCTTCAGCGACATACCCCAAAGTTAGTTTAGTTACAGGAAACACACCTAAAAAGTACGAACTGCCAATACCTGGCTCACAGGGAATACGAAAGGATATTCCACACAGGCTACACTAGGGGCTCCAGAGGGGTGGCCATCCTCCCACACAAATTCTTGCCAATGGCTATACCCAAAGTCATGATAGACACCCAGGGTAGATAATATTCTGCTGGAGGACACGATGGAGGGCATCACATACAATATCATAAGTATATACGTCCCCCCTACGAGACATCGGGTCACGCTGAAAGTCCTTGGGGAACTGGTGGCAGCACTCTAATAGCGGACAACGATACTGGGGGGAGACCTCAACAACAACATGGGTCAGGACGACTGGCACGGTCCCAAGGGACACGCCCCCAGGCGCAGCCGGGGATTAGCAGACTGGTCGGGAGGACTAGGCCTCAGCGACACATGAAGGGTATAGCATCTAGAGGGCCCAGGATTTGCCCTTGCCTCTGCTGCCCACGGGTCACTATCCTCCATCGATTATTTGTTCTTACTAGCCTCCAATCTCCTTCGGAGCACTGAATCCCATATCTTTCCTCGCTGGATATCAGATCATGCACTGGTTCTACTTCACTTTGACATGTCCTTCAGAGGCAGCCGCCCTATGTGGCGCCTTAATGCCTGGTTCCTGCAAGACAAATTTACAGAACGTTTACTGGATGAGGTTAAGTCCTTTCTTGGGTTGCACGAGGACTCTGTTGATTATTCCGGGACCTTATGGGAAGCGGGCAAGGCTTTTATGAGAGGCATAGCCCGCTCTCACATTCGGGGAAGTGACCGCGAAAAACATTGCCGAATCACCGAGTTTGAAACTTCGATTATACTTAAGGGAGCCCAGAACACTGAATGATCCGGAGAAATGCCAACTAGAACTAGACAGGGCTTCACTACACCAACTATGCCTGAACGAGGCCCGCAAGTGCTGGATGGCCTCCATGTGCCGGGTCTATGAATGGAGAGGCAACTCTAGTAGGCTACTGCACTGTCTTGCTACACATGAATTTGAAACCAGGGTAATACTCTGTATCATAGGGAACTTGGGGAGGGGGGTTGATTATTTCTTTTTAGCTAAATTTAAGGTTTGGCGGGGAATTCTAGGTAGGAAAACGTTGGGAGATCCATGCAAGCCACACCTCCCTGGACTCCCCCGGGTGTCTAGTTTTCAGAAATGTCTGGGTTTGGTAGGTTTTCCTAGATGCCTGCTGAGCCTGGGACCAAAAACGCAGGTAACTCCCTCACAAAACCAAGTCTTTTTTTGTGATCGATAATTTTGAAGTCTCCACAGTACATTTTGGGCCGTTTCCTGTCGCGGTCACTAGATCTACCCATACAAGTGAGGTACCATTTTTATCAGGAGACTTCGGATAATGCTGGGTGGGTGGAAGTTTGTGACTCTCCACAGATTCCAGAACTGTCCATCACAGAAATGTGAGGAAAATGTGTGTTTTTTTGACAAAGTTTGAGGTTTGCAAGAACCTGGTGAGAGCCACACAAGTCACCCTATCCAGGATTCCCCAGGGTGTGTCTAGTTTTAAAAGATGTACAGGTGTGCTATGTTTCCCTAGGTGCCGGCAGAACTAGGGTCCAAAATCCACAGCTAGGCACATTGCGAAAAAAGGGTATGTTTTCACTGGAAAAATGTGATGTGTCCACGTTGCGTTTTGGGCGTTTTCCTGTTGCGGGCACAAGGCCTACCCACACAAGTGAGGTACAGTTTTTGTCGGGAGACTTGGGGTAATGCTGGATGGGTAGAAGTTTGTGGCTCCCCGCAGATTCCAGAACTTTCAATCACAGAAATCTGAGGAAAATGTTTTTTTTTTTTTTACAAAGTTTGAGGTTTGCAAGGGATTCTGGGTAACAGAACCTGGTGAGAGCCAGACAAGTCACCTCATCCTGGATTTCCCTGGGTGTCTACTTTTCAAAAATTTATAGGTTTGCTAGGTTTCCCTAGGTGCCGGCAGAGCTAGGGTTCAAAATCTACAGCTAGGCACTTTGCAAAAAAAGGGTCAGTTTTCACTGTAAAAATGTGGTGTGTCCACGTTGCGTTTTGGGCTGTTTCCTGTTGCGTGCACTAGGCCGACCCACACAAGTGAGGTATCATTTTTATCGGGAGACTTAGGGGAACACAGAATAGTCGAACAAGTTTTATTACCAATTCACTTTCTATGCATTTCTGCCATCCAAATGTAAGACAATGTGTAAAAAAGAAGAAATTTGGAAAAGTGCCCTCTAATTCACATACTAGTATGAGTATCCACAAATTCGGAGATGTGCAAATAACTACTGATTCTAAACTCCATATTTTTTTCCCATTTCGGAAATACATAGGTTTCCTTGATACCTATTTTTTACTCTTTATATTTTCCAAATGAATTGCTCAGTTACTGGCTCTGGGTACCGCGGGTTCTTAGGGAACCTACAAGTCCTATAGATCCCTTGCAAACAGAACGCAATGGTATTTTGCTTTAAAAAAATTGCCATACTTAGAAGGTGAAAACGTAGGCTCAAATGGCTGGTTTTTTCAACTCAATTTCAATATTTTTTTATTTCAACTGTTAGTTTCTATAGAAAAACCTTGAAGGATCTACACAAATGACCCCTTACTGAATTCAGAATATTGTCTAATTTTCAGAAATGTATAGCTTTCCGGGATCCATTATTGGGTTCACACCCATTTCTACCACTAACTGGAAGGAGCTTGAAAGCACAAAAATAGGAAGAATAAGCTATGTCCTAGTAAAATGCCAAAGCTGTGCAAAAAATATTGGTTTTCTGACACAAGTCTGCCTGTCCCTGAAAGTTGGGAAGATGGCGATTTTTACTCCGCAAACCCTTCGTTGATGCCATTTGCAGGGAAAACAAGCATTTGCAATGCAATAGGTCTCGCATTTTTGAGAGTTTAAGCTATTGGCATTGTAAATGACAATGCCTTTTATTTATCTGTTTTGCTTATTAACACATAAATAAAAGGCATTGTCATTTACAATGCCAATAGCTCAAACTCTTGCAAATGCGAGACCTATTCAAAGAAGCGGCCACCATTGCCCGGGCTGCTCGGAAAGTTAAAGCGCGCATGGCACGCTGAATGTTGCAGGAAAGAATGTTGTGCCTGCAGCAGGAGAAACTCATTAAAGAAAATAGTGCTTACAGACTAAAAAAGACGTACTGTGTAGCAACCGAAGTAATAGGGCAAGTTCTCATGGGGGGGTTACAAATGAAGACAAGGCGGTACTAAGGAGGGACTAACAAGCCTATTAACGAATCAGAAGCCAGCATTTACGAAGGGCAATGACAAATATGGATGGAGAGTGGGCGGAGCTTCAATTCCATGCGCCAATACAGCATGCCACAGAGCAGCGCATGCGCTGCCAGGCTTGACCTAAAAACAGACGCTTTCTTCTGAAGCACTTTTTTCCCATTTTTCGCCCAAAAAACAAAGTGTAGCTGTATTTTGGCTCATTTCTCGGTTCCCTCCAAGGGAATCCACAAACCCTGGGTACCTTTTGAATCCTCGGGATGTTGAAGAAAAGGACACAAATTTGGCGTGGATACCTTATGTGGACAAGAAGTTACAGGGCCCTAAGCACGAACTACCCCAAATAGCCAAAAAAGGCTTAGCACTCGGCCTAGCAGCGAAGGGGTTAAAGACACCCAGATGATTGCTGCTGTATTCGCCCACTACTATGAGGAGCTACATGTTCTGCAGATACGACCAGACACTGAAATGACGTCCCCGTTGGGGAAGGAACTCCCCCTGTCCCGGTTGTCTCCCCCTGGAGAGGACTGCCTTGAACCAGGATATTACCGTGGAAGAAATAGTAGACGCTCTGGCAGATCTGAACCCAGGTAAAACACCAGGACCCGATGGATATGCTGTAGAGTTCTATCGCAAATTCCGCCCTGAAATCGTCCCTCCCCTGCTCAAATTATACAATGAAGCCGTTGACAAGGGCCATTTTCCCTCCGGGATTGACCAGGCCACAATTGTGGTACTTCCCAAACCTGGCCACACACACTTAACATGCACCTCTTTCCGACCCATCTCCCTTATCAACAGCGAGGCTAAACTCTATGCGAAGCTTCTGGTGAACCAGTTGCTGACGGTCATCCACTAGCTTGTCCACCCTGTCCAATGTGGGTTCATTCCTCGGTGTGGCACAAGGCACTGCATCCGCAGAGTACACATAGCATTATCCCATATTAAAGCCCTGGGAGGCCCTGCTGGCCTTCTTTTAATTGACTTTGAAAAAGCGTTTGACACGGTTGATTGGTCCTATTTTTAATGAGGTACTTACTGGCGTGGGGTTTGGACCTCGGTTCTGAGCGTATGTTAAGGTCCTTTATGCTGACCCCCAGGCCTGGGTGCGGGTCAACGGAGTGCTGTCCGACGTATTTCCGGTAAGGGGGGGGAACCAGGCAGGGGTGCCAACTCTCTCTGCTTTCATTTGCGCTCTTCATTGAGCCACTGGCGGTGTGGATCCGATGCGAGGCTTTGACTGGGGCTTAGCGTTGGAGGATCGCATAGCGCTTTATGCAGACGTCATCCTATTCATGTCCTGACCGGCTGAACAGGGCCCAGACTAATTCAAATCCTGGGCATTTTCGAGGAGGCATCGGGGTGTGGGTCAACTGGGGCAAAACTTGATTAGTCCCTCTGAGGGGGACCGCCGGAAACGAGGCCTGGCAATCTTTGATTCTGAGATGGCGGGTTAGCTTTCAAAGCCTTGGTCCTTGGAGCTGGACCTGACGTGGAGTTTGAACCTCGCTCCCGTGACGTGTAAGGCCTGGGAGGAAGTCTCGCAGTGGAATAATCTTCCCCTTAACACCATGGGTTGGATTGCCTTGTACAAGATGATGATCCTCCCAAAATTACTCTGTGTTTTACAAAACTACCCTTTACACATACCACAAATCTGGTTCGACTCGGTGCGGAGTATGGGATATAAATTGATTTGGGACAGTGGCAATCCCGGAGTAGCCTTTGGGAAATGCACCTGGGCGATATGCGCCTATGCTATTGGGTGACACAGTTACTCGCTATCAACGACTGACTGCATAGAGGGTGGGATGACTCCGCCTACAGGGGTGAACAAGCCATACTGGGACTGGAAAATGTCTTAAACATCCTTTACGGTGCCCCCATTTCCTCCAACCTCCCAGAGGTAGCCCAGGTGGTGTTTAGAGCGTGGAGGGCCACCCTCCAGTGGATGGAATGAAACCGCAAGCTGACGAGTGAAAACCCGCTATGGGAGGGCAGGTGGCTGGATCAGGTGTCTATCCTAGAAGGGTTTAAGGGATGGGACTCTCTTGGAATATCGAGAGTAGTGGACGTCTGGGGCGGGGCCCCATGAAATCATTCCAAGAGCTCCAGGCAGAGTTTCAAATGCCACCTTTCCAATTCTACTGCTACGTACAACTTCTACATGCTCTACACACATACCAAGACTCACTACAAGACATTCCTGAGTATAGCCCTTAGAAAACAAGATTCTTGTGGGCCATTTAGACAAGGGGGGCATCGCAGATCTAGAAGTCCCTGGTGGTGCACTCACCCATATCACTGAACCCTCTAAAAGAGAAGTGGGAGATCTGGACGAGGCGGACTGGAGAGATGCCTGTATGGCCCGTCACACACCAACAATATCTGCTAGGCTCTGCTTTACACAATTCAAGTATCTACACCAAGCGTATATGACACTCCTCTGTATGTGGAGAGCGGGCCTCAATGACTCCCCTGCATGCCACAGGTGTAAAGATTCTGTGGGGGATTTCTTTCATGTTGTATGGAAATGCTCGGTGATACAGGTCTATTGGACTGCCATCCTTGATGTTCTTTCAGCAGTGCTGGGCACAAATATCGGTGCTCGCCCAAGGATTGTTCTGCTTGGTATCAAAGATGATGTGGGTGGAATAGGGGGGATAGAACACTAGTGGGTCTGGGCATGTTAATTGCCAAAAGGACATAACCTGCAACTGGACCTCTTCGGCAGCCACCTCGGTTGAGGCTTGGACACGTGGTATGGACTGGTTCGGCAAGCTGGAGGAAACTATTTACGAGGCCTGGTACTGTTGGCTACTGTCTCCAATTTGGTACTTGGTGTACGCCTCCCCAGGACTGTTTCTCTAAGCCTCATACACCTGAGACTTTATTACTTGCTGACTATTTACCTTGTGATTTACTCCCAAGCTGCAGCCCATTAATTTACTGCTTTGTTTTTCCTAACTTGCTGCTCTCAGGGTCCTATTTGAATTTTTGGCTTTTCATTATCTTCTGTTATATGTATTTGTTGGAGGCGGGGTGACCGTCTTTTTTAAAGCGCTAAAATTCACTATAAAGTATGGGCAAAAGGCAGGCCATGGAGGGAGTGAACGGCCCCACTAAAACGAAACAAAATCTAAAACAAAAAAACGGTCTAAAAACGGCTGGGGGTAACTGTGTTAGCAACAGGATAGATAACCTGATTGTTGAATGGGAGGAGATTCTGCCCTGGCCCTGATACCTTAAGCCTCCCCTACTTCTGGTTCTCCCATCCTACATACCAAGCAAAAGCGAATCCCAGGCATGTTTACAAACTCATTGACGCGGGTTACAACTTTATACCACTTGGAAATGCTACAGATCCAGCGTTTTAGTTACTCCTGGGTCATCACATTCACCCCTTTTTGAGGATGCCCTCCCTTGCAGTAACCGCTTTGTGCCTTTGCTTGAACTGCCAGAGGCGCAGGCTTTTTCTGACGTCCCCATCAACACTGCCTCTACACCTGCCTTGCCTGTCTCGCCTTGTATTGATCAGGTATATTACACCTCGCTTATTATGGATCTAAAGGCAGAGGTGGGGGAGCTAAAATCAATGATGCTTCTCTTGGCTACTTCATTGAACACATTTTTAAATGCAAGGGGCACTAACTTCCACTCTGGCCAAGAAATGTAATGTTTCCAGGAAATCTATCCCTCTGTGCCACCACCCAGTCCACCATCTGGTCTTGTCATAATGGGGCCCCATTCTACCACTGGTCTGGACAATCCCAAAGACCCTGGCTGGTGCATGCCAGTGCATTAGCCCCCACGAGACCCTAGACACAATAGACCAGTAGGTAATTCTTAAACTTAACAGCCTTCTTGTGCCTGAGTTGGTTATGTTACATTTGATAGCCTATCTATCCATAAGGCTCCAAATGATTGCAGTCCAAATTCTTTTTATATTCTGCTAGCAGAAGGTATCCTTCCACAAGCTCCATCATGATGACCAACGTTCCAAAACTGCCCTCTCCCATTAGTCACAAAGGGAAGAAGTCCGCTGAAAACAAAGTGATACACTGGATTAGCCATGCTAGGCTGGGTTGTCGCTGAGTCATTCGTGACGATATTGTTAGCACCAAAACAATCCCTGCAGCCAGCTCAAATTTTGACACAATCAAACTGACATTCAGGGACGGGGCCATTGGTGATAATCTAGTGGCTCTCGATATTAAGATTTGCCGTCCGAGCCACTCCAACATACAGTTCAAGTATCCTGGGCCACCACAATATGCAAATTTTGCTTTACACCCTTGTTCGGGATCTCTATTAAGCACCTCGGGCTTGGGTGATATCAAATTACTTTTGGGCTCCCCCCCGAACCTACATACCAGGCATGGTCATTACCATTGAATCCCTACAATCATGCCACGCTAGAGCCAAGCAGTGCAATGATATCTTCATCTTGCCCGCTGCCACCAGAGGCCCGGCCAGCCTCTAATCTACCTTTCAGTCCCGGGGCTACACTCAACCCTAATACCCTCGCAAGTTCACTTAATACTACCAGCGACTTGTTCCTCAAATTCGACCCACCTCAGGTCCAGGGCACAAGGAAGGGCTTTGCAGTACAGAAGCCCTCCACGTCAACTGTTGTGTCATGGAATGTTGCTCGCCTTAGGTCAAAGATGGCTTTATCTGATTGGAACAAATTCATTGAGGAACACAATATTTGTCTGTGGACCCCATATTTAAACCAGGCTACCTCCATTTTTACGTCCTAGCTTAATCTAGTCAATGCGGGTGAGAGTTAGGGGCTCTAACTACATGGGTCAGAGCCTCACTTAAATGTAAAGTTAGCCAACTCCATATCGACTGCCTGGATATTCTGGGCATCCAGCTTAAGAACAACAAAAACTTTAGGGTTGCTATTTTTAATATATATGCCAGAAGGTCCAGTGGTGGCTTGGCTTCTAAAACTCTGCAAACCCTTGAAGACTACCTGGAAGGGTGCTCTTCCCAACTTCACCTCATTTTGTCAGGGAACGTCAACACCACCTTTGAGCCCCTTGACATGGATGATGTCCAGCTAACTTGTGAAGAGGATGAACTATGGGATGTCCCCCACTTGGATATTCCACCTATAAAAAAATGGATACATGCTGCTCTTCATCTAAAGGCTTTTTCCATTGAATATGGGCTCAGGGCCACCAATTGCTGAACTAGGACCTAATGGGGGCTCACACGTTTAGTAATCTAAATCACACGAGCCGCATCAACTAAATCTTAGTCCATTCAAGGCTATGTTCAACAGTTCTCGACATGGCCATTATGGAAAGGACGGAGAGCGATCACAATCCATCGTCACTTACCATGTCTGCTCTCTGCGACAATCTCCCCTCTGAATATTCTCCACTTTTTTACATGTTGAGCACGCAAATGTTATATGTGCTTAAAATGGCGCCAAGTGGTTCCCCGTCCGGATACTCTATCTGCCATAAGCCAAGATCACCAAAAGGTGCTCACTCAAGTCGAGAGTGGTTTTACGAAAAATGCAGACTTTATGTCCTTTAGTGATTTGCATAAAGCTTTTTGAGCGCATTTTTTCATACTTTACAATCCCTGACCCGCACCCCAAGAACTGTGGCCCCAAACTTAGTCCCTGGTTTAATAGGGAATGCCGCGACCTAAACGCTCCTTGGTACAGGCTATAAAAGCAATGGATGCTGTAAGCATCCCTGCTATTAGGAAAGGCCTACAAAATGTCTTTAGTCAAAGCGAAAAAGGACTGGATGAGCAGACGTGGTGGGACCTAAAGGACGCCTGCTACGTCAAATACTCAACCAATTTTTGGTCCAACTATGTTTCATCATACAATTGGTTGAATTACTTCAAGAATCTATACCATGATGACACTATGAACCCAAGTGCGTGGACCCTGTTGCCCTTACCACACTCAAGTGGTGTTGTACCAATGTGTGACATCTCTGACATTTGAGGCTTTCAATGCCATCATGAGCAGCAGGGCTGCCAGGCCGGATGGCATACCAGCTGACATATTCACTCACGATATAGAGGCGTGGTCCAAATATGTACTCGCCCTTGTGAATGCTATCACAGAAGGCACACCCATCCCGGGATCATGGAAGGGTGCCAATACAAAAAAAAGGCTTTGGGGCCCAACCAGGTAACTGCAGCCCCTTAGTTTAATAGACTGTATACACAAGGTCTTTTGCTGTTGTGGCCTATCCAAAATTCAGGACTGGATTCATGAAAATGGCGTATTTAGTCCCTTCCAAGCTGGGTTTCGGTGAAAAACCTCCACAATTGATCAAGTTTTCCGTTTTATGCTCATATATTGGAATGCGGTGGTAGTCGGCAGAGGCAACCTTTACGTTGCCTTTGTCGACTTAAAATCAGCCTTTGATCTGGTCCCCCACCCTAGATTGTGGCAAGCCGTTAAAGACATGGGTATGCCCCCTGACATCCTGTCTCTTGTCATACACTTACATAAAGATAATTTTGCCAGAATTCGTTGGGAGCTCAGGGCCAGCTGAATGAGAGGGTTCCGGTCTCCAAAGGCGTTCGTCAGGGCTGCATTTTATTTTATAACTACGATGTTTGTTCTATTCTTCTTTTCCTTGTCACTGACATCCAATTTTGCACTATGTATGTACTCGTTGTCTTATCATGAGTATCCTGAATTTTTGCTATTTAATATGTGGTTTTATGTATTTTATGTTCACTTTTATGGCCCTAACGGACGAAATAAAGTTTTTTGACTTGTCCTCTAATTATTTTAGCTTAGGATAAAGATTTGTAACTAAATTATTTTGTGCTTCATGGCTTCTCAGACTGCAAAATTGTTGGCCCAACTTAAACAACCCTGCAAGAGTTTGAGACTTTTAAAGTAGTATTGATACGGACCCCAAAGTAGTATTGATATGGACCCTGCCCCCTTGACATAGCCCTGTGGGCCCATAGGCTATGTCCATGGGTTTGAGGACCAAGGGAGATCTAAACTTTTGGCTGAAATCCTTTGGTTTAGATTAATGCAGGCCGCCTCCTCACGAGACTCATTACTTGGGGGGGCCAAGGCACCAATTCAGAGGCCAAAACTAGTCACTGATTCAGGGGCTAGTCCTGGCCACCATAAAGACCTACAATTAATGCAGCTGTGCTACCAAGGGCATGTTCATTGTGACTCTAGTGCCCACTCTAAGTAATAAAGGCATCTGCACGCTGGTGGCGCTTTAGCTCCCCCACTGTGTCCAGCACTTGTAGCAGAGTGTCAGGTCCCTAAGCAGGCTCTGCAGATCAGGGGAAGCCCACATTATTAGCAGGCTGTCTCAAAGTTCTTTGACAATAAATACTGTGCCCCCACCAAAAACAAGACTAGTTTTCTCTCCGGGAAGGCCCTGCTTTTGATGGCCGCTTCGGTCAAGAGTAAAGCTTTTACTGTCTAGATGGAAAAGTAGGTTTTGCAGCATGAATACCTTTCTGGATTCAAATGCTGTGCATTATTCTGCCATCTAGTGATTTGGTCCTTTGTCCCCCCCCCCCCCCCCTTTTTTTCCTTTTTTTTTTTTTGGGTGGGTGTCGTCTGTGGCCATTTGGTCCTTCTGTGACGTCAGACATGCGCCTCAAAAGCCTCTGTGCATGGTCACCATCTTCATATATTTTTTCCGTCGTTGGTTCTGTAACCGTCAGCCAAAGTTCTGCAGACGCTTCAGAAAAGAAGGACCGAGGTTTGACAGATCGTCGAGGACGGGGGAGAGAATATCCACCACAAAAGACATCTGTGGACGAGAAAAGGCAAAGCACTAAAAACACATAACTAGCACCGAAAAGTAGGTGCACCACATGGAAGGGCGGCCACACGGTCCGAAAATTCACTAACAGGACAACGGACCCATCAAGGGAAATGGAGAACATCCCCTTTAGGTTCTATCCAGAGTGTCAACACAGATTTGCCCAGAGGCACAACCATCCGGTCTGTAACCTCTGCTTTCCCAGGGATCATTACACCAAAAGCTGAGAGGCATGCCCTGAGTTCCTCCCGAAGGCGCTGAGGACTAGAGCCAAACAGAGACAGGCACACTACTCCACCACGCAGGTGCAGAAGAAGGGGCGTCCATTCCTAAGAGACCTCAAGCTGTCGAGAGAGGAAGAGGACAACGGGGGCACCGAAGTGTCACAAGCCCAATGGTCGGATGCCAATCAAGAGGTCATCGAGATGGCACCTGGTCCCTTGAATAAATATAAGGCGGAGACCCCTGATGGAGGCCTTGCGTACTGGGGAAAAAGTAGGGGGGGGCTGACCAAAAGTCTTGACGACTCAAAATTTCTAAAGACTGCCTTGGCACCGAAAGATTCATTGATTGAAGGGAAGTCAAAACACAAAGAGCCCCACAGGTCCTGCCACAAGGATACCAGTGGAGGTCACCCCCGGAGAAGCACTCTATGTTGAAGGACGAGCGAGAGAGGGCGAAGAAACCAATAGACCTCGAGGTTCCGAAGAAAATAACATCAACCGCAATCGACTCAGATGAAAAGGCGCTTAAGGCAAAAAGAAACAAAAAGCATCTCGAGGTCGAAATGACATTGATTCTGCAAAAGAAAAAAGACTTTGAGGCATCCCTTCAGATATTTCGAATCCCTTCAAAGCCCTTGGGGGAATCGAGCCAGAAGGAACCAGAGGAGGTCGAACTAGACCCTCTGACAACACCAGAGCTACAAGAAGAGCTGGAAATGTTCTTCGAGGACGAAGAACTTGACGATGACCAGAGACTCTTCCCCGATGTTGAAAGCATTAACAAGTGGCAAGATATCGAAGCCGTCTCACCCGTAGAGTGAATAGACTCCTATCTTTTGAGACCATTTCCTCTAGACGATATTGCCATGTACAACTCAGTGGTAAAGAAGGCAGCAGACAGGTATGGAGTACAACTCGAAGAGGAGAGGGCACAGACCTGCTTTCTCCTCGAAGCTCTTGTGCCCTCACAGAACAAGAACAGGAGCCAATATCTCCCAATGCCACCCATCGTCCTGAACCAGGGAAGATAGGCCTTCAGAGAACCAGCAGCCTGTAAGACCATAACCCTGAGAGCGGAGAAACAGAATAAAAGCTCCCTCAGAGACCCACTATATATTAGGGGGAATGCTGCGGCAGACTCCATAATCGTAGCCACAGCAAGGAAGAGAGTCAACATCCCCACTTCCATGGACCCTCGCCCAGTGAAAGAGAACAAGAGGGTGGGACACAAAATAGAGAAAGGAGCAACAACACAGTGGAGGATCCCAAATTCCAATGCCCTCCTAAACCGGTATACCCATCAGCACTGGGAAGAAATGGGCAAGCTCATGAACCAACTCCCAGAGCATTTCCAAAAGCGGGCAGCCACATTAGTTGAAGAAGGCAAGACCATTGCCAACACTTGCCTGAAATCCGCCCTCAGCCAGTAGACAGATGGCACCTGGCTACGGGTATCTGGGTTCAAAAGTGAGGTGCAGGCAAGCATCATTAACACTCCCTTCAGTGGAGAGCACCTGTTCAGCACAGTGGATGAAACGCTGCAACAGTTGAAAAAGGACAACGACACGGCCAAGACCATGGGAGTGTTGCAGTTTCGAGGCCACCCACTTAGACGGGCATCCCACATGAGAAGACCATCTGGAAGGCGAAACTTCTAGGGAATGACACCACAGACCTCTTACCACCACACAGGCCAAAAACAACCGGCGGTGCAACAGTGGCAACCACAGACACCGCAACACCGGCCCTTTCGTGGCAGAGTGAGAGGAAGAGGACAGCTCCCTAGAGGAGCCAGCGTCTCAGCCATGTGGCTCCTCTTGCCAGCCTCCCTGCCCCACGGCACCAGTAAGGGGGCACGATAAAGGCCTACCTGGAGAAATCGAGAATAGTCACATCAGACAAGTAGATCCTCATCCTTGTCTAACAGGGATATCGCATAGTACCCATAAAGACACCTCCTGGAGTCAAACCAAGAAAGAGAGCACACTCGAAACAGGAGAGATGCTGCCAAGAACCTGAGGTGCAGGACCTCTTGGAAAAAGAGGCAATAGAGAGAGCTCCTACAACAGAAATCAACCAACGAAACTACTATTGTCCCAAAGCCAGACAAGTCGCTCAGACCAATTCTTGGCATCTGTTTTTTAAACATTCATAAAAACACAAAAATTCTAAATGTGCACGCTACAAGAGGTACTTCTGCGGCTGCAGGAAAAGGACTACATGGCAACCATGGACTTAAAGAATGCCTAACTACACATTCCCATCAACCGCAAGCACAAGAAATACTTGTGGTTCATCTTCAACCAAGACCATTACTAATTCAGAGTCAAGTCAGCACCAAGGGTATTCACACAATTATTGGCCACAGTGGCAGCTTACCTAAGAAGGAACTGGATCCATGTATACCCATACCTAGACCTCTTCTTGTAAAAGCAAACTCTTTCCACCAATGCAAGAAGAACATCGGAACTGTCATGAACACCCTCCACAGACTGTTTCACAATTAACCTGGAGAAATCATCCATGAAGCCAGAAATGGAAAAGACCTTTCTGAGGGCAAGGATCAACATAGTGAAGGCAAAAATGTTCCCTACCCTCAAAAGGGTCCACGCTTTCACAGAGCAAGCTTGCTGCTACCGCAAGGGGCAGTCTCTGAACGTGAGGACTGTGGGGAAAATGATGGGAATGAGGGCCCCCTGCAGGTCCCTTATAGGGGCATGCAAAACTACACATAAGACCCCTCCAAGAGTGGATCAAGAACCAATGGCAATAGGGATTTGGGAGGATCTAGTGTTTGTAACTCAAAGTGCAAGAAGAGATGAAATGGTGGAACACAACATAACGGTGGCAGGCCCTTCACACAGCCAACTTCAACAGTTACAATCACCACGGACGCATCCCACACGAGCTGGGGAGTGCACATGGGGAAGCTGAAAATCCGAGGACTATGGCGAGTGGAAGAAGTGATTCAACAGATCAATATCCTGGAGCTAAAGACTGTTTTCCTGGCCCTAAAAGCCTGTCAGGCACAGGTGGAGGATAAAACAGTGCAAATACAGACAACACAACCACAATGTTATATCTGTACAAGCAAAAAGGAACAAAGTCACACATGCTCTCCAAACTAGCCCAGGAAATATGGGCATGGGCCATTCAGAGAAAAATAACCTTAATGACAATACACCTGCCACGAGTGCAAAATGAAGATGCAGACAGACTAAGCAGGCAAGCATCCACCTCACACGAATGGGAACTAAATGGATAGTTGCTCCGAGAGCTCTTCACGCACTGGGGCACCCCAGAGATCGATCTTTTCGCAACGCCGGAAAACGGAAAATGCCAAGACTTCGTGTCCAGGTACTCACTCCACCGCTCCAAGGGGAATGCCCTGTCCATAGACTGGTCAGGAGATTTGCATATGCCTTTTTTTCACCAGTTCCCCTCATACCCCTGGTCTTAAGCAAGTGCAAACAGTTGTACATGACAAGGATCCTCATAGCCCCACAGTGGGCAAGACAAACATGGTTCTCGGACCTTGTGGAGATGGCATAGGGGAACGTAATCAAGTTGCCGACAAGGCACAACCTTCTCGCCTTGTAAGGGGAAAGAATCCACTATCCTGAAGCCTGGTAGCCTGGCTCCTGAGGATATAGAGTTTGGCCACCTTAACTTCCCAAAGCAGTCCATGGACATCCTAAAAGAGGTAAGAAGGCCGAGTACAAAAAAGTGTCTATTCAGCTAAATGGCAGAGATATGTCCTGTGGTACAGGAGTAAGGAGCTGAACGGAGGACACCACAATAGACTGATTCTTCACACATCTGATAGACAACCTAACATATACCTCGCTGAATGTACACTTAGCAGCAATAGTAGCCTACACAAGAGGACACCTAGAAAGAAGCACGAGTGAATAAAAGGTTTCTAGAGGGGGCAAAGAAACTAGCTCTACCCAAGTCGGCACCAATGTGGAAGCTTAACCTGGCACTGAGAAAAGTAATAAAGACACCCTTTGTACCACTACACAAGGCAGAGCTGCAGTTCCTGACCTTGACAACCGCCTTCTTAATTGCGATCATATCATTACGTAGGCTGATCAAGTGCTAACCACCCAGGAACCCTACCTACAAATACAGGATTCTCACATGGACAAAACCTGCACTTCCTCACTAAAGTTATATCACAGAACCACTTGAATCAAACAGTACATCTCCCAGCCTTTTTTCAACAGCCAAAAATGCAGGCCTAAAAAGCCATACATCACGTATGCAGGGTGGTGATGTACTACCTCGAAAGAACAAAAGAGATTAGAAAGGTAAACCAGTTCTTCGTCTCTTTCGCAGATTCAAGCAAAGGATCACCAGTAACAAAGGGCACCATCGCAAGATTGTTAGTGCAGACGATACAGCAAAGCTATTAGGAAGTAGGCACACATATGGAAACAAGACCTAGAGTGCATTCCACAAGGAAAAATGGGGCCACCTTAGTGTTCCTTGCATACGTGCCAATAAGCGACATATGCATGGCCGACACCTTCACGAAGCACTATTGCGTGGACGTCCAGTTGAACAAAGAGTCATCAGTAGGACAGACTGCTGAAGCACCTGTTCACAAATTCAACCTCATTTTAACACTTCCTCCAAGAGAAACCAGAGATACTGCTACAAAATCAATGCACAGCATGTGAATCCAGAAAAGGATTCATGCTGCAAAACGAAATGGTTACTTACCAGTAGGAATAGTTTTGCAGCTTGAAGAGTTTTCTGGATTAACTTGTGACCCTCCACCTTCCCAGAAAATGAGATGTTACAAGGAGAGTTACATACTGCGATACCTTAAATCAAATGGACAGAGGTCGTCAAAAGGGGAAAAAGGAATCTGAAGATGGCGACCATGCACAGAGGCTTCCGGGGCCCATGTCTGAGGTCACAGGAGGATGGGCATCGCACTAAATGGCCACAGATGACACCCAGCAAAAATAAAGAAAAAGAGTACTAGCAAAGAATTCCCGACCCAACCACTAGATGGCAGAATAATGCACAGCATATGAATCCAGAAAATTCTGCAAAACTACTCTTACTGGTAAGTAACCTTTTCATTAGAGGAGTAGAATCCTAAAGACGTACCAGTAGGAGGCCTGCTTCCCGGAGTCACACCAGTGCCATTTTAGCGTGCTGCTGGCTACACCCCTGACATACATTTGTCTAATACATTTTCTTACTCACAGAAAATGCTCAGGAGAGATTTAATTTTAGCAGCTGTGCAGAAACTGCTGATGTACTGAGGCTTTGTCATATCCTCTAGGACTAACCCTATTCTATCCATACACAGACAGGAAATCCTAAAGTATTACGGGGACAGGTATGCTAAAAGACAGCGACTACCGGATAGTCAAACAACCAGTGGGCAGTCTAATTTCCTGCCATTTCCAAGGAACCCTTATACTATTTGATGAGTGCCATCATTGAGACGCAATAAGGTTCATATCCAAATTTTGGGTGTCATCATCGGGACCCAATAAGGTTCCCATCCAGATTTTTGGGCTTCGGTTTCCACTCAATTTTTTTCACATAAGGTAGGACAAGCTCACTTACAGTTCTGAGGCCTACTGTGGTAGATTAGGTTAAGCAAGTCCTGGCTGTTGATCTGCTTAAGGACAGATTAGGCGTGAAACATGTCAACTATTGGTTTTAGCGATGTAGGAACCACAAGTTTACCTGAGATCCGCATCTTGTGTTTTTAATCTTTGACAGAGCCCCTGGAATAATATTTATGCACAGGGGATCACTAGTCAATTTTAGCAGTAATTTGATACCAATCTACACTAACTCTGAAATGCACAAGTCACCACATTTGGGTCACTCGGCAAAGAAGCAAGATACAAACGGATCTCCGGCAAAGTGCCCAATCGAAGGGCCCGTTGGGCTTTGCTGCGCCAGCCCATCAAGGAGCACAGCCCGATGATGAAGATGCTTCCATTGGAGGATGAGGGCTTGTGCTAAAAGGAGCTACCCCTGATGACCCGGACGGGTCCAGTACCGTAATACAGGCTGGTCTCCCGAGATTACTTTGGTACAGCACGCCATTTTGTTTTTTGATTTATATTACTTAGAGAGCATCTGTGCTGGACCAATATTCCTCTCTGCCCCTCCTCGGTTTTGTAGAAAGTTACCAAGCTTCTGTTCTATTATATTAAAAAGGGAAAGAATGAAATAAGGGTCAAGATTAATGCTCAGCAGACCTGAATAAAGCGCCAATGGTCGTGAAATGCGTTACGAAATGTTATCAAGACCGTGCTGTAGGGCAAGGTAGTCTGGCTGCACCAGTATGAACTGTAAGAAAATGTCATCTGTTTTAATCACACTTAATTTGGCTGATGCCATATGCACAATGCTGTATGCTATATTCGTGTATACAATGCACAGGATTCTAGTCTAAAGTATTCTGTCTTTTTAAACATTGACATGAAGAGTCTATCAAGACGGTACCTGGAACTGACTAAATGACTAACCTAGATATATTTGTTTTGCTATCTCCTTGCTTAGTTGTTTTAAAATAATCCCAGTTTCTTTTTGAGGTGAATAAACACGTTTTGTTTACACTGTATCACTAAGGTCACGTGTATTCTTTGATAATGTCGTACCCTGTTTATTGAATCTGAATCTTAGATCCTTGTCCCACAAACTTTCACAATGTTGGGGGCTGTTTTTGACCTAAACAAATTGAGTTAGACAGGTGACCAGAAGGCGTAAAAGGATAAGTTATTGGTAAGTTCCTTTTAGCCTCTGTCGCTTTGCACTTATGCGTCAGTGTTAGCTGTTATGTATGTGATGGTGCGTCGTCATAATAATTTGTGACATAATTATGTCTTCCAAAACATAGTGAGTTTTATGGATGTTGGCCATATCAAAAGATTCTGAGACACTGTGTATATTATAGGATGTCTGATTAATATGTGACTGGGTTGTATAATGCAGACAAATTTTAATCGGACATCCTATGATACGCCCCATACCGAGTGGCTGACTAGTCTGCTACCAACCACCACTCTGTATACAAGCCATGTCTCTGGGCCAGAATATCATTTTACCTTTTTTATTTGCAAGCGGATATTCCAGGTACTCTATTCACTGAAGATGTAACATGAACCTAGATCCTGCCCAAGCCTGAATTGGTCTGATATATGCAATAGAGCTATGCGATAAGTTGGGGGCCAGGAAGTCCTAAATCCACAAAGAATGCGAGGAGCTGAATGAAGATCTGACAAGGGCCTTGAAACAGTTGGACAGTTCACAGTCGTATATGAGGTTCCAGGAGAACCATAGCATCCTTCCTCCAAGAGGAATATTAAGTTTTACTAGTACTTTCTGGGCAATGATGTCATCAGAACTGCAGTTGCCTAATTTGTCAACGAGAAAGCACTGAATGAGTCAAGAGAGGCTTTAACATACCCCTTAGTACACTATAATGGTATTAGCAAAGTAATAGCTGACAAGTGTACACTAACTCTTTCAAAACATACACAGACTGCCAAAGTATTCTCTGAGTAATAAAATCTTTGCAATCTAACATGTTTAAACTACATGTGCACTAAATCATAAGGATAACAAAAGAAGAAAAGTAACCCAAATAGTTTGGGATTTAAGTCTCTATAGTTTGCCAACCGTAGCTTTCTAATGTTGTTCAAGTAGTGGGACAAACTACATCTGTGAGCAGCAGAAACCCTCAAAACACATGATCACATGGCGGGGAAGAGTTCTGTTGATAAATATGGCAGGAGTATTGCGCTGGGTTTATGTAGGTCATGCACACCCAGATTGACTACCCATCTGCAGTTGAATGTTCAGTAGTTGTTTCATAACTATTGCTGTGTAACATCAGGAAATATCTTAAAAACACATATATACCGCCCATTTCCAGATATATATTCGTTCATGTGATGAACTTTGATTGTGAACAAACCTACCACTTGTGTCCCTCAAATCAATGAAGCCCACAGCTCAAGGCAAATTGCAGTTTGCTGTGTTCAGTAGCGAACGGATAATTTGTAGAGTCTGCATGGCCCTGGTGTGAGAGGCTTGACAGCATATCAGTAGTACTGAACCAGAAGCAGCATTGTTTGCTGCCCTCCTTTAAGAGTCAGGGGTGGACTGCAGGACAGAAGTCAGATGTTACTTGAACTTGAGGACAGGTAGTAAGACTGTTATTTTGCTGAGAACTTGCCACAGCTCATTGCAAGAAATTCAAGGACTCAGATACTTTGATCACTGCTGTGTGGAGCTGATACCTGCCAGACAGGAGATTGGAACAAGTGGGCAATCCTTAAAATACATATTGTCTGTTTTTCCTGGAACACAGGAATCTTATTCTAGTGCGAGCTTACGGATGGCCAAGGACAGACATCCCTTTTAGAATCTCTAAGAAGACCGAGTGCAAGCAGTCAAGTCTTACTCTGGAAAGTTTGTGTGGAGTAAAAACATTCAGATACAAAAGACCAAGTGGGGACACTGTTATCCTGCCAGTAGGATACATTTTGGATAAGTATAAAACATTTATTGCCAAATAACATGGTACATACTAATTCAAGCATTCAACCCTACATTGGTTTTCTTTTTCTAAGTGAGGCATTTTAAGTGGCCTGCCCAGATGGGAATCCTGTACTCGCTGTGCCAAAGGAATCAAACTCCTGATAAAGTCTAAAATATTGGGATGGTTTGCATTCTCTTACAGAGAAGTTGTCGCTGAGAATTTCCAGCTGGGATGTCTGTAGTGTGGGGCCAAGACTGATTTGCATATGGTTTGACATAGTGAGCAAAATATGATGGACTGGAACTCGACCCAGAATAATGATTAGTGGTTGTGATTTATTCAAGCATTAGTCTATTAATTTGTAGGTCTGACTTGACAGCATAGCTTTCTCTAAAACTTAAGTGAACAACAAAAAAAGAGATTCAGAGAGGCTTAGGCTCCACCTTATTGGTTCCCTTGATTAGAGGATTTGACTGGGCCAAAGCTTTGTGCTTCCACTGAAAAGCATGCTTGTATTGCACATTTTGGCTGGTGGCAACGTGCATACTCAGTGTAGCAGGACTAAGTTATTTATGGTGGCAAGCCAATGATCATGACTATAGGCATCACCGGTTTATCATGGAATGCTATGATAAAGGCAGGAAGCATGACATATTTAAGAAAAACATGTGTTAGCATCAATCCGTTTAAGGCTGAATGGTTACTACTCCGCATGTAAGCCTGCATAATGATTTTGTTATTTGGATTCTCACATATTACCATAGTATGCAAAGGTTTTGGTGTTGGTGACCCACCGGAACAAACCATGGGGTTATAAGTTCTGCACTATAGTGTTCCTTATTGAATATATTAGAAGAGATTTTGTATTATATTATATTGTTTTGACAACTGTAATTTTGTGGACTTTTCTAATTTTATGCCTGATGGTTGTCTTGTGGTCTCAGTACAGTGGGCCTGAGTTGGTAATGGTGACAACCCAATGATAACAGTTATAGGTTTGATGGGTTCATTAGGAATAGGTATTAGACCTGATTTATTTACTATATAACATATATTTTAAATCCAATATTGTGGATTGTTTTTGCTCCATGATAAAGCATGCAGCAGCTTATTTTGTTACATGGCACTTCACAGATTACCTTTGTAGGAAAGGATTTTGATGTTGGTTACACTCTTTGGCAATTCCTACGGGGTAGAAGATTTGCATTGTAATAATTCTTGCTAGAATCCCTTTGAAAGGCCTGACACGCCGAGCCGTCTGCCAGGATCTTATAATAAAAAAAAATCAATGCATATTACATACATCCCAAATATATATTTGTGTGTGTGTGTATATATATGTGTGTATGTATATATATATATCGCGCTCCTACTTCCGTCTTCCTCCCTTCACTCACGGTCGGGTGCTGTACAGCACGGTGACGGACACCGGGCATTGAATTAAGGCTCAGGGTAAAAATAATTACCAGCACTCACTGGAACAGTTAAATCCCAGATTTTATTGGGAAAAGAAACGAACACGACCAGACGCGTTTCGGCAACCGCCTTTGTCAATAGTGGCGGGCGCCGGCGAGAGGCAAAATTTAAATATCCCTTTCATGGACATCAACAAATGACACCGGACTTCCTTCAGTCCAATGGTGTCGGCCATTTCTTAACATGCAAGTTAGCAGAGTAAAGTAAACATATTCCACCAGGCAACAACAATCAACTGCCTCATTACTGAACAACCTCGCCCTGAATGGGCACTACCCACATCAATGACAAATACGTTATCATCACATTATCACCTAGGTGTGGGAACTGATCCTGACAACATAACTTTGTCAACAATGTGCCGCCCTAAATGGGCAACTTGTACTAGATCAACAGAGCCCACAAAACTGTCATTTTCGCTTTCAATGGCATTTTCAACATTGTGGGCACTCAATATACCACCCTGGATGGGTCTTCACACAAAATATCAAGATCATAGTAATTTCTTACTCGTAATTACATCAAACTCATTGCATGACAAGAAGCCACATTTGGAGCATGATCCCCCTTACGTACCGCAGCAAGTACATACCATAGCACACTTCCTATAGGTGGATCGCCATCTCCTCCCCACTGTTCAAACCTTTCGGCATTTTTGTCTGATTGTCAATGATGTGCCTGGACTCCAATCTACGCAGCTGTAATTGCCTGTCCCCTCCTCTCACACTAGGGGGTACGTGATCCATACAAAAGAATCGCAACAGATCCCTGTTGCTTTGGTGGTGTACCTCGAAGTGCCGAGCCACTGGATGCGTGACATCCTTATTGGTAATGGATCTAAGATGTTCTAGGATACGCACTTTCGTTTGGTGTATGGTACTCCCAATGTACTTCAAGCCACACGGACATACTAAACAGTACACCGTGTGGCTTGTGTTACAGTTCATGAATTTCTTGATTCTTTTAGGTTCATCTAGGCCAGGTACATCATAAAATAAAACCTTGTTACTGTTTTTACACGCCCTACATCTCGAGCAAGGAAAGAAACCCACTATTTTCCCAAAAGCAGGTGGTCTACTCTCTGAGGCACAGTGACTCTGGACTAAACTGTCTCTTAATGTTCTCGCTCTCCTAAATGACATCAAAGGCTCTTTTGGCAGATCTCCCCCAATTACCGGGTCAGATTTCAGGATATGCCAATTCCTTCTAAAAGCTTTCCTGATGTCATTGGAGTCACTGGAATATTCAGTGATCATCCTGAAGTTGTTCTGGACATTAGCCCTCTCACTTCTTCTCTTAACTGATGGATCATCACTGATTAACTCCAGTCTCGATATAGCATCCACTTTAGTTTTTGCCTTTATGAGAGTTTCTTTATAATACCCCCTAACCTCAAACCTTTGCATACTTTCCTTAGCCGCTGCTTGGAAATCACAATCACGCATGCAATTCCTCTTTATCCTTAATAACTCGCCATAAGGGATACTGGTTATCGTTTTCCCCAAATGGCAACTGCTCGCATGCAGCAAGGAATTCCCCGCTGTGCACAGTCGGCCTTCAGCAGGGAATACTGTGAGATCAAGGAAGTTCACTGATTCCCTACTTATCTCACCTGAAAACTTGAGGTTTAGGTCATTCCTGTTGAGCACTTCCAGATACTCTCTAGCTGACTGTTCTGTGCCCCTAAAGATGATAAACAAAATCGTCTATGTATCTGTTCCAGCTCATGACCCTGCGGGTCCATTCCACATTAGTCTCCGCCCAGGCCACCTGCTTCTCCCACCAGCCCACGAAAAGATTCGCGTAACTGGGGGCGAAGCAGGTGCCCATGGCAGTACCGTGTACTTGCCTAAACAATTGATCCTGAATCAGAAAAACATTGTTACATAGACAAAAGTCCACAAATTCAGCTAGCATGTTGTTGTGCTCGACTAATGTTATAGATCGTTCTCCCAAAAAGTGGTTCACAGCTTCGAGTCCCTTCTTGTGCTCGATACTGGTATAAAGACTTGATATGTCCAGTGTCATCATCACCAAGTCGTCCTCCCAGACAAAGTTTTCCATCCGCTTTAAAAAGTCTTTCGTATCCTTGACATAAAAGACCAATTGTGTCACAAACTCAAATAGAAAATGGTCCACAAATCTGGACATGTTTTCTGTCAAACTACCCAGAGATGAAACTATCGGACGCCCAGGGGGGCACATCGCATTCTTATGTATCTTTGGGAGGTGGTAAAACGTTGGAAGACGCGGGTATTTACACTCCAAAAAGGCATACTCCTCTTTCTCCAGCATGCCTCTGTGATACCATTTGTTGAGGAGTGTTCGATACGCACCAATGCTATTGTCAAATTCCTTGCGTACAACCTTCACATAACTCGACTGATGATTGAGTTGTTGTAAGGCTTCCTTCTTGTAAAACTCTGCTGTTAAAAGTACCACATTTCCGCCTTTATCAAACGGTTTGCAGACAATAGTATGGTCTTCCTGCAAGCTCTTAATTGCCTTCCTCTGCTCCTCCGTAATGTTGGTTCTCATTCTCCTTTTGTTATTAATGTGGCGTAGTTCGATCAATTCTTTGGTTACCACCTCCGTGAATATATCAATTGAGTCCATTGGCATTTGAGGAAAGAATCTTGATGTAGGTTTGAATGGACTGCCAGGACTCACTTGGGCAATTCCCATCCGATCTATCCTGTTCCTATTCCCTGCAATCAATTCTCTGGGGTCTCCTTCATTTTGAAGATCTTCCAATACTGCTAGGGTCTCCAAATCGTTGGCTGTAAGAGTGCCCATTTCCATATCCACGATGTTCCTTCTCCCCCTGCGTGTCTGTTTCTCTGCTTTGAAATATTTATGCAATTTCATTTTTCTCGAGAATTTAAATAAATCAATCTTCGTCTGCGTATATTCAGATTTTTTAGATGGGCAGAAAGTAAGTCCCAATCGTAATACGGTCTCCTCTGTTCGATTCAGTATTCTCGGGGTCAGGTTCACAATGGTGAGCGTTTCTGTGGTTAGCGCTTGGTTCCTCGCTTGCTCCGGGTCACTCGTGGTGAGGCGCTGTTGTTGCCTATTCCAGCCGCCCCTCCTCGTCCGGCGTTTGCTTTTTGCTCCGGAGGCTTTTCCCTTCCTCCTCTGCCCCATGTCTGCCTGATTAGACGAAACTCCTCGTGAAAAGGGGTAGAGATCTCCTTCTCTGTGGACCCACTCTCCTCGCTGGACTGTTCTGCATCAGTGACGTCGGACTCTGACGTATCTTTCTGTTCAGCAATTGTTTTCTTGGAGCGTCAAATCTTTTAGCAAATATCAGAATGCGCCCCAGCTCATAGTCTCTTGCGTCACGTTCGAACTTATCTTGCTTTCTTTGCTTGATCTTTTGTTCGTAGGTAATAAGGCGCTTCTTCATGACATCTTTCAGTTCATCCTGTTTGTTTTTATCACTGTCTTTGGCAATTTCATTCTCCACAGCTTTGATGTCCTCCAAGGCTTTTTCTCTATCACTCCAAGCAAACTTAATTAGAATGTCTAGCATGCCTTTTGAAGAGTTCGCAGTATGCTCAGCCCACTCCTCTAAAAGTTGGGGGTCAGGGTTCTCATAAGCGGGGACCGTATAAATACGTAATCCCGTGGAACTCTCTGAACGTCAATGTAATGCTGAAGCGAGGTAGCCTCCCATCACTTGCGGATTTCCCGCTCGTATAGCCTCTCCAACTTAGTAAATTGCTCTTTTAGTTGGTTTGTACCCCGTGCTGCCTGACCGCTGCTGCCGCCATTACCACTTCTTTGGGAATCACCTCTCCTCTTGAAAATATCTACTGCTGCCTCCCGGCGCGCCGCCTCACTGAACATATCCCTGCCAACAGTCCTTGCTCAGTGCTGACGTGTTCCTCTGGTCTCTCGACCTGCCGCTTGTATCGCACTCAGCCACTTATGCAGTAAATCTTCTTACCGGCGTGGTGGTTGACACGCTGTCCACGACACTCCAGAGATGCCTGGCTCCTCTGCAACGTTGTTTCCAAACGCCGGTGATACAATGTTGCAATTATTCCTTAACAGCGGCGGTGAAGGGAAAGTTACATCGCGCTCCTACTTCCGTCTTCCTCCCTACACTCGCGGTCGTGTGCTGTACAGCACGGTGACGGACACCGCGCATTGAATTAAGGCTCAGGGTAAAAATAATTACCAGCACTGGCAACAACAATAAACTGCCTCATTACTGAACAATCTCGCCCTGCTCCAAATGTGGCTTCTTGTCATGCAATGAGTTTGATGTAATTACGAGTAAGAAATTACTATTATCTTGATATTTTGTGTGAAGACCCATCCAGGATGGTATATTGAGTGCCCACAATGTTGAAAATGCCATTGAAAGCGAAAATGACAGTTTTGTGGGCTCTGTTGGTCTAGTACAATTTGCCCATTCAGGGCGGCACATTGTTGACTTAAAGTTATGTTGTCAGGATCAGTTCCCACATCTAGGTGATAATGTGATGATAACGTATTTGTCCTTGATGTGGGTAGTGCCCATTCAGGGCGAGATTGTTCAGTAATGAGGCAGTTGATTGTTGTTGCCTGGTGTAATATGTTTACTTTACTCTGCTAACTTGCATGTTAAGAAATGGCCGACACCATTGGACTGAAGGAAGTCCGCTGTCCTTTGTTGATGTCCATGAAAGGGATATTAAAATTTTGCCTCTAGCTGGCGCCCGCCACTATTGACAAAGGCGATTGCCGAAACGCGTCTGGTCGTGTTCGTTTCTTTTCCCAATAAAATCTGGGATTTAACTGTTCCCGTGAGTGCTGGTAATTATTTTTACCCTGAGCCTTAATATATATATATATATTCACTGAAAAAACCATAGGTTTCAGACACATTATAGTTAGAAATTAGCATTTAAAAACCTTTGAAATTCACTGAAAAAATCATAGGTTTTAGGGACAGTTATAGTTAGTTGGACATTTCACTCGTACAAAACCATAGAAATTCCCCGTTATAGTTAGTTCAGCTAACTATAACTCGCGCCCCGCAATGCACTGCTGATGACGTCACATATTACATCACTCATGACATGGTCAGTGACATCACTGATGACATCTCAAATGACATCACTGATGACATCATCCAGTGACTGTGTTTCTGTAAAGTTTAAATATGTTTAATATATATAGGGAAAGGCGTATTGAAGAATGAGTGGGTGTATAAGTGTCTGAATGGATGATTTAGTACGTGAGTGACTGACTCTACAAGTGAGTGATTAAATGTATCTTACTGAATGCATGGGTTAGTGACTAAACTGTGTGAATGTCTGTATCCGTCTGTCTGTTGGTTTGTAAGCGGCTGCATGGCTTTCTGAATAGCTACATGAGTGTCTACATGGGTTATTGATTGATTGTCTGAGTATCTGTATGGGTGCCTGAGTGTTTGTGTGGGTGGGGTATGTGTGACTCTGTGCATAGATGTGTGAGTAGGTGATTCACTGGGTGCATGGTTTCAAGAGTGCATCTGTGATGGACTGTATGGGTGGGTGAGTGTGTGTATGGGTGTGTTAGTGATTGAATGTATATCTCAGTGGTACATGTGTGAGTAACTACATATGTGAAAGGCAGTATATATGTGTGTTGGAGTATATAAATGGCTATAAGTGAGAGTGTGTGATTGTGAGAGTGGCTGTATGGATGAGTGTGTACTTGTATCAGTGATTGTATAAGAGCGTAAGAATGTGCTAGTATTTGTATGAGTAAGTGAGCTGGTGTGTGTATAACTGTATAGGTGAGTAAATGGGTGTGTGATTAAGTTTTTTGCATGACTGACTAGGTGTGTGAGTACCTCTATGGATGAGTGGTGGTGTGTGAGTGTTTATATAGGTGTATGAGTGCATATGATAGTCCTATACTGAGTGACTGTACGGGTGAGTGAGTGGATGTGTGTGTAGACCTAAGAATCAGTGAGTGGGTATGTAGTTTTTGGTGTTGGAGTGTCTATGGTTTTGAGAATGGCAGTCTGTAATTTAGAGTGGGTGTATCAAAAGTTATATTAGGGTGTGAGAAGATGCATGAAATTATCACATGGATGATGTCATCAGTGATGTCATTTGAGATGTCATCAGTGATGTCACTGACCATGTCATGAGTGATGTAATATGTGACGTCATCAGCAGTGCATTGCGGGGCGCGAGTTATGGTTAGCTAACCTAACTATAACGGGGAATTTCTATGGTTTTGTACGAGTGAAATGTCCAACTAACTATAACTGTCCCTAAAACCTATGGTTTTTTCAGTGAATTTCAAAGGTTTTTTAAATGCTAATTTCTAACTATAACGTGTCTGAAACCTATGGTTTTTTCAGTGAATTTCAAAGGTTTTTTAAATGCTAATTTCTAACTATAACGTGCCTGAAACCTATGATTTTTTAAGTGAATTTCAAAGGTTTTTTAAATGCTAGTTTCTAACTATGCCTACAGAGGTAGGACATGTGAAGAAAGAAGAAAAAATGCACAGAAAGAAGCAAAAGATGTGCAGAAAGAACCAACAGAGGAGCAGAAAGAGGCCTTGTTGCAAAATCATCCTGTGCCCACAACTTTTTCAGACGGGTACTGGTGGTAACTGACTCTGACTAACCAGAGCCAGTGCTATGCTAAAAGACACTTAGAATACAATGAAAACACCTACATACACTAGGGAACACTATGCGTTGGGGTACCCCTGTGATTAGCATGACCTCCTCTGCAAGTCCCTAGTACATAATAGGGCAGGGGGATTAAAACTACCTCTTAAAACGCGCTACAGGGCGCGTTTGCACAGTGGTGAAGGGAGGGGGGCCTGAGGTGACATGTGTGCAAACGCACCCCGTGGCGCGTTTTAAGTTGCGGGATTAAGTCCCCTTGAATTCTGAGGGTCCCTGGGGCCCAACTAGCCCCCAGGTACCTACAGTTAGGACCACAGAGCTGAGTTGCAGAGAGGCGTTCCGAGGCCACGCACCTTTTTTCACCTCTCTGCAACGCGACTCTGTTGTGCTTACTGAAGGTACCTGGTGGGCTAGTTGGCCCCCAGGGTCCCTCAGGATTCAAAGGGAATTAATTCCCCAACTTAAAACGCACCACGGGGCGTGTTTGCGCACATGTCACCTGAGGCCCCGCCCCCTCCCTTCACCACTGTGCAAACGCGCCCCGTGGTGCGTTTTAAGTTGGGGGATTAGGTCACCTTGAATCCTGAGGGTCCCTGGGGCCCAACTAGCGCACTAGGTACTTCCAGTAAGCACCACAGGCCTGCGTTGCAACGCCTGTAACAAATTGTGCAGTTGTGTTTAGGTAGTGAAGAGGGTCGTGCTGGGGGTAGTGTTTTAGGGTTTAGGGTAGTGCAGTGGTGTTTGTGTAGTGTAGGGGGTCATGCTGGGGGTAGATTTAGGGTTTAGGGTAGTGCAGTGGTGTTTGGGTAGTGTAGGGAGTCGTGCTGGGGGATTGTTTTAGGGTTTAGGGTAGTGCAGTGGTGTTTGGGTAGTGTAGGGGGTCGTGCTGGGGGTAGTGTTTTAGGGTTTAGGGTAGTGCAGTGGTGTTTGGGTAGTGTAGGGGGTCGTGCTGGGGTTAGTGATTTAGGGTAGTGCAGTGGTGTTTGGGTAGTGTAGGGGGTACTGCTGGGGGTAGTGTTTTAGGGTTTAGGGTAGTGCAGTGGTGTTTGGGTAGTGTAGGGATACTGCTGGGGGTAGTTTTTTAGGGTTTAGGATAGTGCAGTGGTGTTTGGGTAGTGTAGTGGTTCGTGCTGGGGGTAGTTTTTTAGGGTTTAGGGTAGTGCAGTGGTGTTTGTGTAGTGTAGGGGGTAGTGTTTTAGGGTTTAGGGTAGTGTAGTGGTGTTTGTGTAGTGTAGGAGGTCGTGTTTTAGGGTTTAGGGTAGTGCAGTGGTCTTTGGGTAGTGTAGGGAGTCGTGCGGGGGTAGTGTTTTAGGGTTTAGGGTAGTGTAGGGGGTCATGCGGGGGGTAGTGTTTTAGGGATTAGGGTAGTGCATTGGTGTTTGGGTAGTGTAGGGGGTCATGCGGGGGGTAGAGTTTTAGGGTTTAGGGCAGTGCAGTGGTGTTTGGGTAGTGTAGGGGGTCGTGCTGGGGGAGTGTTTTAGGGTTTAGGGCAGTGCAGTGGTGTTCGGGTAGTGTAGGGGGTCGTGCTGGGGGAGTGTTTTAGGGTTTAGGGCAGTGCAGTGGTGTTCGGGTAGTGTAGGGGGTCGTGCTGGGGGAGTGTTTGAGGGTTTAGGGCAGTGCAGTCGTGTTCGGGTAGTGTAGGGGGTTGTGCTGGGGGTAGTATTTTAGGGTTTAGGGTAGTGCAGTGGTGTTCGGGTAGTGTAGGGGGTTGTGCTGGGGGTAGTGTTCTAGGGTTTAGGGCAGTGCAGTGGTGTTTGGGCAGTGTAGGGGGTAATGCTGGGGGTGGTGTTTTAGGGTTTAGGGCAGTGCAGTGGTGTTCGGGCAGTGTAGGGGGTCGTGCTGGGGGTGGTGTTTCAGGGTTTAGGGCAGTGCAGTGGTGTTCGGGCAGTGTAGGGGGTGGTGTTTCAGGGTTTAGGGCAGTGCAGTAGTGTTCGGGCAGTGTAGGGGGTCGTGCAGGGGGTGGTGTTTCAGGGTTTAGGGCAGTGGTGTTCGGGCAGTGTAGGGGGTCGTGCTGGGGGTGGTGTTTCAGGGTTTGGGGCAGTGCAGTGGTGTTCGAGCAGTAAAGGGGTCGTGCTGGGGGTGGTGTTTCAGGGTTTAGGGCAGTGCAGTGGTGTTCGGGCAGTGTAGGGGGCGGTACAGGGGTGGTGTTTCAGGGTTTAGGGCAGTGCAGTGGTGTTCGGGCAGTGTAGGGGGTGCTGCAGGGGGTGGTGTTTCAGGGTTTAGGGCAGTGCAGTGGTGTTCGGGCAGTGTAGGGGGTCATGCAGGGGGTGGTGTTTCAGGGTTTAGGGCAGTGCAGTGGTGTTCTGGCAGTGTAGGGGGTCGTGCTGGGGCTGGTGTTTCAGGGTTTAGGGCAGTACAGTGGTGTTCGGGCAGTGTAGGGGGTCGTGCTGGGGCTGGTGTTTCAGGGTTTAGGGCAGTGCAGTGGTGTTCGGGCAGTGTAGGGGGTCATGCTGGGGCTGGTGTTTCAGGGTTTAGTGCAGTGCAGTGGTGTTCGGGCAGTGTAGGGGGTCTTGCTGGGGCTGGTGTTTCAGGGTTTAGGGCAGTGCAGTGGTGTTTGGGCAGTGTAGGCGGTCGTGCTGGGGCTAGTGTTTCAGGATTCAGGGCAGAGCAATGGTGTTCAGGCAGTGTAGGGGGTTTTGCTGGAGGTGGTGTTTCAGGGTTTAGGGCAGTGCAGTGGTGTTCGTGCAGTGTAGGGGTGGTGTTTCAGGGTTTAGGGCAGTGGTGTTTAGGCAGTGTAGGGGGTCTTGCTGGGGTTGATGTTTCAGGGTTTAGGGCAGTGCAGTGGTGTTCGGGCAGTGTAGGGGGTCGTGCTGGGGGTGGTGTTTCAGGGTTTAGGGCAGTGCAGTGGTGTTCCGGCAGTGTAGGAGGTCGTGCAGGGGGTGGTGTTTCAGGGTTTAGGGCAGTGCAGTGGTGTTCGGGCAGTGTAGGGGGTCGTGCTGGGGGTGGTGTTTCAGGGTTTAGGGCAGTGCAGTGGTGTTCGGGCAGTGTAGGGTGTCGTACTGAGGGGTGGTGTTTCAGGGTTTAGGGCAGTGCAGTGGTGTTCGGGCAGTGTAGGGGGTCATGCAGGGGGTGGTGTTTCAGGGTTTAGGGCAGTGCAGTGGTGTTCGGCCAGTGTAGGTGGTCTTGCTGGGGGTGGTGTTTCAGGCTTTAGTGCAGTGGTGTTCGGGCAGTGTAGGGGGTCTTGCTGGGGGTGTTGTTTCAGGGTTTAGGGCAGTGCAGTGGTGTTCGGGCAGTGTAGGGGGTCTTGCTGGGGCTGGTGTTTCAGGGTTTAGGGCAGTGCAGTGGTGTTCGGGCAGTGTAGGGGGTCGTGCTGGGGCTGGTGTTTCAGGGTTTAGGGTAGTGCAGTGGTGTTCGGGCAGTGTAGGGGGTCGTGCTGGGGCTGGTGTTTCAGGGTTTAGGGCAGTGCAGTGGTTTTCGGGCAGTGTAGGCGGTCGTGCTGGGGCTGGTGTTTCAGGGTTTAGGGCAGTGCAGTGGTGTTCGGGCAGTGTACGGGGTTGTGCTGGGGCTGGTGTTTCAGGGTTTAGGGCAGTGCAGTGGTGTTCGGGCAGTGTAGGGGGTCGTGCTGGGGCTGGTGTTTCATGGTTTAGGGCAGTGCAGTGGTGTTCGGGCAGTGTAGGGGGTCGTGCTGGGGGTGGTGTTTCAGGGTTTAGGGCAGTGCAGTGGTGTTCGGGCAGTGTAGGGGGTCATGCTGGGGGTGGTGTTTCAGGGTTTAGGGCAGTGCAGTGGTGTACGGGCAGTGTAGGGGGTCTTGCTGGGGGAGGTGTTTCAGGGTTTAGGGCAGTGGTGTTCGGGCAGTGTAGGGGGTCTTGCTGGGGGTAGTGTTTCGGGGTTTAGGGCAGTGCATTGGTGTTCGTGCAGTGTAGGGGGTCGTGCTGGGGGTGGTGTTTCAGGGTTTAGGGCAGTGCAGTAGTGTTCGGGCAGTGTAGGGGATCGTGCAGGGGGTGGTGTTTCAGGGTTTAGGGCAGTGCAGTGGTGTTCGGGCAGTGTAGGGGGTCGTGCTGGGGGTGGTGTTTCAGGGTTTAGGGCAGTGCAGTGGTGTTCGGGCAGTGTTGGGGGTCGTGCAGGGGGTGGTATTTCAGGGTTTAGGGCAGTGCAGTGGTGTTCGGGCAGTGTAGGGGTCGTGCTGGGGCTGGTGTTTCAGGGTTTAGGGCAGTGCAGTGGTGTTCGGGCAGTGTAGGGGGTCTTGCTGGGGGTGGTGTTTCAGGGTTTAGGGCAGTGGTGTTCGGGCAGTGTAGGGGTCTTGCTGGGGGTGATGTTTCAGGGTTTAGGGCAGTGCAGTGGTGTTCGGGCAGTGTAGGGGGTCTTGCTGGGGGTAGTGTTTCAGGGTTTAGGGCAGTGCAGTGGTGTTCGTGCAGTGTAGGGGGTCGTGCTGGGGATGGTGTTTCAGGGTTTAGGGCAGTGCAGTAGTGTTCGGGAGTGTAGGGGGTCGTGCAGGGGGTGGTGTTTCAGGGTTTAGGGCAGTGCAGTGGTGTTCGGGCAGTGTAGGGGGTCGTGCTGGGGGTGGTGTTTCAGGGTTTAGGGCAGTGCAGTGGTGTTCGGGCAGTGTAGGGGGTCGTGCTGGGGGTGGTGTTTCAGGGTTTAGGGCAGTGGTGTTCGGGCAGTGTAGGGGGTCTTGCTGGGGGTGATGTTTCAGGGTTTAGGGCAGTGCAGTGGTGTTCGGGAAGTGTAGGAGGTTTTGCTGGGGGTAGTGTTTCAGGGTTTAGGGCAGTGCAGTGGTGTTCGGGCAGTGTAGGGGGTCGTGAAGGGGTGGTGTTTCAGGGTTTAGGGCAGTGCAGTGGTGTTCGGGCAGTGTAGGGGGTCGTGCTAGGGTATGTGTTTCAGGGTTTAGGGCAGTGCAGTGGTGTTCGGGCAGTGTAGGTTGTCGTGCAGGGGCTGGTGTTTCAGGGTTTAGGGCAGTGCAGTGGTGTTCGGGCAGTGTAGGGGGTCGTGCTGGGGGTAGTGTTTTAGGGTTTAGGTTAGTGCAGTGGTGCTTGTGTAGTGTAGGGGGTCGTGCTGGGGGTAGTGTTTTAGGGTTTAGGGTAGTGCAGTGGTGTTTGTGTAGTGTAGGGGGTCATGTTTTAGGGTAGTGCAGTGGTGTTTGGGTAGTGTAGGGGTCGTGCTGGGGTAGTGTTTTAGGATTTAGGTTAGTGCAGTGGTGTTTGGGTAGTGTAGGGGGTCGTGCTGGGGGTAGTGTTTTAGGGTTTAAGGTAGTGCAGTGGTGTTTGTGTAGTGTAGGGGGTCGTGCTGGGGGTAGTGTTTTAGGGTTTAGGGTAGTGCAGTGGTGCTTGTGTAGTGTAGGGGGTCGTGCTGGGGTAGTGTTTTAGGGTTTAGGGTAGTGCAGTGGTGTTTGGGTCGTGTAGGGGGTCATGTTTTAGGGTAGTGCAGTGGTGTTTGGGTAGTGTAGGGGGTCGTGCTGGGGGTAGTGTTTTAGGATTTAGGTTAGTGCAGTGGTGTTGGGGTAGTGTTTTAGGGTTTAGGGTAGTGCAGTGGTGTTTGTGTAGTGTAGGGGGTCATGCTGGGGGTAGTGTTTTAGGGTTTAGGATAGTGCAGTGGTGCTTGTGTAGTGTAGGGGGTCGTGCTGGGGTAGTGTTTTAGGGTTTAGGGTAGTGCAGTGGTGCTTGTGTAGTGTAGGGGGTCGTGCTGGGGTAGTGTTTTAGGGTTTAGGGTAGTGCAGTGGTGTTTGGGTCGTGTATAGGGTCAGGTTTTAGGGTAGTGCAGTGGTGTTTGGGTAGTGTAGGGGGTCGTGCTGGGGGTAGTGTTTTAGGATTTAGGTTAGTGCAGTGGTGTTGGGGTAGTGTTTTAGGGTTTAGGGTAGTGCAGTGGTGTTTGTGTAGTGTAGGGGGTCATGCTGGGGGTAGTGTTTTAGGGTTTAGGATAGTGCAGTGGTGCTTGTGTAGTGTAGGGGTCGTGCTGGGGTAGTGTTTTAGGGTTTAGGGTAGTGCAGTGGTGTTTTTGTAGTGTAGGGGGTCATGTTTTAAGATGCAACGCTCCAATACCTGACCAGTCTGCACTACATAAAACTGCAAAAAAACTAAAAATAAAAAGTGTTTTGCACACTTTTGTCATTGGGTATATGTGGGCTACATCTGGGTAATATTTGTGCTACATTTGGGCTCTTTTTTCACTGGTGGCCATCTTGGAAGACTTCTTTGTTATGAAGTTTCCTAATTTCCTCATTTACTGCAGTCTCCTCAGTAGGAAATGCTTTCAGTTTTTTACTATGATTCCATCAAGAAGGCATTCAGATGTGTCACACATTTGCCATAAATTCAGAATGTTATTACTCTAGTTGTTCATTAGATCACTGTAGTAAAGCTACTGCTCACCAAGGAGTTAACTGGAAGTCTACTGCTGGTATTGAAAGTGATTGTTTCAGTCTGCATGTCAGAATTTTCTAATGAAATAGAAGAGGATTTGAGATCTCACTTAAAACATGCACTAAATGTTCTTTTTGCAGCACTAACCATAATTTCTATGGCAAAATGAACCCCCTCATTTTGTTCCTTTTTAAATTAAATGTTTTAAGTGTTACCAGTTTATTCCAATCAAGATGGCTTCAGGTGTGCCATACTTTTGTCATAAGTAAGGCTGTTAGCACTCTAGTTGTTCTTTAGAACACTCTGGGAAGCTGCAGTAGAACACAAAGGCATCAACTGACAGGCTGCTCCTGTTGAAATATAACAGGAAGATATTTGAGATCTCACTTAAAACATGTCCTAATTTTTCTTTCTACAGCACTAACCATAATTTCTATGGCAAAATGAACCCCCACATTTTGTTCCTTTTTAAATTAAATGTTTTAAGTGTTACCAGTTTATTCCAATCAAGATGGCTTCAGGTGTGCCATACTTTTGTCATAAGTAAGACTGTTAGCGCTCTAGTTGTTCTTTAGAACACTCTGGGAAGCTGCAGTAGAACACAAAGGCATCAACTGACAGGCTGCTCCTGTTGAAATATAACAGGAAGATATTTGAGATCACACTTGAAACATGTCCTAATTTTTCTTTCCAGAGCACTAACCATAATTTCTATGACAAGATGAACCCCATCATTTTGTTCCTTTTTAAATTAAATGTTTTAAGTGTTACCAGTTTATTCCAATCAAGATGGCTTCAGGTGTGCCATACTTTTGTCATAAGTAAGGCTGTTAGCACTCTAGTTGTTCTTTAGAACACTCTGGGAAGCTGCAGTAGAACACAAAGGAATCAACTGACAGTCTCTGCCCTTGTTGGATGTACATGTTTTACTGAGAATGTCAGACTTCATTCTCACATGACTGAGAAAGATAATGTGAATTTACAGAAAATATGCTCTCATTTTAGCTTCTGGAGCACCTTCCAAAACTGTATGGGACAAGCATGTGAAAATAGTTCTCTCAAACATGATTCATGATATCCCAGCAGAAGGTTTTTCACAGGGTAAAATCACCTTAGAACACACCACAATTCCTGAAATTAGTATGGTACCATCAACAAATGAATTCTAATGTAACTAAAGTCTGTTATCACCCTTTATAGTTCTCCTTTTGGTAACCCTCAAAATCTTCGATTCACTACAATGCATTTATATTGGTCCCAAGATGGCTGCCAGCAATTCCAGGATGAAGTGCTGACAGCCAATAAGATCTCACGATGACATGTGTGGTTAGGCTCCGCCCAGATATATGTGTTTTTACTTTTGATTTTCTCAGCAACTACTGAACGGATTTACACCATTTAACAAAAGGGTTCTTTTTGAACCAAGAACTACCTCTTTGCCAAATTTGGTGTAATTCCGTTCAGCAGTTCGAGCTGTAGCCTTGCATAAAGTTTCCTATGGGAAAATGAATGGGGAAAACACGTTTTGGGACCCCCTTTTCTCGGCCCCGCTTGACGAATCACCCTGAGACTTTCAGGGTAGGAGCGGACCGGAGCGGGCCATAAAGTTTGAAAATTTCGCGAAGATTCGTCAACCGACGCAAGAGTTATTTCAAATAGAATGTCGCGGATTTCCTATGGAAAATAGGTCCTAACTATAACTATCTACTGGCGACCGCCAGTAGATAATATATATAATCTACTGGCGGTCGCCAGTAGATAGTTATGGTTAGGACCTATTATCCATAGGAAATTCGTAACATTCTATTCCCAATAACTTTGGCGTCGTTTGACGAATCATCGCGAAATTTTCAAGACTAGTGGGGCGCTCCGGTCCGCTCCTGTCTTGAAAGTTTCGGGGTGATTCATCAAGCGGGGGCCGAGAAAAAAGGGGGGTCCCAAAACATGTTTTCACCATGTTAATTCCCATAGGAAATTTTAGACACGGCTACAGCCCGAACTGCTGAATGGAATTACACCAAATTTTGCAAAAAGGTAGCGCCTGGTTCAGAAAGCGACCTTTTTTTTTAAATGGTGTAAATCCGTTCAGTAGTTGCGGAGAAATTCAAAAAATGAGTGAAAAAATCAATTTCCCATAGGAAACTTTAGGCAAGGCTACAGCCAAAACTGCTGAACGGAATTACACCAAATTTGGTAAAAAGGTAGTGCTTGGTTCAGAAAGCACCCTTTTTAAAAATGGTGTAAATCCGTTCAGTAGTTGCTGAGAAAATCCAAAATAAAAGTTTTGATATCTATGGCCGCGGTGGATCCGCGCACCCTCCCGACCACGAGCTGCATGCTAATTGGCTGTCAACACTCCAAACCAGGAAGTGTTGGCAGCCATCTTGTTCCTCGGTAGAACCGAGGAACAAGAAAGCAGTAAAACAAGTGCGCAAAACGCAAAAAGGGGGCAGGGTAGAAACACCCTGACCCCCTAGGGCTGCTCAGGGGGTCCTACAAGGACCCCCAGGGCCCCAATTTTTTTTTTTTTTTTTTTAAATCGGCAAAAAACGCGCTGGGTGCGCGGATCCTGCCGATTTAAAAAAAAAAAAAAAAAACACGAAGCGCGGGCTCCCGCGCTTCGTGGTTAATTGGCCCCGGGGTGGACCAAGTCCCGGGGGCATGTGGGGGTTTATTAATAATTATATGGGGGGCCTCTAAGGCCCCCCCGGGGACCGCCACCCCCCGGGGCTTTAAACAAAATGGTGCTGGAGGGCTCTCAGCCCTCCCGCAGCCCCGGGGACCGCCACCCCCCCCGGGGCTTCTTTTTAAATTAAAATTAGTTGTGTGGGGGGGCTCCAGCCCCCCCACACGCCCCGGGGACCGCCACCTCCCCGGGGCACTAAATCGTTAAATATGGGGGTCCGTTACGGACCCCCAGAGCCCCGGGGACCGCCACCTCCCCGGGGCTTTCAACATGTCGGGAGGGATGCCGCGCGGCCCCCCTCCTGGAGCCCTTGATGGCCTTGGGGACCACCACCCCCCAGGGCCGGCTCCTGCAGTGTCCCGGGGTGCCTACCCCCGGGACACTGTAGTTTGCTATGGCAGGGCGGGAGCCTCGCGGCTCCCGTCCTGCCATAGCAAACTGCTTTGGATTTTGGAAGAGAGAGCAGGAAACCTGCTCTCTCTTCCAAAATTCAAAGCGAATTGCTTTTCCACACGGGGAGCTGCATCTTAGCAGCTCCCCATGTGGAAAAGCAATCCGGCTCCCGAGGGACGCGGGGAGCCGGCGGGACCTTGGGGTATTGGGGACCCCCCCACGGTCCCCAACGGAGAGGGCCAGCCCCGGGGGATGGGGTCCCCTGGGCAAGTAGTGGCCCGGGAGGGGGGCCACGCAGCCCCCCCTCCACAAAAAATAAATACATTTTAAAAAAAGGGCAAGGCCGGCCCCGGGGGATGGGGTCTTCGGGGCCTTAAATGGCCTGAGGAGGGGGGCCACGCAGCCCCCCTCCAAATATTTTAAAAATTTTAAAAAAAGAGGGCATGCCCCGGGGGATGGGGTCCCCGGGGCCAATAGAGGCCCAGGGAAGGGGGGCCACACGGCCCCCTTCCCGTTTAAAAAAAAGAAAATGCTCAGGCCCCGGGGGATGGGGTTCCCGGGGCCAAAAGTGGCCGAGGGAAGGGGGGCCACGCAGCCCCCCTCCCATACCAAAAAAAAAGTTTTAAAAAAAGACCGGCATCGCCGGAGGCCCCGCCCCCTCGCTGCAGCAGTCTGCAAACACGCCCCCTGGCGCGTTTGCAGATGGGGAACGAACTCCCCTTGAATACTGGGGGTGCCTGGGGGCCAACTAGCCCACCAGGAACCTCCAGTATGTGCCAGGGAGCTGCGTTGCTGAGCGGTGTACAGAGGCCACGCCCCTTTTTACACCTCTCTGCAACGCAGCTCTGTGGCGCTTTTTGGAGGTACATGGTGGGCTACTTGGACTACAGGGACCCTCAGGATTCAAGGGGAGTTAATCCCCCAACTTAAAACGCGCCACGGGGCGCATTTGCACAGTGGTGAAGGGAGGGGGTGGGGCTTCAGGTGACATGTGTGCAAACAGGCCCCGTGGCGTGTTTTAAGTTCAGGAATTAATTCCTCTTCAATCCTGAGGGTCCCTGGGGGCCAACTAGCCCACCAGGTACCTCCAGTAAGCGCCACGGAGCTGCGTTGCAGAGTGCTGTAAAAAGGGGCGTGGCCTCTGAACACCTCTCTGCAACGCAGGTCTCTGGCGCATACTGGAGGTACCTGGTGGGCTAGTTGGCCCCTAGGGACCCTCGGGATTGAGGAGGAATTAATTCTCCAACTTAAAACGCACCACAGGGCGTGTTTGCAGACATGTCACCTCAGGCCCCACCCCCTTCCTTCACCATTGTGCAAATATTCCTCTAAAATCAGCCGAACTACGAATTCCGATTTACTCACCGGTTATCAGGAGAGACCTCAGTGCTGCATCTTTGAGCCCAGTACTGATCCTGAAAAGTAATTCTAACCTTACTTACCAGTAACTTGAATTTCCTTCCATAGGCTAACATTGACTGGTTTCACTTGGAAATTCTTCTAAGTGTGGAGTTTTGGAACTTTATAATATTCCTCTAAAATCAGCCGAACTACGAATTCCGATTTACTCACCTGTTATCAGGAGAGAACCCACTGTTGCATCTTTTAGCCCAGCACTGACCCTGAAAAGTAATTCTAACCGTACTTACCAGTAACTTGTATTTCCTTCCATAGGAATCCATTGTCTGGTTTTCAGCAGAAAAGTTTCAAAGTGTCGATTTTCGTAAACTACAAATATTCCTTAAAAATCGCCTGTATGACTTAAACGCATTCTTTCAACTGTTTACAGGAGATGCACCAGTGCTGGATCCAGGATCCACCACTGAGTAAAAAAAAAGTAACGATAACACTACTTACCTGCTAAGTGAATTTCCTCCCATAGGATAACATTGGTGATTCTATGTGAAAAAGTTTCTAAGTGTCAACTTTTAAAATACAATAATATTCGTTAAAAATCACTACTGTAACCAAAACGCTTTTACTCAACTGTTTACAGGAGATGTCCCAGGACTTAATCTAGGATCCAGTCCTGTGGTTAGAAAAGTAATCCATAAAATAACTAATTGCATTTAACTAGAAATTCACATTGAGCTCAATGTTGCATTGTGTTTGAAATTGTGTTGCCCATGGCAACAACTGTAACTACTGTACTTAAAAGTCTATTGCCTATTTGCAAAGTATTTAAACTAAAGTAATTCATTCTGAGAAAGTATATTTTGTAATGTAATGTATAATGTAATTATAATGTAATTTAAAAAATAAAATATCTAAAAATAAATAGTTTAAAAAAATGTAGTAAATCAGTATCAAAAAAATAAATATAACAATTAATACATTTAAAAATTGTCATTTACAAAACTTTTGAAATTCGCTGAAAAAAAACATAGGTTTCAGACATGTTATAGTTAGGAATTAGCATTTAAAAAACCTTTGAAATTCACTGAAAAAACCATAGGTTTCAGGCACGTTATAGTTAGAAATTAGCATTTAAAAAACCTTACAAATTCACTGAAAAAACCATAGGTTTTAGGGACAGTTATAGTTAGTTGGACATTGCACTCGTGCAAAACCCGTGAAATTCCCCGTTATAGTTAGTTCAGCTAACTATAACTCGCGCCCCGCAATGCACTGCTGATGACGTCACATATTACATCACTCATGACATGGTCAGTGACATCACTGATGATATCACTGATGACATCTCAAATGACATCACTGATGACATCACTGATGACATCATCCACGTGATAATCTGATGCACCTCCTCACACCCTAATATAACCTTTGATACACCCACTCTAAATTACAGACTGCCATTCGCAAAACCATAGACACTCCAACACCAATAACTACATACCCACTCACTGATTCTTAGGTCTACACACACATCCACTCACTCACCCGTACAGTCACTCATACTTACGGTCACTCAGTACAGGACTATCATATGCACTCATACACCTACATAGACACTCACACACCGCCACTCATCCATAGAGGTACTCACACACCTAGTCAGTCATGCAAATAATTAATCACACTGCCATTTACTCACCTATACAGTTATACACACACCAGCTCACTTACTCATACAAATACTAGCACATTCTTACGCTCTTATACAATCACTGATACAAGCACACACTCATCCATACCGTCACTCTCACAATCACACACTCTCGCTTATAGCTATTTATGAACTCCAACACACATATATACTGCCTTTCACATATGTAGTTACTCACACATGTACCACTGGGACATACATTCATTCACTAACACACTCTTACACACACTTACCCACCCATACAGTCTATCACAGATGCACTCTTGAAACCATCCACCCAGTGAATCACCCACTCACACATCTATGCACAGAGTCGCACACACCCCACCCACACAAACACTCAGGCACCCATACAGATACTCAGACAATCAATCAATAACCCATGTAGACACTAATGTAGCTATTCAGAAAGCCATGCAGCCGCTTACAAACCAACAGACAGACGGATACAGACATTCACCCAGTTTAGTCACTAACCCATGCATTCAGTAAGATACGTTTAATCACTCACTTATAGAGTTAGTCACGCACCTACTAAATCATCCATACAGACACTTATACACCCACTCATTCTTCAATACGCCTTTCCCTATATATATTAAAAATATTTAAACTTTACAGAAACACACAGTCACTGGATGATGTCATCAGTGATGTCACTGGCCATGTCATGAGTGCTGTAATTAGCAGTAGGGGGCCATGAGGGTAGCCCCAGGGCCCCAGCGGTCCATTGCTTCCGCCCGCAAGGAGAAGCTACTTATGCTGCTCCCTCCTGATGGGAGCAATATTTCGATCTGTTTCCCTTCGCGCATCAGGGCGGGCAGGGAAACAGATCAAAAGTCTATTCCCAGCCGGCAGGAGCATTTTCAAAGCTTCCGCTGGCTAGGACCAGACTTTGTGTTTGCTCCACCATGGCAGGAGATTTGATAATACTCCCGCCAAGCAGGAGCAAACACAGGTTTTCCAGCCTGCGCCGGTGCAGGTTGGGAACCACTTTGCCCGGTAGTGTGGGCTACCCAGAACAAAGCTAGTGAGCCGGCCCGGGGGATGGGGTCCTTGGGCCATTAATGGCTGAGGGAGTGGGGGGTGGCATGCGTCCCCCTCCCCTTAAAAATACTGCAGAACCCAGGGGATGGGGTCCCTAGGGTCGAAAGTAGCCTGGGGAGGGAGGCCACATTCCCCCTTCTCCTTAAAAATACTGCGGGCCCGGGGGATAGGGTCCCTGGGGCCCAAAATGGCCTGGGGAGAGGGTATGCGTGCCTCTGCCACTTAAAAATATTGCAGGCCCGGGGGATGGGGTCCCAGCGGCCAAAAACGGCCTGGAGAGGGGAGATTTAAAAAAAGAAGCGTGGAGACCCTGTGGGACCACAGGCTTAGGGGGGGTCAGGTATCGCTACCCTGCACCCTTATTATTTCTTTTATTTTCATTTTTTTAGCACTTGGGGCTGAGTCCCGAGTCCTAAGACAGCTGCCCCCACTTCCTTAGTGATATGGAGGCAGCCAATCTGTTCTCAGCTGATTATCTGTCAGCTACGTGGATCCTCCACCTTTCTAGATATACAAAGTTTATGAGCATTAATTGCTCAAAAACTACTGAACGGTTTTACACCAAATTACAAAAAAGACTTTTTCTGGACCAAGATCTAACTTTCTGCCAAATTTGGTGGAACTCTGTTCAGCGGGTTAGGCTGTAGCGGTGTCTGAAGTTTCTATGGGAAAATGAATGGGGAAAAGTGTTTTGGGAACCCCCCATTTCTCGGCCCCCTGCTTGATGGAACACCCCGATACTTTCCATGCGCACAACTAGTAAAAAAAAATAGCACTTTTTTGGAAAGTTTCGTAAAGATTCATCAAACAGTGCCAAAGTTATTAGCAACACAAAAAATGCATTTCTCGTGGAAACATGATCTTAACTAGACTACCCAGTGCCGACTGCCACTGGAAAACACACCACACCCCACACACACCACCCCTCTCTCTTTCTCTGTCTCTCTGTCTCTGTCTCTCTCTCTCTCTCTCTCTCTCTCCCTCCCTCCCTCCCTCCCTCTCCCTCTCTCTCACCCTCCCTCTCTCTCTCTCTCTCTCTCTCTCTCTCTCTCTCTCTCTCTCTCTCTCTCTCTCTCTCTCTCTCTCTCTCTCTCCATCCATCCATCCATCCATTCATCCATGACTGCATGGGGTAATGGTTCATTCCACAGTGGTCATTGGCTCTCGTGCCCTGTGAGTGATGGCATTTTCTCATTACATATGCACATCCAACTGAAAATGTGTGCCCTTCAGTGTTAGGACTGATTGGCCAGTACTTTAGTTCTCAATTTTCTCCTTTCATGTTTCCCCTTTCATTTCTTTGTTTTTCTTTTCCTAAGAGAATACTACAGCTCCTCAGCCACTGCTAACGGTCTACTTGCTTGCAGCTCATTTCATCTACAATGCGCCGCATTCGTCACGTCCACTTCCTCAAAAATCCTCTGAATTAGGCGACCTTTATGGAATGCTGGAATCCCAAGTGTATCATTGTTTTAACATTTCAAAATTGCCTTCTAATTCGTTCTCAATGTGGCTGCCATGCTGGAACCTGAAAACAACAATAGACTATGTGCAATACCACTACAAGACAGACACCCGCTGCTATGTTTAGTTTCATTATTGCAAGCATATGCCTGTTGTGTTTAGACAGCAGCGTGTATTCTTTTAATTTATCTTACATATGTTGTTGAATTTGTGTGTGTGTTTTGTTATGGTTCTGTTAGCAGGTGCATGCAAGAATAAATCAATCTATGGATGAATGGATGCATGAGTACTAATATAAGTGAACGAGTGTATGTATGATGAATTATTAAGTGCCTAAACCCATCAGTGACACAAAAGGAACTTTAGTTTATAGGCCATCCCTATGGCTTTGCCAATGATGGTTACTTTGTCTCACTGAGACCGACAGGAACCAGCAAGGGAGAGTTTACATGTAATTAATGTAGTTTGCTTTCTCCATGCAACACTGGTGCACCACCTCAGAGCCTTTTTTGACAACAGCCTTTATAAGCGCATTACATGTTCTTTGTAACTGTCAGAAATGTAATAGAAGCTTGCTTGGGTGGTTGTGCCCAATTCTGTTGATTTTGCTTTAAATATCATTGGCCTGCATCTCTGTTATAAGACAGTTTGATTATGGAAATGCTCTGTTAAAATCTACAACTGTATATCCAACAACGAGGCTCCAAATAATGTGTTGCCGAATTGTGCTGGTGAGATGTTGATGTCAGTTTCTACAGCACAAAACCACCTCCAATATGGTCTGGTCGCCTGTAGTCCTTCAAGTCAGATCTCTGTGTTGGTAAGTATAAACGTTATTTTTGTGTCTATGAAGGAGTTTAGTGCTCTTCTTCTAATACCACCTCGATCATCCCATTGCAGAAGCTGTGCAATGGTTTTTCTCATTTCACTGAAAGCCCACCATAATTGACTGAAGGTTCCCCAGCCTGTGGAGTTTAGCTCCATTGGTCACCGGGTGACTTCTGACTGTGCCGGTCTCAATCACAGCTTTTTGAGATAATCCTTATTCCACCCTTAACTTTTTCCTCCTCTGCTCATCTCAGTATAGACTTCCATGTTCAGGGTGCTAAAGTGAGGCACTTTCTCAAGTCATGGTTCAGATCCTTCCAAGCTGACAGCTCCCAGGTCATCTTATTTCCATCCTAAACCTCTGAATCCAGGAGACTGGGTCATGGAATGCTCCTCACTTCCACCCCATCCACACAGCTTCCATTTATCACATGCACATGGACTACACATAGGGTCCTTCTCCAGGTGGATGGAGACCGTTGACCGGGTTTCCAGCTTCCAGCTCTGTAGGATTTAGGCATGGGACTGGATGGGAGACACATTTGTTATACCAAACCTATAGAAAGCCAAGATCATGATTATCGGGGCACTAGTGAACTGTGGGCTTGTTCTCTTCTGCAGAAGCTAGTCATGAGCAGGTGCGGCTGCTCCACTAAGACGGAGGAGTGCCGCCCCACTCCTCTGAGTAGAACGAAAGGAAAAAGAAAATTATAATAACTTAGCTATTATTTAATTTTTCTTTGCTACGGGGCTGGGAGGAGTTGTGAGTGCACTCTCTCAAAGTGGCCGTCTTGGCCCGGCCAAAGCGTCATGCGTACTTAGCATGTTGCCCACCAGGCTGCATTACACAGCCTGGTAGGGAACATGGCCAGGCATTGCAGCGTTGTGATTGGCTTAGGTGAGCCTGGGTGCTTCCTGGTTCTCGTTCCGGACTTGTCAGGAAGAGAACGAACGACAGAGACGGCTGCGGAAAGGTAAATGTTTTTTTTTGTTGATTTTTTTTCCTTTAAATTAACGCCCCCCCCCCTCCCCCCCACTCAGTGGTCGTCCAAGCCACCCCACCCCGTTCCCTGCCAGCCGCCACTGGTCATGAGCATCTGAGTCAAGCAGGACTCTGATCAGTCCATGAGCCCATTGACACTGGCTACGTCTTCAGCCTGCAACTACCTTATAGGTCTTTTAAAAAAGATTCTCCAGCGCCTCTACCTGCAGGTTGTGCCTGACCCACAACACACAGCAGTAGGATTCGGTGCAGTTTGCTGGTATTGCTGTGACACATCCATTTTGGGGTTTACCAAATTGCTGTTTCACAGATTCCAGGAAGTCCAGAATGCAACTGCTTTACCTACCCTTGGAGCAAGGTACTTTGCCTCACCTTAGCTCCACGCTCTTTAATGTCAACCTTTTAATGCCAGAATCTTGTCTAAAACCTTCTTGATCACCCACTTTGCCTTTTCAGGGTCTACTTCGTGCCTTACTTTCACCTAGCACCCATGGGATGGGCTTCAACACAGCTGATTTGCAAATATTTACTTAATGTTTTAAACTGACTGTATCGAAATAACCCTGTGCTGTCTTTGGAGGAGGTTCTGTTTTTTACTGTAAAAATAAAATGCATCACCCAGCATTTGTGTGTGTGCCAGGCATCGTTAACAGCTGCTCGGCTCTGGGAAGCAACACGAAGCTACTTCTGCAAGCAGATGTAATATGTTCAAGATAAAGGGCTGGTACTGTAAGTGCTGTCCCCTTCCGGAACAAACGGCATTCTGTGCCAAGTTTTACATTTTTTGTGTGTTTGCTGTCACCGGCTGCGCCCCGGGGTGGTGCGGTTTTGATCTCGGTTTGGCCTTCTACCTGTAGTCACAGGTACAAAAAATGCACGTGATAACCTTGGTTCTGTGTGTTTACATTTACCACACCTGTTTAACCGGAAGATCATAAAATGTGAAAATAAAACACACCGATAGGTATTCGCGTTTAATAAGCGCAATTGGTAAAAAAATGAACTTGTATTTCTCATTACTGCTTCTTCCTGCACATTCTTCAAAGAAATCTTATTTGCAGGGGTCCTATTGGATCAGGACCTTTCTGTAAGTCTTGATTGACCTCAGCCACCATTTTTTTTCTGCTCTTCACAGTTTCTCTTTCTGGAGATGCCACGTGGCTCTCTTATGTAACATTTTTTCCAATGCTTTTTCAGGCTCATGCCGTCCCATTTTTGTCCCAAATCATTTGGGCTTAAACTCTCTTCAGTCTGTTCAAGTTAATTTCACTAGGCCTACAAGATGTTATACTTGCAGTTTTTAAGCAATTCCTTTGAATCGTGATGAGAAAGGAGTGCCTTCCTTTTGCAGTTCATCTCTTTCGACTATCAAATGGCCACATAGTGTTTATAAAGGTTATGGCGATGGTAGCAGTGCCCGTAAATCAGTAGGAAGAACATGTTTCTCTGTATCCAGATGACTGGCCGATAAAGGTCAGATCATCTCAGCTGGCATTAGACCACATTTGCTGCATAGCCACATTATTGCACGATGTTGGGTCTCTATTAAAAGTACAAGTCACTAAGGATGCATATTATAGGCGCTGTGTTTTGCATAATTTGTCACCCTGTCAGACAAGGTGAGAACTCATCTGGACATGGTTGTCGGCTTGCAGTGCTGGGACGAACTGGCCAATCTCCTCAAAGCAGAAGCGTTCAGACCCATGTTGCTTGAGCTTGCAAAATACGCTGATGCATCCTTACTAGATTAGGAACATCTTGGTAAAATCTCTATCAATAGCATTTCGACACTCCAAAAAGAAACTACATATAAATGACCTGGAAGTGAGGCTAGTTCTTCAATCTAGTCCTTTCTGTCAGTGGTGGTCAGAAAAACGGGTCTAGATCCTCATTTTAGTAAGTTGTAGCTGATGGACATTCAGAACCTAGACCACACCTCAGGATAAAACGCCACAGGAGGTGCAGGTGAGGAGATAAACAAAAAGGGGGGGGATGAGGGACGTATCCATATAGAATTATAAAAAAGCACAGTAAGTGGAAGCGGGCCATCCTTGTACAAACAAAATACCATAGAGGATGGTCGCGACTTGGGCAAGTTCAGTATTTGTTGAGGCTTAGACACCACTGATTCCATTGGCCGGGCCATTGGCACCAGTGTTGCCATTCACTGCCATGACTGGCTGTGGTGCGCCAGTTTTTCAGGCGATGTCTATTTGTCCCTAATGGATATGCCATTCGTCGGGATCCACCTGTTTAAGGGCAAGACAAACTCGCCTCTCGAAAAGTTTAAGGAGAGCAGGATCAGGGCAAGCTTTGTAAGATTATCTGTTCCGCCTCGCCAGCCGCATCAGTCCTACCACTCCTTTTGCTTCTTCAGCAGAGGTACCGCCTATCGCTAGCCAATCCAAACTCACAAAGCTCCCAGCAGTTTCGCAGTCCAGGCCTTGGTGCCCACTGACCCCTTGGTCAAGGTCATGGTCCACCCAGTCCACTATCCCCATGCTGCAGCCCCACCAGTCAAACCCCTTTAGCATGTTCTCAGTGGAGCACAGCCACCTGGTGGCAGGCATGATCTGACGATTCTTGCTGGGTTGGCAGGCCACAACATCAGACATGTGACTCCTGCAGATTGTTCAGCGAGGATATGCCCTACCTTTTATTCTCTCGCTGCTGCACTTTCCACCGACCCCCCAGTGACTGAGGGAGGACTATCTCTCCATTTTGCGGCAGGAAGTGCATGCCCTTATGACCAAAGTGTCTATTGAGAGGGTGGCAGTGCCAGAAGTAGCAAAAATGATTCAGGTCAAAGTTTACCTGAAATAACCTGTATGCTCTGCAAGTGTGTTTAACATACAAAAATTTAAGTAAATTCATCAAAATACTAACAATATATACCACAATTTGGTTTGAACCACAAGACTGTATTTCTTAGGTTATCACATCACCTTATGATATCATTTGTATTAAAAGATGAATAACTTTTCATGTATACAATAGGTCTTTTGAACTTGAAAATCACATTGACATAACATTAACACAGTCTCTTTGTATTTTCTTTTCTTTTTCTTCTTCTGTAATGTCCACTTAATTTCTTACGCTGCCCTATGCATTTCGGGGCCAATCGTCCCTTCTTCAGGGGCCACTAAATAAACAGAAATGCAAAAACCATAGATCTCAAGCAACCGTAATCCCAAAGCAACCTATAATGTAAACGTCCCCAAGGAGGATAAAACCACAACACCAGCATCATAGTCTTTAACCATTAGTTTATCAAACGCATCATGCATATCGCCAACACAGTGCTAAACATGCCTGTGTCCTTCATGCAAAGTACCAACATAAGTGAGCTCCAACTATCCAGCTATAGTCAGGTGACTGTACACCCCTTATTTCTAAAAAAGCAAAATATCTCGACATGTATTTAAGTGCTACACTATACTCACACCAGAAGTGGAATCATCAAGTAGTATCCTAAAATAACAAAATGATGTCTTTATTATCCAACTGACGCTTTAAGCAATACCGCCCTATATTTGGCGATCTCGCCTACCTTCATGTGTTTGAACCAGGGGGCTCAAAATTAACTTCTGTTGAAATGACGAAGACACGTCACTACTCAGCTGCCCACCAAGCGCCACTCTGTAAAGAATGGATCTCGTTATACCGACATAGCCCCATACAACAGTGCCAGAAGTAGGACATGGTTGTTATTCCCACTACTTTCTGGTGCCCATGAAGGACAGGGGCGCTTGTCCTATTTTAGACTGGTGCTCTCTCCGAATCTCCGTCCGGAAGGAGAAATTCAGAATACTCACCCAGGCCCTGGTCTTTTCTGCCCTCGACCCTGAAGACTGGATGGTGGCGTTGGACCTGCAGGACGCCCATATCCATAATCCTGTTGTGCAGGCCCATCGGTTCTGCCTGCGATTCGTGGTGGAACAGGAGCATTTTCAGTTCGCTGTGCTCTCCTTTGGTCTCACCAGCGCCCCTCGGGTGTTAATGAATGTGATGGTTGTGGTCGCAGCACACCTTAGGAGGTCCGGGATGCCAGTCTTTCCCTACCTCAACGACTACCTGTTGAAGGCAGGCTCACCCCAGGCAGTCGTCAGCCAACTTCAGACTATAGCAAACTTCCTGTCATATTTGGGGTCACACCTACCTCCTTCTCAGATGCTCTCCTTCATCAGAGCCACTCTGGGCACATTTCGGTTTCGTGCCTTTCCCATGGGAAAGAGAGTCCCAGACATTCAAGCATTGATCCCGATCATTTCAGCCTCCGATGGAGTCCTGGCTCCATATCAACCTTCTGGGGTCGAGGGCCATTCGCTTAGCATTGAAAGCCTTCCTTCCATCCATCAAGAGGAGGCTGGTTCAGCAACAAACAGGGTAGGGTGGGGTCAAAGACCCTTTTCAGGAGGTCCTCCGCCTCTGGGAAAAGCTAGACCACCAAGGAATTTTCCTGGTGGCGAGTCCCATGGCAGGCTCTTTGAATGCCAGGGCCTACGAACTCAGCGGTCAACGCCTAGTGTATCATGAGTGGCAACTACACCTGAAGGTGGCACAAGGTCTCTTCTGCAAGTGGAGAAAACCTTGGCTCGATCTCTTTGCCACCACCAAGAACGTGCAATGTGAGCACTTCTGCTCGTTGGAATTTCCAAGGCATTTCTCGCTCAGAGACATGTTCCTCCTTGAGTGGAACTTGAGATAACTGTATGCCTTTCCCAGGAGCGGCCGGTCCATTGGGGCTGAGGGGCCACGCCCCTCCACCTTTATCCCTCATGAACAGTGTCAGTCAGGCAGCCAGGAGCCAGACATGCGCATTTAGCGCAGGCTTCTGGCTGCCTGAGCTGAACTTTGCTGGGCTGAGGAAGTCACAGCTCCTGAGGGCGTGACCTCAGCTCAGCAAAGGTCCCTGAGACCCTCCCCTCAGGGACGAGGGGTAGCGTCACTGATTGCCTCGCACCTGGGCGCTTCCGTTTTAAGCCCTGAAGCGCCCAGGGTCGAGTGTCCATCTGTGAGACTTCATCACAGAGTGGGGTGGGGTCAGCAATCTCACTGACCCCATCCCACTCTGTGATGACGTTGGGACTGCTGCCTTCCCTCGGCAGCAGTCCCAAGCCTCCTGGAACCTCCGAGGCAGAGCTGGCTGCAGGTATGTTTTTGTTTTTCTTTTAAACTGTTTGGTGTGTGCGTGTATGTATGAATGTTTGGTGAAGAGTGTTGGGAATGGATGTGTTTGTGTGCGTGCGTGCGTGTATGTATGAATTTTTGGGGAAGAGTGTCGTGAATGGATGTGTTTGTGTGCGTGTGTGCCTGTGTGTGAATACATTGCTTTGAGTGTTATGTGAGAGTGTGTCCCGTCCACCCCCCTCCCTCCAAAACTTACCAGCCGCCACTGGCCTTTCCACTCTTCACTCCTGCAGCAAATTCTCAAGAAGATCAGGATCGACTGTGCCTACGTTATCCTAGTGGCTGTGGATTAGGCACAGTGGTAAAGGTATCCAGAGCTTGAGAATCTGTCCTTCGCTCAGGCTTGCTCCCTCAGGAGGATCTGCTGTTGCAGCAGCAGGGCAAGGGTCTGCAACCGGGCCTTTGCAAACTCCACCTTGATGCTTGGAGATTGAGTCATGAGAAAGGTCTTACCATTGACCTAGAAGCAACGCTCTTAGTCTTCCCCGATTTTACTGTATGCTTGCTTTTAGATCTTTTAAATGCGATAAACTCTGGCTCACTCCTCGACCCTGGTCCTCTTCATATTCTGCCCCAATGGTCTGACAGTATCGCCCCTACTTTGGTGGATTTCTTTAATCTTTCCCCCACCTGTGGGCTAGTTCCCCTTGCAATGGAAGCACGCGGTGGTCAAGCCCCTATTAAAAAAGCCTGGATTAGATCCTCTCTGCCAGAGCATTTACAGGCCTATCTCCCTGCTACCTGGCCTCTCAAACCTCCTGGAGAAGCATGCCAACAATCATCTCTCTGCCTTCGTGGAATCCAACAGTGTTCTTCACCCCACACAAATGGGGTCAGACTACAGCACAGAAACAGCTTTTCTGGCTGTGGTCTAGGAACTCAGATCTCTGTTGGACAAAGGAGGCTCGGCAGCTATCATCCTCTTGGACCTGAGCGCAGCCTGATCACTCCACACTTATCCATAGGATACCTGAAGCGGCGTCGGCACCCATGCTCTGACCTGGCTTTCTTCTTTTTTGATGGACAGAACCTTCCAGGTGCTTGATCACTCTTAGTACTCCGACAACCTTCCCCAATGTTTTGGTGTGTTCCAGGGGTCTTCCCTCAGGCCCACTCTTTTTAACCTTTATGTGTATCCTCTGGCTGAGCTTGTCCTTTCTTTTGGGTGGTCATTGGTTTCTTACGCCGATGACACCCAGCTGGGGATTTCGATTTCCCCAGACTCCAGTTACCTCAGTCTGGCCCCCTGTCTTCAGGAGGTGGCCAGATGGATGGCCAGCCCCAAACTGAAGCTCAATGAAGACAAGACTGAGGTGATGATATTGGGCAATAATTTTAATAAAAAGCTCCCACCTTTTGTGCCATTTTGCTTGCTGAGACTCCCGAGTCCCAAGGGGGTGATAAAGAGCCTTGGAATGTGGCTAGACTCTAATCTTACTATTGATTTTCCAGGCAAAAAAACTTGCAAGCACCTGCTTTGGCATCATTAGACTGCCTAGAAAGATCTTAAGTCTGCTCCCTTACCTAGCTAGATGATTAATTGTCCAGGCCCTTATCAGGCCCTTATCATCCCCTGCATCGACTATGGCAATGTCCTCAATCTTGGTTCACCTAGCTATGTCACAAAGAGACTATAGATTACGCACAACGCCGCTGAACGACTTCTCATGAATGTCCCTAAGCACCAATCTGTAAAAATGGCCTTAAAGGACCTCCACTGGCTCTCAGTCGCGCTGAGGGTCCAGTTTAAGACTCTGCATCCTGCACAGGTCGCTTCACAAGAAAGGTCCAGTCTTATTAAGACTGCTAGCTATCCCCTACATTCCTGGAAGGCTACTTAGATCTTCTTCAGCACATTTACTGCAGGTCTATAAGTTTAGCAGAGCCCGTTGGGGTGGCCGTTCTTTTTCTTACCGGGCCCCCAAACTCTGGAACACTCTTCCTCTGGATCTACGCCTGCTCTCCAATGAACTCCCATTCCACAAGGCCCTGAAAAAGTGGCTATATAGCAACTAGTTCTGCTGAGAGCCGGATATGATCTGTGAGCTCTTTCCTGACTCTTCTAGTGCTGGGAGGCCTCCTGGTAGCTTTGCACTATATAAAACCTACAGAATAGAATAGAGTAGTGACAGCTGAACACCTTGGACCTTCCTCTGGAGGTGGTAAATGTCATCTTGGCAGTCATTCGACAAAAACTGTGTATGCCTGTTGGCTCAAATTTGTGAGTTGGTGCGGCACTCACCAGATTGATCCCTCCAGGCCAAGTTATCTGACGTTTCGCTGTTTGTTTTGTTCCTGGCCCGGCAAGGCTTTTCTCTGGGCATAGTTAAAGGGTACCTTTCAGCTCTCTCGGCTGTTTTACTGTTGTCGGATCAGCCCTCATTGTTTAAGTCTCCTTTTGCTATGCACTTTTTGAAAGGTTTATTACAGCATTTGTTTTCTCCCACCCCCTTTGTCATGCCGCAGTAGGTCCTTAACTTGGCCCTTACCTTCCTGATGTGCACTCCCTTCGAGCCACTTTACAGCTGCCCCTTGCATGTCTCACCCTCAAGACACTGTTCCCCGTCACCATTACTTCATAACAGCATGAGTGAGCTTCAAGCTGTCTGTGTGAACCCACCATGCACCACCTTCTTCCCAGACAAGCTGCTGATGCGGACATGGGCATCTTTCTTGCCTAAAGTTGTAACTCAGTCCGCCTCTGTCAGAACATAACCATGCCAGCATTGTATGCTCCACCTCACCCCTCTAAGGAGGAGGAGGGACGACATTGCTTATAACCCAACAGAGCGCTGAGCTTTTACATAGCTCGAACCAAAGAACACTGGGTAGACAATCAGCTCTTTTTGGGGTTCTATGCAGCAAAAAAAGGCAAGGCAGTGCAAAAGAGCACCATCTCAGGCTGGATCATGCTTTGCATTAAGATCTGTTACACATTGGCCAAAAAAGCAGCCTCCAGAGGGACTGCGTGCTCATTCTACAAGGACCAAAGTTGCTACCACTGCGCTGGTATGCGGTGTCCCTGTTCTGTACTTTTGCCAGGTGGCTATGTGGGCGTCCCTCCATGCGTTCACGAAACACTATTGTCCGGACAGTCTGGTTTGCCGAGAGGGAAATTTTGCCAACTCGGTCCTGCAGGACATTCTGGTTTGAGTCCATTCACAGCCCGGCCTCCAAATATGTACTGCTTTGGTGTCTATTCAGAAAGTAAGGAATATGCAGCTAGAAGTTTTTATCAGAAGAACAAGTTACTTACCTTCAGTAACGCTCTTTCTGGTAGAGACTATCTAGCCACGGATTCCTCGAAGTCCAGATCCAGTCTGATTCCTGAAGAATATTCAAAAGGTGAGGGATCTGCTGCCAGATAGTCTCTACCAAAGGGGATGATGGACGGAGCATTTGAGCTAATCAAACACTCACCCCCAGTCAACTGATCTGGGTTTAATCCATCATCATTCTTTAGCTCACTCCACCACCCCAGTTCAGACATGGCCATATGCAAATCAGTCTGACCCTGTGCCTCATGGGAACAGTCCAGCCCGAATTGCCAAGCCATGTCTTCCCTGGACCGGAAACAAGCATCCTGGGACCGGTTTCTGGCTATTCAGCCGTCATCAGCCAGGCTAGCTTGAATCCAGTGGCAAAGTGAGCAAGGGACCCACGTCTGGGCATACCCTGCCAACTTAGGGTGAACAAAGCGATACCAAAGGGGATGATGGACGGAGCGTTTGAGCTAATCAAACACTCACCCCCAGTCAACTGATCTGGGTTTAATCCATCATCATTCTTTAGTCTCTACCAGAAAGAGCATTACCAAAGGTAAGTAACTTGCTTGTTTGTACCTTCAGTTGTGTTCTTTTGTGACTTTATCCCATAATGTGTTTTTTCTGTGGTTCTGCCATTAGTTATATAGCTTTGTGCTGTATTATATAGGTTAACCTCTTTGTATTTAGGTATGGGGTGACCAGAAGACACTCTACTGTTGAGTCTGAATAAAAGCATATTGTACCTATTTTTTTTCTTTGTATTAAGTGGCTGTGCGCTTTTAATACACTTTTGAGACCAAGAGTCTTTAATGTGATTCTGTCATTTACCATACACTTCTGATGTGAGCTGCAACGGGTTCATGTTTTTTCAGGCTAAAAATGAGTCTCCCGACAAGTTTTGCACTTTCTGGAGGAGTTTGATTTAGTAGGCTTGCATCTTGTGGTACACAGCATTCACATGGTCAAACCTTGACTTGACTAGTACTCCCACTACCATGGGGTGGGATTAGGAGCAAATTAATTGGATGAGGTTATTTTAAAATTTAAAAGACTTCGATTTGGTGGATGAGGTTTTTACTGTGGCGTCCACTTGGGAGTACATGCTGAAGTGCATTCCTGCGACACTCCTGAGTTTTTTACTTTTGCTTTGTTGGGACCTCGTTTGTCAAAAAGGTAGGTAGAGGGCAAACCGTGTCTTATTTGTTATTTTTTTAGGAGATGTGCACGGCCCGGACGATTTGGGAGTAATTATAGTCTATGAAAAGTTTGAGGCTTTCATTCCCATCCATACCTCTATACTTCAGTAGCCTTTGCCTATGATTTCACATTGATTGAGATGTTCTGTGGCCGTAAGTTATATCAGTGTGTTTTCTGCATAGTAATGGAATTAGAGGTGGTTGGAGCCGCGCAGGTCCAGTGGAGCTTGTCTGTAAATATTAAGAAGGGGAGGTAATATAATGTGGATGACTGTACTCTGCATGTGAACTTATGGAGGAGAGGACAGGAGTTCTTCCATTCTCACATTTTCTGTGCATTCTCCAAATAGGATTTAAACCATATGTTGGCCTAGCTTGAGATGTTGGCAACAGTTTTCGGGTTTGTAGAGCAGGATGTTGTGTCTGCAGTGCAGAATGCATCTGGGCAGTTCAGTTACATCAGCATGTAGATCATCCCAGTGCTATCTATCCCATGTTTGGGTCTGCACCCAGATTGCAGTATGTTGTGAATTTCCTGACTGTTTTCTTGTAGTTGGTTGGTGGCAAGTACTTCGTGTATTTTTGATTTCAGCAGGATGCCTGAAATTTGTCGAGTGTATTGGCTATTTATTTTAGCAGGTGTGTTATGTGAGAGGGCTTGAGACTGTGAGGGACCTTGCCTTTAGTGTGGCTGCAGTTGGTGAATTTGGCTGTGTATCTTGAAGGCCTGTGAATAGCTGTTACAATAGCATCAAGGCATGGGTTGTCTTTGTCTTTTGCAGGTTCCAAGGAGTCCGCGGAAGGCAGGGGTGAAGTTGAACTTGTTTGTGTTGCTGTTTGGAGAGCATCTGGGTGGCTGTGCATTGGACGAGTTGTTGATGTTGACACTGATATTTCTCTTTTTAAAATTTGTCAATGAAGAAACTGGGTTGCATAGAGCCTGGGTGTGTGATATGGACGCCCCCATGCATTAAGGACTTGTACACTTGTGTTAATCCTTAAAAACGTCTTGTGGACTGTTCAGTTTCTATTTTGTTTGAAAAAGTTATTTTTGTAGTGAATATTGGTTGGTGATCTAAGTGGGTATGCTTAAGAGGTAGAAGTGAGTATGGGATTTTCAGTTTGAACGCAGCGTTTTAGAGTCTGGAAGTAGAGAGTAAACCGTGGATTTATAAGATCTATTTTTACCTTTTTGTAGAGGAGTGAAAGTGTCCACAGTTTGAGCGATGCTTTTCACAAGTGCTGGTTTTGTCTCTAACAAGTCTAAACTGGTGTCACGAGAGAGGTCTGATAGGGAATGATAGGTAGAGTTAACTACTCACTAGTCTTATGGGCAAAAGGAAAGAGCGAATGGGCTAAGAAGTCCAAATAAGCACCCCCAGTGCTCTATATGTAATGGAGCAGAAGGGCAGAGCTTCAGAGTGAATGACTTTATTGAGGAGTATGCAAAACAAGGGAAGAAAGAGAATTAACTACTACGAAATAAGGATGGAATGAGATACTCCGCTAAGGACAGTAATTAGAATAAACATAGTGTAGTGGTCAAGAGAATTTGAATTTTATGAGCCTATTCTTTTAATTTTTAATTTACCATTTTTAAAACGTAAATCTTCACCGTGTCTGCTTTTACCAGCAGACTTACTCCTCTGTGCTATCAATACCTGTAAATCTGGGTGTCATTTTGGAATCTAGCGGCTGCCTGGCGGTAAAGAGATGTTCCTGTGTTGTGCCCTTGATGAAGATGCCTGATGAAGTTGGTTGCACAGCTCACAGCATTGAGCACATTTTTCTGCTTGAAGCCTACTCTTGCCTAAGTACACTACATGAGTGTGTCACTAGACCTTGTCCTGAATGCAGAGTGATTCGTACTTTTTGAGTTACTGTACTGACCTAAGTAGTGTTCCTTCCTCCACTTGTTGCACTGTGTACTACAATCAGAGTCGTGTTGTAAATGCCGCTGTAATATATTTTCTGTTCAGTGTAAAAAGGTAAAAACAAATTCAGATTTTTCTTCAATTTAAGTGAACACTTCTTGATGTTTTTCTCTTTCCTAGAAACAAGAAATGCTGGATCTCTTTGCCTCTATTTTGTACGAGTGTGTAACACGAGAAAATCCCGAAATGCTGCCTGCCTACATAGCAATTGATCAGGTGAGGCAGAATTTGTTTTTAAAGAAAATCCAGCGCTGCAGACTAACTGGTCACCAGTTTGAAGTTACAGCGTCAATGCGGTCTGTTAGAAGGATGTGCTTGTATGATCAGTACTGCCTAAAAAGATAGGCAGTATCTCATATTGCATTTAGTAAACAGGTATGTGGAATTGTGCCACTCTTTTTCTCTTGCCCTCTTCTTGCTTACCCTCTCTTCCTCCTTCTGTGATTACCATCTTCTGTTCTCTTTCTGCCGAAACATTACCTCAATGAGCAATTGCGGTCACCTAACACTCGTTGCACTCTTGACGCCGCCACCCTCATCCCCAAATAGTCTCTGACTTCTCTTTTGCTTGTTCCAGAGTCTGCTTCTGGAGTGGTAGACCACTGTTTCTGCAAACTCAAGATACACACTCGACTGGCACATGTGTTGGCAGTGTAAACAAAGAAGTCAGTGGCCTACACTCAACCTTGAGCAATGTTGATGCGCTGTGATGGGCGATGTGAAAAAGCCTGCTTTGCAGTGGTCAACTTTAGTGCATCAGTCTGACCCCATTCGCAAGCACTAAATTTACACAAACACCTAGAGCTTGGATAATTTGCAGGATACACTGTTAAGAAAACTAAAACCCAATATAAAAGAATCACCTGTCAATAAAGCAACAACTTTCAAAAGTAGATAAAAATACAAAGGAATGTGCAGGTACATTGTCCATGTCAAATATAAGTGTAAACTTAACTTGTATATATTGGTTTAATAACCATGGGCCACAACAAAAAATATTGTACATCCTTGGGTACTGACTTGGAAATCCTATTCCTGGCCAATAAGAGGGAATCACTTCAGATTAAATTTATCATTATTACATCTCCATGCAACTTTGTGACTGTTATTTTGTCTGTTCCAGGCTGTTAGAAGATTAGAAAGAAGAGCCACAACTGAGACCTTTGAACTGTGGCAAATCAAGCTGGTCTTAGAGTTTTTCAACTCAAGAAGCCTACAAGAGCGGATGCATCAGAACCCTAGCCGGGCCCTTCTTATGAACTCCGAGCTTCTGCCATTGATGAAGTGCACCATCGACAATGCTCTGGACCTGTGGCTGCAAGGTGATTATAGCCTCTCTGCCCGGAGCTGCCATATCATAAGCTCATGAGGGCATGCTGCAATAGCATGTCAATGCCAGGAGCTTGTCTTTCAGGGAGCAACTGTCATGTTCTGTTTTGCTCTGTTTTGTTGCCTAATGTTGACTGTTGGTTCTGAAATGTGGGTGGTGTTAAATTAGTTAGCATCCAGAAAATCATTTTGTGGCATCAATAGCGATTTTCACTTGGCAGTAGAAAGGCTGTCGGAATGCGCTCATGCAGCTGCAAAAACCCAATTTTCGTACCATGGAAATAATGCAGTCACTAGTAATTTTTCACTCCGACTGGAACTATTTCTCAGTCGTCTTTCACTTCTGTACTTCACTGATGCCAAAGCTGCTCATCTCTCAAAAGTAAGAAGACACTCATTATGGAAAGCCTCTTTGAGCTCTTTACAATTGCATTATCTTGATGCAGTCACTTTCTCACTCTCTGGTTCTTATTGAGTCCCCTGATATTAAATCTACTACTTTACTGTGCTTTTGTCTAATCGCAGTCAGCCTTCTAGAAGAGTTTTTAGTCTGGGTTGAGCTCTTTTTTGTTATTCTGTAAATAACGCCTCATATTTTTATACTCTCTTTTGTTTAGAATATTCCATTCCAACTCTCACTCTCTTTCTTTGCCTGTTATCCCTCAAGTGATTTTTTCATCCTCCTCTCTCATAATCTTTCCTGTTCAAATTCCCCAACATCATCCTCTATTTCAGCTTCCTCCTTTGACTTGCCCAACACAGACACATCCCTCTCCCATGTCACTTCCGATCCCATGGTTAAGTTTCCACCTACTGCTTAGGTTGCTAAGATCTCTCGTTCCTTAACGCCTTTAGGTTCTACTCCTAAACTGGCTACCACTGTAACCTCTCCTATGATCCTACTTCCATGACTTGCATCATGATGGGTGACCCCTCTATAAGTTAAGCAACAACAGATGACTTAGTTTTTCGATTCGATCCTAGTTTTGGTTTCAGAAACTTCACAAAACCCTGCCTCAAAGTTCACTCACAAATTAGCACAACTATATTTGAGATCTGTCAAGAGAAACACTTCTCTCATACACTACTTCATGAAGAAACTAAATATTAATTGTGTGGCCCTTTCAGCAGCATAGCTCAATCATGCCTGGGGTCTGCACATTGATCTTTTCAACCCTGAAAGATTCAAAACCTCAACAGATATTGAATCAGCAAAGCTAGAGGGAACCTCTCCTTCACCAGCCACATGTGCTGGTCTTTAACCCCTCTACACGTTCCCCTAGGTATTTCCTTTATGATCTTGGTAGCCTGAATACTAATCCAAAAAAGAAATCCTCTATTTCGTTTCGAGATTGCCAGTCTCGGGCTGGGAGTGGGGTGAAGGTAATACTAACTTTCACTCCAATTTGTAGCGCTTCTCTAAGAGTCACAAGTTCAATCAACAGGTCTTTATTTTTATTTATTTTTATAATAATTTTATTTTATTGATTTTCATAATATACAACTGCGAGACTCAGCATTTTAAAAAACAAAAAGGCAGTACAACTCATGATGCAGTGATTACACAGGCAGCAAAGACCATAAGGCAAGCATTGCCAACAGTGAATTACATTTATACGCCTCAGGCATGCATCCCCCAGACCTTCTGTCTCCATAGCATGTTCTGTGAATGGTCTTTAGGTATGATGTGATTGACCTGTAATTGCATTTAAGCGTCTCCTCCCTGCGCATCTAATGATTCACCAGCAACACGTGTGGAGGTGACTCAGTAGATGTTATATAATTCCCAGAAATTCTTGGGTCGATTGCGCGGGGGCAGTAGTTAGCTGCATAGCTCCGTCTGCGTGCTACAGTATATCTGAAAGAGACACGTTAGTGACAGATTCCTTACCTTAGAATATCCCCAGGCGTCAGGCTGGATCCGGAAAGTTTTTTGCGTAGCAGTACCCTTGCGCGTCGTTAGGCGGCGTCATGCGGCTCCGCGTCCGTCATCGGCGTCGGGATCGCCGGGATGACGTCGCGGGCAGTACTTAGACGCCGCCCCTGCGCGCTGACGTCAGTTCTTCTTTTTCCGCGCCAGTAAGCGCAGATCCGGGAAGAGCAGTGCCCTAGTCATTTTTTGACTACATTTTTGGTGATTTTTTCACTGTTTTTCTAAACGAGTCTCTCGACTCCGAAGGTGTCGGTAGGGATGCCCGGCTTCAAGCCCTGCGACGCCTGTGGTCGCATGATGTCGATCACAGACCCGCACTTACAGTGTCTCTACTGCCTCGGCCGCGACCACGACACGAAGTCGTGCCCCGACTGCCGGGCCTTGCACCCGAAGGCTTTGCGAGAGCGGTCTCGAAAGCTCCTCGAGGTCCAGCAGTCGGCTCCGCGCCACACCAAGCCCCGGTCACGTGAGAGGTCGAGGGGCCGGTCGCGGAGTCCTCATCAGTCGTCGGGGTCCAAGTCTTCGCACTCCTCTGGTAAGTCGAAGCATAAAAAGTCTAAGAAGCGTCATCGCTCGACGGTTTCGCCTCGCCGGTCTCGCGACTCGGCTGAGGCTCCTGTCGGCACCGTCCGCGGCTCCGGGAGTGCCTGTGGAGCCGCCCCCGCATTACCCGTCCTTCCCGGGTTCGGGGGCGACTCCGGCCGAGATACAGGAATTCCTGTCGGCCATGGCCCCGCCTCTTCGGGCCTCAAGGTCCCCCGGTGCGCCTTCGGGCCCCGCGGGCCCTGATGGGGTTTCCCGGCGCCGCCGACGACTCCGGTCCCGGCGCCGCCTGTCACACCAGCCTCGGTCCCGGCCCCGGCTTCGGCCCCGGCCTCGATCCCGGCTCCGGTGCTGCCGCAACCCCCATCGACGCCGGTTGCCCTAACTACACCTCCGCCGGCGCCGATATCTCCGGTGCCGTTTCCGCGCCGCCCGGGGCTCCGGGCGGCGTCGTTCCCCGGTTCTCTCTGGATCCGGACACGGCGCCGGACCGGCGTCGCTCGACGCCGGCTCCGACGCCGATGAGACCTTGGGTCCCGCGTGTCCCTCCTTCTCCTTATTTTGAACCTGAGGAGGACGAAGAGAACTGGGAGGGGTCGGATGACCCTCTCACACAGCAGTGTGAGTTCGAACAGGACTGGGCTGAGGAACTTGGGGATGCCAGTGGTCTGGACACCTCCCCTGACTCTGGCATGCTGTCTCCTCCTTCCGTGGCAACGGGGGAGGGAGCAAATTTTGCAACGGTGTTGCGTAGAGCAGCTGGGGCCTTACACCTCCAACTGTCTACGGTGGCTATCTGAAAGAGACACGTTAGTGACAGATTCCTTACCTTAGAATATCCCCAGGCGTCAGGCTGGATCCGGAAAGTTTTTGCGTAGCAGTACGCTTGCGCGTCGGTAGGCGGCGTTGTGCGGCTCCACGTCCGTTGTCGGCGTCGTGATCGCCGGGATGACGTCGCGGGTAGTACTTAGACGCCGCCCCTGCGCGCTGACGTCAGTTCTTCTTTTTCCGCGCCAGTAAGCGCAGATCCGGGAAGAGCAGTGCCCTAGTCAATTTTTGACTAACTTTTTTGTGAATTTTTTCACTGTTTCTTTCGATCGACTCCTAGGTGTCGTAGGGATGCCCGGCTTCAAGCCATGCGACGCCTGTGGTTGCATGATGTGGATCACGGACCCGCATCTAGAGTGTCTCTTCTGTCTCGGCCGAGACCACGACACGAAGTCGTGCCCTGACTGCCGGAAACTTCACCCGAAGGCTTTGCGAGAGCGGTCTCGAAAGCTACTCGAGGTCCGGCAGTCGGCTCCGCGCCGCACCAAGCCCCGGTACCGGGAGAGGTCGAGGGGTCGGTCGCGGAGTCCCCGCCGGTCGTCGGAGTCCAATTCTTCACGCTCCTCGGGTAAGTCGAAGCACAAAAAGTCTAAGAAGCGTCATCGCTCTAAGACTTCGCCTCGCCGGTCTCGCGACTCGGCTGAGGCCCCAGTCGGCACCGTCCCCGCGGCTCCGGACATGCCTATGGAGCCGCCCCCGCATTACCCGTCCTTTCCGGGTTTGGGAGCGACTCCGGACGAAATACAGGAATTCCTGTCGGCCATGGCCCGCCTCTTCCGGCCTCAGGCTCCCTCCGGTGCGCCTTCGGGCCCCGCGGGCCCTGATGGGGTTGCCCCGGCGTCGCCGTCGACTCCGGTCCCGGCACCGCCTGTCCCACCAGCCTTCATCCCGGCCTCGGGTCCGGCCCCGATCCCGGCTCCGGTGGTACCGCAACCCCCATCGACGCCGGTTGACCTAACCACGCCTCCGCCGACGCCGATGTCCCCGGTGCCGTTCCTGACGCCGTCCGGGGCTCCGGACGGCGTCGGTCCCCGGCTCTCTCTGGCTCCGGACATGGAGCCGGACCGACGTCGCTCGACGCCGGCTCCGGCGCCGATGAGACCTTGGATCCCAAATGTCCCTCCTCCTCCATATTTTGAACCTGAGGAGGACCAAGAGAACTGGGAGGGGTCTGAGGACCCTCTCACACAACAGTGTGAGTATGATCCGGACTGGGCTGAGGAACTTGGGGATGCCAGTGGTCTAGACACCTCCCCTGACACTGGCATGCTGTCTCCTCCCGTGGCTACGGAGGAGGGAGCTAATTTTGCAACGGTGTTGCGTAGAGCAGCTGGAGCCTTACATCTCCAATTGCCTTCTGTGGCTGTCAGGACTAATCTCCTGACGGAAGTGCTTCAACCGGCAGCTTCCTCTTCGGAGACTGTGCTGCCGTTTAATGATGCACTCACTGACGTTCTTTTGGGTGCCTGGTCCAAGCCCACCACAGGGGCTCCTGTGGATAGGAACGTGGCCCGACGCCATCGCCCTGCTCCGGGCGACCCCTTGTTTCTCTCCCAACATCCCACCCCCGAGAGCTTGGTTGTCCAAGCCTCTGCCTCCCAAACCGCCTTCCCTACCGCCCCTCCGGATAGGGAATCCAAACGCCTGGACCAATTTGGGAAGAAGGCTTTTTCTTCCTCCAGTGCTGGCTTGCGGTCCGTCAACACCGCTTGCCTTTTGGGCCGATACACCCACTCCCTGTGGGATTCGGTGGCGGCTGTTTTGCCGCAGTGTTCTGAGGAGGTCCAGACACTGCTTACCCGCGCCATTGCGGAAGGGCGAGATGCGGCTAAATACACCATACTTTGTGGCCTTGATACCGCCGACTCGCTGGGCAGATCGCTTGCAACGACGGTGGCGCTACGTCGCCACGCCTGGCTGAGAACAACTGGTTTCTCGGGTGATGTCCAGAATACACTCATGGACATGCCCTTTGATGGAGTCGGTCTTTTTGGTTCAAAGGCAGACCATGCGCTGGAGCGTTTTAAGGACTCACGGGCTACTGCCAAGTCCCTGGGCCTTTCTGTTGTACGCCCTCCGCTAACCTCTGCTTTTCGCCCCTTTCGTGGCCACGGAAGGGGCGCCCAGTCACGTCAGCTGCCCAGCCACCGGCCGGCGCAGCAAGCGTCTTCGCGTGGCCGAGGACGTGGATACCGCCGTGGCAGTTCGGGCAACCAGCGTGCAGGTCAGGCCACTACCTCCAACCCGTCCGCGGCCTCCAAGCCCTCCTAGTCCTTCCTTTCAGGTGCACAGCACGCCAGTAGGGGGCAGGGTCCGCCATCACCTTCACCACTGGCGTCCCATCACCTCAGACAGGTGGGTCTTGGACATTGTCCGAAGGGGCTACTCCCTCCCCTTCGAGACCACCCCCCAGCCATGCCACCTCAATTCCACCGCATGTCAGGGGATCACTTGGTGCTTCTGCAGAAGGAAGTTACGGCCCTCTTGGCCAAGAGGGCCATCGAGCATGTTCCGACCCCAGAAGTAGGACGTGGTTGCTACTCCCACTACTTTCTGGTGCCCAAAAGGACAAGGAGGACATGCGTCCTATCTTGGACCTCCGGAACGTCAATCGCTTCCTCCGGAAGGAGAAGTTCAAGATGCTCACCCTAGATCAGGTCTTGACTGCCCTCGACCCTGGAGACTGGTTGGTAGCGTTGGACTTGCAGGACGCTTATTTTCACATCCCCGTCCTGCCGGCCCACCGGCGTTACCTTCGGTTCACGGTAGGCCTCGAGCATTTTCAGTTCACCGTGCTCCCCTTTGGCCTTACAAGTGCCCCTCGGGTGTTCACGAAAGTGATGGCGGTGGTCGCAGCTCATCTGCGCCGGGCAGGGCTTCCAGTCTTCCCCTACCTCGACGACTGGCTGCTGAAGGCGGGCTTGTCCCAGGCAGTCGTCTCCCACCTCCAGACTACGGCCGAACTCCTGCACTAGCTGGGGTTCTCCATCAATGTGCCGAAGTCGCATCTGATTCCTTCTCCACAGCTCCTTTTCATCGGAGCAGTTCTGGACACGACGCAGTTTCGGGCCTCTCCTCCCGAACGGCGAGTCCCCGATATTCAGGCTATGATTCCAATCTTTCAGCCTTTATCCTGGGTTTCGGTACGGATGACCCTGAGGCTGCTGGGCCTCATGGCCTCCTGCATCCTGCTGGTCAATCATGCCAGATGGCATATGCGGGCTCTGCAGTGGGACCTGAAGTTCCAGTGGGCACAGCACCAGGGCAACCTGTCCGATCACGTCCAGATCTCGGAGGGGACTGCAAAACAATTGCAATGGTGGCTCTCGAACCGGCAATGGGTCATGGGCAGATCCCTCTCCCTTCCCCAGCCAGAGCACACAGTTGTGACGGACGCGTCCCTTCTGGGATGGGGCGGTCACATGGGAGAGGCGGAGATCAGAGGCCTCTGGTCTCCGGCGGAGTCCCGGCTCCATATCAACCTTCTGGAGCTCCGGGCGATCCGGCTTGCACTCAAGGCATTCCTTCCCTCTGTCAAAGGGAAGGTAGTGCAGGTGTTCACAGACAACACCACCGCCATGTGGTACTGCAACAAACAAGGCGGGGTGGGGTCGTGGACCCTCTGTCAGGAGGCTCTGCGCCTCTGGACATGGCTGGAACATCAGGGCATGTTCCTGATGGTTCAACACCTGGCAGGTTCCCTGAACGCCAGGGCGGACGAACTCAGCCGCAGGTGCATGATGGATCACGAATGGCGTCTTCACTCGGAAGTGGCGCAAGGACTCTTTCTACAGTGGGGAGAGCCTTGGTTAGATCTATTCGCCACCGAAGAGAACGCGCAATGTCATCAGTTCTGCGCGTTGGAATTTCCAAGGCGGCACTCGCTCGGCGACGCTTTCGTCACGAGTGGAGTTGCGGTCTGTTGTACGCCTTTCCGCCTATACCACTTCTACCCAGAGTGTTGAAGAAGATTCGGCACGACCGGGCCCAAGTCATCCTTGTGGCTCCGGACTGGGCTCGAAGAGTTTGGTATCCCGAGCTACTCAGTATGAGCGTAGATCCCCCGATCCGTCTGCCTCTTCGGGAGGATCTTCCGTCGCAGCAGCAGGGGACGGTCCTTCACCCGAACCTGTCCAGCCTCCACCTGCTTGCGTGGAGATTGAGCGGCGGCAGTTGATTCCTTTCGACTTGCCTCCCGAAGTTTGTGCTGTGATTATGGCAGCCAGGCGTCCCTCCACTAAAGTGGTATACGCCTGCAGGTGGAACAAGTTTGTGGCATGGTGCACAGCAAAGGCTGTGAATCCCCTTTCTGCCCCTCTTTCTGAGGTTCTTCTGTTCCTTCTTTCCCTGGCCCAACAGGGTTCTGCCCTGGGTACCATCAAGGGCTATCTTTGTGCCATCTCGGCCTTCCTCAGGCTTCCTGATCAGCCCTCCCTTTTCAAGTCCCCTGTTGTTAACAGGTTTCTAAAAGGCATTACACACCTCTTCCCTCCTGTCCGTTTGTGATGCCTCAGTGGGACTTGAACTTGGTTCTTACCTTTCTTATGTGCGCTCCCTTTGAGCCTCTACATAACTGTCCTCTTCGTCTTCTGACTCTGAAGACAGCCTTTCTGGTGGCCATCACCTCCGCTCGGCGGGTGAGTGAGCTCCAGGCTCTATCATGCAAACCTCCCTTTCTGTCTGTCCATCCAGACAAGGTTGTTCTTAGGACGCGTCCGTCCTTCTTGCCAAAGGTGGTTACTGCCTTCCACATTGGGCAGACCATCACTTTGCCCACCTTCTTTCCGCCTCCTTCCAGAGAGGAAGAGAGGCTCCACCGTCTGGACCCAAAACGTGCGCTTTCCTTTTACATCGACCGCACACAACACTTCCGGGTGGATGACCAGCTCTTTGTTGGCTACGTGGGCGCCAAAAAAGGTCGGGCGGTGCACAAGAGAACCATCTCCCGCTGGGTAACCTTGTGTATCAAAGCCTGCTATTCTTTGGCTAAGAAGGAGCCTCCTGTTGGGCTGCGTGCCCATTCCACCAGGGCAACGGCTGCTACCACGGCTTTGGGCCGCGGTGTTCCGCTGCAGGATATCTGTCAGGCAGCTACGTGGGCCTCGCTGCACACGTTTACAAAGCATTACTGCCTTGACAGTCAGGTCCGGAGGGACGGCTTCTTTGGCCGTTCTGTCCTCCGGGACTTCCTTGTCTGATCTTTGTTCGCAGACCCACCACCGGGGTTGGTATTGCTGGGGTATCTATTCTAAGGTAAGGAATCTGTCACTAACGTGTCTCTTTCAGATGCACAAGTTACTAACTTGTGTAACGATATATCTGTAAGAGACAGTAGTTAGTGACAGAATCCTTACCGCCCCACCCATCCTCCCCGTTCTGCGAACTGATTTCTAGGGTTAAGGACATCCCTTTCAGGGCCCTAGTATTTTTCAGACACCTATGTCAGCTTCTTGCGTGGCTCTGCGTTCCTGGCGCACAAAGTCGTGTACAGAACTGACGTCAGCGCGCAGGGGCGGCGTCTAAGTACTGCCCGCGACGTCATCCCGGCGATCACGACGCCGACGACGGACGCGGAGCCGCACGACGACGCCTACCGACGCGCAAGGGTACTGCTACGCAAAAACTTTCCGGATCCAGCCTGACGCCTGGGGATATTCTAAGGTAAGGAATCTGTCACTAACTACTGTCTCTTACAGATATATCGTTACACAAGTTAGTAACTTGTGCGGCAGGACTAACCTCCTGACGGAAGTGCTTCAGCTGGCGGCTACCTCCTCGGAGCCACTGCTGCCGTTTAATGACGCGCTTTCCGACGTTCTTTTGGGCACCTGGTCCAAGCCCGCCACAGGGGTTCCTGTGGATAGGAACGTGGCCCGACGCCATCGCCCCGCTCCGGGCGACTCCCTGTTCCTCTCCCAACACCCCTCTCCTGAGAGCTTGGTTGTCCAAGCCTCTGCTTCCCAAACCGCCTTCCCTACCGCTCCTCCGGATAGGGAATCCAAACGCCTGGATCAATTTGGGAAGAAGGTCTTTTCTTCCTCCAGTGCTGGCTTGCGGTCTGTCAACACCGCTTGCCTTTTGGGCCGATATTCCCACTCTCTGTGGGACTCGGTGGCGCAAGCTTTGCCCCAGTGTCCTGAGGAGGTCCAGACACTGCTTTCCCGCGCCATTGCGGAAGGAAGAGATGCGGCTAAATACACCATCAGATGTGGCCTTGATACCGCCGACTCGCTGGGCAGATCGATTGCAACGACAGTGGCGCTGCGCCGTCACGCCTGGCTGAGAACCACTGGTTTCTCGGGTGATGTCCAAAACACTCTTATGGACATGCCCTTTGATGGGGTCGGTCTTTTTGGGAACAAGGCAGACCATGCGCTGGAGCGTTTTAAGGACTCACGGGCTACAGCCAAGTCCCTGGGCCTTTCTGCTGGACGCCCTCCGCAGCCATCTGCTTTTCGCCCCTTTCGTGGCCACGGAAGGGGCGCCCAGTCACGTCCGCTGCCCAGCCACCGTCCTGCGCAGCAAGCGTCTTCGCGTGGCCGAGGACGTGGCTCCCGCCATGGCGGGTCAGGCAACCAGCGTGTGGGTCAGGCCACCAACCCCGCCCCGTCCGCAGCCTCCAAGCCCTCCTAGTCCTTCCTTTCAGGTGCACAGCACGCCAGTAGGGGGCAGGGTCCGCCATCACCTTCACCACTGGCGTGCCATCACCTCGGACAGGTGGGTCTTAGACATTGTCCGAAGGGGATACTCCCTCCCCTTCGAGACCACCCCCCCAGCCATGCCAACTCAATTCCACTGCATGTCAGGGGATCACTTGGTGCTTCTTCAGAAGGAAGTTGCGGCCCTCTTGGCCAAGAGGGCCATCGAGCACGTTCCGACACCAGAAGTAGGTCGTGGTTGCTACTCCCACTACTTTCTGGTGCCCAAAAAGGACAAGGAGGACATGCGTCCTAATGTGCGCTCCCTTTGAGCCTCTGCATAACTGTCCTCTTCGTCTTCTGACTCTGAAGACAGCCTTTCTGGTGTACATCCAGACAAGGTTGTTCTCAGGACGCGTCCGTCCTTCTTGCCAAAGGTGGTTACTGCTTTCCACATTGGGCAGACCATCACTTTGCCCTCCTTCTTTCCGCCTCCGCATCCTTCTAGAGAGGAAGAGAGGCTCCACCGTCTGGACCAAAAACGTGCGATTTCTTTTTATCTAAATCGCACACAACAGTTCCGGGTGGACGACCAGCTCTTTGTTGGCTACGTGGGCGCCAAAAAAGGTCGGGCGGTACACAAGCGGACCATCTCCCGCTGGGTCGTCTTGTGTATCTGAAAGAGACATGTCAGTGACAGATTCCTTACCTTAGAATATCCCCAGGCGTGAGGCTGGATCCGGAAAGTTTTTGTGTAGCAGTACCCTTGCGCGTCGGTCGGCGGCGTCGTGCTGCTCCGCGTTTGTCGTCGGCGTCGTGATCGCCGGGATGACGTCGCGGGCAGTACTTAGACGCCGCCCCTGTGCACTGACGTCAGTTCTTCTTTTTCCACGCCAGTAAGCGCAGATCCGGGAAGAGCAGTGCCCTAGTCAATTTTTGACTACATTTTTGGTGAATTTTTTCACTGTTTCTTTTTGAGTCTTCTCGACTCCTAGGTGTCGATAGGGATGCCCGGATTCAAGCCATGCAACGTCTGTGGTCGAACGATGTCGATCACGGACCCGCACGTAGAGTGTCTCTACTGCCTCGGCCGAGACCACGACACGAAGTCGTGCCCTGACTGCCGGAAACTTCACCCGAAGGCTTTGCGAGAGCGGTCTCGAAAGCTGCTCGAGGTCCGGCAGTCGGCTCCGCGCCGCACCAAGCCCCGGTCACGTGAGAGGTCGAGGGGCAGGTCGCGGAGCCCCCGCCGGTCGTCGGAGTCCAAGTCTTCGCGCTCCTTGGGTAAGTCGAAGCACAAGAAGTCTAAAAAGCATCATCGCTCTAAGACTTCGCCTCGCCGGTCTCGCGACTCGGCTGAGGCCCCTGTCGGCACCGTCCCCGCCCCTGCGGCCCCGGACGTGCCTGTGGAGCCGCCCCCGCATTACCCGTCCTTTCCGGGTTCGGGGGTGACTCCGGCCCAAATACAGGAATTCCTGTCGGCCATGGCCCACCTCTTCGGGCCTCAAGGTCCCTCCGGTCCGCCTTCGGGCCCCGCGGGCCCTGATGGGGTTGCTCCGGTGTCGCCGACGACTCCGGTCCCGGCGTCGCCTGTCCCGCCAGCCTTGATCCTGGCTCCGGCCCCGGCCTCGATCCCGGCTCCGGTGGTACCGCAACCTCCATCGACGTCGGTTGACCTAACTACGCCTCCGCCGGCGTCGATGTCCCCGGTGCCGTTTCTGACGCCGTCCGGGGCTCCGGGCGGCGTCGTTCCCCGGTTCTCTCCGGTTCCGGACATGGAGCCGGACCAGCGTCACTCGACGCCGGCTCCGGCGCCGATGAGACCTTGGGTCCCAAATGTCCCTCCTCCTCCATATTTTGAAACACCAGAGGAGGACCAGGAGAGCTGGGAGGGGTCGGAAGACCCTCTCACACAGCAGTGTGAGTATGATGAGGACTGGGCAGAGGAACTTGGGGATGCCAGTGGTCTAGACACTTCCCCTGACACTGGCATGCTGTCTCCTCCCGTGGCTACGGAGGAGGGAGCAAATTTCGCAACGGTGTTGCGTAGAGCAGCTGGAGCCTTGCACCTCCAATTGCCTACTGTGGATGTCAGGACTAACCTCCTGACGGAAGTGCTTCAGCCGGCAGCCTCCTCCGCAGAGACTGTGCTGCCGTTCAATGAAGCACTGTCTGACGTTCTTTTGGGCACCTGGTCCAAGCCCACCACAGGGGCTCCTGTGGATAGGAACGTGGCCCGACGCCATCGCCCTGCTCCGGGCGACCCCTTGTTTCTCTCCCAACATCCCACCCCGAGAGCTTGGTTGTCCAAGCCTCTGCCTCCCAATCCGCCTTCCCTACCGCCCCTCCGGATAGGGAATCCAAACGCCTGGACCAGTTTGGGAAGAAGGCCTTTTCTTCCTCCAGTGCTGGCTTGCGGTCGGTGAACACCGCATGCCTTTTGGGCCGATATACCCACTCCCTGTGGGATTCGGTGGCGGCTGTTTTGCCCCAGTGTTCTGAGGAGGTCCAGACACTGCTTACTCGCACCATTGCGGAAGGTAGGTATGCGGCAAAGTTCTCCATACGTTGTGGCCTTGATACCGCCGACTCGCTGGGCAGATCGCTTGCAACGACGGTGGCGCTGCGTCGCCACGCCTGGCTGAGAACAACTGGTTTCTCGGGTGATGTCCAGAATACACTCATGGACATGCCCTTTGATGGAGTCGGTCTTTTTGGTTCCAAAGCAGACCATGCGTTGGAGCGTTTTAAGGACTCACGGGCTACTGCCAAGTCCCTGGGCCTTTCTGTTGTGCGCCCTCCGCTGACCTCTGCTTTTCGCCCCATTCGTGGCCACGGAAGGGGCGCCCAGTCACGTCCGCTGCCCAGCCACCGGCCCGCGCAGCAAGCGTCTTCGCGTGGCCGAGGACGTGGCTACCGCCGTGGCGGTTCGGGCAACCAGCGTGCGGGTCAGGCCACCCACCCCGCCTCGTCCGCGGCCTCCAAGCCCTCCTAGTCCTTCCTTTCAGGTGCACAGCACGCCAGTTGGGGGCAGGGTCCGCCATCACCTTCACCACTGGCGTGCCATCACCTCGGACAGGTGGGTCTTGGACATTGTCCGAAGGGGCTACTCCCTCCCCTTCGAGACCACCCCCCCCTCAGCCATGCCACCTCAATTCCACCGCATGTCAGGGGATCACTTGGTGCTTCTGCAGAAAGGAAGTTACGGCCCTCTTGGCCAAGAGGGCCGTCGAGCATGTTCCGACCCCAGAAGTAGGACGTGGTTGCTACTCCCACTACTTTCTGGTGCCCAAAAAGGACAAGGAGGACATGCATCCTATCTTGGACCTCCGGAACGTCAATCGCTTCCTCCGGAAGGAGAAGTTCAAGATGCTCACCCTAGCTCAGGTCTTGACTGCCCTCGACCCTGGAGACTGGTTGGTAGCGTTGGACTTGCAGGACGCTTATTTCCACATCCCCGTCCTGCCGGCCCACCGGCGTTACCTGCGGTTCACGGTAGGCCTCGAGCATTTTCAGGTCACCGTGCTCCCCTTTGGCCTAACAAGTGCCCCTCGGGTGTTCACGAAAGTGATGGCGGTGGTCGCAGCTCATCTGCGCCGGGCAGAGGTTCCAGTCTTCCCCTACCTCGACGACTGGCTGCTGAAGGCGGGCTCGTCCCAGGCAGTTGTCTCCCACCTCCAGACTACGGCCGAACTCCTGCACTCGCTGGGGTTGTCCATCAATGTGCCGAAGTCGCATCTGATTCCTTCTCCACAGCTCCTTTTCATCGGAGCAGTTCTGGACACGACGCAGTTTCGGGCCTATCCTCCCGAACGGCGAGTCCGGGATATTCAGGCTATGATTCCGATCTTTCAGCCTTTAACCTGGGTTTCGGTACGGATGACCCTGAGGCTGCTGGGCCTCATGGCCTCCTGCATCCTGCTGGTCGATCATGCCAGATGGCATATGCGGGCTCTGCAGTGGGACCTGAAGTTCCAGTGGGCGCAGCACCAGGGCAACCTGTCCGATCACGTCCAGATCTCGGAGGGGACTGCAAAACAGTTGCAGTGGTGGCTCTCGAACCGGCAATGGGTCATGGGCAGATCCCTCTCCCTTCCCCAGCCAGAGCACACAGTTGTGACGGACGCGTCCCTTCTGGGATGGGGCGGTCACATGGGAGAGGCGGAGATCAGAGGCCTCTGGTCTCCGGCGGAGTCCCGGCTCCATATCAACATTCTGGAGCTCCGGGCGATCCGACTTGCACCCAAGGCATTCCTTCCCTCTGTCAAAGGGAAGGTAGTGCAGGTGTTCACAGACAACACCACCGCCATGTGGTACTGCAACAAACAAGGCGGGGTGGGGTCGTGGACCCTCTGTCAGGAGGCTCTGCGCCTCTGGACATGGCTGGAACATCAGGGCATGTTCCTGATGGTTCAACACCTGGCAGGTTCCCTGAACGCCAGGGCGGACGAACTCAGCCGCAGGTGCATGATGGATCACGAATGGCGTCTTCACTCTGAAGTGGCGCAAGGACTCTTTCTGCAGTGGGGAGAGCCTTGGTTAGATCTATTCGCCACCGAAGAGAACGCGCAATGTCATCAGTTCTGCGCGTTGGAATTTCCAAGGCGGCACTCGCTCGGCGACGCTTTTCGTCGCGAGTGGTGTTGCGGTCTGTTGTACGCCTTTCCGCCTATACCACTTCTACCCAGAGTGTTGAAGAAGATTCGGCACGACCGGGCCCAAGTCATCCTTGTGGCTCCGGACTGGGCTCGAAGAGTTTGGTATCCCGAGCTACTCAGTATGAGCGTAGATCCCCCGATCCGTCTGCCTCTTCGGGAGGATCTTCTGTCGCAGCAGCAGGGGACGGTCCTCCACCCGAACCTGTCCAGCCTCCACCTGCTTGCGTGGAGATTGAGCGGCGGCAGTTGATTCCTTTCGACTTGCCTCCCGAAGTTTGTGATGTGATTCTGGCAGCCAGGCGTCCCTCCACTAAAGTGGTATACGCCTGCAGGTGGAACAAGTTTGTGGCATGGTGCACAGCAAAGGCTGTGAATCCCCTTTCTGCCCCTCTTTCTGAGGTTCTTCTGTTCCTTCTTTCCCTGGCCCAACAGGGTTCTGCCCTGGGTACCATCAAGGGCTATCTTTGTGCCATCTCGGCCTTCCTCAGGCTTCCTGATCAGCCCTCCCTTTTCAAGTCCCCTGTTGTTAACAGGTTTCTAAAAGGCATTACACACCTCTTCCCTCCTGTTCCGTTTGTGATGCCTCAGTGGGACTTGAACTTGGTTCTTACCTTTTTAATGTGCGCTCCCTTTGAGCCTCTCCATAAGTGTTCTCTTCATCTTCTGACTCTGAAGACTGCCTTTCTGGTGGCCATCACCTCCGCTAGGCGGGTGAGTGAGCTCCAGGCTCTATCATGCAAACCTCCCTTTCTGTCTGTCCATCCAGACAAGGTTGTTCTTAAGACGCGTCCGTCCTTCTTGCCAAAGGTGGTTACTGCCTTCCACATTGGGCAGACCATCACTTTGCCCACCTTCTTTCCGCCTCCGCATCCTTCCAGAGAGGAAGAGAGGCTCCACCGTCTGGATCCAAAACGTGCGCTTTCTTTTTATATCAATCGCACACAACACTTCCGGGTGGATGACCAGCTCTTTGTTGGCTACGTGGGCGCCAAAAAGGTCGGGCGGTGCACAAGAGAACCATCTCCCGCTGGGTAACCTTGTGTATCAAAGCCTGCTATTCTTTGGCTAAGAAGGAGCCTCCTGTTGGGCTGCGTGCCCATTCCACCAGGGCAACGGCTGCTACCACGGCTTTAGGCCGCGGTGTTCCGCTGCAGGATATCTGTCAGGCAGCTACGTGGGCCTCGCTGCACACATTTACAAAGCATTACTGCCTTGACAGTCAGGTCCGGAGGGACGGCTTCTTTGGCCGTTCTGTCCTCCGGGACTTCCTTGTCTGATCTTTGTTCGCAGACCCACCACCGGGGTTGGTATTGCTGGGGTATCTATTCTAAGGTAAGGAATCTGTCACTAACGTGTCTCTTTCAGATGCACAAGTTACTAACTTGTGTAACGATATATCTGTAAGAGACAGTAGTTAGTGACGGATTCCTTACCGCCCCTTCCCATCCTCCCCGTTCTGCGAACTGATTTCTAGGGTTAAGGACATCCCTTTCAGGGCCGTAGTATTTTTTCAGACACCAATGTCAGCTTCTTGCATGGCTCTGCGTTCCTGGTGCGGAAAGTCGTGTACAGAACTGACGTCAGCGCGCAGGGGCGGCGTATAAGTACTGCCCGCGATGTCATCCCGGCGATGCCGACAACGGACGCAGAGCCGCACGACGCCGCCTACCGACGCGCAAGGGTACTGCTACGCAAAAAACTTTCCGGATCCAGCCTGACGCCTGGGGATATTCTAAGGTAAGGAATCTGTCACTAACTACTGTCTCTTACAGATATATCGTTACACAAGTTAGTAACTTGTGCGTCATGTCGGTTCTCCATTGCTTAAGTATAGGAAGTGGGCCTCGGAACCAGTTGATCGCCACCCTGCGTTTGGCCATCAAGAGTCCCATGTCCACAAGTCTGCGGACACTCTTGGGTATAGTTAGGGAGTATCCGAGTAAAGCTAGCATGGGATTAGGATCCAGGACTATTTCGGTGATGCGACTCAATTCCTCAAAAACCAAGGTCCAAAAAGCTAAAATACCCTTGCAGGACCAAGCTAGGTGGAGAAAGTCAGCCAACGGAGCACTACAGCGGTCGCACTGCGCATCCTCCCGCAACCCATATCTGAATAGCCTCTCCGGTGTGTAATATACCCGATTTAGAAACTTAAAGTGCACCAACCTATGCCTACCGTTGAGTGAAATGCGTTTGGTGCTAGTGCAGCAATAGCTCCATATGGTGTCCGTGATGTCCGAACCCAGGTCCCTTTTCCATGCCAATCGCGCTGTGGTATATTGGTTTGCTCTGTACTCCATAGATGTGTGGTATATCATTGCTACCATACGCTTTGGGGATTTGGCCCTAATTAACTGCGTGAAGGCCTTGATTTCCGGGGGTTCCAGGTAGTCATCCCCCAGAACTCCCCTCAGTGCATGACGTGTTCTATGATACTGGAATCGCATCAGTGAAGTAGGTGTTGGTTCAACGGTTGAAAAAGTGTCCCAGGGTTTGGCCACCCCCTCCTCGAACAGTTCACCCACTGTCTGTACGCCCAAGGCATTAAGCGCCTGTTGGACCCCTCGTTCTCTACACGGAGGCAGCCACGTACACCAATCAAGGGGGGCGAACGGCGAGTAAAGAATCGTACAAGCTTGTTGCTGCGACAAATTATGCCAGGCGTGGACCGTGGTATTAACAGAGTCTAGAATACCCGTCCGCCTATCTGCAGTCTGGCTAAGCATAGCAGGGAGTGGTAGCGGGGACGCCACCACTTGTTCTATGCGAAGATGTGGTATATCCTGCGAACCATGCACCCAGTAATGTGCGTGCGCGCCCTGCGCTGCCCTGTAATATAAGTCAAAGTCTGGTGCACCCAGACCCCCCATTTGATAGGGTAGGACCAGTATCCGCCACTTAACCCGGGGCTGCTTACCCGCCCATGCCAAGCGGATAATTAATGTAGTGAGGCGACTGAAAAAAAATCGAGGGAGGACCATGGGAATATTGGTGAATAAGAAAAGCAGGCGTGGGAGCACCACCATCTTCATGATGGAAATCCTACCCAAGAGGGACAGCGGGAGTTTAATCCAACGCTCCACATCTTCCTCCAATTTACCGAAGGCTACTCCATAGTTTTCTCGGAACACCGTCTCTGAGTCTGTGTGAATATTGATTCCCAAATACCGCACTGCGTCTGTAGACCATTTCAAAGGATAGTCCGACTCGATGTGAGGTGTGGCATGTGTAAGTGGAAATAGTATAGATTTCGGCCAATTGACATGTAGGCCAGACAGGACACCAAAGCGCACCACTTCCCGGAGTACTGCTGCGAGGTTGGCTTCTGGATGTCGGACATACAGCAATGTGTCGTCAGCATAAGTAGATACAATAATTTTATATCCCGGGAAACTTATGCCTCTGTGCTGGTGGTATTCCCGAAGTACGCAGGCTAGAGGCTCCGCTGCCAGTGCATAAAGCAGTGGCGACAGTGGACAGCCCTGTCGCGTTCCCCTCGAAATGTGTATTGGTTCTGTCACCAAGCTACCTATCTTCATTCTTGCTGTGGGTCTGCTATATAGAGTGTTGAGCAGTTGAAGGAAAACTGGGCCCACTCCCATCCTGGCAAGAACCTGTGACATAAAAGGCCATTCTACAGAGTCAAATGCCTTTTCTATATCTAGGAAAACTGCCACAGCTGGCGTTTCTGGTTTAACATGTTGCATGACTCCAAATGCTGTGCGCAGATTGTACGTCAGGTTTCTACCTGGAACAAACCCTGCCTGCTCCGGAGCCACTAACTGCGGGACCAGGGGTGCCAGCCTGTTTGCAAGAATTTTGGCAAAAATCTTTGTGTCAACATTTAAAAGTGACAGCGGCCGATACGATGCGCATTCGTCCGGGGGTTTCCCGGGTTTAAGGAGTGCGATTATCACCGCTTCCGACATGGATGGCGGCATAGTGCCCCTCTCGCAGATATCTTCAAATAATGCAGACAGATGCGGGAGCAATTGCTCTATGAAAGCCTTATAGAAAGCGACCGTTAGGCCATCAGCGCCAGGGGCGCTCTGTGCTCGCATACCGGACAGTGCTAGGTGGATTTCATCCCGTTCTATGGGTCGCATGAGGAATTCTCTGTGCGTGTTAGTAAGCCACGGACGTTTTATGTGCTCAAGATACTCCTTAAGTTCCTCTTCTGGGGCTGCCGTGTGTGAGGTGTACAATTCACTATAGTATTAGCGAAAGCGGCCTGCTATTGCTGTCGCATCAGTTAAGGGTATACCCTCTGCAGATTGGATTACTGGAACCTGTACTGCCTCCCTGCGTTTCCTAATAAGTTGCGCCAAAACCGACCCCGGGCGTTCCGCTTCACCATAAATCCGGGCCGTATTTGCCCATATGTTTAATCTCATCGTCCGCTGCCTCGTTATATTCGCCCAGCAAGCTCTCCAGTTCAGTCTTATTCTGGTCACAGGGGCTAAGTAGTTGGCGACGCTCTAGTTTCTTAAGTTCCCCTTCAAGATCCTTCAGCCGTTTACGTATAGAACGAAGGACCCCAGAGTGTTTGGATATAGTGATCCCTCTAATATATACTTTGAAAGTTTCCCATACGACCTGAAAATCGTCCACTGACCCCACGTTTTTTTCAAAGAAGGTATCTATGGCCTCTGCTAATTCGTCTTTAAAGACTGGGTCTAAGAGGGAGTACGGCGAAAAACGCCACGTGAATGGGGCACCACCCCGCGGGATGTAGTCAGTGCCAGCAGGATCGGGGAATGGTCTGAAAGTGTACGTGGCAGCACCTGGCAATAGCGTAGCTGATCCATAAGTGTCCTAGTGGCGAACCAATAGTCTATACGTGTATGAAGGTCATGGGGCGCAGAGTAGTGCGTGAAGCCCCCCCTGAGTGGATGTGTATGGCGCCATACGTCACATAATCCATGTTTAAGCAACGCGCATTCAACCTCCCTTGCTGCAGCTGTAAGAGGTCTCTCCGGGCCCCCCGACCCGTCAAGTGCGGGATCACGAATTAGATTAAAATCACCGCCCCATATCTGACTGTCACCATCGTGCCCACCCACCGTGTCAGAAAGTGTACGGAAGAAGCTCGGGTTATCAAAATTAGGGCCATAGATGTTCACTATGAGGAATTGCATATTTTTCCCACTGCACCTAGTAAGTACATACCTCCCGTCCGTGTCAGTAGCCACTGGTGTAAGAGTGAGTGCAGATCTAGGGTTAACCCAAGTTAGCACACCCCGGGCGTGTGTGGTAAAGCCCGAGGCATGTACGTTGCCAACCAGACCACGGCATTTCAATATGTTGGAGCTGAGTGGGAGATGCGTCTCCTGCATCAATGCTACATCAATCTCCTGTCGTTTCAAGAATGCAAGAACCTTTCGGACTTTCCTATAATCATTTAGGCCCCTAACATTCCAGGTGATCGCCCTAAGCGTGTCTGCACTAGTCTCTGGTCTGTCCGCCGTCAAATGCGGCCCAGTAGCGCACTCCGACGCCATGTCCCATGTATGTTAGATATTATCAAATCGTACTGCATGTGTGTATCTCTGAACGCCTGCATGATGCAATGCATGAGTCTCGTTAACCCACCACCCCCCTCCCACATCAGAGTCCTCCCAACATGGACCTGACGAAACATACCCAAGGACCCCTCCCCCTATGGAGCAACCGGCTTCCAACCCACCCCTCTCAAAGAAGAAAAAAAAGGGGGAAAATGAAGAGAAAGAAAAACAAATACAAGACCCCAGTAGTGTGCTTCACTCGTGGGCGGAGGTTGCCAACCTGATACAAACAGTCGATAAACGTGCAGTCAATTAACCACTCCGCACTCCGACTAGCTACTAACGCGCATTGAACAATAAGCATGCATTATATCGCCCCTTAATATCAACCCAACAGTCATTTATACATCACATCAAGGATCAAAGTACCCACTACTAAGGGTGAGTAGAGAAAAATAGTGAAAGCGGCAATGTCCCACAAAGGTTCGCCCCCAAGGGGGGGTAACATCCCAGTATCAACAACCCCTTCCCGCCCCCCACTTGTGTAATCAGCTTATCTGTAGGTGACTATCGCAACATCTCAGTCTTGATCATCCAAGGCTCCTCCTGTCGCTCCCGCTGCAGCCTCAGAATCTGGGCTACTCCGGCGCTCCCTGGACCACTCCTTCAAAGCTTTCTGCAAGAGCTTAGGATCTGTGAAGATTCTTGACTGTCCCTGTCTATTCACCCGCAGGCGGGCCGGGTACAACATGGCGTAGTCCACTTTTTGCTCCTGCAATTGTTTCTTGAGTGGCGCAAACTGGCGGCGCGCCTCCTCCACCCTCAGGGTGAAGTCAGGGAACAGCGAAAGTGAAGAGCCCTCGTACTGCAAAGTCCGTTTCTCCCTTGCCACTCTCAGCGCCGCGTCCCTATCACGGTAATTAAGGAGTTTTGCTATGATCGGTCGTGGAGGGGCACCCGGCTTCGGACGGGGGCCCAAAGATCGATGAGCCCTCTCCACCACGAACATGGGCGAGAAGGTGTCGCTGCCCAGGAGAGCAACCAGTAGCTTCTCAATAAAAGGCTCCATGGGCCCAGTCGCAGTGGTCTCCGGCAGGCCGATGATTCGCAGGTTGCATCTCCGAGACCTCGCTTCCAAGTCCCCAGCCTTGTCTTGAAGCACCTGCAGCTCCCTCTCAATCCGCTTGTGGCCTACATCCAGCTCCGTCTGCGCCTCCTCCACTTCAGTGGCGCGCCGTTCTACCATGTCTATTCGTTCCGTGTGCTTATCTATCCGTTCGGACATTCTGTCCATCCGGTAGGAGAGGGAGTCTATTTTAGAGCCTAGTGTGGACAGTGTTTTCTGGAGACTGTTTTGCATCGCGGAGAGCATGGACTTTAGTTCACTGTCAGGTGGGTCGTGCCCCTTGTCGTCGCCGCCACCGGTTCTGCCATCCGCGGAAAGCGTGCGCTCCCTGGTTGCACGGTGCTCAAAATGCAATTTCGATTGTGTTTTGTCCGTTCTGCCCATTCTCCCCTGGTCTGGGCGTGACACTCCTGCGTCGCACTTTTCAGGGCTTCTGTCACTGGTGTCGTTAATGTACCGTGTGCCCAAACTACTTCGCAGCGGAGATCCACGCCCCCGCAGTCTTCAAGTAGCTACCCCAGGACCGTTCCAGAATATCAGCCCAGGTGCGGTGTCAGGAACTCACTGGGTACTACAGCGTGCCCCTGCTTGAGTGTTATTTCAGGGCAGGCAAGCCCCAGCTGTCTGCAATCATTGCGGTCCCACTCAGCAGTTCCCTTAGTGGTGTATGCAGGGTCCACGGTGCGGCCAGCCCCCGCGTCCCCAACGTTCGTGCACGTGCTTTTAGGCGGCCAGAGTATAGGAAGCCCCGAGGCCAGGGGCAGTCGCCACCACCACAGGCCACCCACTTTCCAGGGCAGCGCGTAGGCTTCACCCACGCCCCGCAATATGGCAAGAGGACGTGCTCCTGCTGACTTAATGTTCTAGGGCAGGCCGGCCCTATTAGTTTGCAGACCTAAAGGTCCTACTCCGCCTGGCCACTCCGTGGTGTGCGCAGGGCCCTCAGTATGGCCAGCTCCCACACCCCCAGCAATTCCGTCACTTGCCCTCAGGGAGCCTCACCATATGGAGCCTTAACGCCAAAGCCAGTCGCCTCCACTGCAGGCCACTCGTTGTTGCGGGCAGTGTGCAAGCACCACCCTTTCACCGCACTGTCTCGACCGGGTGCTTGCTGTCGAGGGGCCAAGGGTTGGTGTGGGCTCCGCTCGCCTTGTCTTGGGTTGGAGCGTATTCTGAACGCTCGCTTCTTCCAGGGACCGGCCGGTCCCGGACGCTCCCCTGCCCGCGAGGAGGCACTTCCGGCGGGATGGGGCCTCTAATCAAGACCGGGGATATGCGGCCTAGTCGGCACGCCACTCCGCAACTTCGCCGCTCAGTTGTCTCCGTCCGCCCGGGTCTCGGAACTCGACCGGACCCGAGCCGCACCTCTCCTGTGCTCGGGGAGCTATCCGCAGGGTGCGAGTAGTCGCGCGTGGAGGATGTGTCTGCCAGATTGATTGTCGAGTGTTACGGAGCTCACTGCTCAGGCAGCCATCTTCGCCGCCGGCAAGCTCCGCCCCCCCATCAACAGGTCTTTATTACTGGTGACTTTGCAATATGGGTGTATGACCTGCTGAATGCTTATGCATCCACTATTTTTAATTTCCTTAATGCCTCCATCAGACGTTTGATCACTTCCTTTTAGTGCTCTCCCACTCCATTACTCCATCCATCTCACTCATGTGCTCATGACTGTGATGAATTGGTTTTCTAATACCTGTAACCTGTGCTGTACAATCTAGAAGAAATTTGCCCTGTAGGATTTCGGTGATGGTTTGGAAGCTTTCTACTTAACCCCAAACTTTTCCCAACAATATTCATCACATAACTACTACTCTGCTAACGCTTACCGATCTTCACAGCACTTCCAAGTCCTCAGCTTGTCTTATTTGTTGACTGTCAGCAACAGGCTTCTCTGTGGAACGTTCATGTATAAGATTCAGCCAGTGTGGACAAATGACATCATTTATGGGTCACAGGTGCCACCCCTGGCCTCCAAAGTGGCAATGTTACAGCAAAGAAGAGCAACCCACCAGCCAGTGGGAACCTGGGTCTGTGAGTATTTTAAAGTACAGAAGTTCAACTGGAGCACCTTAGAAGAATAGGACAATTTCGTAGTGAAATCTCTGTGCACAGTAAATGTATGTATATGTAATTCAGCCATGCAATTATTCTAATCGAACATTTGAATGTATATGTCAATAGAAATTTCTAGCATTATCAATGTTCACACAATAAGAAAGCGCACTGCGCCCTCAGTGAAAAACAGAAGAAACCATAGAAATGACGGAGTTAACATATAATGAGTGAAACAAACAGTATGTTTATTTGAAGCACATAACTTCAGTCCGTTTGAAGTTGAAAGTGTAGATGAGCCTGTGGCTTGATTAAATCTTCTCAATCTTTGAATTTGGGTGCTGTTGGTTGTCAATGGCGTTTTGACCTCTTTTGATGTTCTCTCTGAGCAATCCTCGCTACAAGCCTCTCAACTCATGGTCCTGTTCTCTCCCGTGCATCCCTTACGTCTCACTGTCAACTCATTACTGTTGATCACCAATTGGATTATCCTTCACAAGCAGCACTGTCTCCATGTGTTGATGTGACACACCAACATCTATTCTTTAATGATTACATGGGAATCCATCCGTTACAACATACGACTCCAGGTTGCGTTAAAGAACCGCTTCCTGTTACATTGTAGCGTGTTATACGTTGGGACTCTTGTTAATGCTTGTCTTGTCCCTTCCTGATTAGGGGACCCGCATTTACCCAGGAGTAAGTAAAACATATATTTATTCAGCCATGTTTTCACTGGTTTGTTATCATAGATGAGGCTCTCTGGTTATTACGGCATACCGCTATTATGCATGCGCTGTCAATCAACACCATTACCCCTGACTGGTGTACCTTACAATTTCATAGGTTATCTCCATGGACCACGGATGTAAGCAAGTGGCCGCTCGTACATCCGGAGGTATTTATCCCTCTTAATCTTTCCCAGACAAGCAGTCTATCATTAATACTGACCACTAATGATGGTTATTATAATTTACCACATAGGTGTTCCTTATACCGAGCTTCCCTGATGAGACCTCTATACTTCAGAAGTGGTTGAAACATCATCAACAACCAGCAGCTCACAAACTCAGAGATTGAGAAGAGATTAGTTAAACCATAGTCTCATCTACTCCTTCATCTTCAAGTAGACTGTAGTTGTGTGCTTCAAGTAAACACACTGCGTGTTTCACTCACTGCCTGTTCACTCCTCCCTTTCTGTGGTTTCTTTTTTTCACTGGGGGCACCATGCACTTTCTTATTGTCTGAATACTGATGCACTAGAAATGTATATTCTGACATTTGTATTAAAAATGTTTGATTGAATTAATTGCATGAATTGATTACATATGTATTCATTTACTGTGCGAAGGGATTTCACTGCAAAATTATCTTATTATTCTAGAAGAGCTTCAGATGTGGCAAAAGCAGTTCCAATAATAGAAGATAAACATTGTTCTGACGAGCACAGTTTACGTTCTGCAATGTGAGATTACACTTTCAGTTAAAAAGAAACACATTTAGAAGTGGAATGTGCACTTTGTAGAATGCAAAATAATATTAAACAAATCGGATAAATTGAACTTGTTACCATGTTTGATTAAAAAATTGTTACAACAGAACAGTCCTCTCTGTCCTCCCTAAGTGTGATAGTTTCTTACAAATGATCATAAATCAAAGCTTATTAACAAGAATAAAGCGTAAGCCAAACCATTGACATAGTTCATATGCAATGTATGGTCCGTATAAATTAAACTGGGCCTGACCACTATTTTTTTTTTTTAATCTCTTGTTAGTCTCCTTGTGATTTAGCAACACATTTTCTCTTTAAAGTATACACTAGTCTTCAGTGACGTCAATTTTGATATCATCAAGATGACGGTCTTGTGGCTTCACTTCCTGCAATTCAGGTCACATGATGCCACTACCTGTGATGTCATTGAAGACCTAGGGTGTGTAATGTCACTTCTGCAACCCCTGACATTATGGTGAATCGACGTCCACGGTGTAGATCTTTTTTGTCTATGATCTGCTATTAGAAAGTGAATTTCTAAATAAAGGCAGTGGTGGAAATACGTAAATAAAGGCAGTGGTGGAAATGCAAATCTCTTAAGTCCCTTTACACTATTTCCATAAACCTAACAAAAAGACCACATTTCACATCTAAAATTAAAAGCACTCTCTCAAGCTTTTTCTCCAAGCCTGTAGAATTCGTAAACTGGGCAATCTTTATAACAAATACTGCCTGTTGGTTTTTTTGTTTGTGTCAAGGGCTGACATTGGCTTCTGGGCTCAAAGCGATGTGGGTACTCTTATTACAACTGATGTGCGTGGACACCAATCCTATTTGGATTCACTTTGGATAACCAGGGGTCCAGTGTACCAAGCACTTTTAGATTCACCAACCCTGTGATCTGCAAAATCAAAAGGTTTGTGAGTGCAAAAATGGTATGTGCAAAGTACTACGCCCATTTTGCGAGACGGAAATGTCTTTTCAACCCCTAAATGGGATTTGCAATTCATTCTGAATTGCATTCAGGAGGGGCCATGAAAGGGACATCCCCTCCTAATTGTGAGTCACAGTGCTATCTATAAATGGATTATGACCACAATTGCAGTCGCAAATCATTGATGCGTTACTAACACAACAAAGGAGGTGGTAACTGATTCGCATAGGATGTAGACAGTGGTCCAGGAGACGTGTCAAATTTTAAAGTTGTTACTTTATCTGGTGCAAGGTTGATAAGCAGTTTTTCCAACTTCCTGTACTTTTTTAGTTAAAATGTACATTTTTTATTAGTTCTGCTAAGTATTTCCTTTTGGGTACATACAGCTTGTGTCATATGATCTCCAAGTTCCAGTAAATGATCATAAAGTAGTTATTTTGCTGTTGCTTGTGTATCTCCCTGCAGCTGGAGGTGACGTGTCCGTGCACTCCTACTTGAGTGGCCAGCCTGCTGACGAACCCAGTTTGAATATGCTGGCATGTTTCCTGGTTTACCATTCTGTCCCTACTGCCCGGAAGCTGTCAGCAGGAGGCCTAGAAGGTAATGTTTTATGGTATTTATATTTTAGTCATTTCCGTCTGTATTTATCCATATTTATTTTTTGCTAATTTAACCAGTATTTATCCATATTTATTTAAGGTTTTGTTAAAAAAATGAAGCTGAAATGCGTATATTTATGCATTTATTTAACCAGTTAACGTACACTCGTGCCTGAACCCCTGACAGGTTTCAATGTTATATACACACTCATATGATAAAATATGCACTTATAAGAAATCATGCAAATTTTAGTATCAAGGTTGTGAAAATCTACTGCTGTTTAAGGCTCTTTATTAAATTCCCTTTATTTTTTTTAATCCCCTTGTCTGTCAATCTGCACAGCTATTGGCCTGGCAGTCATGACTGATATCATTTAGAATCACTCAAAAACAACCCAATTTCCGTTTGTATCCACATTTAAAAATAAATACAGGCAGGCAAATAAATGGTTTTCTGTCTGTATTTATCTGTAAAAATCAGTAAAAACGGAAACCAGGGAGCCTTAGTTATAATTGATTGATGTGGCCCTGTCATTTCTCCTGCCATGATGACTCTTCTGCTGTTTTTATTTTTACACCCAGTCACTACCTACAGTTCTTTTGCACATGGGAGGGCGGTCGGACTTTCCTGTGAGACTTTGTACTAAAATACCCACATTACGCTGCAGCCAAGCATTAAAATGAGAAGGGACAGTGCTCACTGGACACTTTACGCCTTGTAGGAATAATCTGCTTAAAAGTTATTATTTTTTAATTCTGTGGCCAGTTTAAAGAGCAGCCTTAGTGCAATCTAATCCGAATGTTGCAAATGAAAGAACAGCTTGCTCAAAAATGTATTTGAAGCGTGGAAATCCTTTAGGAACTTTGCAACTGGTTTCAGACTGTAAGTTCCTTTCTCTGTTACAAATGTTGCACGCAAACACAAATTTTTGCGCTCTCTTGCTCTCCCTCTTTATCTTGATATCCTTCCCTCGCTCGCTATCTCTCCCTCGCCGACACTCCCTCTCCCATTTGTAACAAATACACACTGATTTCTTTACGACTAGCTACCTGTTTTCACTATCCAGTTAGTGGTGACTGGCATTTAACATATGCTTTGTCCTACCAAAATCAAGCATCAATCAAAGCTAATAGGTAAGGCGTATGAATAAAAGTGCGTCTTCATTTATTGGCATGCTTTTGGTTGCACTGGTGGGTGAATTTTAGAACGAGTCAATGGTTGGAAGAATCGATGTGTGTGACTGAGTATCTGGTTGAACGGGTAAGTGTATGTGGTATGCATGCGTTAAAGTGCACAGTTTGATGAATGAGTGATGGGTGAAAGGGCAAGTTGACATGAGTTCATGGATGTAAGGATGAAAATGATTTGTTGAGCAGTGGGGAGCATGGCTTGCCATCAGTTGAGTAAGATGCAATGGGATTCTGTTCCTTAAACTACCCAGTATACTGCAGTCCACAGTTTGTCTTTCATACAACTGGTATTTTATGTGAGTGGATTAATCATCTTAACAATGGAGGCCAGGATTAGTGGGGGGCAAGGGTCATCCAGTGAGAATAGCAGGTTCAGACTCTTCCAAAGTGATCTTAGAGAATCCACATAAGTTATCAGTGTCTTTCCTCGTATTACCTTATTGGTCTTCTCTCCATGCTATAGGTTCGCTTTCAAATTGGAAATAATTTTGACAATTTTGTCCTAAAAAAAATAGAGAGTTCCTCAGCGGAAGTTGCAATTGGCACTCTATTGTACGGCACTCCACTCCACTGTACGGCACTCCACTCTACGCCACTCCACTTTACGCCACTCCATTCTCTGCAACTCCATTCTACATCACTCCACTATATAATACTCTACGACACTCCACTCTGTGCCACTCCACTGTACGATACAACACGTCATCCACTGAACTCCACTCCACTCTTTAACACTCCACTCTGTGAAACGCCACTCCACGCTACTGTAGTTTACAACACTGCACTACGCTCTACGCCACTCACACTGCGGCACACCACTCAACAACACTCTACTCCACTTCACTCTGATACTCCACCCCCCTGTATGACCCCTGACTTTATGGCACTCCTCTACGCCACACCGCTTTACTCCACTCTACTCCTCTCGACTCCACTCCACGCTATGCCATTCCACTGTACGACACTACTCCACTCTATGCCACTCTACTCCCTTCCACTTTATGGCACTCTATTCTACAGCACTCCACTCTACGGTACACTGCGCCACTCCACTTCACGCCACTTAACTTTACACCACTTCATGACACTCTGTGACACTCCACAAGTCTCTACTCCATGCCACTCTTTCCCTCTGCTCCACTCTACTCTACGTCACAGTGCTCCACTCTGTCACTCCGTTTAACAACACTCTACACCATTCCACTCTATGACATGACTCTCCATGCCACTCTTCTCTATGCCACTAACTTTTAGCCATGCTGAGCAGCAGCCACGCTGGTGTGCAACCTGTCTAAAACACATTGGCAAGACCAATAGTTCTCGCATAGGCGAGTCCTATTGTCTATGCCAATGCTTATTGTAGTGTTAGTTGGTGAGACTAAGGCTGTCATTGCAAGCGGCCCGGTTTTATGTGCAATCATTATTGAGCATGATAAAACTGGCACTGATATGTGCGCACTTTATTGTATGCCATATTTAATCACTCATTACAGGTTTATCACCCAAAATGAGGCATAACATTCGGACTTGGTGCTTACTGCCTCAAAATCTACATGTTCATGGATTTACAAGGCTTTTTCCATAAATAAATATCGCCATGTTTGGCCTGCAAAATGTATTTAGTGGATGCGATTTTTATTTTTTTGCACCAGTATGAACCGGGTGCGATATGGCCTGATTTATGAAACGTTTTTACATTCTTTGTCTGTGTATATGCATCATCAGTACACCATAATTCCAAATTGTGTGGTAACAGAAGTTACAGCACATATCAGAAGTTATTAGTTCACTTTTAATCAGGACCTTAATAACTTCGTGTTGGTCCACAAGGAGTCTGCTCAGTTGATTGTGTCCAACATATACTTGATCGACATTTTACCAAAAGTTCCGTGAATCAATTCCTGTTATTTCCTTCCCCTCTGTTTCATAGGCATTGGAACCTTCTCTGAACTGCTCTTGAAATTTAAAGAGATGAAGATGCCAGTCCGAGCATTATTGCGCCTTGCACCTCTGCTTCTTAGCAATCCACAGGCCATGGTGCTTTAAGGATTTCATCTTCGAAGGGACTATGATACAGCAAGAGATGCAACCTCAATATTTTTTGCTAAACCCATGACATGTAGTAGAGGAAGCCGTTAAGTGAAATTAACTTTTTGATGTCATGGGCAGATGTCTTACAGTGTAAGCTTGAAGATGGTCTGTACTTGCTGCAATTATTGCATATTTCATGTATGATGACCTAAGAGTAAGAAATACAAATGTGAAAAAAATCACCAATAAAAGCATTTACTTTTGTACATAAAACTTGCTGGAAAAACAGTTGTCATTATGCAACACACATAATGTTGAAATAATTGTTTAGGAACTACGTTTCCTCTGAACCATTTTTCCACATCCCCTGACCATGTACTCTAACTGCTATTTAAATAGATTCGATGCTCTGAAGAAATGTATTGGGGGAAAGTAACGTGACTTAACTCTTTGTACCATTGTTTTGGCTCTGTTACTTGAAATTTACTATAATATTAATGTGCCTCTGAAGAGTTTAGTTTGCAACTTTTCACAACATCTTGGATGCGGTTAAAGTGTAACAAATACTGTAAGTGAGTCTGTTTTCTTTGAACCATGGAATAATAACTAATTTACAGGTATGGGTGGGAGAGAGAGAAATGTGAGTGTGTTCTGTTCATGCTCATGTGAATGGTTTCTCTTCTGTACTCCTGATTATTTGTTCTCACTCAGCGAGAACAAATTCTGACCTGGAGGAGTAGGAATGAGGTTATCTTTCAAGTTCGTTTTAAAGGGAGAGAAGGTGCCATTGGGGTGTTTGCCATTATGTCCCTCCCTGCCGCAGCACAGGTCGTGATAAACTCTCATCTGCAGTTTTGGTTCTTAAAAGAGCGATAGGACTACACTAGAAAACTTCAAATAAGGTAACTCTTTCTTCTGATGAATACTTCTAAGCACAGATTCCTCACCTTAAGAATATTCTCCAGGTGCCAGACTGTATCAGGAAATTTTCTTAGCAGTGCTCCTGCACCTCTAAGAAGCACTGTGCGGCTCCACATTGACTCTGTACAGCCCAGGAAGTGACCGAGCTGAGCTGCATATAAGTACCTCTCCTGCGCACCAATGTCACTTCTGTTCTTTCTGCGCCTTCGTGAGTGGTTCTAGAGCTCCGCTCCCACTTTCCTCTGTCTTTCAACAACTCCTCAAAACTAAATCCAGTTTGCAGAGGAACTATGTCTGCTCCTAAAACTACAGGCTTTGAACTATGTTGTGACTGCAGGAAACAGATGGCGGTCACATACCCGCACAAGGTGTGTCTTTGGTGTTTGGGCTTGTGGCACGGCTCCAAGTCGTGAATGGAGTGCGCCCTCATGCATCCAAAGGTTATCCGAGACAAAGAAGCAAAGCTAGCTGTCTGTCGCCGAACTCAAGAAGAAGGTGTGTGCCTCGCTAAGTCCTGCTCCAACTCTATGGTACAGACTGCTCTTGCTTTCGAGGTCGCAACCGTAAGAAGTTGTCTTTGCAGTGGAAACTCTGGTAAGTTGAAGTTCAAACGAAACAGAAGAAGCTGAAGCAGGACTCGACCCCATCCAGCCAGTCCCTGTCTAAAGAAAAGGTGCAAGAGTGTCACAGCGTCAGAAGGTTTCCTTCCCAATCTACATTGCGAAACCGATTCCCTATGCTCCCCAAATTTCCCAGGCTTAGGCGGTGACACTGTAGATCAAGGCCTTTACAAAAGTCATTCAGCATATTTTTGCCACTCTTCTGGCTCTCTCTGATGTGCTTCCAGGATCCAAGGATCCCCATGGGCTCTCCCGGTGTCTGAACACCTTGGACCCATAATGGTCTCCGCACCGGCTCTGGTACAGACTTCCCCTCAGCTCCACAACCTGAGTCTGTACCTCCTTGATCGATGTAGGTGTTATGTAATGCAGGGTTTTAGAGCGTACTATCACCCGAGAGGCACTGAGCAGGTAGGAGTCTAGCCACATCTAGGGCCTAGTGGAACTACTCGAAAAGCCATGTCTTCAGCTTCTTGCGGAATTCAAAAAATCAGGAGGAGGCTCTTATGTGTAGCGAGAGGTTATTCCACAGTTTAGGAGCTATGTAGGAAAAGGCACGACTACTGTATCTGGTTTTCTATGTGCGTGGGATTTATGCAAGTTGGAGTCCGAACAATCAAAAGTGTCTGGAAGGTTTGCGAAAGCAGAAGCAATTGTTGAGGTATGCTGGGATTATATAGTGCCTTGAAAGTGTGGGTGAGAAGTTTGAATTGTGCTCGTTTGTGAATGGGGAGCCAATGAAACTCCTTCTGGTGTGGTGTGATGTGAGTGCAGCGTGGGAGGTTCAGAGTGATTCTGGCTGCTGAGTTTTGAATGGTCTGCAGACTTCTTGTGAGTTTTTTGTTGATCTCGGCTTAGAGGTTGTTCCCCTAGTCCAGCTTGCTTGTGACTAGGGCGTTTGTGATGGTTTTCTGGGAGCTATTTGAAAATCTTCCTCAGAATCTTCAGGGTATGGAAGCATGAGGCGGTGATGGCATTGACTTGGGCGGTCTTCTTGAGTTTGCTGTTGATGATACTGAGGTTCATGATGTGCTCCTCCCCAAGTTCGCGATTTCTGTCTTGTTGGTGTTCAGCTTTAGTCGGTTGGTCTTCATCCAGTGGGTGATATCAGTCATGCAGGCATTTAACTTGATCTGGGTACTGAGCGTCTTGTCCATGAGTAAGAGAATGAGTTGTGTCGTCAGCATACAAAGAGGACATTGATGCTGGCAATACGCATCATGTATGCATCACTGGCATTCGAAGTGTACGGTGCCAGGCTGACTGACTGGGTCTTTCCAGTTGAGAAGGAGCCAATCCACTGGAGTGCATGTCCTTTGGATTCCGATGTTGGCTAGGTGTTTGATCTGAGGATGGCGTGAGAGACTGTGTCAAATGCTGTAGAGAGGTCCAAGAGGATGACCGCTTCTGTCTCTCCTCTCTCCAGTGTCATGAGGATGTCATCCGTGGCGGCAATGATGACAGTTTCCGTGCTGTGGTTGGGTCTGAAACCAGACAGTGGTGTGGAGGAGTTTGTGGTCATTGAGATATTTGATGAGGTGCCTGTTTATGGTTTTCTCTATGATCTTGTCTGGGAATGGTAGCAGGGAGATCGGACTGTAGTTGGCGAGCCTTGAACTGTCAGCAGAGGGTTTCTTCTGCAATGGAGGACAGTTGCATGTTTCTAAGCATCACAGAAGGTTACGGAGGAGGCATTCAGAATGGGTGTGAGCATGGCACTGATGGGTTGCAGTCCTCTGGAGTAGATGTGGTAGTTGCAGGGGTCCGATTGGGCCGCTTAGTGGATGGACTTCATTGTGGTGGCGGTTACTTCTAGAGTGTTGACGGGCTATGTTGTTAGCATTGATTCTTTGGGTAAGACCAGGAGGCATTTGGCGAGATCTGTTGGGTCCTGTGCTGGTTAAAGTTGCTGTAAATGGCAGTGATTTTGTTGCTGAAGAATTGAGAGATATTGTTGCAAAGCTCCTGCAAGGGGGTGATCGGGTTGTAGGTGGCCAATGGTGAGGTAAATCTTTCATAATGGCAAAGATTTCTTTGCTTCTCTTGGTGCTGGGGTTGATACGGTCCACCAGAGTGGCTCATTTGTTGGTCCGGATCATTTGGTGGTAGCGTCCTAGGGCGGATTTGAATGAGCTCCTGTCTACCTTGTCCTGGCTCATTCTCCATTTGCGCTCCAGTTGTTTGCAGTGGCATTCAATCAGTCTGAGTTCCTCCGTGTGCAAACTGGCCTGGGGGGTCTGTATCTTGTTGTAGTGTTGTTTGAGGGGAACCAAGGATTTGGCACAGGAGGGATTCCAATTGTTCAATTTCTTGATTGCTTTGGGGATACTGTTGCTGTTTTTGGGTTTGTGGGTGTTGAGTCAGTCCTTTTCAGTGATACTGTTCCAGTTTTGGGGGGCTGGTCTGGCAGTGGGGTATTACCAACGCCACCAGTGCCAGAGGTGAATCCATTGTGCACTCCAGTATCTCACACCAAGCCAGCTTTGACTTGACCCCGATTGCAGTCACCTGCCAAATCCACTACAGAGCACAGTGTCACCTTACAACCGGAGTCTGATCCTATCCGTCTACTGCAGCAGAGGTCTACTTATACGCTCCACTGTTTTTTTGGCTCTGGCTCGGACCAGAGCGTGCCACCACTCAGAGATGACCATGGTGGGGTGGGGATGATTTGCCCCCTCATTATGATGTTGACTGTTTTTACATGGACTCACAGGAGGCCAGGGGACTTGATACTTCCCCTGATGCACGGTTGAACACGCGTTTTTGGACGTCCAATGGGAGAGAAAGTGCTTCCTTTGCTGTGGTGATCGATGATCAGCTGAAGTTCTGGACCTACAACTGCCTTCTGTTTCAGTCAAGACAAATGTCTTTACATATATTTTGCAACCTCAGTCTCATTAGAGGGCACTTGGTCTAAGCCTGTTCTTGCCTACCTTTGAATAGGTAGGTGCCCAGATGCAACTGACTGATGCATGTTGATCCTGATTTCCTTACAAAACATCCTACTCCAGAGTGTCCAGTGGTCCAGACTTCCACCTGCAAGGAGAACCCCAATTCATTCCCTGCGACCTGCCGCCATACATGGAGTCGAAGAGGATTGCGGCATTCTTGAAACAAATGCTCTCTTCAGCCAGTCTAGCACCAAGGTCTGTCAGTACTGTTTGTTTGGTCGATATACGCACGCCCTCTGGGACATGGCTAGCAACATCTTGCTCGCAGTCCTGGAAGAACATTGGGCCTTCCTGGCACAAACATTCAAGATGTTCAGGAAGCGGCCAAATACATGATTCGTGCTGGCCTTGATACTACTGATTGTCTGGAGTGAACGGTTGGCACGAGTGTGGTGCTCCGTTGCCATGCATGGATGTGTTTGACCGGTTTCTCTGGAGAAGTACAGGCTTCCCTTATGGATATGTCTTTCAATGCCTTATGCCTTTTCGGCAAGAAAGCTGCCTTGGCATGCTTCAAGGAGGGTAGGAGCATACCACGGTTTCTGGGCCTTTCACCTCCTGCCAAACCATTGCCTCACCAGTTTAGTAAATTCTGATACTACTCCAGGGGGTTGGTGTACAGGCAACACCAGTCACCCCAGCCCCTACTGCAGTCACCCTAATCCTTTCAAGGCCAGTGACGTAGATCTGGCATGCAATGAGCAGGACATTGCGGGCATCAGTCCTCCCAGTCCCCCTCCCCTGCGGCAACATCATCCAAACTGCTTTAGCGCTTGCCATTAGCAGCATACAACCATCTTGTGGGAGGCAGAATCCTGCTATCCTATTAACAGCATTGGGGTTCTCAATCAGTGAGATGAAGTTGCAACTCACTCCTTTGCAGAGGCTTCTTTTGGAAGGAGCTGTCTTGGACATGGTACAGTTCAGGGCCTTCACCACCATTGCAAAAAGTCCAGGTCATTCGGGCTATGATCCAGATGTTTCATCCTCACTCATGGATCTTGATGAGAGCAGTTCTGAGCCTTCTTGACCTCTTATCCTCCTACATTCTCTTTGTTGACTGTGCCAGGTGGCATATGCCAACTGTGCAATTGAGTCAAAATTTTCAGTGGGCCCAGCACCAAGAAAACCTGACAAATGTCACTCAGATTTCAGAGGAGACTGTGAAGATCAGCAGTGGTGGCTGATTGACTGCAATTGGACGATCAGTAGAACCCTCTCCATTCCGCACCCAGTGCTGGCAAGTTGTTGATGTATGTGTTGCAGTGGGTTGGGGAGGCAGAGATCAGAGGAATCTGGCTGCCAGGGTAAATCTAGCTCCATTTTAGTCTGTTGGAGTTGCATGCCATTCATCTAGCATTGAATGCCTTCCTACCTTCTAATCAGGGGAATATGGTGCAAGTTCTCACAGACAACACCACTGACATGCGATCCTGTAACAAGCAGGGCAGAGTGGGATCCTGTGCCAAGAGGCCCTGCCTTTCTGGACGTGGGTGGAGCATCACAGGCTCTTTCAGGAGACGATGTCTGGCAGATCACTAATGGCATCTACATCCCGAGGTGGTGCAAGATATCTTTTGTCAGTGGAAAGAACCCTGGTGAGATCTTTTCATCACCGTTGACATCGTGCAGTGTCAACAGTTTTGCATATTAAAGTTTCTCCGCAGAGACTCTCTCTGAGATGCATTCCAGCTGGAATGGAACACAGGACTCCTGTACGCATTCCCACCCCGCCTCTCTTGCCCTGAGTTCTGTAAAAGATAAGCAACATCTGGGCCCAAGTCATCCTAGTGCCTCCGGACTGGCCCCGGAGATTGTGGTACCCAGAAATTCTGGTCTTAAAGCATCTGCTCTCCAATCAAGCTTTCATTTCAGAAGGATCTTCTGTTGCAGAAGCAAGGCAGGGTCCTTCACTGGAACCTGTGTAACCTACACCTCCATGAGTGGAGATTGAGCAGCCTCCATTGACTGCATTTTATCTGCCTCTTGAAATGGTGGATGGCATCCATGCAGCCAGGTATCCTTCCATGAGTGCTGGGACATATTTGTTGCCGATGTGGAGTCTCTAAGACCGACACTTTACAAGCCAAGCTGTTAAATGTTTTACTGTTTGTTTTGTCTTCGGCCCAGCAATGCCTTGCAGTACTATTAAGGATTATTTGTCAGCCCTTTCGGTCTTTTTCCATTTACCAGACCAGCCATCCTTGTTTGAATCTCCTGCTATAATTCAGTTCATTAAAGGTATGACACACATTCCCTCCCTTGCCATTTGTGATACCACAGTGGGACCTTAACTTCTTATGTGCACATTGGGACTTAACGTCTCATGTGTTCACCCATCAAACTGATGCACAGCTGCTTGTTGCGTCTTGTCACTCTGAAGACTGTGTTCTTCGTCCCTTGACATCTGCCAGGCTGCAACCTGGATGTTGATACACACATTCACAAAGCACTACTGCCTTGAGAGCCCGGTCCAATGGGGAAGGACACTTTGGCTGTTCAGTCCTGCCGGACTTTTTAATTTGAGTCCATTCCACAAACCCTCCACTTTGAGAGGTATTGCTTTGGTATCTATTCTAAAGAGGAGGAATCTGCGGTTGGAACTGTCCATCAGAAGCACAAGCTACTTATCCTAGGAATCACGGTTTGTAATGGATAGCCTAACCGCAAATTCCCCATTGGCCTCCCAGTTTTGTGGCATGGTCTCTTTGTAGTATTTAAAAAGTTCTCAAGTTAGAGATCTGCACCCTGACAGATATTTGTTAATATTCTGAGAGTGCTGAAAGAGTCCAGCAAGAAACTGGCATCGATGTGCAGGGCTGGCACTTGTTTGAGGCTCCGCTCTGTCACTTTCCTTCCAGTACGAAGACACCCTGCAGTGCCAGAGCACTGCTAAGAAAATTACTGCATCCACTTTGGATTCTGGGGAATATTCTAAAGGTATGGAAGCTGTTGTTACCTATTGCATCCACCAGAAAGCGCATTACCAAATGTAAGTAACTTGTTCATCCTTAAGCACATTGTACTTAATTCCAAAAGCTCGAAGTCTGCTTTTGGCAGCTGTAAGCCTGTGACGTGAAGAAAAGGAGGAGTGGCAGGAACTGAGCGGTGTAAAAGTCTCTAATTGGCCTGTTTCATTTTTAAAATCAGCAGCTCCTCAGAACTGGGCAGTCAACTGTTTTCTCTTAAAACACAGTACACTTTGACCTTAACTCACATCCAAAAGCTTGAAGTTCACCTGTGGCAGGTGCAAGTCTGCTGTGCTGAAGAAAGAAGTGGGAGGTGCCATGCAATTTGTAGCAGACTCGGATTGGCCTGTTTCAGCTTTGAAAACATCGGGCCCCCAGGGCAGCGTGTACTGTGCACATTAAGTGTTTAAAGGGCCACTGTCCTGTAGAGCAGGGTTCTCCAAAGTTGGTCTTAGAGGGTTTACCAGGACCGACTTTGGTAAACCCTGCTGTAGAGCAAAGGGACCAGGTCAGGAGTCTATCCATAAGCTCTATCACAGTCATTTCATGTCTCGGAACTTCAGGTACTTACTTTAAAAAAAAAAAAATATCTAACTGATAAAATATGCACCATCCAAGGTTAATGACTCGTAAAGATCCTTGACCACCGTAACGACTTGCCAATGAGATCCTAAGCGTCTTAATGTACCACCTGGCATGGCTGACCGTATTGCTCCGAATAAAAATAATAATTAATTGGTGACCACTAATATTTGTTTAACTTATCTCAACAATGACGAGGTTTAGTCGATCAAGGTGACAGCTGAAGTACATCCTGCCTCACCCTTCAAGATTTGCAAACTACCAGTCCGATGAATATAGGGATTTGGCAGTCTTGCACTCTGTAAAGAACACACGTAATTTTGCATCTCCGAAGTAGTTCGTATATATCTGATCCTCAAAGGCAGCTAGTTTCCTTGATAGACAAATACCCATATTGGTTACCACCCATTCAACCAATAACCTCATAATTTCACTCCACTTTAGGTAATACTTGGATGCTGTTATTACAGTGTGGAAGTGGCTTGGTTTGTGACTCTCAGCAGCACTTCCCACTGTGTTTGGGCTATCTAAAGGGCTGTTACACAATTTCTCTATGTTTAAGCTCCAAAATCTGAAAGAGACAATTAGTTATAGATTCCTTACCTTAGAATCACCCCCAGGCGTCAGACTGGATCCGGCTAATTTTTCGTCAGCAGTACCCCTACGTGTCGAAAGGTTGCGTCGGTCGACTCCGCGTTCGTCGTTGACATCCAGGTCGCCGGGAGGACATCGCGGTAGCTACTTGGACGCCGCACTCGCGCGCTGACGTCAGTTCTTTCTTTTTCCGCGCCAGCCAGCGCAGATCCGGAGAGAGAGGTACCTCCAGTCACTTTTTGACTGACTTTTTGACGACTTTTGTCGACACCGTTTTTGAGTCTTCGACTTCTGGTGCACGTCATGGATGCCCTGTTTCAAGGCTTGCAGTTCCTGCCGAAAGTTGATGTCGGTGACGGATCCGCACCTCGTGTGCCTGTGGTGCCTGAAACGCGACCACGATCCCAAGTCGTGTTCCGACTGCCGGACCACGAATCCAAAGTCTTTGCGGGAGTGGTCCCAAAAGCTTCTCGAGGCCGGCAGTCGGCTCCACTCCTCAGGTAAGTCGAAGCACAAGAAGAAGTCGAAGAAGCACCGTCGCTCTTCGACTTCTCCCTGTCCCTCGGCCAATGCGACGAGGGATGCGGGTGGTGCCCCTCCCGCGGCTCCGCGTACGGAGCCCGAAGGGTCGGCTCTGAGTTTCCCTCCTTTCCCGGGACACAGAGCGACCCCTGCCCAGCTTCGACAGTTTTACGAAGCAATGCTTGCCATTTTTGGGCAGTCCAACTCCGCTGGCGCGCCTTCAGGCCCCGCGTACTCGGCTGGGGGCCCTGGGCTTTCGACGCCAGCGGCTTCGGCCCCGGCACCGCAGGGTCCCCTTGGATCCAAGCCTGGATCCGGATCGGCGCAGGTCGACCTCATAACACCTCCACCGGCGTCGATTCAACCGGCACCACGTCCGCAGCCGGCGCCGGTTGTGTCCCCAACTGGCGCCCCGGCCTCCATCCTGACGTGGACACGGAGTCGGACTGGCGTCGACCGATGCCGGATCCGGTGCCGACGGGTACTTTTGAACCCCTGTTCCACCCTGGTTCTTTCAGACCAGATTGGCAACCAGAGGAGGGTGGGGAGGACTGGGAGGGGTCTGGAGACCCTTTAACTGACCAGTTGGAATATGATCCGGACTGGAGAGAGGAGTTCGGGGATGCCAGTGGTCTGGATACCTCACCAGACGTTGTCATGTTGTCTCCTTCTACCGTGGCTACGGAGGAGGGAGCTTCTTACGCAGTGGTGTTGCGTAGGGCGGCCGAGGCTCTCATCCTCGAGCTACCTACGGTGGCCGTCAGGACTATCCTCCTGACAGAGGTGCTTCAACCGGCAGCGAGCTCTTTGGAGCCCCTGCTGCCGTTTAATGAGGCCCTAACGGACATCCTTTTGGGCAACTGGTCCAGGCCCAACACAGGGGCTCCTATGGCTAGGATAATTGCCCGACGCCACCACCCGGCTCCGGGCGACCCCACTTTCCTCTCCCAACACCCCACCCCTGAGAGCTTGGTGGTCTAAGCCTCGACGTCCAAAGGCGCATTCCCTAACGCTCCACCTGATAGGGAATCCAAAAAGCTTGACCATCTTGGGAAGAAGATGTTTTCTTCCTCCAGCTTGGGACTGCGGTCGGTAAACACCGCATGTCTATTGGGCCGTTACACCCACTCTGTGTGGGACACGGTGGCGCAGGTGCTGCCCCAGTGCCCGGAGGAGGCCCGGGCCATGCTCTCCGGTGCAGTTGCCGAAGGGAGAGACGCAGCCAAGTTTACCATTTGATGTGGACCGGACACCGCCGACTCGCTAGGCAGGACGATTTCAACGTCAGTAGCCCTTCGACGCTGCGCCTGGCTGAGGTCGACTGGTTTTTCCGGGGATGTCCAAGCTACCCTGATGGACATGCCCTTTGATGGCCGTCGCCTGTTTGGCGACAAAGCAGACAACGCGCTGGAGCGCTTCAAGGACTCTCGGGCAACGGCCAAGTCCTTGGGCCTCTCCACCACCCGCCCTGCACAGTCTGCTTTTCGCCCCTTTCGTGGCTACGGAAGGGGTGCCCCACCACGTTCTACCCAGAGCCACAGGCCGGCGCAAGCTGTTCAGCCCCTGCGCGGCCGGGGATGTGGGGCCCACCGCCATGGGTCTGGGAGTCAGCGAGCGGGCCAGTCCACCACCGCCCCCTCTGCAGCAGCCTCCAAACCCTCCTAGTCTGACCTTTCAGGGCCACCAATCGCCGGTGGGCAGCAGGATTTGCCATCACCTCCCCCACTGGCGCACCATCACGTCAGACAGGTGGGTTTTGCAGATAGTCCGAAGGGGCTACTCCCTCCCCTTCGAGACTACCCCTCCATTCATGCCACCTCAGCACCATCGCATGTCGGAGGATCATTTGGCCCTTCTCCAACAGGATGTCACGGCTCTCTTGGCCAAGGAAGCCATTGAGCGAGTTCCTGCCCCAGAAGTAGGTCGTGGTTGCTATTCCCACTACTTTCTGGGGCCCAAGAAGGTCAAAGGCCTGCGTCCTATCTTGGATCCCAGGAACGTCAACCACTTCCTCCGGAAGGAGAATTTCAAAATGTTGACGCTAGCTCCGGTCCTGTCTGCCCTCGACCCTGGAGACTGGATGGTAGCGTTGGACTTGCTGAATGCTTACTTTCACATTCCCGTCCTGCCGGCCCACCGGCATTACCTGCGGTTCACGGTAGGCCACGAGCATTTTCAGTTTACCGTGCTCCCCTTTGGCCTTGCCAGCGCCCCTCGGGTGTTCACGAAAGTGATGTCGGTGGTCACAGCTCATCTGCGCAGATCAGGGGTTCCAGTCTTCCCCTATCTCGACGACTGGCTGTTGAGGGCAAGCTCGCCCCAGGCTGTCGTCTCCCACCTCCAGACTACGGCGGACCTCCTGCATTCGCTGGGGTTCACTATCAACGTGCCGAAGTCACACCTGATTCCCTCTCAGAAGCTCCTTTTCATCGGAGCGGTTCTGGACACGACGCAGTTTCGGGCTTATCCTCCCGAACAGCGAGTCCGGAATATTCGGGCTATTATTCCGATCTTTCAGCCTCTATCCCCGATTTCTGTCAGAATGACCCTGAGGCTACTGGTCCTCATGGCCTCCTGCATCCTGCTGGTGGATCATGCCAGGTGGCATATGCAGGCTCTGCAGTGGGACCTGAAGTTCCAGTGGGCACATCATCAGGGTAATCTGTCCGATTGCGTTTAGATCTCGGAGGGCACTGCACGACAATTGCAGTGGTGGCTAACGAACCAGGATTGGGTCAACGGCAGATCCCTCTCCCTTCCCCAACCGGAGTACACAGTGGTGACGGATGCATCACTTCTGGGGTGGGGCAGCCACATGGGAGAAGCAGAGATCAGGGGCCTCTGGTCTCCGGCGGAGTCTGGGCTCCACATCAACCTTCTGGAGCTCAGGGCGATCCGGCTTGCACTAAAAGCATTCCTTCCCTCTGTCCGGGGAAGAGTGGTGCAGGTGTTCACGGACAACACCACCGCCATGTGGTACTGCAACAAACGGGGCTGGGTGGGGTCGTGGACCCTATGTCAAGAGGCTCTCCGTCTCTGGACATGGCAGGAACATCAGGGCATATCCCTAGTGGTTCAACATCTGGCAGGTTCACTGAATGCCAGGGCGGATGAACTCAGAAGCAGGTGCATGATGGATCACGAATGGCATCTTCACTCGGAGGTAGCGCAAGGTCTCTTTCAGCAGTGGGGAGAGCCTTGGTTAGATCTATTCGCCACCGAAGAGAACGCGCAATGTCAGCAATTCTGCACGTTGGAATTTCCAAGGCGGCACATGCTAGGCGACGCTTTTCGTCGCGAGTGGAGTTGTGGTCTTCTATACGCCTTCCCGCCTATACCACTTCTGCCCAGAGTGCTGAAGAAGATCAAGCGCGACCGGGCCCAAGTCATTCTGGTGGCTCCGGATTGGGCAGGAAGAGTCTGGTTTCCCGAGCTGTTACACATGGCCATCGATCCTCCGATCCGACTGCCTCTTCAGGAGGATCTTCTGTCACAGCAGCGGGGGACGGTCCCCCACCCGAACCTGTCCAGTCTCCACCTCCTTGCATGGGATTGAGCGGCGACAGTTGACAGCCTTTGACCTTCCTCCCGAAGTCTGTGATGTTATCTTGGCAGCCAGGCGTCCCTCCACTAAGACGGTATACCCCTGCAGATGGACCAAATTTGTGGCATGGTGCACAGCAAAGGCTGTGGATCCCCTTTCCGCCCCTCTTTCTGAGGTTCTCTTGTTTCTTCTGTCTTTGACCCAGCAGGGCTCTGCTCTGGGCACTCTGAAGGGCTACCTCTCAGCCATTTCAGCCTTTCTCAGGCTTCCTGATCAGCCTTCTCTTTTCAAGTCCCCTGTTATAAATCACTTCCTTAAGAGCATTACTCATCTTTTTCCTCCTGTTCCCTTTGTAATGCCTCAGTGGGACTTGAACTTGGTGCTTACTTACCTAATGTGCGCTCCCTCTGAGCCGCTTCATAACTGTCTTCTCAGACTTCTTACTTTAAAGACTGCCTTTCTGGTTGCCATCACCTCTGCTCGCAGGGTGAGTGAGCTCCAAGCTCTTTCTTCAAAGCCTCCTTTTCTGGCTGTTCATCCAGACAAGGTCGTCCTTAGAACCAAACCTTCCTTTCTTCCCAAGGTGGTTACTTCCTTCCACATTGGTCAAACCATCACTTTGCCCACCTTCTTTCTGCCTCCGCATCCTTCTAAAGAGGAAGAGAGGCTCCACTGTCTGGATCCAAAACGTGCGCTTTCATTTTATTAGGATCGCACCAAACGATTCCGGGTGGATGACCAGCTCTTTGTTGGCTACGTGGGTGCCAAAAAAGGTAGGGCCGCGCACAAACGGACCATCTCTAGGTGGGTCGTTTTGTGCATTAAGGCTTGCTACTCTTTGGCAAAGAAGGAGCCTCCAGTGGGACTGTGCGCCCATTCCACCAGGGTGACGGCAGCGACCACTGCTTTTGGACGAGGAGTCTCCCTCAGTGACATCTGCCAGGCAGCTGCGTGGGCTTCTTTGCACACTTTTACCAAACACTACTGCCTAGACTGCCAAGTCCGGAGAGACGGCTTCGTTGGCTGTTCTGTTCTCCAGGACTTTCTGGTGTGAACTTGGTTCGCAGTCCCACCTCCGGGGTTGGTATTGCTGGGGTATCTATTCTAAGGTAAGGAATCTATAACTAATTGTCTCTCTCAGATGAACAAGTTACTTACCTTCGGTAACGATATATCTGTAAGAGACATAGATTAGTTATAGATTCCTTACCGCCCCACCCATCCTCCCCGTTCTGCGAACTGACTTCTAGGGTCAGGGAATCCCTATCTGAAAGAGACACGTTAGTGACAGATTCCTTACCTTAGAATATCCCCAGGCGTCAGGCTGGATCCGGAAAGTTTTTGCGTAGCAGTACCCTTGCGCGTCGGTAGGCGGCGTCGTGCGGCTCCTCGTCCGTCGTCGGCGTCGTGATCGCCGGGATGACGTCGCGGGCAGTACTTAGACGCCGCCCCTGCGCGCTGACGTCAGTTCTTCTTTTTCCGCGCCAGTAAGCGCAGATCCGGGAAGAGCAGTGCCCTAGTCATTTTTTTACTATCTTTTTGGTGATTTTTCACTGTTTTTCTCCACGAGTCTCTCGACTCCGAAGGTGTCGGTAGGGATGCCCGGCTTCAAGCCCTGCGACGTCTGTGGTCGTATGATGTCGATCACAGACCCGCATTTAGAGTGTCTCTACTGTCTCGGCCGCAACCACGACACGAAGTCGTGCCCCGACTGCCGGGCCTTGCACCCGAAGGCTTTGCGAGAGCGGTCTCGGAAGCTCCTCGAGGTCCGGCAGTCGGCTCCGCGCCACACCAAGCCCCGGTCACGTGAGAGGTCGAGGGGCCGGTCGCGGAGTCCTCATCGGTCGTCGGGGTCCAAGTCTTCGCACTCCTCCGGTAAGTCGAAGCATAAAAGTCTAAGAAGCGTCATCGCTCCACGACTTCGCCTCGCCGGTCTCGCGACTCGGCTAAGGCTCCTGTCGGCACCGTCCCCGCGGCTCCGGGAGTGCCTGTGGAGCCGCCCCGCATTACCCGTCCTTCCCGGGTTCGGGGCGACTCCGGCCGAGATACAGGAATTCCTGTCGGCCATGGCCCGCCTCTTCGGGCCTCAAGGTCCCCCGGTGCGCCTTCGGGCCCCGCGGGCCCTGATGGGGTTTCCCCGGCGCCGCCGACGACTCCGGTCCCGGCGCCGCCTGTCACACCAGCTTCGGTCCCGGCCCCGGCCTCGATCCCGGCTCCGGTGCTGCCGCAACCCCCATCGACGCCGGTTGACCTAACTACCTCCGCCGGCGCCAATGTCTCCGGTGCCGTTTCCGACGCAGCCCGGGGCTCCGGGCGGCGTCGTTCCCCGGTTCTCTCCGGATCCGGACACGGCGCCGGACCAGCGTCGCTCGACGCCGGCTCCGACGCCATTGAGACCTTGGGTCCCGCGTGTCCCTCCTTCTCCTTATTTTGAACCTGAGGAGGACGAAGAGGACTGGGAGGGGTCGGAGGACCCTCTCACACAGCAGTGTGAGTAAGAACAGGACTGGGCTGAGGAACTTGGGGATGCCAGTGGGCTGGACACCTCCCCTGACCCTGGTATGCTATCTCCTCCTTCCGTGGCAACGGAGGAGGGAGCAAATTTTGCAACGGTGTTGCGTAGAGCAGCTGGGGCCTTACACCTCCAATTGCCTACAGTGGCCGTCAGGACTAACCTCCTGACGGAAGTGCTTCAGCCGGCGGCTACCTCCTCGGAGCCACTGCTGCCGTTTAATGACGCACTTTCTGATGTTCTTTTGGGCACCTGGTCCAAGCCTGCCACCGGGGCTCCTGTGGATAGGAACGTGGCCCGACGCCATCGCCCCGCTCCGGGCGACCCCCTGTTCCTCTCCCAACACCCCACTCCTGAGAGCTTGGTTGTCCAAGCCTCTGCTTCCCAAACCGCCTTCCCTACCGCTCCTCCGGATAGGGAATCCAAACGCCTGGATCAATTTGGGAAGAAGGTCTTTTCTTCCTCCAGTTTGGCTTGCGGTCTGTCAACACCGCTTGCCTTTTGGGCCGATATTCCCACTCTCTGTGGGACTCGGTGGCGCAAGCTTTGCCCCAGTGTCCTGAGGAGGTCCAGACACTGCTTTCCCGCGCCATTGCGTAAGGAAGAGATGCGGCTAAATTCACCATTCGATGTGGCCTTGATACCGCCGACTCGCTGGGTAGATCAATTGCAACGACAGTGGCGCTGCGCCGTCACGCCTGGCTGAGAACCACTGGTTTCTCGGGTGATGTCCAGAACACTCTTATGGACATGCCCTTTGATGGGGTCGGTCTTTTTGGGAACAAGGCAGACCATGCGCTGGAGCGTTTTAAGGACTCACGGGCTACGGCCAAGTCCCTGGGCCTTTCTGCTGTACGCCCTCCGCAGCCATCTGCTTTTTGCCCCTTTCGTGGCCACAGAAGGGGCGCCCAGTCACGTCCGCTGCCCAGCCACCGGCCCGCGCAGCAAGCGTCTTCGCGTAGCCGAGGACGTGGCTCCCGCCGTGGCGGGTCAGGCAACCAGCGTGCGGGTCAGGCCACCAACCCCGCCCCGCCCCGTCCGCGGCCTCCAAGCCCTCCTAGTCCTTCCTTTCAGGTGCACAGCACGCCAGTAGGGGGCAGGGTCCGCCATCACCTTCACCACTGGCGTGCCATCACCTCGGACAGGTGGGTCTTGGACATTGTCCGAAGGGGCTACTCCCTCCCTTCGAGACCACCCCCAGCCATGCCACCTCAATTCCACCGCATGTCAGGGGATCACTTGGTGCTTCTTCAGAAGGAAGTTGCGGCCCTCTTGGCCAAGAGGGCCATCGAGCGCGTTCCGACCCCAGAAGTAGGACGTGGTTGCTACTCCCACTACTTTCTGGTGCCCAAAAAGGACAAGGAGGACATGCGTCCTATCTTGGACCTCCGGAACGTCGATCGTGGCCTCACAAGTGCCCCTCGGGTGTTCACGAAAGTGATGGCGGTGGTCGCAGCTCATCTGCGCCGAGCCGGGGTTCCAGTCTTCCCCTACCTCGACGACTGGCTGCTGAAGGCGGGCTCGTCCCAGGCAGTCGTCTCCCACCTCCAGACTACGGCCGAACTCCTGCACTCGCTGGGGTTCTCCATCAATGTGCCGAAGTCGCACCTGATTCCTTCTCCACAGCTCCTTTTCATCGGAGCAGTTCTGGACACGACGCAGTTTCGGGCCTATCCTCCCGAACGGCGAGTCCGGGATATTCAGGCTATGATTCCGATCTTTCAGTCTCTATCCTGGGTTTCGGTACGGATGACCCTGAGGCTGCTGGGCCTCATGGCCTCCTGCATCCTGCTGGTCGATCATGCCAGATGGCATATGTGGGCTCTGCAGTGGGACCTGAAGTTCCAGTGGGCGCAGCACCAGGGCAACCTGTCCGATCACGTCCAGATCTCGCAGGGGACTGCAAAACAGTTGCAGTGGTGGCTCTCGAACCGGCAATGGGTCATGGGCAGATCCCTCTCCCTTCCCCAGCCAGAGCACACAGTCGTGACGGACGCGTCCCTTCTGGGATGGGGCGGTCACATGGGAGAGGCGGAGATCAGAGGCCTCTGGTCTCCGACGGAGTCCCGGCTCGATATCAACCTTCTGGAGCTCCGGGCGATCCGACTTGCACTCAAGGCATTCCTTCCCTCTGTCAAAGGGAAGGTAGTGCAGGTGTTCACAGACAACACCACCGCCATGTGGTACTGCAACAAACAAGGCGGGGTGGGGTCGTGGACCCTATGTCAGGAGGCTCTGCGCCTCTGGACATGGCTGGAACATCAGGGCATCTTCCTGATGGTTCAACACCTGGCAGGTTCCCTGAACGCCAGGGCGGACGAACGCAGCCGCAGGTGCATGATGGATCACGAATGGCGTCTTCACTCGGAAGTGGCGCAAGGACTCTTTCTACAGTGGGGAGAGCCTTGGTTAGATCTATTCGCCACCGAAGAGAATGCGCAATGTCATCAGTTCTGCGCGTTGGAATTTCCAAGGCGGCACTCGCTCGGCGATTCTTTTCGTCGCGAGTGGAGTTGCGGTCAGTTGTACGCTTTTCCGCCTATACCACTTCTACCCAGAGTGTTGAAGAAGATTCGGCGCGACCGGGCCCAAGTCATCCTTGTGGCTCCGGACTGGGCTCGAAGAGTTTGGTATCCCGAGCTACTCAGTATGAGCGTCGATCCCCCGATCCGTCTGCCTCTTCGGGAGGATCTTCTGTCGCAGCAGCAGGGGACGGTCCTCCACCCGAACCTGTCCAGTCTCCACCTGCTTGCGTGGAGATTGAGCGGCGGCAGTTGATTCCTTTCGACTTGCCTCCCGAAGTTTGTGATGTGATTCTGGCAGCCAGGCGTCCCTCCACTAAGGTGGTATACGCCTGCAGGTGGAACAAGTTTGTGGCATGGTGCACAGCAAAGGCTGTGAATCCCCTCTCTGCCCCTCTTTCTGAGGTTCTTCTGTTCCTTCTTTCTCTGGCCCAACAGGGTTCTGCCCTGGGTACCATCAAGGGCTATCTTTGTGCAATCTCGGCCTTCCTCAGGCTCCCTGATCAGCCCTCTCTTTTTAAGTCCCCTGTTGTTAACAGGTTTCTAAAAGGCATTACACACCTCTTCCCTCCTGTTCCGTTTGTCATGCCTCAGAGGGACTTAAACTTGGTTCTTACCTTTTTAATGTGCGCTCCCTTTGAGCCTCTACATAACTGTCCTCTTCGTCTTCTTAATTTGAAGACAGCCTTTCTGGTGGCCATCACCTCCGCTCGGCGGGTGAGTGAGCTCCAGGCTCTATCATGCAAACCTCCTTTTCTGTCTGTCCATCCAGACAAGGTTGTTCTTAGGACTCGCCCGTCCTTCTTGCCAAAGGTGGTTACTGCCTTTCACATTGGGCAGACCATCACTTTGCCCACCTTCTTTCCGCCTCCGCATCCTTCCAGAGAGGAAGAGAGGCTCCACCGTCTGGACCCAAAACGTGCGCTTTCCTTTTATATCAACCGCACACAACACTTCCGGGTGGATGACCAGCTCTTTGTTGGCTACGTGGGCGCCAAAAAGGTCGGGCGGTGCACAAGAGAACCATCTCTCGCTGGGTCACCTTGTGTATCAAAGCCTGCTATTCTTTGGCTAAGAAGGAGCCTCCTGTTGGGCTGCGTGCCCTTTCCACCAGGGCAACGGCTGCTACCACGGCTTTAGGCCGCTGTGTTCCGCTGCAAGATATATGTCAGGCAGCTACGTGGGCCTCGCTGCACACGTTTACCAAGCATTACTGCCTTGACAGCCAGGTCCGGAGGGACGGCTTCTTTGGCCGTTCTGTCCTCCGCGACTTCCTTGTCTGATCTTTGTTCGCAGACCCACCACCGGGGTTGGTATTGCTGGGGTATCTATTCTAAGGTAAGGAATCTGTCACTAATGTGTCTCTTTCAAATGCACAAGTTACTAACTTGTGTAACGATATATCTGTAAGAGACAGTAGTTAGTGACAGATTCCTTACCGCCCCACCCATTCTCCCCGTTCTGCGAACTGATTTCTAGGGTTAAGGACATCCCTTTCAGGGCCCTAGTATTTTTCAGACACCTATGTCAGCTTCTTGCATGGCTCTGCGTTCCTGGCGCGGAAAGTCGTGTACAGAACTGACGTCAGCGCGCAGGGGCGGCGTCTAAGTACTGCCCGCTACGTCATCCCGGCGATCACAACGCCGACGACGGACGCGGAGCCGCACGACGCCGCCTACCGACGCGCAAGGGTACTGCTACGCAAAAACTTTCCGGATCCAGCCTGACGCCTGGGGATATTCTAAGGTAAGGAATCTGTCACTAACTACTGTCTCTTACAGATATATCGTTACACAAGTTAGTAACTTGTGCTTCAGGGCCCTAGTTTTTGTGCACCGGTGGTCAGTGTCTTGCATGGCTCTGCACTTCTGGCGTGGAATGTCGTGTAAAAGAACTGACGTCAGTGCGCGAGGGCGGCGTCTAAGTAGCTACCGCAACGTCATCCCAGCGACCACGATGCTAACGGCGAACGCGGAGTCGACCGACGCAACCTTTCGCCGCGCAGGGGTACTGCTGATGAAAAATTCTCCGGATCCAGTCTGACGCCTGGGGGTAATTCTAAGGTAAGGAATCTATAACTAATCTATGTCTCTTACAGATATATCGTTACCGAAGGTAAGTAACTTGTTCTTTCTGACACTTCTAGGTGCATGGTTTTGGTGCCCCGGCACTTAGCACGACTTTACAAACTAGGTCTGACCCCAGAAACACAATTGCACTCTTGCAGACTGGCTCGGGCAAAATGGGCTTCTAAATAACCTAATTATGTGATAATAGATTTTCCTTTTCTAGCCTTTTATTTTACTGTAGCAGCTACTTTCCTGTTTTGAAACCCTTCTCGCCCTTCATGCTTCTTCTTGGGGAACGTGTGGTGGAGCTTAAAAGCAGAAGTTCCTCCCGCAGAGGGGGACCCTGGTGGGTCCCTACCGTGTTCTGAGCAGCACCATTCCTTCATATACTCTGTTGAAATGGGTTCAGCTTGAACGACACTCTAGCAAACACATATTGAATGATCCTTGCTAGCATGTAATCATCCGGCAATCTATGCTTAGCAATGTAATCTGAAAGAGACAGGTTAGTGAGATTCCTTACCTTAGAATATCCCCAGGCGTCAGACTGGATCCGGAAAGTTTTTTGTTAGCAGTACCCCTGCGCGTCAGTAGGTGGCGTCGTGCGGCTCCGCGTCCGTCGCTGGCGTCGTAAGCGCCGAGATGACGTCACGGAGACTACCTAGGCGCCACCCATGCGCGCTGTCAGTTCTTTCTTTTTCCGCGCCAGTAAGCTCAGATCCGGTTAGAGCACGTACCTTAGTCACTTTTTGACTACCCTTTTTGAGACTTTTGTCTCCTGTAAGCTTGGTTTCCTTGGTGCACGTAGGGATGCCTGGATTTAAGTCTTGTGGGGCCTGCTGTCGCAATATGGCGGTGGCGGACCCCCACGATGTCTGCCTCTACTGCCTGGAGACCGACCACGACTCCCGGTCCTGTCTGGACTGTCGGGCCATAGCCCCGAAGGCCTTGAGGGAGCGGCACCGGAAGCTGCTGGAGGTCCGGCACTCGTCCCAGCGCCGTTCCCGGTCCAGGGGCCGTTCCAGGAAACGCTCGCAGGGCCACAGTCATCGCTCCTCGGGCTCCAAGTCTTCACCCTCGGATTCGGGTAAGAGACGACACAGAAAGAAGTCGAAGAAGCGTGTTCGCTCTCCGACGTCCCCCCGTCGGTCCTCGGATGCGGACGAGGGGGACAGGGGCTTTGCCCCTGCGGCTCCTTCGGAGCTCGAGAGTCCCGCGGCCTACCCACCTTACCCGGGTCCGTCGGCGACTCCCGCACAGGTGCAAGAATTTCTTGCTACCATAGACCGCCTTTTTAGGCCTCAGGCTCCTGCCGGCACGCCCTCGGGCCCCGCGGTCCCGTGTCAGGATCCTGTTGGACCGTTAGCGCCGCCGGCAGATCCAGCTTCGGCGCCACAGGATCCTGCGCCATCGGCTCCGGCCACAGCGCCACAAGGTCCATCGCTGCCTGCTCCGGCCCCAGCGCCACCCTCGGCTCCGCCTCCGGCGCCGCAGTGGGTGCCATTTGTCCCGCCCTTGCCCAGGTTCCAGGACCATTTTGCTCCTACCTGGAATCCGCATTGGGACACGGCGCCGGTCCGGCCCCGGCCGGCGCCGTTCTCGGCGCCATTCCCGACGCCGTTTGTTCCTTCTCCGGCTCCTGCCCTGCCGCCGCGGTCTGTGCCACATGCGGCGGAGGTGGAGGACGACTGGGGAGGGGTCCGAGGACCCTCTTGCTCGTCAGTGTGACTCTGAGCAGGACTGGGCGGACGATTTGGAGGATGCCGGCGACCTCGACGTCTCCTCTGACCCGGGGTTTGCCTCTCCCCCGCCTACCATGGAGGAGGGCGCCTCCTACACAATGGTGCTCCGTCGGGCAGCTGAGGTTCTCAACCTTGATCTCCCTACGGTGGCCCTCAAAACTAACCTCCTCACTGAGGTGCTCCAGACGGCGTCCACTTCGTCGGAGCCCCCGCTGCCATTTAATGACGCCCTCACTGACGTCTTGCTGGGCACTTGGTCGCGGCCAGCCACAGGGGCCCCTGTGGATAAGAACGTCGCCAGGCGGCATCGCCCGGTGCCCGGTGACCCTGCCTTTCTGACCACTCATCCTACGCCTGAGAGCCTGGTCATCCAAGATTCGACGTCCCAGAGTGCCTTCCCCACGGCTCCGCCGGATAAGGACTTCAAGAAGCTGGAGCAGTTCGGCAAGCGGTCGTTCTCTTCGGCCAGCTTGGGGCTGCGGTCGGTGAACACCGCTTGCCTATTGGGCCGCTATTCCCACGCGGTGTGGTATACAGTTGCACAGGTGTTGCCCCAGTGTCCTGAAGAGACCCAAGCTGTGCAGTCCCAAGCTGTTGCCGAGGGTAAAGATGCGGCTAAGTTCGCCATTCGGTGTGGTTTGGACACCGCGGACTCACTAGGTAGAGCGATTTCTACGACTGTGGCGCTCCGTCGCCACGCCTGGTTGAAATCTACCGGGTTCTCGCCAGATGTCCAAAGCTCGCTCATGGACATGCCCTTTGATGGCACTCGTCTGTTTGGCTAAAGCTAGAATGGGGGACCCCCTCTAACACATAAATTTCAGGTCTGGGAGAAGAGAGGAAAAGAACCAACAAAGCAATGTAAAGAATGCTCCCTCGTGACCTATATGCTTACTCTTACACATGCATAAGTCATGAAGAATAAAGAGCTCGAACAATGAATACATATCATGAAAAACAAGGACATTAGAAATTTATTTATGCATCTTTTATTTGCATTAATTTATTTTCCTATATCACAGGCTTACTCGTCCTTATTTTGATATTAATGTATTGAGTGCAGTTTTTATTAAAAATGTATTCGATAACAATGATCTAAAAAATCCAATAAACATGTAAACAAGACAATATCAACACCAAATTTCATGTACAGACAGACATTACCCCTGAAAGAAAGACAAAAAATGAAAAATATATATATATACCAATGTCATGCATACTAAATTCCAATCATACACTTACAACCACAATCATATCCCATCCAAAAATCACAACTATCTGTAGACTAAAGGATGTTAGGAGTCTCTAAGACCGAAAGATCAAAACTGTAGACAGCCAGTGCTGACCGACAGTGATCAATGGTCAGTGGCCAATGGTCGACGCGCGTTTCGGTGGATCAAAAGACATAGACACCACCTTCATCAGGACCTATACCAGATAGCAACATGTTACAAACACATCCAAGGGGTACCTGAAAGAAATTTAAATATAACATGTTCAGAGCCCTAAACATGAAATAATGAACAACAATTCTTAGTACGTGATTGGACCTTAGAGGCAATTTAAACTGAAACAGTCTGTAGTGGAAAGCCTCATCATAAAATTGAGATAGACCAGGCTATATACTGCGGCATTTTATCTGGGGAGCAATAAATGTCTGTCCCTCAAAAGCTAACAAATCATGAAGTGATGGATCTCAGTCAAAAAAAGTTATAGTAAAAAGAAGAGTACCTATAAACCATAACGAAAAACAGATGTGTTACAAAATAAATGTGTATCAGAAAATAGAGAAAAAAGAAAATTAAGGATACCTTGACCAAGTGATTAGCAAACAGAGACACCCAGTGACTATAGGAGAACCTCAAAGAACAAGCCGTGATACCAAGGACAACTAAGTAACCCTAAAACACTTACTGCTGAGGATGTTCTGAAAAATCAGACATCTTCACGTGGACCCACATAAATATCAGCATAGATTGAATTCCAGCCGTGAATGAAACTGACCAGTCTAGATTATGATCAAAAGAAAAGAAGAGAAGAGAATGGATTCTATTGTTAACGTGATCCATCTTTATTATGTGTGACCAGGAACGGCAAGAGTAGAAAAAATTACATACCCAAGTCTAATCAGAGTTGAAAGACTCGTCTGTTTGGCTAAAAGGCCGACAGTGCGCTGGAGCGTTTTAAGGACTCGCGGGCCACGGCCAAGTCCTTAGGTCTTTCCACGAAAAGCCCAGCCACTCTTGGTTTTCGTTCCTTTCGTGGCCACGCAAAGGGCGCCCAGGCATGTTCCTTCAGCAAGCCTGTGCAGCACCAGCCTCAGCGCGGACGCGGTTTCCGCAGGGGCGGGTCTGGGAATCAGCGTGGGGGTCAGTCCAACTCCGCCCGCTGCTTCTGCCTCCAAACCTTCCTAATCCGAGCTTTGGGGGGCACCCCACGCCAGTGGGTGGCAGGATCCGCCATCATCTCCCCCACTGGCACGCTATCACATCGGACAAGTGGGTGTTGCAGATCGTCCGCAAGGGTTACGCCCTTCCCTTTCAGTCCACCCCTCCAGCCATGCCACCTCAGTTCCACCGCATGTCGGGGGACCACTTGGCACTTCTCCTGCAGGAAGTCACGGCCCTCTTGGCCAAGGGGGCCATCGAGTGTGTTCCTGGGCCAGAAGTAGGGAGTGGTTGTTATTCCCACTACTTTCTGGTCCCCAAAAAGGACAAGGGGGGCTTGCGCCCCATCTTGGACCTCAGGAACGTCAATCGCTTCCTCCGTAAGGAGAAGTTCAAGATGCTGACTCTGGCTCAGGTCTTGGCTGCCCTCGACCCTGGAGACTGGATGGTAGCGTTGGACTTGCAGGACGCCTATTTTCACATCCCCGTCCTGCCGGCCCACCGGCGTTACCTGCGGTTCACGGTAGGCCAGGAGCATTTTCAGTTTGCCGTGCTTCCCTTCGGCCTTACCAGCGCCCCTCGGGTGTTCACGAAGGTGATGACGGTGGTCGCAGCTCATCTGCGCAGGTCAGGGGTGTCAGTCTTCCCCTACCTCGACGACTGGTTGTTGAAGGAGGGCTCGCCCCAGGCAGTCGTCACCCACCTTCAGACTACGGCTGACCTCCTGCAGTTAATGGGGTTCTCCATCAACGTGCCGAAGTCACACCTGATTCCCTCTCAGAAGCTCCCCTTCATCGGAGCGGTTCTGGATTCGACGCTGTTTCGGGTTTATCCTCCCGAGCAGCGAGTCCGGGATATTCAGGCTATGATTCCGATCTTTCAGCCTCTATCCCGGGTTTCAGTCAGGATGACCCTCCGGCTCCTGGGCCTGATGGCCTCCTGCATCCTGCTGGTGCAACATGCCAGATGGCATATGCGGGCTCTGCAGTGGGACCTGAAGTTCCAGTGGGCACAGCATCAGGGCAACCTGTCCGATCATGTCCAGATCTCGGAGGGCACTGCACGACAATTGCAGTGGTGGCTCACGAATCGCGATTGGGTCAGTGGCAGATCCCTCTCCCTTCCCCAACCGGAGCACACAGTGGTGACGGATGCGTCCCTCCTGGGATGGGGTGGCCACTTGGGAGAGGCGGAGATCAGAGGCCTCTGGTCTCCGGCGGAGTCCCGGCTCCATATCAATCTTTTGGAGCTTAGGGCGATCCGGCTTGCACTAAAGGCATTCCTTCCCTCTGTCCGGGGAAGTGTAGTGCAGGTGTTCACGGACAACACCACCGCCATGTGGTATTGCAACAAGCAGGGCGGGGTGGTGTCGTGGACCCTATGTCAGGAGGCTCTGCGCCTCTGGACTTGGCTGGAACGTCACAGCATTACCTTGGTGGTTCAACACCTGGCAGGTTCTCTGAACGCCAGGGCGGACGAACTCAGCCGCCGGTGCTTGATGGATCACGAATGGCGTCTGAACTCGGACGTGGCGCAAGGTCTCTTTCTGCAGTGGGGAGAGCCTTGGTTAGATCTATTCGCCACCGAAGAGAACGCGCAATGTCATCAGTTCTGCGTGTTGGAATTTCCAAGGCGGCACTCTCTCGGCGACGCTTTTCGTCACGAGTAGAGCTGCGGTCTGTTGTACGCCTTTCCGCCTATACCACTTCTGCCCAGAGTGCTGAAGAAGATTCGGCGCGACCGGGCCCAAGTCATCCTTGTGGCTCCGGATTGGGCACGAAGATACTGGTATCCCGAGCTACTCAACATGGCGATCGATCCCCCGATCCGACTGCCTCTTCGGGAGGATCTTCTGTCGCAGCAGCAGGGGACGGTCCTCCACCCGAACCTGTCCAGCCTCCACCTCCATGCATGGAGATTGAGCGGCGACAGTTGACAGCTTTCGATCTTCCTCCCGCAGTCTGCGATGTCATTCTGGCAGCCAGGCGTCCCTCCACTAAATCGGTATACGCCTGCAGGTGGAACAAGTTTGTGGCATGGTGCACAGCTAAGGCTGTGGATCCCCTTTCTGCCCCTCTTTCCGAAGTCCTTCTGTTCCTTCTTTCTTTGGCCCAGCAGGGCTCTGCTCTGGGCACTATCAAAGGTTATCTTTCGGCCATCTCCGCCTTTCTCAGGCTTCCAGATCAGCCTTCCTTGTTTAAATCTCCGGTTGTTAACCGTTTCCTGAAAGGCATTACGCACACGTTTCCTCCCGTGCCGTTCATTATGCCTCAATGGGATTTAAATCTTGTCTTGACATATCTGATGTGCACTCCCTTTGAGCCCCTTCATACCTGTCCTTTGCGTCTTCTCACTCTCAAGACGGCTTTCCTGGTAGCTATCACCTCTGCCAGAAGAGTGAGTGAGCTCCAGGCTCTTTCTTCCAAACCTCCTTTCCTTTCTGTTCATCCGGACAAGGTGGTTTTAAGGACCCGTCCTTCTTTCTTGCCAAAGGTTGTCACGCCCTTCCACATCGGGCAGGCCATCACTTTGCCCACCTTCTTTCCTCCTCCTCATCCTTCAAAAGAGGAAGAGAGGCTCCACCGTCTGGACCCAAAACGTGCGCTCTCGTTCTACCTGAAGCGCACTCGACAGTTCCGGGTGGAGGACCAGCTCTTTGTTGGCTACGCGGGCGCCAAAAAAGGTCGGGCTGTGCACAAACGGACCATCTCTCAGTGGGTCGTTCTCTGCATCAAAGCCTGTTACTCGTTGGCTAAGAAGGAGCCTCCTGTGGGACTGCGTGCCCATTCTACCAGGGCGACAGCAGCCACTACTGCCTTGGGACGCGGCGTCCCCTTGCAGGATATTTGTCAGGCAGCTACGTGGGCCTCGCTGCGCACGTTTACCAAGCATTACTGCCTTGACAGTCAGGTCCGGAGAGACGGCTTCTTTGGCCGTTCTGTTCTCCGTGACTTTCTGGTGTAATCCATTCGCAGACCCTCCACCGGGGTTGGTATTGCTGGGGTATCTATTCTAAGGTAAGGAATCTATCACTAACGTGTCTCTTTCAGATGCACAAGTTACTACTTGTGTAACGATATATCTGTAAGAGACATTAGTTAGTGATAGATTCCTTACCGCCCCACCCATCCTCCCCGTTCTGCGAACTGATTTCTAGGGCTAAGGTCATCCCTTTCAGGGCCCTAGTTTCATGGCACCAATGGTCAGTTTCTTGCATGGCTCTGCGTTCCTGGCGCGGAAAGTCGTGTTACAGAACTGACGTCAGCGCGCATGGGTGGCGCCTAAGTAGTCTCCGTGACGTCATCTCAGCGCTTACGACGCCAGCGACGGACGCGGAGCCGCACGACGCCACCTACTGACGCGCAGGGGTACTGCTAACGAAAAACTTTCCGGATCCAGTCTGACACCTAGGGATATTCTAAGGTAAGGAATCTATCACTAACTAATGTCTCTTACAGATATATCGTTACACAAGTAGTAACTTGTGCTTCACTAGCACCCTTGTAATGGACTTTGAAGAACTTTCCTGACACAAATGCCTTTTCTTTGCATATTTGTACGTATTTAATTCAGTTACTAACCAAGGATGACAATCAGGCTGAAATTTTTGATTTCACCTTTTATAAATATTTTTTTTTAACAATAAATACCATGAAATAAACCGCCTTTCTTTGTACTCACCATGTCTACTAAATTGGTATTGGATCTCCGCCATTAAATCTATCTTAGATTCACATGCTTTGAATTATTTCCAGTCGAGCTGGTGGGAATCCTCAGTATGAATAAATTATAAAAGCTATAACATGAAAAGCCTAAAATATAAAAATACACATAACGTGACCTAGTGTTACACTCCACGCATACCATAAGATCATTCTACAGCATTTCATGCCTTACCCCTTCACTTACTTAGCAGAATGTCACACAACCCATAACAAAGCACAATATACATTAGAGTAGTGTTGCATGAAGGGAGAGGATGTAAAGTTACGGCCAGAGCTGCCAACTTTAGAACCGAGTAACCAGGTTTGAATCCTGGCGGCAGCTTAACATCGTGTGATTCTGGGCAAATCACTTAATCTCCCTGTGCCTAAAAAAATGACCTTGTGCAATGTAACCAGTGCTCATGTAAAACTCCACAATGCCTTTGAGCCGAGTTTGTGCTATAAAAAAACTGCAAAAAAAAGGTATCGTACTACAACCCTAGAAAATAACATAACATTGGAAGAAAATACACCACCTCATACTTTACCATGGAAAAACTGCACAGCGCTTTATATGACATTACGGTGCCACATAACTTCTAATAATATGCAACGTAGCATCCCCCCTGAACGTAACATAAAATAACCAGATAAGACAAAATCACATAACACAGCACCTCTCCATCCATCCCTTTTCTTATGCCACCCTTCCTAGCTCAGGCTTGTCTTCACCTCACATTTTGCCTGTCCATAGCAGTCTTCCACTCCACTGTGACTAGAAAACATTCACATCCTCTTTCTGATCATTCTGGCCAGACAATCCTTCTCCTCAAACCTCTTTAGCTGCCTCATGGACTAGGGTGTAGGTGAAGTAGACTCAAGATTTGGGGGATATTGGCATCTGGCGAGAAGCTTGTATGCCTGTGTACATGAGTATCGGTGGCCCTATTACTGGAGACTGGTAGCTTGCTGCTACTGTTGCCTCTCTTCCAGAAATTGTTGAATGAAGCAAACAAAGTTCTGTCCCTCTTATTACATTCCTTACACTTCCCAGTACTTGGACTACTCCAGTTGGGGGGCACTTCCTAGACCGGGCCTAGACAACTACTGACTGACTGACTGACTGCAGAAGTCCGACCATCAAACCTAAAGGCTGGGGTAGAGCTCTGGCAACTAGGCCATGCTGCCCTCAGAGTGCCTTGGACTTTCTCTTAACCGAAACAGTGCAAGATAAGAGCACCGATAATCCAACTGCAAGGAGAGACCAAAATAAGAACCCAGGTTGGTCAGTTTCCATCATAGCCTAAATCAGCAAGAGTCTAGCCTGCAACAATCTAGGTGAAAATCCACAAGCACTGCACTAAAAACACTGACAATCGATCACCTAATATAAGGAAATGCCTCTTTTTGAATGATCTTCCTCAAAGTTTTGGACGGATGCTGCTGATTTTTCGTCTCTGAATGCATGGAGGCCTGCTAACCAGACCTCAGTTAGTGCTCTGACCCTTAAAAGAATGTTTGATTGGCCTATGACCAATTGGTAGAATTTTACCTCCTTATAAGTTCCTAGTATGTGATACAAGGGGTACCTAGGATCTGTAAGTTAAAAGTGGCCCACAAGGGCTGCAGCACTTATTGTGCCACCCTGGATGTTACAGCATGTAAACATGTCCCCCAGCCTGCCACTGCAGACTGGTAGAGAAGTCTTAAACTGTTAACTCGACTTTGCCATTTACACTAATGGCAAAGCCCAAAACTCACAGGCCTTTCATGTCCTAAGGTAGGGTGCTCTATATTAAAAAGTAGGACTAGTATTTGTATATGTCCTAACAGTAAAACCCCCAGAATGTCATTTTTTGCTGTGTAAAAGTTAGGAGCCCCATTGGCGAGTACAAGTTTAAACGCTGAAAAATCAGCTGTGCTAACTTCTGAATGGGACTACTAAAGTTGGTACTTGAAGGTATCACAAAATTTCGTTACATTAAATCCAACTTGATGTTGAAGTTAATGTAACTTTTAAAGAAATTTAACTTTTAGAAGGTTGCCACTCTGTTGCCCAAGTTTCCTGTGGACATTCGCACATGCCGGCCAAAAGACAGCCTTCTGCCCTCCTGGGGGAAGTGTGAATGACTCGCAGGAGCGCGAACAATAGAGACCAGCCATTGGAAGAGGTGTTACCTCTCCCTGGCTGGAACCCACACAGGATGTGATCCCAAAAGGCGAGCTTGAATGGTAAAGCTGCCTTTGAAGGGCAAATGGTGGACACACATGAGAGGGGCAGCTCTTTTGTTCATTTGGATGGGTTGGCATCAGGGACAGAGGAGGGGACCAGTTGCCAGACAATTTCTTCCATTGGTGTGTAGCCCTCTTGTAGCCACAACTCTAGGGTGGGCTTCCAAGCTCCACACACTTAGAGAAGGGTTTAGGCACCTTGGGACTGGGCAGGAGAGTGCACTCTGGGATAGCTAGATGCCGCACATTGCAGGAACTCGTCATCAGGCAGTAAAGGTCCTGATAGCCCGATGGCTAGTAACTGCCACATCCCTGAGGGCACTTTCTGGGACCCCTGGTGCCCGGACCTCAGATCATATCTGGACATAAACCACCCACCAGTGTGGTGCAGGAACAAAATCCCAGCTTAAACCACCTCTTCTGATTGAATCACAATCGCAAAGTAATGTCTACATAAAGTGCCAAGAGCAATAGCGGATGATTAGCATTGCTATACAAACACCCAATAACATAACAATAGTTTGTTCTGTGTGCTAGCCTATACACTAGATTGTGCTTTAGGCTGTTTTTCTGCCAATGAAATTAGCTGGGCTCCTCTCCCAGGGGTCCTCTTCAGATTCTCACTGATAGGCATGTTACTTAGTCTTCAGAGACAGCTTAACATTTCTGAAGTATATACTGCAGTCAAGATGTATTTCACTGAAGAATTGTTTTAGCTGTAGGTCAGAGGTAATATTTTTGTTATTGGCTTGGAAATTTCTGTGCATTATCTAACTTGATCAGGCATCAGGTCTGCCACGCCTTTTCCAGAGGGTAAGTCACTTAATACGCGATTGCGACCATCCACCTGGGCCCCAAGGATCACCTTACACCACCCTTTTGGGTGCATAGCTCACCTCATATAGCTTCAGTTCACCGTTCATTGTATGTTTCTGTGTAGTACCAGCAGGTTTGCATCTGAACTCTGAGTAGAGTCTGAGACCTGGGAAAGAGGCACCACCATGATGTCACCCTCCTTCAGTGAAAGGGGGACATAGCCTTGCTTTCTGAATGTTCGGGTATCAGGATTTTAGCAACAAAGATAGTGCATATGGATGTCTCCAGTATCTATGTCCTCCCATAACGCACTGCACCCAACACACCTGTTCTTAGTTTTATATTGTGATGGTCTAAAAAGCATGCCTATATGAAGGATTGGTGGCACGATCATGAACATCTTCAGTGCCCATCAATCAATCAATCAATCAGGGAATTGTAAGCGTGCTACTCACCCGTGAGGGTCTCAAGGCGCTGAGGGGGCGTCCGCAGATCTGTTTAGCCGAAGAGCCAGGTCTTGAGGGTCTTCCTGAAGGTGTTCAGGGAGGGGGCACGTCTGATGTCTGCCGGTAGCTCGTTCCAGGTCTTGGCTGCAATGTGAGAGAAGGATCTTCCGCCTGCTCTGGCTCTGTGGATGCGCGGGGTTTCGGCCAGTGCGAGGTTGGAAGATCGGAGGTTTCTTTTGGGTACGTGGAAGTTGATTCTGTCGTTGAGGTATTTGGGTCCGTTGTTGTGTAGGCATTTGTAGGCGTGAGTGAGGATTTTGAAAGTGACTCTTTTCTCCACGGGGAGCCAGTGGAGACTTCATAGGTGTTGGCTGATGTGTTCGTGTCGGGGGATGCCGAGGGCGAGTCTGGCGGCGGTGTTCTGTACTGTCTGGAGTTTGCGGAGTAGGGACTTGTTGATGCCGGCGTAGAGTGCGTTTCCATAGTCCAGTCTGCTGGTGATGAGTGTGTGGGTGACTGTCTTCCTTGACTCAGAGGGGATCCACTTGAAGGTCTTGCGGAGGGTGTTGAAGCAGCTGGAGGTGACGGCGTTGACCTGTCGGTTCATGGTGAGTGATGAGTTGAGTACGATGCCGAGGTTCTTGGCGTGGTCTGAGGGGGTAGGTGGGCTTCCGAGGGCGGTCGGCCACCAGGTGCTGTCCCATGCAGAAGGGGTGGTACAGAGGACGAGGACTTCTGTCTTCTCGGCGTTGAGCTTCAGGCAGCCATGAGCACCCATTTTGCTGAACTACCCTGCTTAGTGTATCTTTTAATTCAGAAGATCCGCAGGGTAATGTATGATTGCAGACAGTACAATTCAAAAAACATAAAGCAGTAACCACTTCTCTGTGTATTCTAGTGTGTGCTGCAATTAGTACAACTTCACCCAAAACAGGTGCATGGACACCTCCTGAGCTTGTACCCAAATGTGAAGTCTCTTTACTTCCTCTGCTGCTTTTTCATATATTAGCACTATTTATAGGCTGCTCCCCTATGACCAGGCAGGCCAGGAATAGCACCACACCTGACAGTAAAGAATCAATATTTCTCATAGAACCTTCTAAGTGTGGATCCTCACTGTAAAATATTCCCTAGGCGTCAGATGGTGTCCAGAAAATCTTGAGTAGTACCTTGTATGCTAGTAGGTGGAGTTGGTCAGGATGACATCATCCACTTTGTAAGTGACATGGCTGTGCCCATATGTGCGCCATCCCCGGCACGCTGACATCAGTTCCTTTTTTTTCGCGCCAACAGCGTGGATCCAAGAACTACACCGGTCACTTTTTGACCTTTATTTTTTTTTTTTTTACTTTTACTCGACTTTGTTTGAGTATTTGCTCCCAGTGTGCTAGAGATATGCTCCCTAACAGACCTACTGGTTTTTAACCTTGTAGAGAATGTCACAAACAGATGTCTGTGTGATCCCCACTTGTTCTGTCTCTGGTGCCTGGGATTGGGCCACAATCTTCAAGGCTTGCGCAGAGTGCAAGTCAATGCACCCTAAGGAGATCTGCGAGCGGGTGATGAAACTCCTGGCAGCGAGGGAGAAGGTAACGCCTTGTTCCCCACTGCCGAGGAAGATCTCAGAGCCGTTTCCATGAACTATTGTCTTCCTACTCCAAACCGTCGTCCTCGAAGTTGGGTAAGTCCAAGAAACACAAGGAGAAGTCTTCAAAGCGTTCTTCAGCTTCTCCTCCCAAAGGTCATACTTCTAGGCCCCACTTCCGCACTCCACCTGCGGAGCCAGCGCAGAACCAGCACCACACGTATCCAAGTCAGTCAAAGCGATTCCTGCCCAGCTCAAAGAATTCTATGATGCCATTCACGCCATCTTTGGGCCACCGACTCTCTCTGGTGCATCTTCAGGCCCCACAGAGCTGAGAGGTACCCCTGCTGGGGTGCTTCGGGCAGGTTCGCCCCCGAAACCCGCGGGCCGCTGGATCCTTCCCCAGATCCTGTCTGACACCGACATGGGTGCTATTACCAACCCTGGCCCCCGTCCTTCCGACACCACTGGCGCCGCCGGACGATGAACCTATCCCATTCTTCATCTCGGAGACGGCACTGCCCCAACGTCACTCGACATGGACTGCGGTACTGTCCAGGCGATACCAATCCCTGGACTTTTCACCCTTGGACAGACCCTTTCTGCCTGAAGAAGGTGATGGATGAGGAAGAGTGGTATGGCCCTTTGAGGATGACCCTGGTCAGGAAGACAACTGGTATGAGGATGGCCTGGATACCTCACCAGACTCTGGCAAGCTTCCTCCTCTGGGCTCTGCTTCTGAGGAAGGCAGATCTTTTTTAACTGTGATGTGCAAGGCAGCGGAAGCCTTGACCTGCAAATTCCAGCCATCAAGGTCAACATCAATGTCTTGAAGGAGGTGTTTTACCCAAGGATGAACTCTGCTAAGCCACTGCTCCGCTTTAATGAGGCTCTTACCGGCGTTTTTCTAGGGGCCTGGGCTAAACCTTGCATAGGGACTCCTGTGCACCGTATGCTTACCTTTCGCCATCATCCTGCCACAGGAGACCTAGTCTTCCTCTCCCAGCATCCCTTCCCTGAGAGCCTGGTGGTGCAGGCTTCAACAGCTACTGTCAACTCTTTCACCCCACCAGAAAGGGAATCCAAGAGACTGGATACTTTTGAGAAGCAAATCTTTTCTTCACCAGCTTGGCAGGTGAATACCTCATTTCTTTTGGGCCGATAGTCCCATGTTTATGGGACTCTGTTGCGCAGCTTCTACCCATGCTCCCTGAAAAGAGCCAAGCCATCCTGTCCCCGCCCCTCCAGCTGCTGCAACCTTCTAGCCACTTTAGTGAGTCCTCCACCCAGCAGAACCATCCTGATGGCGACAGGATAAGGCACCACCTGCCCTAATAGAGCGAAATAACCTCAGACTTGCAGATACTCCATATTGGGAAGAAGGGTTATGCCCCGTCATTCATTGAAACCCCTCCGCCTTTGCCACCATCCCAGAACGGCTGATGAAGGACCATCTCTCTTTGCTCCATCAGGGAGTACAGGCTCTGTTGGCCAAAAGAGCCATCAAGAGAGTGCAAGCTCCAGACGTAGGACGTGGTTGTTATTCCCGCTACTTTCTGGTGCCAAAAACGGACGGAGGCCTCCACCTAATACTAGATCTGCACCGTTTCAATGCCTTTCTGCAGAAATAGAAATGAAAGATGCTCAGGTTCTGTCTGCACTGGATGGTAGCGGTGGACTTGCAGGACACTTATTTCCAAACCCCCGTCCTGCAAGCTAACAGGCATTACCTGTGGTTCCCATTAGGCCACAAGCATTTCCAGTTTGCTGTAGTCCCATTCAACCTTACCAGTGCTCGCGAAAGTGATGCAGTGGTTGCAGCTCACCTTTGGAAGTCACGCGTACCAGTCTTCTCCACTGCCGAGACGACTGGCTGCTGAAGGCAAGCTTGCCCCAGGCAGTCGTCGCCCATCTGCAGACTATGGCAAACCTTCTGCACTCGCTGGGGTTCACTATCAACATACCGAAGTTGATACCTATCAAACTACTTTCAGCCCTCAAACCTGTGCTATACTGGGTGCGAATATGGACAAACCCTGACCTGGCCATCTATCGAAAAGCCATGAGTGAAATCTGAGCAACTGATAGAGCGAGAAGTCTCCCATGGTTCAACCATATCTCAAGAAGCCTTCTAGCACTAGGATACGAGAACTTCTTGAACAACCCGGAGGTAAATGACCCCCTCAACTCTGCAACTATTAAAGGATTAGTTCTGGGCTTGTACGAGAGCTGTTGAGGAGGGTTCATTCATGACATAGCTGATGAAAATCAAATCTAATACAGCTTTAGAAGCCCATATGGATAGCCTGTTCCCTGCAGTGAAAAGGTAATTGTTCATTAAATTCAGATTGGGCATCTCGTCAGTCAAAACGTTTACCAGAAATTGGCAAACAAATAGCGAGGCATCCCCCATCTGTGACTGCAAACAAGACGAGGACAAATCCCTGCTCCACTTTATGCTACTCTGCACAAAGTCCTTAATAGCCAGAAAAGAGTACCTAAGACTTTTATTCATCAGCCACATTATAAGGCTCTGCATTGCAGCCCTGTTCTGAGCTCTCTATGGGCCAGTAGCTTCATACATTTATGCTGCATGGAAAATAAGACGCACTGTTTAGAAGGCCTCCTTTTCCACCCAAACCAGATACAGCCAGCTGTGACATTTGCGACTTTGCACCCGTCCAATATTTTAAGAATTCCATACCTCTTTTTTAGACTTTGATATGTTCCTGATGTCAGTAAGAATCACATAATTATACTGATTCAAGTAAGACCCACATACTTATGCTGCTTGGGAAGTAACATGAAGTATTATGCAAGACGCGCCCAGACTTACAATTGCGATTTTGCACATGTATTACTGAAACTTTATCTTTTTATATGTGGAAGGTAACAAGTAGTATTATTCAGGATGTGTCTAGTCTTTCAAATGCGATTTTGCTCATATATTATTGAATTATGATTTTTTTATTTGTAAATGTGGGGAAGGGTTGTACATTTTTAAGTTACTTCGTCCAGGCCAGTTTTTACCAAGTGTGTTAGTATTTTCATGATTTGGTAAAGTATGATTTTGTACTAGTTTTTTTTTCCAGCACGACTGGAAATGAATTATAATAAGTCTGGCAAGCATCATTTTACATGATAGCCATGGGGCGGGGCAATGACCATTCCCGAGCCAGAATTTAAATAAAATTGTACTAAAGCTATGTTTTATTGTATGCCTTAAATATGTATAGTGTATTCTTTTAATTCAATTTATTGAATTGTACTTTCTGCAATCATACATTAAAATATGTACAGCTGAAATAATAAATATCACATTCATACATAACCTTGTGGACCTTCTGAATTAAAAGGCTACATACATGGACCAACTCGTCCAGAAGCTGAACACCCTCCCCAAACACTTTGAGGTCTGTACAGCGCTTCAGCAACTACTTAGTATCTCCCTTGGGGTGGAGGAGCCATCCCCCTGCATCTGCAGGCACCGACCCACTTGTCCGGTACTTCGCTGACCATCAGGCCCACCAAGGGAGCATCTCGCCAGGAGGAGGTCACCTTGGTTCCCAGAGGTCAGCCTCTCTCCAGCAAGTTTCGAGGTGCTAAACCCTCCGGGAGCCCTCCTGCACCAATACCTTAGGTATCGGAGCATTTGCCGCAACCAAGGCTTGGTGAGTTTCCAGTCTGAATACCACCAAAATCGACCTGCCCAACAAGGGACGTCAAGACCAACAAGGCTTACACCGAGAGTGGCCCTGCTGTCTGTGTTCTTCTGCTCTGCAGGTCAAGACAGAGAACCGTGAGAGCCTCCAATGCAATTGAGCAGCTGGCTCAACACCTCTGTACCCGAGCCACACAGCCCTTCACGGAAACTGACTGCGTTCCCTTGCTCCCAAGACCCTCATGAGCCAAACCCCCCCCTTTTAAGTTCTGCTGGACTTGTCCCCAAGTCCCCACTTGCAGCCTTTTTGTTACAGGTACTTTGGACTAAACCGTGTAGCGCTCGAGGCTACCAATGTGACCAGCACCTCTGCATCCGCAAACACCAGGGCGGGTAAACCCAAATTGCTGGTGGCTCTTTGGCCCTTGGGCCCCTACCACCATAAGTCCTAAAGGGCACCCTCTACAAACACTTGCAAGTATATGCATGCAGTACATGTCTTTCCTCCCATAGGATAACTATAGGAAAGTGTCCCTTTTTGCATGGTTGCCCCCTACCTTTTGCCTGACACATGATGTACTCTGACTTGGTGTGCCCTGAGCCCCTGCCAATCAGGTTCCCAAGGCCTGTGTTCCTCCCCAAAGCTGCACCTTTGTAACCCCAATTGCCACATCTCTGGCCACAGGTAAGCCCTTAGTAAAAGGTACTATGAGTACCAAGGGCACTGTGACCAGGGAAGGCCTGTAAGGGCTGCAGCACCTATTGTGCCATCCTTAGGGGCCCTATACCTTGACACCCACACACTGCCATTGAAGGCTACGTGTTTTGGTTTCAGAGAAAAGTGAAGAGTCAACATGGCACACATCCCTGTGTAATTGATAGAGTGATAGATCAAGCAGAAAAGTTGCCTGAAGACCCTGTGTGCACTACTGAGGAAATGCTTTAACACTTTTGATAACAATTTTGACCATGAATGACACAATGTTAAACCGTGTACACACAAAAGAACCATGTAGTCAAAAGTATGTATACATGAGTATTTTCATTGCTTCATAAAACAAACAAATTTCAGTTGAAAAAAAACAGTTCCAATTGAATTACATCATATATTGAAGTACACTTTATACATGGTACAAAATCATGAACTGTGATACAATCTTCTTAATTCGAGTTCCACTCAATTGTGTGATGCCGTATGCATTTCGGGACAAATCGTCCCTTCTTCGGGGGCCACTGTAAAATAAACAACAACTAACCTCTAATTACTGCCGCGTTGCAATGAACCGCAACCAATACCTACCCAATTTTGTGACACCCCCTCCTGGGTGAATCAACAGGTTTATGATAAAAAATTTGTGACATGCAGAACCCCTGCATGCATACCGCACTACCAAAAATTATGAAAGATTGAATGACCGCTGCAACCAGTCACTACTGCTGAGCATTTACAAGCTCCTACGGTGCCCCATCGGATGAAAACCAATGTCGCAATGATATCTACCATACCATGCAGAAAACGTGGATAATTTAAATGTGCTCAAAATTCCTCATGCGTGGTGAACGTACTAAATGTGCATTGCATGCCGGGTGCAGTGCCGACCGATACTTACTGTCACACATAGACAGCATTTGAATGTTGTTTAAAAACAATGAAGCTGTCTTCCTGAAAACACAACCGCATATGCATAAGCCATCAAAGTGATAATATATACTGTGATAACAAAATACTGTGCAACACCTGCTCTAAAAATAGTGCGCGAAAGTAAAGATACCTGGCCAAACGTCCGCTGCGATAGGCAGAGCCTGTAAACCGTAAGAAGAAAATGCGCGTCAATAACGAAAATATGCCGATAGCAACAGAAGTTGATCTCTAAACGAACTATGCTTACCGGAACTAGAATATGATCTCCGTCTAGGTGATGCTAGTTTGACGAGTTTGGGAAGACGCTGAATGCGGTCTCCCGGATATAGACGGAACTGTTCCCGTGCCTACATGGCAAAGGTCACCTGATAAATGCCCCGCCCTCAAATGGGAAACTTCTCAATATCTTCAAAGTTGCGGCGGCCACATTTGAAGGGTACAAAAAACGAATATACTGCACAAAGCAGTTGAATAATATGTGAAATAACAAAAACGTCTTCTAAAAATAAACCAAACTTAACTGGCACAATGCTAATGATGAAAGAGGAAAACAACACCTCGAATTGCGTAAAAAAAAGTCCAAAAATACCTATATGGCGCAAAATCAACCCATCTTCCGGAACGAAAACCCAGTAAGGTGAACCTCCTGTGGCCAACATTAACAAGTACGTGAAGCGTGACTCATGCATGATGTTAGTGAAAATGCAATGATAACCTAGTTGCCAAATGTATAGATCGATATACAAAAAATTGTACTTGGTAATGATCTAGTTCACAAAGGGTATCAATACCATGCACCCTACTGTTAACCATTGATATGAATACCATGTATCAGCAATGCATCCTCATTCTGTTACATTGGATCAGCATGGTTGTCATAAACGATTGAGCAAAAGGTGACCTGAACTAAATGCAATGTGACATACATCATACATCAGATATGTTAAGTTCTCCAATGACAACATTATTGTGACAACATCTCTGTTATACCAAACGTGAGGTGTCAAAAATAAATGTGTTTCAATTCTGTATCCTGATGTGTATGGTGTTCAAAAAAATATGAAATGGTAGAAGGGTTACAGATTAACATTTCTCTCATTGGGATCTTTATAAAAAGCAACTAAGGTCCAGTTTGTCATTGAGACCCAATGGCATCATAGTGTTGAATTTCTTTATCCAAAGAACTTCTTTTTGGGACAAAATTTTGCTTGGGTCTGAACCCTCTTTAGGTTGCACTTTTTCCAAGACCAAGAATTGTACTTGGGCTATATTGTGACATTGTTCCATACAGTGGACTACCAAATTGGAATTGGTATTTTTAGTCCGGATCATACTCTTATGTTCTCCAATCCTTATTTTAACTTTTCTTTCAGTTTTCCCTATGTAGAGGAATCCGCAAGGGCATTTTATGCAATAAATTACGTTGGTGGTGTTACAGTCTGATGAGTGTTTCAAGGTGATTTTCTCTCCGGTTCTGGGATGTGTGATGAAGTTCTGCTGGATCACGTTATTGCAGTGGATGCAATTACTACATTTTCTCATCCATACATGATTAGTACTGCATTTGTTCTTTTTCGAAGCTAACCGCTCCTTCAAGTTTTGGCTTCTGGTGTCGGCAAATAATGGTGGTTCAAGAAATGAATTGCCAAAATCCGATTCGTGTTGTAATAATTCCCACCTTTTATTGACCACTTTTTGATGCTCCTGGATCATGTCGAAAATTTGGTACAAAAACCTTATGATTAGTAACCGATTCTTGTTTGGTAATCAGTCATTCACTGCGATCAATGTTTTGAATGTGTTTTTCCGCTTTCTGTACAATTTCCAGAGGCTACCCTCGTTGTATGAATCTCTGTTTAATGCAGGCGATATCCTGATCGTATTTCTCTCTGGTGGAAGCGATTCTTTTTATGCGCAGCATTTGAGAATATGGTAAATTCTGAACCAAATGAGGAGAGTGAAAGCTTTGAAATAACAGTGTGTTGCTGCAATCAGTGGGCTTGACAAATACACTGGTGTTAATTCCTTGATCGTTTTTCTCGACTAGAACATCCAAAAATGATAACTGAGTGTTGCTGATGGTGTATGTGAATTGAATTCTGTCGTTTTTGGTGTTTAGCAGCTTGTTGTTTTTCAAAGATTCTTCTGTGTGGGACCAAATTAAAAATATATCATCGATGTATCGACAATACATAACCAGATGTTCACTCCATGTGAGATTTTCAAAGATGTGTTCTTGTTCGAAAGCAGCCTTAAAGATGTTCGCATACGTGGGAGCCCCCCCCGAGCCCCATGGAGGTCCCACTTATTTGTAAGAAAAAATCTTCACCCCAGCGAAAGTAGCTGGGTTGCAGGCAGAATTGGAGTAATTCCAATAAGAAAACTTTGTGAGCACGGATTTGAGGCTGTTGCAGTAGAGCCCATTCAATGGCATCTAACCCTTCTTGAAGAGGAATTGAGGTATAGAGTGAAGAAGAGATTCACAACATACATCAGGAATTATCGAACCGCATGGAACCAGAAGATTGGTCTAAAACATTGGAACAGATCAACATCAAACTGGAAAGTTATGGAAATGAACTACAAGAACGGAAACTAAGGAAGTTCAAGAGGGACACTATAGATTATCGTCTCAGTGAAGTATACACATGGGCTGACATGTACTCACAATGCAAGCCATTTAAGAATCCACATACTTCATCTGAAGAAAGCATCGTTTCAGATCGTGAAATATTACCTTCTAGGACTACCTTGAATCTAGATGCAACAAGAAGCGAAACTGCCTCCAGCAGTCATACAGGTACTGATAACGTCGATACACGTGTGATAAGTCAAACTGAGTCTTTTTTTTATCCAAGGGCCAACATTCAACACAACCACCAGACCCAACACCTGCACCAACCGGAGGCGCCTCAAAATCCGCAGAGGAAAAGGAAAAAGCAAAAGAGAAGAGCAGGCAGAACTTACGGAGTCAGAAAATATCGTAATCAATATTTCATCACAATCGTTGACACCCAAACAATTGCAAATTTTAAACAAAGGTACAATATTTGTACCCACATATGACACCAACATGCTAGAAACAGAGATTGCTCTGTACAGGTTTATGCGGTCTGTCAGATTGCAACACTTTTTTGATAATGTCCTCACCGATCAAAGATCCAAAGAAGGGCATGAATATCTGGAATTTAGACCCAAAAGCACCTTCACATCACCTGTGTCTCACAAAATGCTTGACACATTTGAATCCCTGGTTAAACAAGATCTCAATAAATTGGCGTTCAAACCTCGCAAGGGATGGAATTTGTCCAAGTCTGAGAAAAGTATTTTAAATCACTTAGCCAACAATGAAAACTTGGTCTTCCAGCAAGCTGATAAAGGAGGTGCTCTCGTAGTTATGGACAACACATATTATCAAAGCAAGGTATTAGAACATCTGGCTGATGAAACTACATATCTCAAATTGGATCACGACCATACCATTGAGATCAAACAAGTTCTAATCAAAATTCTAGATAATGCCTTAGACATTAATTGGATTACTTCCAAAACTCGAAGCTTTCTGATCAAACAATTTCCCAAGAGACCTCATATTGTATTGTATTGTATTGTAATTGCATTTGTATAGCGCTTACTACCCCTGACGAGGCGTCGAAGCGCTTTTTCGGCGAGTAGCACGCTACTCCGGGACCCATAGAGGATTAGTGTTGAATTAGTATAGTGAAACATGCAAGTAAATTTTAAGTGGTGGATATGTTAGTCAGTTATTTGGATTCAGAAGGATAGCGGAGGGATAGAAGAGGGAAAAAAGGTTTGCATATATATAGCGCTTCTAACCCCTGATGGGGTGTTGAATTGCTTTTTTTTTTTTGGGCGAGTAGCACGCTACTCCGGAAACCCATAAAGGATTAGTGGTGAATTAGTATGGTGAAATATGAAAGTAATTTGAGTGGTGGATATTAGTCAGTTATTTGGAGTGAGAAGGATAGTGGAGGGATAGAAGGGAAAGAAAGGTTTGCATTCATATAGCGCCTGTTACCCCTGGTGGGTGTTGAAGCGCTTTGTTGGCGAGTAGCACGCTACTCTGGAACCCATAAAGGATTAGTGGTGTATATATGTATATGTTACCTAAAATACACAAAAACCCTATTGGCCCACCTTTCAGACCCATCGTGTCTGGGTGTGGGTCATTATTTGAACCCTTGGGAAAATACATTGATCAGTTTTTACAGGCCATTGTTTGCTCATGGAAATCTTACATACGCGACACCATTGATTTCTTGTAATGCTTACAAAATTTGGACACCACCAACATTAAAGAATGTTTGTTGTGTACAAAAGATGTTACTTCACTCTATACCTCAATTCCTCTTCAAGAAGGGTTAGATGCCATTGAATGGGCTCTACTGCAACAGCCTCAAATCCGTGCTCACAAAGTTTTATTATTGGAATTACTCCGATTCTGCCTGCAACACAGCTACTTTCGCTGGGGTGAAGATTTTTTCTTACAAATAAGTGGTACCTCCATGGGGTTCGGGGGGGGCTCCCACGTATGCGAACATCTTTATGGCTGCTTTCGAACAAGAACACATCTATGAAAATCTCACATGGAGTGAACATCTGGTAATGTATTGTCGATACATCAATGATATATTTTTAATTTGGTTCCACACAGAAGAATCTTTGAAAAACAACATCTGAAAGAGACACGTTAGTGACAGATTCCTTACCTTAGAATATCCCCAGGCGTCAGGCTGGATCCGGAAAGTTTTGCGTAGCAGTACCCTTGCGCGTCGGTAGGCGGCGTCGTGCGGCTCCGCGTCCGTCGGCGGCGTCGGGATCGCCGGGATGACGTCGCGGGCAGTACTTAGACGCCGCCCCTGCGCGCTGACGTCAGTTCTTCTTTTTCCGCGCCAGTAAGCGCAGATCCGGGAAGAGCAGTGCCCTAGTAATTTTTTTACTACGTTTTTGGTGAATTTTTCACTGTTTTCTCGAGTCGCTCGACTCCAAAGGTGTCGGTAGGGATGCCCGGCTTCAAGCCATGCGACGCCTGTGGTCGAATGATGTCGATCACGGACCCGCATCAGGATTGTCTCTACTGCCTCGGGCGCGACCACGACCCCAAGTCGTGCCCCGACTGTCGGGCCTTGCATCCGAAGGCTTTGCGAGAGCGGTCTCAAAAGCTCCTCGAGGTCCGGCAGTCGGCTCCGCGCCGCACCAAGCCCCGGTCACGTGAGAGGTCGAGGGGCCGGTCGCGGAGTCCTCATCGGTCGTCGGGGTCCAAGTCTTCGCACTCCTCCGGTAAGTCGAAGCATAAGAAATCTAAGAAGCGTCATCGCTCGACGACTTCGCCTCGCCGGTCTCGCGACTCGGCTGAGGGTCCTGTCGGCACCGTCCCCGCGGCTCCGGGAGTGCCTGTGGAGCCGCCCCCGCATTACCCGTCCTTCCCGGGTTTGGGGGCGACTCCGGCCGAGATACAGGAGTTCCTGTCGGCCACGGCCCGCCTCTTCGGGCCTCAAGGTCCCCCCGGTGCGCCTTTGGGCCCCGCGGGCCCTGATGGGGTTTCCCCGGCGCCGCCGGCGACTCCGGTCCCGGCGCCGCCTGTCACACCAGCCTCGGTCCCGGCCCCGGCCTCAACCCCGGCTCCGGTGCTGCCACAACCCCGATCAACGCCGGTTGACCTAATAACACCTCCACCGGCGCCGATGTCTCCGGTGCCGTTTCCGACGCTGCCCGGGGCTCCGGGCGGCGTCGTCCCCCGGTTCTCTCCGGACACGGCGCCGGACCGGCGTCGCTCGACTCCGACGCCGATGAGACCTTGGGTCCCGCATGTCCCTCCTCCTTATTTTGACCCAGAGGAGGACGAAGAGAACTGGGAGGGGTCGGATGACCCTCTCACACAGCAGTGTGAGTTCGATCAGGACTGGGCTGAGGAGCTTGGGGATGCCAGTGGTCTGGACACCTCCCCTGACTCTGGCATGCTGTCTCCTCCTTCCGTGGCAACGGAGGAGGGAGCAAATTTTGCAACGGTGTTGCGTAGAGCAGCTGGGGCCTTACACCTCCAATTGCCTACAGTGGCTGTCAGGACTAATCTCCTGACGGAAGTGCTTCAGCCGGCGGCTACCTCCTCGGAGCCACTGCTGCCGTTTAATGACGCGCTTTCCGACGTTCTTTTGGGCACCTGGTCCAAGCCCGCCACAGGGGCTCCTGTGGATAGGAACGTGGCCCGACGCCATCTCCCCGCTCCGGGCGACCCTCTGTTCCTCTCCCAACACCCCACTCCTGAGAGCTTGGTTGTCCAAGCCTCTGCTTCCCAAACCGCCTTCCCTACCGCTCCTCCGGATAGAGAATCCAAACACCTGGATCAATTTGGGAAGAAGGTCTTTTCTTCCTCCAGTGCTGGCTTGCGGTCTGTCAATACCGTTTGCCTTTTGGGCCGATATTCCCACTCTCTGTGGGACTCGCTGGCGCAAGTTCTGCCCCAGTGTCCTGAGGAGGTCCAGACACTGCTTTCCCGCGCCATTGCGGACGGAAGAGATGCGGCTAAATACACCATTAGATGTGGCCTTGATACCGCCGACTCGCTGGGCAGATCGCTTGCGACGACAGTGGCGCTGCGCCGTCACGCCTGGCTGAGGACCACTGGTTTCTCGGGTGATGTCCAAAACACCCTTATGGACATGCCCTTTGATGGGGTCGGTCTTTTTGGAAACAAAGCAGACCATGCGCTGGAGCGCTTTAAGGACTCGCGGGCTACGGCCAAGTCCCTGGGCCTTTCTGCTGCACGCCCTCCGCTACCGTCTGCTTTTCGCCCCTTTCGTGGCCACGGAAGGGGCGCCCAGTCACGTCCGCTGCCCAGCCACCGGCCCGCGCAGCAAGCGTCTTCGCGTGGCCGAGGACGTGGCTCCCGCCGTGGCGGGTCAGGCAACCAGCGTGCGGGTCAGGCCACCAACCCCGCCCCGTCCGTGGCCTCCAAGCCCTCCTAGTCCTTCCTTTCAGGTGCACAGCACGCCAGTAGGGGGCAGGGTCCGCCATCACCTTCACCACTGGCATGCCATCACCTCGGACAAGTGGGTCTTGGACATTGTCCGAAGGGGCTACTCCCTCCCCTTCGAGACCATCCCCCCAGCCATGCCACCTCAATTCCACCGCATGTCAGGGGATCACTTGGTGCTTCATCAGAAGGAAGTTGCGGCCCTCTTGGCCAAGAGGGCCATCGAGCGCGTTCCGACCCCAGAAGTAGGACGTGGTTGCTACTCCCACTACTTTCTGGTGCCCAAAAAGGACAAGGAGGACATGCGTCCTATCTTGGACCTCCGGAACGTCAATCGCTTCCTCCGGAAGGAGAAGTTCAAGATGCTCACCTTAGCTCAGGTCTTGACTGCCCTCGACCCTGGAGACTGGATGGTAGCGTTGGACTTGCAGGACGCTTATTTCCACATCCCCGTCCTGCCGGCCCACCAGCGTTACCTGCGGTTCGAGCATTTTCAATTCACCGTGCTCCCCTTTGGCCTCACAAGTGCCCCTCGGGTGTTCACGAAAGTGATGGCGGTGGTCGCAGCTCATCTGCGCCGGGCAGGGGTTCCAGTCTTCCCCTACCTCGACGACTGGCTGCTGAAGGCGGGCTCGTCCCAGGCAGTCGTCTCCCACCTCCAGACTACGGCCGAACTCCTGCACTCGCTGGGGTTCTCCATCAATGTGCCGAAGTCGCACCTGATTCCTTCTCCACAGCTCCTTTTCATCGGAGCAGTTCTGGGCACGACGCAGTTTCGGGCCTATCCTCCCGAACGGCGAGTCCGGGATATTCAGGCTATGATTCCGATCTTTCAGCCTCTATCCTGGGTTTCGGTACGGATGACCCTGAGGCTGCTGGGCCTCATGGCCTCCTGCATCCTGCTGGTCGATCATGCCAGATGGCATATGCGGGCTCTGCAGTGGGACCTGAAGTTCCAGTGGGCGCAGCACCAGGGCAACCTGTCCGATCACGTCCAGATCTCGGAGGAGACTGCAAAACAGTTGCAGTGGTGGCTCTCGAACCGGCAATGGGTCAGGGGCAGATCCCTCTCCCATTCCCCAGCCAGAGCACACAGTCGTGACGGACGCGTCCCTTCTGGGATGGGGCGGTCACATGGGAGAGGCGGAGATCAGAGGCCTCTGGTCTCCGGCGGAGTCCCGGCTCCATATCAACCTTCTGGAGCTCCGGACGATCCGACTTGCACTCAAGGCATTCCTTCCCTCTGTCAAGGGGAAGGTAGTGCAGGTGTTCACAGACAACACCACCGCCATGTGGTACTGCAACAAACAGGGCGGGGTGGGGTCGTGGACCCTCTGTCAGGAGGCTCTGCGCCTATGGACATGGCTGGAACATCAGGGCGTTTCCCTGATGGTTCAACACCTGGCAGGTTCCCTGAACGCCAGGGCGGACGAACTCAGCCGCAGGTGCATGATGGATCACGAATGGCGTCTTCACTCGGAGGTGGCGCAAGGTCTCTTTCAGCAGTGGGGAGAGCCTTGGTTAGATCTGTTCGCCACCGAAGAGAACGCGCAATGTCAGCAGTTCTGCGCGTTGGAATTTCCAAGGCGGCACTCGCTCGGCGACGCTTTTCGTCGCGAGTGGAGTTGCGGTCTGTTGTACGCCTTTCCGCCTATACCACTTCTACCCAGAGTGTTGAAGAAGATTTGGCGCGACCAGGCCCAAGTCATCCTTGTGGCTCCGGACTGGGCTCGAAGAGTTTGGTATCCCGAGCTACTCAGTATGAGCGTCGATCCCCGATCCGTCTGCCTCTTCGGGAGGATCTTCTGTCGCAGCAGCAGGGGACGGTCCTTCACCCGAACCTGTCCAGTCTACACCTGCTTGCGTGGAGATTGAGCGGCGGCAGTTGATTCCTTTCGACTTGCCTCCCGAAGTTTGTGATGTGATTCTGGCAGCCAGGCGTCCCTCCACTAAGGTGGTATACGCCTGCAGGTGGAACAAGTTTGTGGCATGGTGCACAGCAAAGGCTGTGAATCCCCTCTCTGCCCCTCTTTCTGAGGTTCTTTTGTTCCTTCTTTCTCTGGCCCAACAGGGTTCTGCCCTGGGTACCATCAAGGGCTATCTTTGTGCAATCTCGGCCTTTCTCCGGCTTCCTGATCAGCCCTCTTTTTTTAAGTCCCCTGTTGTTAACAGGTTTCTTAAAGGCATTACACACCTCTTTCCCCCTGTTCCGTTTCTCATGCCTCAGTGGGACTTAAACTTGGTTCTTACTTTTTTAGTGTGCGCTCCCTTTGAGCCTCTGTATAACTGTCCTCTTCGTCTTCTTTGAAGACAGCCTTTCTGGTAGCCATCACCTCCGCTCGGCGGGTGAGTGAGCTCCAGGCTCTTTCATGCAAACTCCCCTTTCTGTCTGTCCATCCAGACAAGGTTGTTCTTAGGACACATCCGTCCTTCTTGCCAGAGGTGGTTACTGCCTTCCACATTGGGCAGACCATCACTTTGCCCACCTTCTTTCCGCCTCCGCATCCTTCCAGAGAGGAAGAGAGGCTCCACCGTCTGGACCCAAAACGTGCGCTTGCCTTTTACATCAACCGCACACAACAGTTCCGGGTGGATGACCAGCTCTTTGTTGGCTACGTGGGCGCCAAAAAAGGTCGGGCGGTACACAAGAGGACCATCTCCCGCTGGGTCATCTTGTGTATCAAAGCCTGCTATTCTTTGGGTAAAAAGGAGCCTCCTGTTGGGCTGCGTGCCCATTCCACCAGGGCAACGGCTGCTACCACGGCCTTAGGCCGCGGTGTTCCGCTGCAGGATATATGTCAGGCAGCTACGTGGGCCTCTCTGCACACGTTTACCAAGCATTACTGCCTTGACTGCCAGGTCCGGAGGGACGGCTTCTTTGGCCGCTCTGTCCTCCGGGACTTCCTTGTCTGAATCTGTTCGCAGACCCACCACCGGGGTTGGTATTGCTGTGGTATCTATTCTAAGGTAAGGAATCTGTCACTAACGTGTCTCTTTCAGATGCGCAAGTTACTAACTTGTGTAACGATATATATGTAAGAGACAGTAGTTAGTGACAGATTCCTTACCGCCCCACCCATCCTCCCCGTTCTGCGACCTGATTTCAAGGGTAAGGACATCCCTTTCAGGGCCCTAGACTTTTTTCAGACACCTATGTCAGCTTCTTGCATGGCTCTGCGTTCCTGGCGCGGAAAGTCGTGTACAGAACTGACGTCAGCGCGCAGGGGCGGTGTCTAAGTACTGCCCGCAACGTCATCCCGGCGATCCCGACGACGGACGCGGAGCCGCACGACGCCGCCTACCGACGCGCAAAGGTACTGCTACGCAAAACTTTCCGGATCCAGCCTGACGCCTGGGGATATTCTAAGGTAAGGAATCTGTCACTAACTACTGTCTCTTACAGATATATCGTTACACAAGTTAGTAACTTGTGCATCAAGCTGCTAAACACCAAAAACGACATAATTCAATTCACATACACCATCAGCAACACTCAGTTATCGTTTTTGGATGTTCTAGTCGAGAAAAACGATCAAGGAATTAACACCAGTGTATTTGCCAAGCCCAGTGATCGCAACAACACACTGTTATTTCAAAGCTTTCACTCTCCTCATTTGGTTCAGAATTTACCATATTCTCAAATGCTGCGCATAAAAAGAATCGCTTCCACCAGAGAGAAATACGATCAGGATATCGCCCGCATTAAACAGAGATTGATACAACGAGGGTACCCTCTGGAAATTGTACAGAAAGCGGAAAGACGCATTCAAAACATTGATCGCAGTGAATTACTGATTACCAAACAAAAATCGGTTACTAATCGTATGGTTTTTGTATCAAAATTTTCGACAAGATCCAGGAGCATCAAAAAAGTGGTCAGTAAAAGGTGGGAATTATTACAACACAAATCGGATTTTGGCAATTCATTGCTTGAACCACCATTATTTGCCTACACCAGAAGCCAAAACATGAAGGAGCTGTTAGCTGGGAAAAAGAACAAATGCAGTACTAATCATGTAGGGATGAGAAAATGTAGTAATTGCATCCATTGCAATAACGTGATCCAGCAGAACTTCATCACACATCCCAGAACCGGAAAAAAAATCACCTTGAAACACTCATCATACTGTAACACCACCAACATAATTTATTGCATAAAATGCCCTTGCGGATTCCTCTACATAGGGAAAACTGAAAGAAAAGTTAAAATAAGGATTGGAGAACATAAGAGTATGATCCGAACTAAAAATACCAATTCCAATTTGGTAGTCCACTGGAAGGAACAATGTCACAATATAGCCCAAGTACGATTCTTGGTCTTGGAAAAAGTGCAACCTAAAGAGGGTTCAGACCCAAGCAAAATTTTGTCCCAAAAAGAAGTTCTTTTGATAAAGAAATTCAACACTATGATGCCATTGGGTCTCAATGACAAACTGGAACTTAGTTGCTTTTTATAAAGATCCCAATGAGAGAAATGTTCATCTGTAACCCTTCTACCATTTCATATTTCTTTGAACACCATACACATCAGGATACAGAATTGAAACACATTTATTTTTGACACCTCACGTTTGGTATAACAGAGATGTTGTCACAATAATGTTGTCATTGGAGAACTTAACATATCTGTTGTATGATGTAGGTCACATTGCATTTAGTTCAGGTCACCTTTCGCTCAAAATTGTTTGACAACCATGCTGATCCAATGTAACAGAATGAGGATGCATAGCTGACACGTGGTATTCATATCAATGGTTAACAGTAGGGTGCATGGTATTGATACCCTTTGTGAACTAGATCATTACAAAGTAAAAAATTTTGTATATCGATATATACATTTGGCAACTAGGTTATCGTTGCATTTTCACTAACATCATGCATGAGTCATGCTTCACGTACTTGTTAATGTTGGCCACACGAGGTTCACCTTACCGGGTTTTCGTTCCGGAAGATGGGTTGATTTCGCGCTTTATAGGTATTTTTGGACTTTTTTTACGCAATTCGAGGTGTTGTTTTCCTCTTTCATCATTAGCATTGTGCCAGTTACGTTTGGTTTATTTTTAGAACAGATGTTTTTGTTATTCACATATTATTCAACTGGTTTGTGCAGTATATTCATTTTTTGTACCCTTCAAATATGGCTGCCGCAACTTTGAAGATACTCAGAAGTTTCCCATTTGAGGGCGGAGCATTTATCAGGTGACCTTTGCCATGTAGGCGTGGGAACAGTTCCGTATATATCCGGGAGACCGCAGTCAGCGTCTTTCCAAACTCGTCAAACTAGCATCACCTAGACGGAGATCATATTCTAGTTCCGGTAAGCATAGATAGTTTAGAGATCAACTTCTGTTGCTATGGGCATATTTTCGTTATTGATGCACATTTTCTTCCTACGGTTTACAGGCTCTGCCTCTCGTAGCAGACGTTTGGCCAGGTATCTTTACTTTCGAGCACTATTTTTTAGAGCAGGTGTTGCACAGTATTTTGTCATCACAGTATATATTATCACTTTGACGGCTTACGCATATGCGGTTGTGTTTTCAGGGAGACACAGCTTCATTGTTTTTCACAACATTCAAACGCTGTCTACGTGTGACAGTAAGTATTGGTCGGCACTGCACCTGGCACGCAATGCACATTTAGTACGTTCACCACGCATGAGGAATTTTGAGCACATTTAAATTATCTACCTTTTTTGCATGGTATGGTAGATATCATTGTGACATTGGTTTTCATCCGATGGGGCACCGTAGAAGCTTGTAAATGCTCAGCGGTAGTGACTGGTTGCAGCGGTCATTCAATCTTTCATAATTTTTGGTAGTGCGGTATGCATGCAGGGGTTCTGCATGTCACAAATTTTTTATCATAAACCTGTTGATTCACCCAGGAGGGGGTGTCATAAAATTGGGTAGCTATTGGTTGCGGTTCATTGCAACACGACAGTAATTAGAGGTTACTTTTTGTTTATTTTACAGTGGCCCCCGAAGAAGGGACGATTTGTCCCGAAATGCATAGGGCATCACACAATTGAGTGGAACTCGAATTAAGAAGATTGTATCACAGGTCATGATTTTGTACCATGTATAAAGTGTACTTCAATATATGATGTAATTCAATTGGAACTGTTTTTTTCAACTGAAATTTATTTGTTTTATGAAGCAATGTAAATACTCATGTATACATACTTTTGACTACATGGTTCTTTTATGTGTACACGGTTTAACATTGTGTCATTCATGGTCAAAATTGTTATCAAAAGTGTTAAAGCATTTCCTCAGTAGTGCACACAGTGTCTTCAGGCAACTTTTCTGTTTGATCTATCACTCTATCAATTGCACATGTGGGACGGGCAGCCCACAAATACTGTGTAGCACACATTATTAGTTAAGCTAGACTAACTATTATCACACAGCATAATTCGTTCATTATTTTTCTGCGGTGTGCATCGCTAATATTATTTCAAATTTTACACATCCCTGTGTGCCATGCCTGTAATCCACTGCCTGTGGCCTAGGTAAGCCACCCCTCTAGCAGGGTGCACTAGACCACAGGTGAGGGTACAGTTGCGTGAGCACTGTACCCCTACAGTGTCTAAGTCCATTCTTAGACTTTGTGAGTGCAATAAAACCATAAAGAGTATATGGTCTGGCAGTTGGTCTTACGAAGCACACATCTCACTCCCCTCCATCTTGCAGATGAGTGGACCCAACCAATTAGGAAGAGGCTCATGCCCACCTCCCACTGGATGGTGGCATAATAGGGGGTGTACTAACCCCAAGGAAGGGACCCATTGGTCCTGACCGGCACACCCCTTTAATGCCCCTAAATTTAGTATTTAGGGGCGATCCTGAACCTTGTTGCCTCAGATTCGAGGAAGAAAGAAGAACCTACCGGCCTGTCCCGACTTCGACCTGACTACAGTGAAACCCCCGGCGTTTCCAGCAGCCCTCCAGAGCCCAGAGGAACTGCCCTGTACTCACCTTACAGACTCTATCTCCCGTGAGCGCCGGATTTGCTCAAGCAAAGATTCACCCACAGAATCAGGATCCAGGCGGCTCCACGATTCTGCACCAGACGCCCACGGCCTGAGTTAGAGTGGCCCAACACCACAAGGAGGTCTCCCCAGCGGTCCTGACCTGGGATCTGGTGATCCCCGATCTCCCTCAAGCTTCAAGCCGACGCCAGCAGCCTCAACCTGAAGGGTCCCCCGACTGCGACCGGAGCTGGTAAGAAGAACCCGATGCCAAAAGACTATCCCTGCACCCAACGCCCCACGGCCTTGGGTGGCCTAGTCGACGGTGTCCATGCTTACCTCTCCAGCCGGTGGTCGCCTCCAGGAAGCATCCCTGCCCGAGCCTGCAGCATCTTTACCGAACCGGAGAACTCCATTGACATCCACAGGGTCCCCGAGGTCACCTTGGCACTCTACACCCGGCCGCCCCTGTTCTGCTGGTGATGCAGCTCCTGTGCTGACTGTTGCCCCCTGCAGTGCTGATCCTACCCCCAGTAGCTTTGCTCCCCCAGCCAAGTGGCCTGCTCGTAAGCAGTCCCTGACCGAAGGCCCCCTTAGCCCATTGGCTAACATTGGCCCCTGCACTCTGAGCCCGGGCGCCCCAGTGTCGCTGGTGGTGCAAAGTGAGTGCCTACCTGAACCTTGGTTCTAACTCCCAAAAACCATTCTTGCAGGTCATTTACTTACCTGTAAACCGATAACCTTCTTTTCCCCATAGGAACCAATGTTGTGATGTTTTGTTCCTAAAAATGTTCTGTTGAGTTGAACTTTTGTAAGAAAAGAAATGAACTGTGCTTTAAATCAAGAATTATCATGCTTACCTGTAAGTAACAACAGCCAGTGTGTGGTTTCTCAGTATATCACCTCAAGATCTAAAAGTAACTGAACAGTAATCCAAAAGTAATCTCACTGTATTTAAAACTGTTTTAAAAGTAATGCAAACCTGTAAACGATTCCAATACAAATCACAATTGCAGTTCTGTGTACAGCTTTGCATTTGAAAGTGTTCTTACTTACCTGTGCCAAGTCCTGCTTGGTGCTACAAAATAAAATACAAGTATATCTTTATATACTTACCTAATTGGTCTGGATTCTGTCTCCGAGTGTGTGTAATCAGTCGTTATTTGTGTGAATAAACTGAATGCTTAACACACCCTCCTGATAGGCCTTACTGCTCCCCCACACTACCACAAAGAGAGCTGTTAGTACTTATCGAATTTAGCCTCTGCTATACCTCTGGGGACTCCGTGGACTCTGTGCCCATTATACCTTACTTTGGAATAATATATACAGAGCCAGCTTTCTACAATAACATTACCGCATTCGAGGCTCATACCTCCAAAACCGCTATTTGAGCATTTTAGTGTTTCTTTGTAAAAATCATAACTTTGAAAGTAATTACCTGATTCCGATGATCTTGGTGTCTAAAATTATATTAAAATCTGTGTTCATTTTTTTATAAATTGGTCTCGGACTTCTTTTTGAGTGTGTGTACTATTTATTTACTCTGTGTGTGCAAGAAATGCTTAACACTCTCCTCTGATAAGCCTAAGTTGCTCGACCACACTACCTTAAATAGAGCACTTGGGATTATTAAAGTAAACCCTGCGAACCAATAAGGTTCGTCTGGACTTTTTGGATGGTGTTCCCTTACATTGGCACACTACATAAAAATCCAGCTGCTTCCACAGGACACCACCCATCTCTGAGCCTTACCCCTTTTCAAAGGATTGCAGACATAAAGTAGTTGGTTCCATCCTTCCAATGAGGCACACAAATTCCGGAATAGAGTCTCACCTCCTTTGACAGGAAGCAAATGTATCCTGCTCAAGCTGCTATTCAGACCGGACTTCCTCTCCCGGATGGTGTGCTGCACCCCAATCTCCAAGGACTCTACCGACAAGCAAGCTGGCACAGGGGGTAATTCACATCACTATTTCAGCATGTCGCCCCTCTTCAAAATTGGGTAATTCTGAAAAAGACTTCCAACCGCAGATTCCTCATCTTAGAATATTCCCCCGGCATTAGACTGGGTCCAGAAATTAAAATCAGTACCTCTGCATGCCAGCAGACTGGATGGTTACGTTGGACACTTATTTCCACATCCCTGTCCAGCATACTCACAGACCATTCTTCAGGTCATGGTGGGGCAAGATCATTTTCTGTTCATTGTGCTCACCTTTGGCCTCACCTGTGCCCCTCGGTTGTTTACCGAAGTGATGGCGGTGGTTGCAGCACATCTTCGGAGGTAAGGGGTTCCACTCTTCCCCTACCTCGACAACTGGCTGCTAAAGGCAGCCTCACCCAAGGCAATCATCACGCACTTCCAGACACTTCACAGATGCTCCCTTTCATTGGAGTCAATCTGCACACGGTGCAGTGTCGAACCTAACCCACGAAGCAGAGAGTCCTGGACATTCAGGCTATGATCCAGATCTTTCAGCCTCTGTCCTGGATCTCAGTAAGGATAACTCTGAGGCCTCTGGGACTGATGGTCTCCTACATCCTGTTCCCCTTTGGGAGAGGTGGATATAAGAGCCTTTGGCCTTCGGCGGAGGCCCGGCTCCTCATCAGTCCATTGTAGCTGCAAGGAATCTGCTTGGCATTGAAAGTCTTCCTACCTTCAATCAGAGGGAGGCTGGCTCAGGTCTTCATGAACAACATCACTGCCATGTGGTAGCACAACAAGCAGTATTATACTCACAAAAGGTAACCGGATGGTCTACCTACTGAACTAACATACTAGGTTGTAAATGTGAGGGAACGGACAAATGCCTTTGTTAAGACGAGAACTCTCACTCACCCAAAGGTGACGTGCTTCATCATTGGGTTCTCTCTTGCACACTGCGACCGCAAGGTACACAGTGTGGGCTACAACTCTCCCTCAGGAGAGGAGCGTGAGGTGTTTTAGGTCATCCAATGTAGGTGGGAGTGAGGGGCAGAGTGCAAAAAATATATTCAAAAGTGAATTAAAACTATCTCCTGGGTGGACAAAGATAACTTTAATTGGTGTCCCCAGTGGATAGAGCTAAAAACAGAGAAGTGAGAATAGGGATATGGATGTTCCCTATTGAATTAAGGTCGACCTGTTTCTGCCTGTTTGACCATCTGGTTTGTGGCATTCATTTTTTGATAATCAATTTTTTATTGACATTTAAGAGAAACCACAACAACAATACATCGACAGCCGGTGTCAGCACAGTATCTTGTGGAAGCATAACAAGAGAGAAATGCCACAAACCCACACCCCCACTCGTTACCCCAGGGGCCCATACAAGTTTGTCCCCACACCCAAGACATCCACAGTGGTTATGATATGAGGTTGAACCATTTACCCCAAATTTTCTGAAATAAATCAGGACAGCCTCGGGCCTCAAAGAGAGGTTCCTCCTGAGATCCGCACCAATCCAGCCCTCGTTTCCATCTCCGCACTGTGGGGGGCTTGGTCTGAGACCAGAGCGCTGCAATGTCCCTCTTGGCCACAGCCACCGCAGTGCCAAGGAGACGCTTGTCGGCTCGCGAGCCGTCTAGGCCATCAAAAACCCCCTAGAAGCAGGCGCACCGGGTCATGGGGGACCTCCCACCCCAGGGCCAATGTGAGCTCCAGTTCCACTCCCGTCCAGAATGCTGTAAGGGCGGGACACTGCCAGATCATGTGGTAGAAGTCAGCGGGGGAGTGGTCGCAACGTGCGCAGTTCGGGGTAGGCCGCAGTCGTGCCTTGTACAGCCGTTCGGGGGTGAGATATGCCGTGTGTAGGTAATATAGTTGCACCAGACGCAGTTTAGAGGAGGTCGTGAGGGTCCTAGGGGCCATGAGAGCGTCGCGCCAGTCCTCGTCTTCCAAGGGGCCCAGCCAACCCTCCCAGCGGGTGCGCAGTGAGTTCAGGGATGCGGGGCCGTTATTCACCAGGGAGCGATAAATCCTCGATACCCCCCCTCTGCCCAGGTCTCCCATCATCACCTGCGCCTCAAGCGGACTGAATTCAGGAAAGGAGGTGGGGGATGGGATGTGCACATTGAGGGCGTGCCGGAGCTGTAAGTATCGGTAAAACTGGGAGGGGAGGAGGGAGTAGCGTTGTTGCAGGTCTGTGAAGGTCCTGATGTGGTCCCCTGTCCAGACGTCCCCGAGAAGTGAGATCCCCAGGCGGTCCCAATGGTCGAAGTCCCGCAGAGAGGAAGTCTCCCGCAGCCAAGTTCCATGCCATAATGGCGTGTGATGGGTAAGTTTCCGGCTCCATTTCGTGTGGCGCAGGGCGGTGCGCCAGGCCAGTAAGACGGCCCTGGTGATGGGGGAAGGGCTTGGGGTATCGGAGCCCCATACAAGTACGCCTGGAGCTGTGGGAAGTCCATCGTTCGGAGCTCAACCCGGTATGCCGGGTCGGACCAGCCGCCGGTAAACCAGTCGTGGACCACAATAAGTCTAGTGGCCAGGTAGTAGAGATGGAGATTAGTCACCCCACATGCCGCCGTCATACGAAGGAATCCGGCAATGAGCCAGCGCCATCCGTGGTCGTCCGCCCCCCCCACAAAAACCGGGTAAGCAGGCCATCAAGCTCCTGGAACCAGCTCCCTGGGAGGTGAAGGGTTATATTCTGGAGAATATAAAGAAAACTGGGAAGAACCATCATTTTAAAAAGGGCGCTACGGCCTAGGGGATTAAGAGGGAGGGACTGCCATCGTTTAAGGTCCGCCTTGGTCTTGTTGACCAAGGGCGTGAGGTTAAGGGCCCACTCGAGTTCTGGGAGCAGGGTCACCCAGATCCCCAGATACTTAAAAGACTGCCGCCGCAGGGGGATGGTGGTTTGCCAATCGAAGCAGGATCGGGACGGGTGAAGAGGAACCAACGTAGATTTTGCCGGGTTGAGGCGCAGGCCCGAAACCCGCTCAAAGGCAAGGAGAACATCCAGGCTCCGCGGGCCAGAGACCTCCGGGTCCGCCAGGAAGAGGAGGACGTCATCCGCATAGAGGGCGATTTTGTCCACTCGAGAGGGGTCCCATTTCCACCCTCGAATGAGAGGGTCGCCCCGAACGAGCCGGGCCAGAGGCTCCATCGCCAAAGCAAACAGGAGCGGCGAGAGTGGGCATCCCTGACGGGTGCCCCTCCGGATGGGGAATGCCTCGGAGAGCGCTCCGTTGATCAAGACCCGCGCTGTGGGGTTGTAATATATAATACGTGGACGAAACTCCTGAAGGGGAGACCAAATCCCATCAGCTCCAGCACCTCCTCCAGATAACGCCAGTCGACGGTATCAAATGCCTTCTCGAAATCTATGAGAAGCAGAGCCAGGTAAGGGGTAAGCAACTGGCGGTGAGCGAGGGCGAGGTGGAGGCGGTGTATGCAATGCCGAGTACTACGGGCGGGCATAAAACCACATTGGTCCGGGTGGACCAGGTCGTGCAGAAGGGGACAGAGGCGTTGCGCCAGAACCGTGGCGAAAATCTTCACCTCTGTGTTGATGAGGGCGATGGGATGATAGTCTGCACAGGCGAGGGAGGGCGGCTGCGTCTTGGGGATCACCACAATGGTGGCCACATCTGTCTCTGCAGGGAAGGATCCCGCGTCTACCACATGGCGGAACAGCTCCACCAAGTGCGGGACCAACAAATCCCGATAGGCCGCATAGTACTCCTGGGGATAGCCATCCGGGCCGGGGGTCTTGCCAGAGTGTAGGAGAGTAATGGCCTTGTGCACCTCCTCCGGGGTGAGGGGGAGATCCAACGTCTCCGAGACTGCTCGGGGGAGGCTGGGCAGCTGAACGGAGGCCTCGGAAAGCAGCCCGGCCACAGGGGCCCCAAGGGGCCGAGCCTCATAGAGGCGAGCGTAGTACTCCGCAAATGCCTGGGCAATGGCCCGGGAGGAGAGGTGATGGGTACCAGCTCCGTCTCGGATCTCGGGGATGATGCGACTGGCCCTGGGGTAGGAGACGAGATTGTGGAGGAGCTTCCCGTTCTTGTCTCCCCATCCGTAAACGCGCGCCACCGAGGATCGCCAAAGCGCTTTGGCGGATTCTAAGGATATATGGCAAATCTCCTCGCGGAGAAGAGCGAGCTGTCGGGAGGAAGTTGCATCATCGGGAATAGGGTGAGCCGCCTCCAACTGAGCCGCCTGGGCCTCCAACTGCAACAAGCGGGCATTCTGGGCCGCCCGCCGTGCATGGATCAGCCCCAGCGCTACGCCGCACATCGTGGCCTTACCGGCCTCCCAGACTGTGCCCGGGGAGGGGACCGAGCCCTTATTGGTGGCTAGATAGTGCTCAAGTTCCTGCCGGAGGTTCTCCACAAAATCAGCATCCTGCAAAAACCAGGCGTTCATCTGCCAGACCGTGCGGATGCCCTCATTGGGTCGCCCGAGACGGAGAGAGACGGGAGAATGGTCGGAGATACAGCGGGGAAGAATGGCCACCCCAGTCACACATTGGCAGTCAAGGGCAGGCAGCAGTAGTAGGTCTATGCGAGAGTGGGTGTGATGTGCCGCCGAGGTATGGGTGTATTGGTCCAATCGAGGGTTCCACACCCTCCATACATCGCAGAGACCCAGAGCAGCGGACCAGTCAGAGAGGCGCTTAGCGGAGGCAAGGCGAGACGCCGAGGGAGTACCCGTTGAGTCGCGCAGCGGCTGCAGAACGGCATTAAAGTCGCCCCCAACGACCGTCGGACCCTGGGAGAAAGTCGAAACCAGCACCGTGAGGCGTTTGAGGATTGTAGGTTGTATCGTGGGAGGAATGTATGTGCATAGGAGATTAAGAGGGTACCCCTCGACCCTACCCGTAATGGCGACGGAGCATCCCTGGACATCAGTCTCCACCCTTGTCAGTTGGAAGGGAAAACCCCTGCGCATCAATATGGCCACCCCCCGGGATCCCCGCGCATAGCCGGAGTGCCAGACCCTGTCGAACCCGTATCGGGCAAGGAAAGTGCAGTGAGTCCCCATGAGATGTGTCTCTTGTAAGAAGAGGATGTCAGGCGTTTGGCGCTGGGCACTGCGGAGAACCGCTGTTCGTTTGATCCGGTCTTGGAGACCATTCACGTTCCACGACAGGACGTGGAGAGGTCTAGGAAGGGTGGACATCAGGGCACTGGTGAAGGGGTATATGTGTCTGGGTGGAAGGAGCCAGTGCCTCGGGGGGAGCGGCCCCCCGGAACACGGGTGTAAGGACTGGATCCGGGAACCGGGATCGGTCTAGAGGCTTGCATAGTGGTGGGCGTGCGCACTGCGCTGGCAGGCAAAACGGAGAGCACTGGCCCACTCCAGGGGAAACCCGAAAATGAGGCCCATATGCTCCGGGAAAGCGCGGGACAGGGTCAGCGGCGTGTGTGCTGAAAAGGCTATCTGAAACAAAGATCTGCGGCCCATAGGCGGCCAAAAACAAAAACCAGTTGGGAGACAACGGTCTACACACCCTCCCTCGCCCCCCAACACCCCCCACCCTACACTTCCACAAGTGAAGCATATGTCGCCCTGAAAAAGAAACGCCCTAAAACACCAACACAACCAGTCAAAAAGCTAAGCTAAAACGGTTAGCAGGACATGAACATGACGTAGATGGACCCCTCCATATAGTAGGATATAAGATTCGTGTACAACTGAAAATACATTTGAAACTGTTATGCTGTCACTTGGAGCAGTTTGAAAAGGCAATATGTGGACCCCCAGATTCTGGGCCCCTGAGTTCAAGCTCCCTCGTCGTCCCCAGATCCCCGAAGAGCAGGGCTCCTCGACAAGTCCGAGTCTGATATGGCAGGGCGCAGAGTCTTGGAGGGGTCTGGGATGCGGCTCAGGTCATTCAAGGAGCCCCTCGAGCTGGAAATAACCGATCTCTGGGTTAGCGCCTGGGGAAGGGACCGGTGGGATACTGCATCCGGCGATCCGGAGGCCTCGTCACGGCGGTCCCCCTTCCTGCGGGACCTGGTGCGGCGCCGCTGAGGTCTGGGCGTGTCCCGGCGGGGCCCCGTATGCTCTCGCCGAGCTGGGGAGGAGACCAGTTGGCCCCGGAGGGGACGCTCCTCCGTGAGCCAGGTCCAGGCCGCCTGGGGGGTATCAAAGAAAAGTGCCTTGTCCTGGAACACCACCCTGAGCTGGGCCGGGAAAAGGAGACCATAGCGAAGGCCCAGGCTGCGGAGCTTCTGCTTGACCTCGTCATAAGTTCGACGTTGGGCCTGTGCCTCCCTGGTGTAGTCCGGGAAGACCATGATCTTGCTATTTTGAAACGCCAGTGGACCCTGCGCCCTAGCCGCTCGGAGGATAGCATCCCTGTCTCGGAAGCTGAGGACCCTCAGAATGATGGGTCGGGCTGGAGCCCCAGGCGGAGGACGGGGGGCCAGGGAACGATGGGCACGCTCAACTGCGAACCAAGGGGAAAGGGAGTCTTTGGGCATCCAAGAGCGCACCCAGGTCTCCACAAACGTGTCTGCGTGGCCCTGCTCAACCCCTTCGGGAAATCCAATGAGGCGTAGGTTGTTTCTCCTCGACCTGTTCTCCGCGTCCTCGGCCCGACGGTGGAGCTCCAAGGTCTGGGTCTGGAGGCGGGCCACCTGAGTCTTAAGTTGGCCTATGTCATCTTCGGCTGTGGTGATGCGTGATTCTGCCTCCGTAATCCGTGCCGTTGCGTTGCGCAGGTCCTGGCGAATGAGGGCCACGTCCACCCTCACTTCGCCAATCTTAGCTTCAACTGAGGCCTGTGATGCGCCAATCGCCTGAAGGATGGTGGAGAGGTCCCCCCCAACGGGGGCAGGAGTACTGGGTGCTCCTCCTCCAGGGTCCCGGTCGGTCGTGGTGTATTGATCCATTGTTGTTTGGGTTTGAGGGGCAGGGGTCTGCATGGTGCGATTCCTGCCCATCGCCACCAGGGATGAGGTCCGGTCACTGCACGAGCAGGGGGGGGAACGGTCCACAGTCCCAGCGAGGAGGGGGGAGGAAGAGGGCCCCCGCGCCCAGACCGTCAACACTCAGGCCCGGGCGCTCAGGCCAGTCCCCCCAGGTACCCGCAAACCCCCGGGCCACTCAATGTTTCGCCAAGGCCCCCGATCCGGCGCTACGGACAGTGGTGGGCAATGTCTCCTCTCAGTCCAAGAAGGAGGGTCAGGAATGAGGGGCCCCGGGAGGGCAGGCCACCAATGCACGCCGCAGCAGGCGGCAAGCAAGCCACCCCCAGGAGATGGACAGCAGGCCTCCCCGGGGTGCAGACAGGTCTAGTCCGAGGGCAAGGGCCAGAGGAGGCCCGGCAGTGCGCCCCGCACTGCCCAACAACGGAGGCCGGGAGGGAGTCCGCACCCGCTAGGAAAGCACCAGCCCGTTGAGGGGGGGCCCCATCAGAAAGAGGGGGGTCGACCCCGGGCCCACTCCGCCAGCGAGGAGCCGGGTCTGAGCAGGGTGATGCAGGCAGGCGGGCAGGCAAACCTCCTCTGCACCCACGCAGGCCGAGATGCACACAGAGACACCCCCCCCAGAGGTGGCACGGGGTAGAGGCTCTTCACGCCGCCACCCGATAGTGGTGGCCGGGATTGGTGGTACCGGAAAGGGCCTCCACGGGGCCGCGGGCCCGCCCTCCCCCGGCGGCAATGCGGCGCAATGCAGGACGGCGAGGTGAGGGTTGGGCCTCCACAGCATCCACGCCGCCCCCCACACCACCCCCCAGGGTCACCCCACTCACCGCCGGTCCGCAGGGGCCTTCCTAGCCCCAAGCGCCAGCTCCCTCCGCAGGCAGGAAGGAGGCCGGAGGGTCCCAGTCAGGCCGGAGCAGCAGGTCACACAGCTGTGGGCAAGGATGCGGGCCCCTCCAGGGGCTGCAGCGTCCCGGGAGGCCCCCGCCGGGCATCAGTGGGCCAAAGCGCAGGGAGCCAATGCTCAGTTCAGGCCAGGCCCCTCCTCCAACGAGCAGGGTGGCGGAGACCGGATCACCAAGGGAAGGGAGGAGGCCGAGGGCACTCACGCCGCTGCTCGACACCGGCAGCACCCCGACCGCCACGGGCCCCTCACCACAGATAACCCGGGCCCAGGTCAGCCCCAGGGAAGGCAGCGGCAGGCGGCAAAGAGGAGCCCTCCGTGCGGGCGGATCGCGGTCGCCTCCTGCGCCGCCGCCGATCTCCTCCTCGCGGCTCACGCCGCGGCCCCGGGCGTCGCCTCAGCGGGGCCGCCGCCTCATAGACGCCACACACGGTCCGCCGGCTCGGCCAGGTCACGGGCGGCCCAGGAGGTCAGGTGAGCACTTCCCCCACTCCGAACTGGCAGGAGGGACCCCGGGATGGGGCGCCAGGGTCCAGGGCGACCGGCTCAGGGACAGGTCGCCGGGGAGGCCGCCATTTCAGACCCGAAGGGCCTCCAAGGCAGGGACGCCAGACCAAAGCACTGGGGGGTCCAATCCGCCCGACAGTAGGACCGGAGCACAGCTGAGGGAGCAGGGGGCTCCCGGTGACAGCGAGGATGGTCCGATGGCAGTCGTACAAGGGTGGATAACAGGCGGATGACGGAGGGGGTCCGGAGCACTCTTAGAGTGCGACCGCCATCTTGACGCCTCAGGCCACGCCCCTTGTGGCATTCTTTAGGACCAACTCATAGTCACTCTGCTACTATCGTGAAAAAGAAATAAGTTAAAAAATAACATACTCTAATTTTATGGCACTAGTAAGTGGCACCAGCTGCAGTACGGTCCACCATCAAATCGGGACTACTAGTCTGCCTCCTCCTTCAAGAGGTCCTTTAATGGCAGGTCTCAGGAGTCTAAAGATATAAAAATGCAGTGGTGCATAATTAAAACACACAGAATCCTATTAAAATCAAAGAATTGTGTCTGGCTTCTTGTATTGTATGTATCCCTGTCTTTTCTGCTATATCATGAGTAGTCCCTTCTGCAAAGAGCATGCACCATGTTAAGCATACTTGTTAGAAATGGGGGTCTCTAGTTGGCAATGGCTGGCCACTGTCCAAGTAGGGACCCTTCTTCCTAAGTCAGAGTAAGAGGGCTACCCTCCTTGATACCCCTGCTCAACCCTGTGGTAACGTAGCACGAGCAGGTAGGCTTATCTCAGAGGCAGTGTGTGAAGCATTTATGACCATACACAGTAATACAGTGAGGCACACTACAAAGGGACACCACACAAGTAGTTATAAAAAAATAAGTATCTTTATATATATATATATAGACTTATCACAAGACCAATAACTGTCAAAGCCACAATACTGTCAAAAAATAGGATTGCTGTTGAAGGACTGTCAAAAAATAGTTCAAAGGTTGCAAAAATAAGGTTCAAATTCAAAGCAGTGGTCTCTGCGACCCTTTCTCTCACAAAATACCTGGGTTTAGTAGCAAAACCAACAAAGTGTCGCAAATAAGCTGTAGCGATGATTCTCGGCACGCGAGGCCGGCGATGCGTTGAAATCCTTGCCGCAAGGGAGGATGATGCGCCGATCTGCGGGATGCGTGCGGGGACGATGCGACAAACTTCTGCACGCAGGACCGCCGATGCGATGACTTTCTTGCCGCGAGGGAGAAGTCGATGCGATGATCCTGTTGCGTTGTGCGATAGTGTTGCGATGCGAAGAGAAGACGCTCCGCGAGGGAGCGACGAAATTCGGTGCGATGCGATCAAAATGGCGGACGCTCGGCGTCCGCAATGCGATGTCTTGAAGCGATGATTTCTTTAGGGGTTGCGAGCGCACGCGACAGCAGCGCGATGATTTTTCCAGCGCGTCTCGGCTGCAGCGGCTCGCAAAGGGGCGTTAGCGTCGATTTCCAACACTCTTTTCTCTGAAGCAAACTAGAGGCCCTGGAACTCACAGGAGCCTCATCAGCAGATAGCAGTCCTCGCAGGGAGGAAGCAGGAGGTTGGTGGTGGAGTCTGATGTGCCTGAGACTCCAGCAGGAGGCTAGCTCTTTTCCTAGCCCTTGGGTAATTGCTGTACAAAAATAAAAGTTCTCTCAAAAGTCCTTTTCCTTCTTCTTCAAGGTCCAGTGGTCACTGCTGCAGGCCAGTGCAAGAAACACACAAGCACAAGGACAGTCACTTCCTGCAGATTCCTCCAGTGGCACGGACAGAGTTTCCTCTCCAGATCCAGGGGCAATACAATTTGTAGGGGTTTGAGCACAGATATTTATACCCCAAAAGTCTTTGTTCTCAGAAGCTACAAGTCACTGAACCTAGCCAGAACCAGTTCTGCTCAGACCTGGAGCACTTTGTTTACCAGGCTGCATCCTTCCTTTCAGAAAGAGGGGGTCTGCTAGCAGACACACAGTAGGAGGTGGAGCCAGCATTCACCTTGCCAGGCACAGCCCTGTTCAGGTCAAGGAGCCACCCCTCCCCATACTCTAAATGCAGATCTCTCTATTCAACCCAGGTCTGACTCAGCCTGCCCTGCCCCTCCAAAACCAGACAGCCAATACACATAACAGCAGAGCACACTGGAAGGCTTAGGCAAGAAAATACCTACTTTCTAAAAGTGGTATTTTCAAACACAGAATATAAAAATAAACCACTAAAAGATGTATTTTATTATTCTGAGCTCAGGCATACTAAATTCGTTTTTCTACCATGTTCCTGGGTCAGTTAGGACTATAGGATGTAATAGTCAAACTGCCCATCCTAGCCTATGAGGAACAGGTAGCCTTACAGTAGTGAAAAACGAAATTGGGTGTAATTCACTACCAGGACATGCTACACACACCAAGGCATGTCCTACCTTACACATACAATGCACCCTACCATAGGGGTGACTTACATGATGCCAAGGTAAGGTTCAGGGGCTGGGAAGTGGGTGCACTTCACAGCCAAGATGGCAGTTCTGGACTGCACACAGACACTGCAGTGGCAGGTCTGAGACACACCTTACAAGCTGCTTCTGTGGGTGGCACACATCAGTGCTGCAGGCCCACCAGCAGCATTTGGTTTACCAGCCCTGGGCACACACAGGCCACACTACTAGGGACTAACAGGTAAACCAAATAAGCCAATCAGGGATATACCAATTCATATAGACATATTTACACAGGGAGCATTCGTGCTGTGGCACTGAATGGCAGTGGCACAGCGCCCAGAGCATCTAACACCAGCAAAAACAGAGGAGACAACAGCGAAAAATGGAAGGGAGACCCACGCCAATGGTGCCAGGTCTAACACGTGTCCCCTCCAGCTGAAATGTGGGGAGAATTACCCATCCCCTTGGAAGTTCTCATCACTAAGGCGGAAAAATCTGGACAGACCATCAGCATTGGCGTGTTCTGTACCAGGGCGGTGTTCCACCGTGAAGTCCATACCCTGTAGGGAAATGGACCACCTCAACAACTTGGGATTCTCACCCCTCATCTGCATTAACCATCTGAGGGGCCTGTGGTCGGTCTGAACCCGGAAGTGAGTCCCAAACAGGTATGGTCTCAGCTTCTTCAGTGCCCAGACCACAGCAAATGCCTCACGCTCAATTGCACTCCACCTCTGTTCCCGTGGAAGTAACCTCCTACTGATGAAGGCTACAGGTTGGTCTAGTCCCTCCTCATTTATCTGTGACAGAACGGCCCCCACCCCATGCTCTGAAGCGTCTGTCTGGACAACAAATTCCTTAGCAAAATTGGGCGCCTGGAGTACGGGTGCTGTACACATGGCAGTTTTGAGGGCATCAAAGGCTTTCTGACAGGTGTCAGTCCAGTTCACAATCTTTGGCTGCTTCTTGGAAGTCAGCTCAGTCAAGGGTGCAACAATGTTGCCATACCCCTTGACAAACCTCCTGTAGTAACCCGTGAGTCCTAAGAAGGCCCTCACCTGGGTCTGGGTACTTGGGGGCTCCCAAGCCAGGATGGTTTCAATCTTGGGCTGCAGGGGTGCCACCTGGCCACTCCCCACCTGGTGTCCCAAGTACACCACAGAACCCTGCCCAATCTGGCACTTACTGGCCTTGATTGTGAGGCCTGCTCTGTGCAGCGCCATCAACGCTTCCCAGAGGTGGCGCAAGTGGTCCTCCCAGGAGGAACTGAACACTGCAATGTCATCTAGGTAGGCGGCACTGAAATCCTCCAGCCCAACCAACACCTGGTTGACCAACCTCTGAAAGGTGGCAGGGGCATTCTTCATCCCAAAGGGCATCACACGGAACTGGTAGTGCCCGTCTGGTGTGGAGAATGCTGACCTCTCCTTTGCCCCATCAGTTAAGGCGATCTGCCAGTACCCAGATGTCAGATCAAACGTGCTGAGGTACCGGGCAGCCCCTAACCGATCTATGAGCTCATCAGTTCTGGGGATGGGGAGCGCGTCGGTCTTCGTGACCGAATTGAGACCTCGGTCGTCCACACAGAACCTGAGTTCAGGAGTGGCACCAGGCGTCGCAGCTTTTGGTACCAAGACCACGGGGCTGGACCAGGGGCTGCTAGAGGACTCAATCACCCCTAGGGCAAACATTTTGGAGACCTCCTCCTTAATGCAAGCCCTGACCCTGTCAGTCACTCTGTAAGCCTTGTGCTTGACAGGAGGACCGTCCCCGGTATCCACCTCATGGACGCACCAATCAGTGACACCAGGCACCAGGGAGAACAAATCAGAAAATTGCCCCAACAGTTGGTGACAATCTCTCTGCTGCTCAGGGGTCAGTGTGGTGGAGAGGATCACACCCTCCACTGACCCATCCTTCTCTCCTGCACACAGGAGGTCAGGAAGAGGCTCACTCTCCTCCTCCATCCCATCATCTGTGGCAAGAAGCATGCCCACTTCAGACCTCTCAAAGTGGGGCTTCAGGCGGTTCACATGCAGGACCCGCAAGGGGTTCCTGGGAGACTGAAAGTCCACCAAGTAGGTAACTGGACTTTTGCGCTCCACCACCTCAAATGGGCCGGTCCACTTATCTTGGAGCGCACAAGGCTCCACTGGGGCCAGTACCCAAACCTTCTGACCAGGTTGAAATTCGACCAGAGTGGCATTCTGGTCGTGCCAACGTTTCATTTCCTCCTGGCTGGCTTCCAGATTTGCCTCAGCAATCTTTCTGAAACGCCGAGTCTGGTTCCTGAAGGCCAACATGTAGCTAAATACATCTTGGGGAGGTTTCCTGGGAGATTGCTCCCAGCCTTCCTTGACCAGACTCAGAGGTCCTCTAACCGGATGGCCATAGAGGAGTTCAAAGGGACTGAACCCTAAGGACTTCTGTGGCACCTCACGGTAGGCAAACAACAGACATGGCAAGAGGACGTCCCACTTATGCCTCAGGGGCTCTTCTAGGCCCATGATCATGCCCTTCAAGGTCCGGTTGAACCTTTCAACCAGACCATTACCTTGGGGGTGGTAAGGAGTGGTGAACTTATAAGTTACCCCACACTCCTTCCACAGAGACTTCATGTACTGGGAGATGAAGTTGGTCCCCCTGTCAGACACCACCTCTCTGGGGAATCCCACACGGGAGAAAATCCCCATCAGTGCACGTCCCACCACGGGGGCCGTCACTGTCCTGAGCGGGATGGCTTCAGGGTACAGGGTGGCATGGTCCACCAAGACCAGGATGAACCTGTTGCCCATGGCTGTCTTGGGGTCCAGAGGCCCCACAATGTCAATGCCCACTCGCTCGAATGGGGTACTCACAACTGGAAAGGGCTGGAGTGGGGCCTTGATCTTCCCCCACTCTTCCCACTTGCCTGGCAAGTCTCACATGTCCTGCAATGAGTGTCTGAACTCTTGCGCATCTGGGGCCAATAAAAGTGGGCGGCCAGCCTCTCAAAGGTCTTGGTCTGCCCCAGATGTCCTGCCAATGGAATGTCATGAGCCAACCCCAGTAGGAAGGCTCTGAAGCACTCGGGTACCACCAGCGCACGGGCTGACCCCGGCTCAGCAGCCTTAGGCTCGCTATACAGGAGACTGTTCTCCCAATAAATCAGATGTGAACCAGACATGTCACCTTCTGCCTGGGCTGCAGCCTGTCGCCGCATACCCTCAAGAGAGGGGCAAACTCTCTGCTGCTCACAAAATTCCTCCCTGGTGGGCCCCCCTTCCTGCTGCCAATGGGTCAGCTCAGGCAGGTCCCCCAGTTCGGCGATCTGCTCCCCGGTAGGCTCCAGGGCATCCCCTTCAGGGTCTGCTCCTTCCTGGGCCGTGGGAACCAAGGGGGCCGGCTTCCCGCGCCCCCTGCCCCTTCTCTCTAAGGCAGGGATCTGGGCCATACTCTCAGGCTCCAGGTCCTTCTCAACACCCTCCTTGGCTGCCATGGACCGAGTGGTAGCACACGCCCACTCAGGCAGACCCAACATTTCTAAGTGAGCCTTCCTCTCCACCGTAGCCCACGGGGAGTCCTCTAAATCATTGCCCAGCAGACAGTCTACAGGCATGGCGGGCCTCACAGCCACCTGAAGAGTTCCTGAGACCCCCCCCACTCAAAGGGAACCTGAGCCACCTCACATTGGCTCTCTGAGTTGTCTGCGTAGACACTGGGTAGAATGCATGGGGGACAACCTGCTCTTTGGACACCAACCGGGAGCTGACAGCAGTTACACTGGCTCCAGTGTCTCTTAGAGCCTCCACTCTATGGCCATTGATGGTCACCCACTGCCTGTATTTTTTAGTGTTAGCAGGCAGTGCAGGCTTGGGGACCATCTCAAAGTCCCCTAATGAGACAAGGGTCAACTCTACGGGATCCCACCCCTCTTGGGCACCCATCTCCTCCTCTCCCAGGGCTACACTAGCAATCTGGCGGGGTGGTGCATGGGGTGGTGCACTGGCCCCCTGTTGGGGGCACTGGGGATCAAAGTATCTGTGGCCCACTTGACCACAGTTGTAACAAGTGGTGGGCCCCCTGGGAACAGGCCTACCTGTTGGGGCACTGGCCTCCTTTCTTGGGGGGGCTGGGACACCACTGCTTGGTTCCCTTGGGGATTACTTTGGGGCCCTCGGTGGAACTCCCTCTGTTGACCCTTGTCCCCCCACTCCTCTGCTGGGGACCCTGCCCACCTTTGGCGAAGTCTCCCACTGGACCCTTGCAAACCCGGGTGCTCACCCAGCGGTCCGCCTCCTCAGCAAGCTTTCTAGGGTTAGTCAGCTTGCAATCAATCAGGTGCTGGCGTAGCTCAGGAAAACAATTACTAGATAAATGCTCCCATGCAACCAAATCATAAAGCTGCGCAAAAGTTTCTACTTTGCTACCTTTTAACCAGCGTTCCATGGCTCTGCAAAAAAAAGACACATATTCAACCCACGTGGTACCCTCTAGCTTCTTGCAGATCCTAAACCTCTGCCTATACATCTCAGGGGTCAAACCATAGCGGGTCATCAACGCTTCCTTCATGTGGGCATAAACCATCCTACTTTCTGGGGGCAGGTCCAACAAGGTATCCCTCCCCTCACTCACAAAGCGTCCCCACAACCCCGCTCCCCAATCCTTCTCAGGGACCCGGTGGGACACCATGGCTAATTCATAAGCGGCAAACCATTGCCCAATATCTTCACTTTTGTGGAAATCCTTAATAACCTCCTTGGGTATATACACCCTACTCTCAGGATGTACTACAGGTATGCTGCCACCAGAGGGGGAGATCTCCATACTCCTAGCTTTAATCTCCAACTCCCTCAATACTCTCTCATGCTCAAGTTTCATTTTCATAATCTCAACTTCTAACTTCTTGTTCTCTAGGTCCCGGTGACCATCCATTTTAAGCTTAGCCATCTCCATATTATGCCGCCTATCTCTCTCCCTGTCCTCCATCTCTTCTGGGGACAGACCCTTAGCGGACACACTAGTGCCCGGGCTGGAAATTGCTTTATCTCCTACTAAGTCTACTACTTCGCCCTGCTGCTCTCCTGCATTCTCTCCCCCTCCACAAGCTCTCCCATATCCTTTGGGGCATCCCTGGCTTCTAGCCAGGCCTTCAGCGCCTTGTAATACTCCTCCCTTCTAGTGAGACCTGTGATAGGGACTGTGAATTGCTTGCAAAAATATTTGAGCTGCTTGGCATTGTAGGTTTCTATTTTCTCTTCTTCCCAGGAGAGATCCTCCGAGGCATTGGATCTGGGCTTGCCCATTGTAGAATTAACTGGCAATCTCAATAAAGGATAGAAGAAAACTTCTCAAGAAAATGTATGCGGGTAAAAAATCACCGGCAATATCAATCACAATATAGGATCCAAAAAAAAACTCTCAAAAATGTATGCGGGTAAAAAATCACCGGCAATATCAATCACAATATAGGATCCAAAAACTCTCAAAAATGTATGCGGTACGTTATGGTCTGCACTCACTAGTAGTGTACACTATAATTACTGTATGCGATCATAAATGCAAGTCCAGATCCTCACCGCTGACCACCAATGTTAGAAATGGGGGTCTCTAGTTGGCAATGGCTGGCCACTGTCCAAGTAGGGACCCTTCTTCCTAAGTCAGAGTAAGAGGGCTACCCTCCTTGATACCCCTGCTCAACCCTGTGGTAACGTAGCACGAGCAGGTAGGCTTATCTCAGAGGCAGTGTGTGAAGCATTTATGACCATACACAGTAATACAGTGAGGCACACTACAAAGGGACACCACACAAGTAGTTATAAAAAAATAAGTATCTTTATATATATATAGACTTATCACAAGACCAATAACTGTCAAAGCCACAATACTGTCAAAAATAGGATTGCTGTTGAAGGACTGTCAAAAAATAGTTCAAAGGTTGCAAAAATAAGGTTCAAATTCAAAGCAGTGGTCTCTGCGACCCTTTCTCTCACAAAGTACCAGGGTTTAGTAGCAAAACCAACAAAGTGTCGCAAATAAGCTGTAGCGATGATTCTCGGCACGCGAGGCCGGCGATGCGTTGAAATCCTTGCCGCAAGGGAGGATGATGCGCCGATCTGCGGGATGCGTGCGGGGACGATGCAACAAACTTCTGCACGCAGGACCGCCGATGCGATGACTTTCTTGCCGCGAGGGAGAAGTCGATGCGATGATCCTGTTGCGTTGTGCGATAGTGTTGCGATGCGAAGAGAAGACGCTCCGCGAGGGAGCGACGAAATTCGGTGCGATGCGATCAAAATGGCGGACGCACGGCGTCCGCAATGCGATGTCTTGAAGCGATGATTTCTTTAGGGGTTGCGAGCGCACGCGACAGCAGCGCGATGATTTTTCCAGCGCGTCTCGGTTGCAGCGGCTCGCAAAGGGGCGTTAGCGATGGTTTCGTGTTGCGAGCACTCAGCGGCAGCAGCGCAATGATTTTCCCAGCGCTCTCGACTGCAGCGGCTCGCAAAGGTGCGTTAGCGTCGATTTCCAACACTCTTTTCTCTGAAGCAAACTAGAGGCCCTGGAACTCACAGGAGCCTCATCAGCAGATAGCAGTCCTCGCAGGGAGGAAGCAGGAGGTTGGTGGTGGAGTCTGATGTGCCTGAGACTCCAGCAGGAGGCTAGCTCTTTTCCTAGCCCTTGGGTAATTGCTGTACAAAAATAAAAGTTCTCTCAAAAGTCCTTTTCCTTCTTCTTCAAGGTCCAGTGGTCACTGCTGCAGGCCAGTGCAAGAAACAACACACAAGCACAAGGACAGTCACTTCCTGCAGATTCCTCCAGTGGCACGGACAGAGTTTCCTCTCCAGATCCAGGGGCAATACAATTTGTAGGGGTTTGAGCACAGATATTTATACCCCAAAAGTCTTTGTTCTCAGAAGCTACAAGTCACTGAACCTAGCCAGAACCAGTTCTGCTCAGACCTGGAGCACTTTGTTTACCAGGCTGCATCCTTCCTTTCAGAAAGAGGGGGTCTGCTAGCAGACACACAGTAGGAGGTGGAGCCAGCATTCACCTTGCCAGGCACAGCCCTATTCAGGTCAAGGAGCCACCCCTCCCCATACTCTAAATGCAGATCTCTCTATTCAACCCAGGTCTGACTCAGCCTGCCCTGCCCCTCCAAAACCAGACAGCCAATACACATAACAGCAGAGCACACTGGAAGGCTTAGGCAAGAAAATACCTACTTTCTAAAAGTGGTATTTTCAAACACAGAATATAAAAATAAACTTCACTAAAAGATGTATTTTATTATTCTGAGATCAGGCATACTAAATTCGTTTTTCTACCATGTTCCTGGGGTCAGTTAGGACTATAGGATGTAATAGTCAAACTGCCCATCCTAGCCTATGAGGAACAGGTAGCCTTACAGTAGTGAAAAACGAAATTGGGTGTAATTCACTACCAGGACATGCTACACACACCAAGGCATGTCCTACCTTACACATACAATGCACCCTACCATAGGGGTGACTTGCATGATGCCAAGGGAAGGTTCAGGGGCTGGGAAGTGGGTGCACTTCACAGCCAAGATGGCAGTTCTGGACTGCACACAGACACTGCAGTGGCAGGTCTGAGACACACTTTACAAGCTGCTTCTGTGGGTGGCACACATCAGTGCTGCAGGCCCACCAGCAGCATTTGGTTTACCAGCCCTGGGCACACACACAGGCCACACTACTAGGGACTAACAGGTAAACCAAATAAGCCAATCAGGGATATACCAATTCATATAGACATATTTACACAGGGAGCATTCGCGCTGTGGCACTGAATGGCAGTGGCACAGCGCCCAGAGCATCTAACACCAGCAAAAACAGAGGAGACAAGAGCGAAAAATGGAAGGGAGACCCACGCCAATGGTGCCAGGTCTAACACTACTTCTGTTATAATACATAGTAATTCTATATTGTAAATGTCTGTTTCTTTTCAATTGTTTCTTGTGTGGGCAATGGTACATGCCATCAGCATGCAAATGCGGTATGTGAAGACGCTAATTCCAGCTATTTACTAACCATCTGCTTTGTATATACATGTAGATGCTCACAATAATGAACGCTTTTACCCAAAGAATGTTTAGATCAACTGATCAACGAATGAGACCTCACCAATGGACTGTTTGTATATCCATGGTCGGGTACGTTATGGTAACACGTGATCATAATGACTAATTAATATCACCTATCTTCTCCACAACATGTAATGCACGCTCCTAATGAGCTGTCAGCGTATCTATCAGCCTGCCCTGCCCCTCCAAAACCAGACAGCCAATACACATAACAGCAGAGCACACTGGAAGGCTTAGGCAAGAAAATACCTACTTTCTAAAAGTGGTATTTTCAAACACAGAATATAAAAATAAACTTCACTAAAAGATGTATTTTATTATTCTGAGGCAGATCCTTCTCCCACCTCGCCGCCAAGACCTGGAACACCCTCCCCACCAACCTCCGACAGACCCAAGACCTACTGGCCTTCAGAAGACTCCTCAAGACCTGGCTCTTCAATCAGTAGCAGCACCACCCCCCTCTTCCCCCAGCGCCTTGAGACCCTCGCGGGTATGTAGTGCGCTTTATAAGTGACATGATTGATTGATTGATTGAAACTGGAACTACCGTCAACCCGCGTAGTTTACTCGTACTAAGAGTATCATCATACCAGTTACAGGCACCAGAACTACCGTCAGCCGACATAGTCTCGCAGATGTGCCGCAGTCAGAATCTACGAGAGGGAAAGCGCGGAAGCGCCTTACCTCAGTATCCTGTATCCTGCTATTACGATAAAGGCTGAAGGGGGAGAAGTGATCTCAGCCCCTCTGCTAAGAATGCTGTGTGACGCTGGGTATCGCGTAACTACCCGGAAGTATTCGGTACCATATCCGGTTCTTACTGTTCACGGGAAATGTAGTTCAAACTCTGCACTGTACTTGCGGGTCCATGCAACAATTAAATGGAAAAGCCATAATCTATATGCGCCCAAGTGCTGGGCTATTTCCAAGACAGACTCTTATTGTAATGGAATATACAAGATAGTGTGAGTTATTTAAAATGGGTTATTTAATAAACCACGATCTGGAATGAGCTTGCGGGTCCATGCTACCAATTACACTATGAACAGAAAGGAAGTGTACAACAAGCAGAGCAGGGTGGGATCGTGAACCCTGTGTCAGGATGCTCTGTGCCTCTTGTCATAGCTGGAACATCAAGGAATTTTCCTGGTATTGCAGTACCTGGTGGGATCTTTGAACACCAGGGCGGACGAACTCAGGCATTGACACCTTGCAGATCAAGAACTGAAGTTACAACCAGAGGTGGCACAAGGTCTGTTCCGCAAATAGGAAGAACTTTGGCTCGATCTGTTTGCCACTGCTGAGAACAACCAATGTCAGGACTTCTGTGTGTTGGAGTTTCCAAGGTGGCTCTTGCTAGGAGATGCATTCCACATACAGTGGAACTCAGGACACTTGTACACCTATCTACCAATACCTCTCTTGCTCCAAGTTCTCAAGATCATGTACAATTGACCCCAAGTTGCAGCTGGTGGCTCAGGATTGGGCATGGAGAGTATGGTATCCTAAACTCCTGGGAATTAACATCTGTGCGCTGATCAGGCTATTCTTTTGTGAGGATCTCTAGTTGCAGCAGCAAGGCAGGGTCCTGCATCCGAACCTGCACTCCCTCCACCTCCTTGCTTGGAGTTTGAACTGCAGCAGTGGAGTGTTTTTGATCTTCCTCCAGAGGTAGTGGATGTCATTCTTGCAGCCAGACAACCCTCCAACAAGTCTGTATACTGCTGCCACTGTAAAAACAACAGTTGATGGACAGAATGCAGAACAATGTCATACATTCACCCCAGTACAGAGATCTGGGCCTAAATCCATCGTTTTTTTGCTCACCATGCCATTCCAGTTTGAACCCAGCCATATGCAAATCAGTCTTGACCCTGTGCCTCATGGGAACAGTCCAGCCCGAACTGCCAAGCCAGGTCCTCCCTGGACTGGAAACAAGCATCCTAGGACCGGTTTCGGGGTTTCACCCCTCTTCAGCCAGGATAGCTTGATTCCAGTGGCATGGAGAGCACGGGACCCACGTCTGGGCATACCCGTCCCACTCGGGGTGACAAATGCAAAAACAACAGTTGATGGACAGAATGCAGAACAATGTCATACATTCACCCCAGTACAGAGATCTGGGCCTAAATCCATCGTTTTTTGCTCACCATGCCATTCCAGTTTGAACCCAGCCATATGCAAATCAGTCTTGACCCTGTGCCTCATGGGAACAGTCCAGCCCGAACTGCCAAGCCAGGTCCTCCCTGGACTGGAAACAAGCATCCTAGGACCGGTTTCGGGGTTTCACCCCTCTTCAGCCAGGATAGCTTGATTCCAGTGGCATGGAGAGCACGGGACCCACGTCTGGGCAGTTCGGTCTGGACTGTTCCCATGAGGCACAGGGTCAAGACTGATTTGCATATGGCTATGTCTGAACTGGGGTGGCGTGGTGAAGCAAAATAACGATGGATTAAACCCAGATCTGTGACTGGGGGTGAATGTTTGCCAATGTGCAGCATTCCGTCCATCATCTTGTGTGTTTTGCATTTCGCCCTAAGTGGGAAGGGTATGCCCAGACGTGGGTCCCGTGCTCACTACGCCACTGGAGTCAAGCTATCCTGGCTGAAGAAGGCTGATAGCCTGAAACCGGTCCTAGGATGCTTGATTCCGGTCCAGGGAAGACATGGCTTGGCAGTTCGGTCTGGACTGTTCCCATGAGGCACAGGGTCAAGACTGATTTGCATATGGCTATGTCTGAACTGGGGTGGCGTGGTGAAGCAAAATAACGATGGATTAAACCCAGATCTGTGACTGGGGGTGAATGTTTGCCAATGTGCAGCATTCCGTCCATCATCTTGTGTGTTTTACTGCTGCCACTGTGACAGGTTTGTGGCCTGTGCACTGCCAAGCAAATAGGCCCACTGCATGCTATACTGTGCGAGTTGAGCTAGTTATAGTTACTTACCTTCGATAACACCTTATCTGGTAGAGACTCTATCTAGCCACAGAATTCTTTACCTTAGAATAATCCACAGGCGTCAGACTGGATCTGGAAGTTTTTGAGCAGTACATCTGCGCACCTTTAGGTGGCGTTGTTCAGCTCCATGTTGGCATCATCCGCACCCGAAGTGAAGTATGCATACCTGTATAGGTGACACGCTGACGTCGGTTACTTTCGCAAATTTCCAAGCCAGGAGCACGGAGCCACAATGACAACTGACCACTTGTGTGAACAACTAAGGCCTAGTGGAACAACGCTCTCCGCTTCCACCTCCCAGACCCTACACACGACCCAGAACAAGCACCAAAAACTTTTCCCAGTGGATCACAGAATTCACCTACACCATCACAAGCTGGTTCACTGAGGAACTGAACTCCACCAAATGCAACTGCCGGCAACTAGAAAGAAAGTGGCACACCAGCAAAAAACTGTAGACCGCACCGCCATCAGGACCGCTCTCCACCAGTACCACCGCCTCCTGAAAGACACCAAAACGAACGCCCAAGTACACCGCATCGAAGCTAACCCAAACCACAGCAAGTAACTCTTCACCATCGTGAGGGAGTTCTCCAATCCCGCAGCCACAGAGAACGACATTACACCCTCACAGGAACTGTTCAACAACCTTGCTGACTTCTTACATGACAAGATCTCGGCCATCTACGAAAACTCTGAATGCCAACGCTCTGCTGCCAACAGCATCAACCAGCTCACAGCCACGATCACAAACCCCGAACTCCTGCTTACCCACTAGGACTTCCTCACCACGCAAGATACCATCTCTATCAGGAACTCTGTGTACTCTGGAGCACCCATGGACCCTTGCCCCCACTACGTCCTCAGCCTCGGATACAATGAAGTGATCAGGAAGTCCTAAACACCTCAATCACTGCGGCCTCCTTCCCAGAAGACTGGAAACACGTGGAAGTGAGGCCGCTCCTCAAAAAACCATCCACCAACCCAGCTGAGCTGAAGAACTACCTGCCCATCTCGCTGCTCCCCTATCCAGCTGAAGTCCTTGTGATAGCGATCAACTAGCAACTCACCCAACACCTAGAAGACCATAACCTCCTGGACTCTTCCCAATCCAGATTTGGAGCTAGCCACAGCACTGAGACAGCCCTGATAGAAGCCACCGACAACATCCGAGCCCTCCTGGACCACGGTAAAATGGCAGCCCTCATCCTCCTGGACCTGTCTGCTGCGTTTGACACCATCTCCCATCACGTACTGATCAACAGACTTCACCACATTGAGGTCCAGGGAGAGTCCTGAAATGGATTGCCGCATACCTCACCGGCAGAACCAAAAGGATCCGTCTCCTACCGTTCACATCGGAGCCCAAGAAGATCATCTGCGAAGCCCCCCCTCTGCCCCACCCTCTTCAACCCCTACATGACCCCCCTGGCTGACACTGTCAGATTGCACGGACTTAACATCATCTCTTATGCCGACGAAACCCAGCCCATCCTCTCACTCTCCGAAGACCCCTCCACTGCCAAATCCAACTTCCACAGATGCATGATGAACGTCACAAACTGAATAAAGGACAACTGTCTTAAACTCAACAGAGACAAGATGGAATTCCTCATCTTTGGGAACAGCTCCTTACCATGGAACAAAACCTGGTGGCCCGCAGAACTCCGCTGACCCCCACTCCTACAGACCACGCCCCCAACCTTAGCATCAACCTGGATAGCAAGTTATCCATGAAGAAACAATTCAATGCAATATCATCCACCTACTTCCACACCCTTTGCATGCTCCACAAGATCTTCAGGTGGCTCTGAGTGAAAACCTGAAGGACTGTCACGCAGGCACTCATCACCAGCAGATTGGACTACGGAAACACACTCTACGTAGTAATCACTGCACGCCTCCTGAAGAGACTCCAGCTAATATAAAACTAATTGGCAAGACTCATCCTCGACCTCCCCGGAAGGACCCACATCACACCTTATTTCAAGAAACTACACTGGCTCCTAATTCAGAAGAGATGCCAGTTCAAGATGCTAGCCCATGTCTACAAGGTAGTGCACAACAAAGGACCAGCATACATCAACAGGCGCCTGACCTTCCAACAATTGAGCAGATACCTTCGATCCTCCTCCCTCTCCCTCGCAGACACCCCATGGATCAGCCAAACCAACAGCGGAGGACGCTCCTTCTTTCACCTGTCAGCCAAGGCATGGAACAACTCCCCTGCACCTCAGGACCGCACCGTCGCTCCAGCAATTCAGGAAAGATCTCAAGACCTGGCTGTTTGAATGATCAAACCACCACGCAGCAGGCAACGTCTCCAGCACTTTGAGACCCTCATGGGTGATTTGCCATGCTCTATAAATGTGTGATTGATTGAATGAGAAGGGTGTCCCTCACTCTTCGGTCAGCTCGCAGAGGAGGTAGGGTGGGAGGGTCAGTAAGGAAGCTGCAGCTAGATAGTATAAACCAGATAAGACATCACTGAAAGTAAGTAACTTGTTCATCTGATACAGACCTTTAGCCACAGATTCCTTACCTCAGAATAGATACCCAAGCAATACCTCTGCAGAGGTGGGTCTGCAAAGCCAATTTGAAATTAAAAAGTCCTGCAGGACTGAATGGGCAAAGTGCCTGTCGTTATGGACCTGACTGTCCAGACAGTAGTATTTGGTAAACATGTGCAAGGATGCCCACATTGGTGCCTGACCGATATCCAAGACTGGTAATCCGTGGGCTAATGCAGTGGTTGCAGCCTTAGCTCTGGTGGAATGAGCAAACAAACCCTCATGAGGTTGCTTCTTTTCCAGTGCGTAGCAGATCTGGAGGTAGAGTACCCTCCATTTTGAGATGGTCTGTTTTTGCACAGCCTTCCCTTTCTTAGCTCCTATGTACCCAACGAAGAGTTGACTGTCCACCCAGAACTTTTTTGTGCGATCGAGGAAGAACAACAGTGCTCTGTTTTTGTGTCCGGACGGTGAAGTCTCTCCTCCTCTTTGGAGGGATGAGGCGGAGTAAAGAAGGTAGTTGGGTGATGTTCTGTTCTACATTGAAGGGAGTTACAACCTTCGGAAAGAAGGAGGCAAGTGTTTGGAGGACCAGCACGTCCGGGTAGAAGGTGGGTGCGCCGAGAGTGCATGCAATTCGCTGTCCCTCCTGCCCAATGTAATAGCCACTAGAAAGGCAGTTTTGATGGTCAATAGCCTAAGAGGGCAATTGTGTAGAGGCTCAAAGGGTGCACATAACAAAAAGGTGAGAACAAGATTTAGATCCCACTGGAGCATAATGAATGGCCAGGAGGCAAACGTGTTGCAAGCCTTTCGGAAACCTAGCCACAACAGGTGACTTAAATAAAGGAGGTTAGTCTGGCCACCGCTTAAATGCTGAAATGGCTGAAAAATAACTTTTAACTGTGCTCACAGCAGAGCCCTGCAGTGCCAATGAAAGAGCAAACAGAAGAACCTTGGAAAGAGGTACAGAAATAGGGTTGATGTTGTGGAAATCGCACCATGTCAAATACTTATCCCAACAGCAGGCATATACTGGCTATGTGGATGGATGCCTGGCTGACAGTCAGTCTTCAGGAGGAAGATCGAAAGCTGTCATCTGTTGCAACTCAATCTCCATGCAAAAAGGTGAAGGGTGCCAGGTTCAGGCGCAGACCCCTCCACTGTTGCTGTGACAGAAGATCCTCTCAAAGAGTCAGCCTAATCGGATAACCGATGGTCAGGCTCAACAGTTCGGGATATCAGACTCTCCATGCCTAATCCAGAGCCACAAGAATAACTTGGGCCCAGTCATTCCTGATCTACTTGAGAACTCTGGGCAGGAGTGGTATTGGTGGAAAGTTGTACATTGTCCATTTGAGACAAAAATCGTCTACTAGCGAGAGTTGCCTTGGAAACTCCTGCTGACATTGCACGTTCTCTGCAGTGGCAAGCAGATCTAACCACGGCTCTCCCCACTGCTGAAAGAGTCCTTGCACCACCTCCGAGTAGAGACACCATTTGTAATCCGCTAGTCATCTGAGGCTGAGTTTGTCCACCCTGGTGTTCAAACAGCCCGCCAGGTGTTGAACCACCAGGGATATGCCCTGGCGTTCCGGCCATGTCCACAGACGCAGAGCCTCTGACAAAGGTTCCATGACCCCGGCCGCCCTGTTTGATGCAGTAGCACATGGCGATGGTGTTGTCCGTGAAAATGTGCACCAACCTTCCCTTGATCGATGGGAAAAAGGCTTTCAATACCAAACAAATCGCCCAAAGCTCCAACAGGTTTATGTGGAGTCCTCTGATCTCCACCTCCCCTAGATGACCGCCCCATCCCAGAAATGACACATCGGTCACCACAGTCAGCTCTTGATGGGTGAGGGAGATGGGGTCAACCGCTGACCCAATCGCTGTTCCTCAGCCACCACTGCAGATCTTTCGCAGTTCCCTCTGAGATCTGGACCATGTCGGAGAGATTCCCCTGATGTTGCGCCCACTGGGACTTCAGGTCCCACTGCGAAACCCGCATAGGCTAACAGATACGAGTTACAAGCAGGAGGTCATGAGGCCCAACAACCTCAGGTTAATTCTCACCGAAATCCAGGATAGAGGATGAAATGTCGGGATCATTGCCTGAATATCCTGGACTTGCTGCTCAAGAGTATAGGCCCAAAACTGCACTGTGTCCAGAACACCTCTGATGAAAAGGAGGGAGTCAGGTGTGACTTCGGCATTTTGATAGTAAACTCTAGCGAGTGCAAAACGTTTGCCGTAGTCTAGAGGTGCGAGATGACTGCCTGAGGGGAGCCCGCCTTCTACAGCCCATCATCAAGAAAGGGAAAGAATGGAACCCCTAACCTCCGCAAATGAGCTGCAGCCTCCACCATCACTTTCGTGGACACTTGAGAGGTGTTGGTAAGACCGAAGGGGAGCACAGTAAACTGAAAGTGCTCTTGGCCCACCATGAACTGCAGGTAACATCTGTGGGCAGCCAGAACAAGGAAAGTGAACATATGCATTCTGCAAGTCCAACGCTACCATCCAGTCTCTTGGGTCCAGGGCAGACAGAACTTGTGCAAGTCTGAGAATCCTGATGTTCTCCTTTTTCAGGAAGAGATTGAATAGGCACAGGTCTAGGATAGGATAAAGAGCTCTGTCCTGCTTGGGCTCTGGAAAGTAGCAGGAATAGCAACCACAACCTACTTCTGATGCCAGCACCCTTTCTATGGCTCCCTTGAACAAGAGAGCCCGCACTTCCTGACGAAGCAAGGAGAGGTGGTCTTCCATCAGCCAGTGGTAAGTGGGTGGCATGGGTAGAGGGGTAGCCACAAAGGGGAGGGAGTAACCCTTTGGACGATTTGCAAAACACATCGGTCCGATGTTACTGACCTCCAGTGGTGCAGGTGATGTATCCTGCCCGCCACTAGATGCCCATGATGGTTGCAGGGCAAATTAAAGGGATTTGGAAGCTGTGGCTGCCGGTGTGGTGACGTTGGTGGACTGACTCGACCTCTGGCTACCTGTCCCACGCGCTTTAAGGGGTCCGTGTCCTTGGCCATGAAAAGGATGGGAAGCCTGTTGGCTGTGGTGGCTGGGAGGGAATGGACGTGGTTGGATGCCCCTTTCGTGACCACGAAAGTGGTGGAAGGCAGACTGAGGGTGATGAGGGGCCATGGACAAACCCAAAACCCTTGGCCCTAGCTCAGCTGTCCTTAAAGTGGTCCAGTACAGAGCCCGCCTTCTCTTCGAAAAGACAAGAACCATCAAAGATGTTCCCTAAAAAGCCAGTGGTTCTCAGCCAAGCAGGATGCCGCAAGGCCACTGACGATAAAATCCCTCTACCCAGCGAGTTGGTTGTGTCCACTCCACATCGTATAGTGAGCTTTGCTGTTTCTTTCCCATCCACAATAGCCAGGGAGAGTATGGCTCGGGCTTCCTCCGAGACCATAGGCAGCACTTGCGCAACTGAATCTCAGATCGTATGGGAATATTGGCACTAAAGGAATGCGGTGTTCACTGACAAGGCTGGTGGAAGAGAACATTCTCTTGCCAAAGGTATCCATCCTCTTGGATTCCCTATCTGGTGGAGTGGTAGCGAACGTGCTGGGGTTGATCCTGGAGGTGGAGGCTTGGACCAACAAGCACTTTGGGGTGGAGTACTGCACGAGGAAATTGAGCTCACCCGGAGTGGGGTAATGACGGTGGGCAATTGTCCTATGCACAGGAGCTCCTGTGCAGGGCTTGGGCCAGCCCCCAAGTAGGACCTCCGTAAGGGCTTCATTAATGGGTAGTAAGGATTAAGAGGGGCGACTTCCGGCTGAAGCACCTCCGTCACGATGTTCGTCTTCACTGCCACTTGGGATAGCTGAAGGACCAAGACCTCAGCCGCCCTAAGCACCACCATAGTGAAAGAGTCCTCCTCCTTCTTAGCCAACGTAGGGGGAGAGACCAGGCTAATATCAGGTGAGGTGTCTAACTCACTGGCCTCCGTCAGTTCCTCATACCAGTTGTCCATATTCTTACCTAGGGGATGCTGGTATCATAAGGTTCCTCAGATCGATATATCTCTCTCTCTCTCTCTCTCTCTCTCTCTCTCTCTCTCTTCTCCCCCCCCCCCCCCCCTGGCTCTTATCAGGAGAGCAAGATCCCGGTTGGCTCTGGAACCAGTGTTGGGTGGCACCTGTCCAGATCTCTGTTGGAATCAGGAATTACAATGGAGATGGCGCCGCCATGGGGCATCAGTAGCACTGGGGCATTTGCACTGGAACTGGTGCAGAAGGTGGTCTCAGTCTCACTGGCAGCTCCGCTCCGGATCCAACATGGTATCCATGGGACCCAACTGGCGCCGAGGGGGATCCCACCAGTGGAGATCCAGTGGTGGCCCCTCCCAAGCCCATGGGTCCGAAGGTCCTTTAAAGGCACCCAGCCACCCGAATATGAGGTGCAAGGCCTTATAAAATTCCTTAACTTGGACAGGGGTCGCTACGGCTCCAGGGAAGCCAGGAGCAGACCTTGACTGAGGCTCCACCAAAGCACGAGACCTGGAGTGCTGATACTCCTGTTCCTCGTCAGAAGACTTTGACGGGCGCGGCAAAGTCGAAAGCTGTTTCAATTTTTAAAAACATTTTTTTAGGCTTGTGCGATGTCCAAAATGACTTAGAATGTGATGATGATCACTTTATGTCCCTCTGTGAATGGTCCTGGGACCTTTCACGTGACCGAATTTTGATTGTCACGGAGTTGACTGACGTCAGACAGCAAGGAGCTTAAGGGATCACTCCCTCAGCACCATGGCACGGCAGTCCTCGTAGGTCTTGGAGTCGTGGTCACTCTCCAAGCACCATAAGCACACCAAGTGTGGGTCTGTCACAGAAATCTGCCTGTGACAGGTACCACATGGCTTGAAACCAGCTGGTTTCTTAGGGGACATACTGTCACACCAGGAGAGAAAAAAGGGGTACCTCTGGCCGGATCAACGCTATCTGGCACGGAAAGGAAAGAACTGACATCAGCGAGCCGGGGTGCGCCTTTATGGGGATGGTACATGTCACTTCTGCCATGGGTGATGCTGACGTGGAGCAGAACAATGCCACCTACCAGCGTGCTGGGCAGAGAAAGGCAAGGCATTGCAGAAAAGGTCCATCTCTTGCTGGATTGTGCTCTACATTAAGATCAGCTGTGCATTGGCTAAGAAGCAGCCTCCGGAAGGCTTAAGGGCTCACTCTATTAGAGCCAAGGCTGCTACAACTGCGTTAGCACGTGGAGTGCCTGTCCCGGACATTTGCAAGGCGGCTAAGTGGGCGTCACTCCATATGTTCCAAAGCACTTTTTTTCTGTACAGCCAGGTCTGTAGAGAAGGGCACATTGCCCACTCCATCCTGCAGGACTTTTTAGTTTGAGACAGTTCTTATACCCAACTCCTGAGAGGTATTCCTTTGGTATCTATTCTAATGTGAGGAATCTGTGGTTAGAAGTCTGCATCAGAAGAACAAGTTACTTACATTCGGTAACAGATTTTCTGTTACAGACTCTATCTAAGCGCAGATTCCTCTACGACCCTCCCATCCTACCTATTCTGTGAACTGGACTCTTTTTACATAAAAGATCCCTATTTAGGAATCTGCACACTGGTCAGAAACTATCAGATTTTGGCTCCACATCTGTGAGCATGGAAGAGTCAGAAACGCAGGTGATCTGAGAGGGGCGATATCCACTACATACAGGGTATTCATTAGCAATCGCCCTGAAGGTCTTGGTGGCCACAGGCGATGAGGGTAGCGAGACATAGGTGAGATGGAGGATGTGGACTGGTAGGTGGCATTGGTGCATCCCCAAGAAGTGGCCATCAGGGCACGCTTCTATTTAATCCAGCTAAGCATCCTGTACAGAATCTACATAGCACAAGACAGGTTACAGAAGTTGGGAAAGATAACACTGCCCAATTTCTCATGCTGCAAGGCACACTTCGGGTAATTTTATCACACAATATGCGAGTGTCCTAAGATACAGAAATACTGCGCAAATATACTGAGGGAATTGGGGATATACTGGAAGAGGAGATCCTGATTAATCCCCTATTTGTACTTCTGCAAGTTCTGGGAGATATCAACCTGCTCTGGAAAAAATTATATTCTGTTCACTGGGCCTGGTGGAGGTGAAGAGCATGGGTGTGGGGGGCTCAAATGATACCTACCAAGAAACAGTGGATTACAAGAATGGATGTCTGCATGGGGTCTCAAAAACGGTATATGCGGCCAGGGGATGTCCCAGCAAATTTCAGAGAATATGGGGCCGATGGAGGTAGCTTCATGGCTTGAAAGTAGAGGGATCTCAGCCTTCACAAGAATGAGGCATGAATAACATACACTTAACTGTGGCAGGAGAGACTTGGGGTTTTTGAGGCAACTCCCTCTCCTTTTTCCCTCCCCACCCCAATCACCTCCCAGAAAGGCAAGATCAGCATGCTACGACTCCTCCTGCCTGGTGTACCCTGGACTGACAAAGAGTCTCCTTGTAATTGTACTGGCATCATGTTTATATACACTTATTGTTTGTTTATGCATAAAATGCTAATAAAAAAGATTTGACAAAAAAAAGCTACTGATGTCAGCGTTCAGCCTATAGAGGCCTTCTCATGTCCCTTCCAGAGCAGAGCAACATTGATTTGAAGCTACCAACATCACCTACCATAACGTAGAGTCACTGCTTTGAATTTTCCGGATCCAGCCTAATGCCTGAGGAATATTCTAAGCTGAGGGATGTGCAGTTAGAAAGCCTCTACCAGAAAAGGCGTTACCTTAGGTAAGTAACTTGTTCCTCCTGCAGATGGAGAAACTTTGATGCATGGTGTGCGGACAACAATGTAGACCCTATGAAGGGCAATTTTACCAGGTTCTGCAACTTGAACTTTTCATTGCCCATAGCAGTTGTGTGATTGATACTGTCAAGGTGTATTTAGCTGCATTGTCAGCATTCCTCTGTCTGCCAAACCATCCATCCATTTTTCAAATTCTCCATTGTGATGTGTTTTCTGGAGGGGTTAACAAATCTGTATCCTCTAACCCTCTTTGTTGTGCCCTAGTGGGATCTTAGTTTGGTTTTAACGTTTCTGATTGGGGACTCCGTTTGAGCACCTACATAGCTTTCCTTTAATGATGTTGACCTTGAAAACAGTTTTCTAGTGGAGATAACTGCAGCCAAACGGGTGAGCGTGTTGCAGGCTCTTAGTTCCCGTCCACCCTTTATATAATTTTAGCTTTACAAGTAGATGTTGAAAACCAGGACTTCCTTCCTGCCAACAGTGTTGACTCCATTCCTTCTGAGTCAGTCCAACACCGTTTTGACCTTCTGTCCCCTGTCACATCCCAAGAAGGGGTAGGTCCAGTGTCATAGGTTGTATCCTAGGCAGATGGTCCACTACTACCTGGACCGCACTAAAGACACACAACTGGATGACCAGATCTTCGTGTGGTACTGTGGTACCTTGAAAGGCAAAACGGTGCAGAAATGGACCCTTTCATGGTGGATCAGCCTCTGCATTAAGACCTGCTATACGTTGGTCAAGAATGAATCTCTGGAAGGGATCAGGGCCCATTCTACCATGTCCAGACCCACAATTTCTGCCCTTGCAAGTAGAGTTCCAATTGCAGAGATATGCAAAGCACCTCTGTGGGTGTTTCTGCACACATTCGTCAAGTATTACTGCCTGGATTCCGAGGTGCGTAGAGAGTCAGCTTGCCAGATCTGTCTTGCAGGATTTCCTGGTGAAACCACCCATCAACCCTCCTCCTGGGTGGATATGGCTATGGAATCTATTCTGCGGGTGATGGATATACAGGTAGAGTATCCATCAGAAGAAAAGGTTACTTACCTATGGTAATGATCTTTCCAGCGGATACTCTATCTTCCTGCAGATTCATCACCGACCACCCGCCTCCCAATTTGATGGGTACTTAGAAGAAAAGGTGAATAAGACCCCAAATATACATATATTTTGAAACTGCACTGCTCTATCTATGTCAGTCTGTCCATTCTCCTCGAAGGCTTTGGAAAAAATGGAGGGAAACTGACATTGTTGCATCAGGGTGGGTGCTATATGGCTTCAGTGACATCATCTGGTGCCAATTCCACACTGATATGGAGCCAGCGCCCCATAACAGCAACATAGAGCTTTGAAGTTCCAGATTTAGTCTGATACTTGGGATTATTCTACAGGTTAGGAATCTACAAGTAGATAGAGTATCCACCAGAAAGATTGTTGCTGCAGTTAAGTAACTTTTTCTTTTTTGCACACTAGTTCGGAGACACATTCTGGATGGAATGAAAGGAAGGACTCCTGTATGAATTTCCACTGCTACCTCACATGCCTCTTGTTTTAAGGGAGATTAAGACAGACCAGTCCTAAATCATTGTCATCACCCCGGACAAGGCCATCAGAGTGATACTGACAGGTCCTGAGCTTTTATCTTCCAATCAGGCTTCCACTTTGGGAGGACTGCCTGTCTCAGAAACAGGACAGGGTCCTGCCTATGAGTCACCACAACCTACAGCTCCATGCATGAAGATTGACTAGAGGCAGCTAAATAGGTTTGACTTGCTGGCCGAGGTGGGCTGTGTCATCATTGCAGCCAGGCAGCCTCCCACAAAGTCGTTCTGCACTCAGCACAGGAACAAGTTTGATTTCTGGTGTGGTCACTGAAACACTGACCAATTACAAGCCAAGCTTTCTGATGTTATTTTGTTTATTTCGTTAGCTCAGCAAGACCTTACGGTGGGCACTGTGGATGATTATATGCTTGCTTTTTTTGGCCTTTCTGTGTTTGCCTGACCAACTGCCTTTGTTTGTTGTTATGCCTATTATAAAAGGTTTGGCTTACATGTTTCCTTCTAAACCATTTGGCATGCCCTAATCGTATCTTAACTTTGTCCTGACTGTTCTCATGTACATGCCCTTCGATCCTGTGCACAGCTGTTCCCTAAGACTTTTGATGGTTAAAACAGTCTTCCTCAGTGTAATTGCATTAGCATGCCAGTGAGTTAACGGGAGGCACTTTTGGTGCAACTGCGGACACCTCCTTCTTTCTAGACAATTTGATAGTGAGGCCACTCGAGGCTTTCCTACCAAAAGGAATGACTCCTTCCACCCTGTGCAATTGACCACTGTGCTGGTGGTTTTTGGCCCACGTCCACCCTCAAAAAAGGGAGACTCCATTTCCTCGAACCTAAGAGGGTGCTGTGCTTTTCATCGACTACATAAATGACCAGTGTGTGAATAAGCAGCTCTATGTGGATTTTTTTTGCGCAAAACAAGGTAGGGTGGTGCAGGGAAAGGACCTCTCGAGGTGGATAATCCTCTGCATCAACATCTGCCACATACTAGCCAAGAAGCAGCCACCTGACGGCCTGCTGGCCCATTTCACCATGGCCAAAGCTGCTGAAATGCCATTGGTGAGAGGAGTATCTGTTTGTCATATGTGCGAGCCTGCGATGCGGGCATCGGTGCATACATTCACAAACACTTGAAAGTCCCTTCTGGTGTGAAGGTCCATTCACTCGCTGGTTCTGCTGGACTTATTGGGCTGAGTCCAGTGGCGGCTGGTGACATTTGAAAGTGGTGAGGTGTAAAATTTTTGCCATACTGCACTGCGGCGAGCAAGCGTAGCGAGCAAGCCCGAACAACCTACGGAGGGTTAGGGGGGGGGTCCACCCCCGTGAAAATTTTGAAAAAAGAGTGGATAAACGGTGCATTTTCAAGCAAATTTGAGGAAGCAGGAAGGTTAATAAAGCAATACGATTGAATTATTTATCATTTAAGAAATTGCCAATTTTTATGAGCTTTAGAGGATCCTTGCGTGTGCTGATGTTATCATTTGCCCATATTAACCCCTTCCATGCGCAGGACGGCCGGGAGCCGTCCTGCGCCACGGTGCTCGTGTGCGCAGGACGGCTCCCGGCCGTCCTCGCACATGGCAGGGGAAATCCCTCTGGTGCGGGCACCAGAGGGATTTCCTTTTCCCCCCCGACAGCCTCGGGAGCTGGGGAAGGGCTTCCCAGACTCCCGAGACTGTCTGTGTTGTTTCTGTGCAATGAAGATCAGCGCGCACGTCGCGCTGACTTCATTGCACAGAAACCGAAACTAAAATGAGCCTTGAGGCTCATTTCAATTTCACTTTCTACGTGCTCAGGGGTCTATCTCAGCCCCCCGAGCACGTAGAAAGACGGGAGAGGTATCATTGGAAAGGGGGGGAGAATCTCCCCTTTCCAATGGTACCCCTCCCTAGTGGATCCCTGCTTGGCGATTGCCCCAGGGGGGCGATCCCCAAGCAGGGATCCACCCACTAGGCACCAGGGAGGGGGGAGCGGCCCCTTGGGCAAGGGCCTATGCTCCCCCCATAAATATTAGGCTAAATTCAGTCTTTCTGCCCCCCCTGGGGGGCAGGATGGGGGCTCCAGCCCCCAATCTGCCCCCCCCGGGGGGGCAGATAGCCCACTAGAACCAGGGATTTTTTTTTAACCCATAAATTAGGGGTGGGGGCTGCCCAATATGGGCAAGCCAATGCCCCCCCCCCTCTGCACAATTAGAGTCTTTCTGCACCCCCTGGGGTCCAGATGGGGGCAGTAGCCCCCAATCTGCCTCCCCAGGGGGCAGAAAGCCCACTAGAAGCCAGGGTTTTATTTTTACGTTTCATTTCGGGGTGGGGGCTGCCCAAGATGGGCATGCCAATGCCCCCACAAAATTCCAGTCTTACTGCCCCCGTTGGGGGGCAGAAGGCCCACTAGAAACCAGGGATTTATTTTATTATGTAAATTAGGGGTGGGGGCTGCCCAATAAGGGCACGCCAAAGCCCCCCCCGCACAATAACAGTCTTTCTGCCCCCCCTGGGTGCAGATGGGGGCAGTAGCCCCCAATCTGCTCCCCGGGAGGCAGAAAGCCCACTAGGCGCCAGGGTTTTTTTTTTTACGATGAATTTAGGGGTAGGGGCTGCCCAAGATGGGCATGCCAACGCCCCCACCCCTCCCCCCCCCACAAAATTCCAGTCTTTCTGCACCCCCTGGGGTGCAGATGGGGGCAGTAGCCCCCAATCTGCCTCCCCGGGGGGGGCAGAAAGCCCACTAGAAGCCAGGGTTTTATTTTTACGTTTCATTTCGGGGTGGGGGCTGCCCAAGATGGGCATGCCAATGACCCCACAAAATTCCAGTCTTTCTGCCCCCGTTGGGGGGCAGAAAGCCCACTAGAAACCAGGGATTTATTTTATTATGTAAATTAGGGGTGGGGGCTGCCCAATAAGGGCACGCCAAAGCCCCCCGCACAATAAGTCTTTCTGCCCCCCCTGGGTGCAGATGGGGGCAGTAGCCCCCAATCTGCCTCCCCGGGGGGGCAGAAAGCCCACTAGAAACCAGGGATTTATTTTATTATGTAAATTAGGGGTGGGGGCTGCCCAATAAGGGCACGCCAAAGCCCCCCGCACAATAAGTCTTTCTGCCCCCCCTGGGTGCAGATGGGGGCAGTAGCCCCCAATCTGCCCCCCGGGGGGGCAGAAAGCCCACTAGGCGCCAGGGTTTTTTTTTTTACGATGAATTTAGGGGTAGGGGCTGCCCAAGATGGGCATGCCAACACCCCCACCTCTCCCCCCACAAAATTCCAGTCTTTCTGCCCCCCCTGGGGGTCAGATGGGGGCATTAGCCCCCAATCTGCCCCCCCGTGGAGGCAGAAAGCACCCTGGACACCAGGGATTCTTTTTTTTATAGGGGTGGGGGCTGCCCAGAATGGGCATGCAAATGTCCCCACCCTACCCCCCCAAAGAAAACTAAAGACTTGCTGCCCCTCCAGGAGGAAGATGGGGGCAATAGCCCCTGATCTGCCCCGGGGGGGGGGGGCAGAAAGCCCACTAAGCGCCAGGGATTTGTTTTTTTTATATAGGTAGGGGTGGGGGCTGCCCAGAATGGGCATGTCAAGACCCCCACCCCCCAAAAAAATTATATAGTCTTTCTGCCCCCCCTGGGAGGCAGATGGGGCAATAGCCCCTTATCTGCCCCCCCCCCGGGGTGGGACAGAAAGCCCACTAGCCACCAGGGATTTTTTTTTCCAAAAGTTTGGGTTGGGGGTTGCCCAGAATGGGCATGCCAATGCCCCCAACCCACCCCAAAAAAGATTCCACAGCCTTTCTGCCCCCCCAGGAGGCAGATGGGGGCAGTAGCCCCTGATCTGCCCCCCGGGGGGGGCAGAAAGTCCACTAGGCGCCAGCGATTATGCTGGCTTTTCTATTAGTAGGGGTGGGGGCTTCCCAGAATGGGCATCCCAATGCCCCCACACCCCCCCAAAAGAATAGCCCCAGATTTCCCCCCTCCCCATGGCGGCAGAAAGCCCACTAGGCACTGACTTTTTTTCAGGATGTGCCTACCTGTAGATTTTGAACCCTAGCTCTGCCGGCACCTAGGAAAACCTAGCAAACCTATACATTTTTGAAAACTAGACACCCAGGGGAATCCAGGATGGAGTGACTTGTCTGACTCTCACCAGGTTCTGTTACCCAGAATCCCTTGCAACCCTCAAAATTTGTCCCAAAAAACACATTTTCCTCACATTTCTGTGGTGGAAAGTTCTGGAATCTGCGTGGATCCACAAAATTCCACCCACTCCGCATTCCCCAAAGTCTTACGAGAAAAATGGTACCTCACTTGTGTGGGTTGGCTTAGTGCCCATGACAGCAAACGGCCCAAAACGCAACGTGGACACACCACATTTTCACAGTGAAAACTGACCCTCTTTTTGTAAAGTACCTAGCTGTAGATTTTGAACCCTAGCTCTGCCGTCACCTATGGAAACCTAGCAAACCTATACATTTTTGAAAACTAGACACCCAGGGGAATCCAGGATGGGGTGACTTGTCTGGCTCTCACCAGGTTCTGTTACCCAGAATTCCTTGCAAACCTCAAAATCTGTGAAAAAAAAAACACATTTTCCTCACACTTCTGTGGTGGAAAGTTCTGGAATCTGCGTGGATCCACAAAATTCCACCCACCCCGCATTCCCCAAAGTCTTCTGAGAAAAATGGTACCTCACTTGTGTGGGTAGGCCTAGTGCCCGCGACAGGAAACAGCCCAAAACGCAACGTGGACAAACCACATTTTCAAAGTGAAAACTGACCCTGTTTTTGCCAAGTGCCTAGCTGTAGATTTTGAACCTAGCTCTGCCGGCACCTAGGGAAACCTAGCAAACCTATAAATTTTTGTAAACTATACTCCCAGGGGAATCCAGGATGGGGTGACTTGTCTGGCTCTCACCAGGTTCTGTTACCCAGAATCCCTTGCAAACCTCAAAATTTGTTTTAAAAAAACACATTTTCCTCACATTTCTGTGGTGGAAAGTTCTGGAATCTGTGTGGATCCATAAAATTCCACCCGCCCCGCATTTCCCAGAGTCTTCAGAGAAAAATGGTACCTCACTTGTGTGGGTGGGTCAAGTACCCCCGACAGGCAAGGGCCCAAAACCCTTTTGAGGCGACATCAAAATTACCTATCACAAAACAACCTGGTTTTGCAAGGGGGGGTCCCATGAGTTTTTGGCCCCGGGCTCGGCGGCCATCTAGGGAAACCTACCAAACCCACACATTTCTGAAAACTAGACACCCGGGGGAGTCCAGCAAGGTATGACTTGCGTGGGTCCCCCAACATTTCCCTACCCAGAATCCCCTGCAAACCTCAAATTTAGCTTAAAAAAAATCACTTTTTTCTCAAATTTCTGTGTGGGAAAGTTCTGGAATCTGCGTGGATCCACAAATTTCCTACCACCCAGCGTTCCCCCAGGTCTCCCGATAAAAATGGTACCTCACTCGCGTGGATGGGTCAAGTACCCGCGACAGGCAAGGGCCCAAAACCTATTGAGGCGACATCAAAATTACCGATCACAAAACAACCTGGTTTTGCAAGGGGGGTCCCATGAGTTTTTGGCCCCGGGCTCGGCGGCCATCTAGGGAAACCTACCAAACCCACACATTTCTGAAAACTAGACACCCGGGGGAGTCCAGCAAGGTATGACTTGCGTGGGTCCCCCAACATTTCCCTACCCAGAATCCCCTGCAAACCTCAAATTTAGCTCAAAAAATCACTTTTTTCTCAAATTTCTGTGTGGGAAAGTTCTGGAAACAGCGTGGATCCACAAATTTCCTACCACCCAGCGTTCCCCCAGGTCTCCCGATAAAAATGGTACCTCACTCGCGTGGTTGGGTCAAGTACCCGCGACAGGCAAGGGCCCAAAACCTATTGAGGCGACATCAAAATTACCTATCACAAAACAACCTGGTTTTGCAAGGAGGTCCCATGAGTTTTTGGCCCCGGGCTCGGCGGCCATCTAGGAAAACCTACCAAACCCACACATTTCTGAAAACTAGACACCCGGGGGAGTCCAGCAAGGTATGGGTTGCGTGGATCCCCCAACGTTTCCCTACCCAGAATCCCCTGCAAACCTCAAATTTAGCTAAAAAAAAACACATTTTCCTCATATTTTGTGTGGAATCACTATGCCGGCACAAATGTCCTACCCCACAGCATTCTCCTTAGTGTCCCGAGTAAAATGATACCTCACTTGTGTGGGTGTCCAATGCAGAATTGGCTAAAAACGTATTTTTAAAAAAATGTAGCGCTTAGAATTGTCGGTGCTATACTCTAAATCCCTATGTTTTGGGCTCTTCCCAGTCACAGGCCCTTGCCCCACCCACACAAGTGAGGTATCATTTTACTTGGGAGACTGTGAGGAACGCTGTGAGGTAGGACATTTGTGCGGGCACGGTGATTCTACCCAAAAATATGTGGAAAATGTGTTTTTTTCAGCTAAATTTGAGGTTTGCAGGGCATTCTGGGTAGGGAAACATTGGGAGATGCACACAAGCTATACCTCGCTGGACTCCCCCGGGTGTCTCGGTTTCAGAAATGTGTGGGTTTGGTAGTTTCCCAAGATGGCCGCCGAGCCCGGGGCCAAAAACCCAGGTGACCCCCCTTGCAAAACCAAGTTGTTTTGTGGTAGGTAATTTTGATGTCTCCTCAATAGGTTTTGGGCTGTTGCCTGTCGTGGGTACTTGACCCACCCACGCGAGTGAGGTATCATTTTTATCGGGAGACCTGGGGGAACGCTGGGTGGTAGGAAATTTGTTGATCCACGTAGATTCCAGAACTTTCCCAGACAGAAATTTGAGAAAAAAGTGATATTTCAGCTAAATTTGAGGTTTGCAGGAGATTCTGGGTAGGAAAACATTGGGGAACCCACACAAGCCATACCTCGCTGGACTCCCCCGGGTGTCTAGTTTTCAGAAATGTGTGGGTTTGGTACTTTCCCAAGATGGCCGCCGAGCCCGGGGTCAAAAACCCAGGTGACTCCCCTTGCAAAACCAGGTTGTTTTGTGATAGGTCATTTTGATGTCTCCTCAATACGTTTTGGGCCCTTGCCTGTCGTGGGTACTTGACCCACCCACACAAGTGAGGTACCATTTTTCTCGGAAGACTTTGGGGAATGCGGGGTGGGTGGAATTTTGTGGATCCACACACATTCCAGAACTTTTCACCACAGAAATGTGAGGAAAATTTGTTTGTTTTTGTTTTACAAATTTTGAGGTTTGCAAGGGATTATGGGTAACAGAACCTGGTGAGAGCCGGACAAGTCACCCCATCCTGGATTCCCCTGGGTGTCTAGTTTTCAAAAATGTATAGGTTTGCTAGGTTTCCCTAGGTGCCGGCAGAGCTAGGGTTCAAAATCTACAGCTAGGCACTTTGCAAAATAGTGTCAGTTTTCACTGTAAAATGCGGTGTGTCCACGCTATGCGTTTGGGCCGTTTCCTGTCGCGGGCACTAGGCCTACCCACACAAGTGAGGTACCATTTTTCTTGGAAGACTTTGGGGAATGCGGGGTGAGGGGAATTTTCTGGATCCACGCAGATTCCAGAACTTTCCACCACAGAAATGTGAGGAAAATGTGTTTTTTTGTACAAATTTTGAGGTTTGCAAGGGAGTCTGGGTAACAGAACCTGGTGAGAGCCACTCAAGTCACCCCATCCTGGATTCCCCTGAGTGTCTAGTTTTCAAAAATGTATAGGTTTGCTAGGTTTCCGTAGGTGCCGGCAGAGCTAGGGTTCAAAATCTACAGCTAGGCACTTTGCCAAAAAAGGTTCCGTTTTCACTGTGAAAATGTGGTGTGTCCACGTTGCGTTATGGGCCGTTTTCTGTCGCGGGCACTAGGCCTACCCATACAAGTGAGGTACCATTTTTCTCAGAAGACTTTGGGGAACGCGGGGTGGGTGGAAGTTTGTGGATCCACGCAGATTCCAGAACTTTCCACCACAGAAATGTGAGGAAAATGTGGTTTTTTGGACACATTTTTAGGTTTGCAAGGGATTCTGGGTAACAGAACCTGGTGAGAGCCAGTCAAGTCACCCCATCCTGGATTCCCCTGGGTGTCTAGTTTTCAAAAATGTATAGGTTTGCTAGGTTTCCCTAGGTGCCGGCAGAGCTAGGGTTCAAAATGTACAGCTAGGCACTTTGCAAAAAAAGGGTCAGTTTTCACTGTGAAAATGTGGTGTATCCACGTTGCGTTTTGGGCTGTTTCCTGTCGCGGGCACTAGGCCTACCCCCACAAGTGAGGTACCATTTTTCTCGGAAGACTTTGGGGAACGCGGGGTGGGTGGAACTTTGTGGATCCACGCAGATTCCAGAACTTTCCACCACAGAAATATGAGGAAAATGTGGGTTTTTTGGACAAATATTTAGGTTTGCAAGGGATTCTGGGTAACAGAACCTGGTGTGAGCCAGTCAAGTCACCCCATCCTGGATTCCCCTGGGTGTCTAGTTTTCAAAAATGTATAGGTTTGCTAGGTTTCCCTAGGTGCTGGCAGAGTTAGGGTTCAAAATCTACAGCTAGGCACTTTGCAAAAAAAGGGTCCATTTTCACTGTGAAAATGTGGTGTGTCCACGTTGCGTTTTGGGCCGTTTCCTGTCACGGGCACTAGGCCTACCCACACAAGTGAGGTAACATTTTTCTCGGAAGACTTTGGGGAACGCGGGTCTGGTGGAATTTTGTGGATCCACGCAGATTCCAGAACCTTCCACCACAGAAATGTGAGGAAAATGTGTTTTTTTTAATAAATGTTTAGGTTTGCAAGGGATTCTGAGTAACAGAACCAGGTGAGAGCCAGTCAAGTCACCCCATCCTGGATTCCCCTGGGTGTCTAGTTTTCAAAAATGTATAGGTTTGCTAGGTTTCCCTAGGTGCCGGCAGAGCTAGGGTTCAAAATCTACAGCTAGGCACTCTGCAAAAAAGGGTCAGTTTTCACTGTGAAAATGTGGTGTGTCCACGTTGCGTTTTGGGCCGTTTCCTGTCGCGGGCACTAGGCCTACCCACACAAGTGAGGTACCATTTTTCTCGGAAGACTTTGGGGAACGCGAGGTGGGTAGAATTTTGTGGATCAACGCAGATTCCAGAACTTTCCACCACAGAAATGTGGTTTTTTTAACAAATTTTTAAGTTTGCAAGTGATTCTGGGTAATAGAACGTGGTGGGAGCCAGTCAAGTCACCCCATCCTGGATTCCCCTGGGTGTCTAGTTTTCAAAAATGTATAGGTTTGCTAGGTTTCCCTAGGTGCCGGCAGAGCTAGGGTTCAAAATCTACAGCTAGGCACTTTGCAAAAAAAGGGTCAGTTTTCACTGTCAAAATAAAGTGTGTCCATATTGCGTTTTGAGCCGTTTCCTGTCGCGGGCACTAGGCCTACCCACACAAGTGAGGTACCATTTTTATCGGGGGACTTAGGGTAACACAGAATTGTAGAGCAACTGTTATTACCTATTGACTTTCGATGCATTTCTGCCTTCCACATGAAAGACAATGTGTAAAAAAGAAGTCATTTTGAAAAATGACCTATAATTCTCATGCTAGTATGGGTTCTCACAATTTCGGAAATGTGCAAATATCTACTGTTTCTAAACTCTATATTTTGTTCCAAATTCAGAAATGCATAGGTGTCTCTGAACTGGGCTCAGGGGGGGAGGTCACCAGGTATTTACTGCCCCAGGCATACAGTGCTCAGCGCCAGGACACCCTTGGGTAACAGTGCGCTTTACAAACCCATATAAAATAACATAACATACCAATTTTTCCATGTATATATTTTCCCAAATTAATTGCTATATATCTGAAAGAAAAACATAGTGATAGATTCCTTACCTTAGAATATCCCCAGGCGTCAGACTGGATCCGGAAAGTTTTCGTCAGCAGTACCCCTGCGCGTCGGTAGGTGGCGTCGTGCGGCTCCGCGTCCGTCGTTGGCGTCGTGGTCGCCGAGATGACGTCGCGGGCGCTACTTAGACGCCGCCCACGCGCGCTGACGTCAGTTCTTTCTTTTTCCGCGCCAGCAAGCGCAGATCCGGGAAGAGCAGGAACCCCCAGTCAATTTTTGACTGACTTTTTGGAGGCTTTTTGTCTCTATTTTTCTTTGAGTCATCGACTCCTGGTGCAGTAGGATGCCCGGTTTCAAGTCCTGCGGGGATTGTCACCGCATGATGTCGGTGATGGACCCGCACCGTGTGTGTCATTTCTGCCTGGGGCGCGACCATGACCCCAAGTCGTGCCCCGACTGCCGGGCCATGGCGCCAAAGACTTTGCGGGAGCGGTCCCGAAAGTTGCTGGAAGCCCGGCAGTCGGCTCCGCGCCGTTCGAAGTCCCGGTCCAGAGGGAGGTCGAGGACCGTGCGCGGAGTCATCATCATCGGTCTTCGGGATCCAAGTCTTCGCACTCTGGGTCAGGTAAGACGAAGCACAAGAAGTCGAAGAAACGCCATCGTTCTTCGACTTCCCCTCGCTGGTCGCGCGACGCGGCTGAGGGTGTGGGTGGTGCCACCCCCGCAGCTCTGGCAGAGCCTATGCAGTCGCCGCCCGACTACCCGCCCTTCCCGGGGTCGTCGGTGACTCCTGCCCAAATACAGGAGTTCCTGTCGGCCATGGCTCGCCTCTTTGGGCCGTCGGGTCCCGCCGGTGCGTCTTCGGGCCCCCGGTCCCGCATGGGTGTCCTCGCGTTTCCTCGCCGGCGGCTCTGGCCCCGGCGTCGCTGTCGGCTCCGGCCCCAGCACCGCAGGACACCCTTGGATCCAGGCCTGGGTCCCGGTCGACGCCGGTTGACCTTGTTACGCCTCCACCAACGTCGACTCCACCGGCACCAGTTCTGACGCTGCCCGCTCCTCGGGACGACGTCGACCTCAGTTTCAGCCCCGAAGTGGACGCGGCGTCGATCGATGCTGTTCTCGACGTTGCTTGGGGATTTCTATCCCCATGTCCCTGCTCCTTATTTTAGACCTGTTGAAACTGAGGAGCAAGGGGAGGACTGGGAGGGGTCTGAGGACCGTCTCGCTGCAGCCTGCGAGTCTGAACAGGACTGGACTGAGGAATTGGGGGACGCCAGTGGTCTGGATACCTCACCAGACCTTGGCATGCTGTCTCCTCCTACCGTGGCTACGGAGGAGGGTGCTAGTTATGCTGTGGTGTTGCGTAGGGCGGCCGAGGCCCTACACCTCGAGCTCCCTACTGTGGCCGTCAGGACTAACTTCCTGACATAGGTGCTTCAGCCGGCTGCTACTTCTGCGGAGCCGCTGCTTCCTTTCAATTAAGCCCTTTCTGACGTTCTTTTGGGCACTTGGTCCAGGCCCACCACAGGGGCTCCTGTGGATAGGAACATGGCCCGACACCATCGCCTGGCTCCGGGTGACCCCATTTTCCTCTCCCAACACCCCACCCCCGAGAGCTTGGTTGTCCAAGCCTCTGCTTCCCCAACCGCCTTCCCTTCCGCACCACCGGATAGGGAATCCAAGAAGCTGGATCAGTTTGGGAAGAAGATTTTTTCTTCCACCAGCTCTGCGCTGCGGTCCATGAACACTGCATGCCTCTTGGGCCGTTATTCCCACTCTCTGATGGATACGGTGGCGAACGTGCTGCCCCAGTGTCCGGAGGAGGCCCGGCCTGCTCTCTCCCAGGCTGTTGCAGAGGGGAGAGACGCAGCAAAGTTCATGATTCGTTGTGGCCTAGACACCGCCGACTCACTGGGCAGATAGATTGCAACGACGGTGGCGGTTCGCTGACACGCCTGGTTGAGGACCACTGGATTTTCGGGGGATGTCCAAAACACCCTTATGGACATGCCCTTTGATGGCTGTCGCCTTTTCGGCGACAAAGCGGACAGCGCGTTGGAGAGGTTTAAGGACTCACGGGCTACCGCCAAGTTCTTGGGACTCTCGGCAGTCCGCCCTCCTCCGCCTTCCGCTTTTCGCTCCTTTCGTGGCACAGGAAGGGGTGCCCCGCAGCGTTCGCAACAGAGCCACAGGCTGGCGCAGCAATCATCCCAGCGCGGACGCGGGTTCTGCCGTGGCGGACCAAGGGGCCAGCGGGCGGGTCAGTCCACCACCACCCCAGCCACCACTGCCTCCCCTTATGTCCGAACTTTCAGGCCCATCAAACGCCAGTGGGCAGCAGGCTTCGCCATCACCTCCCCCACTGGAGCACCATCACTTCGGACAGGTGGGTTTTAGAGATAGTCCGGAGGGGCTACTCCCTCCCCTTCGAGACTACCCCTCCAGCCATGCCACCTCAGTACCACCGCATGTCGGGGAATCACTTGGTGCTTCTTCAGCAGGAAGTTGCGGCCCTCTTGGCCAAGGGGGCCATCGAGCGCGTTCCGACGCCAGAAGTAGGTCGTGGTTGCTATTCCCACTACTTTGTGGTGCCCAAGAAGGACAAAGGCCTGCGTCCTATCTTAGACCTCCGGAACGTCATTCGCTTCCTCTGCAAAGAGAAGTTCAAGATGCTCACTCTAGCTCAGGTCTTGTCTGCTCTCGACCCACAATACTGGATGGTGGCGCTGGACTTGCAGGACGCCTATTTCCACATCCCCGTCCTGCGAGCCCACCGGCGTTACCTACGGTTCTCGGTAGGCCACGAGCACTTTCAGTTCACCGTGCTCCCTTTGGCCTTACCAGCGCCTCGGGTGTTCACCAAGGTGATGGCGGTGGTCGCAGCTCATCTGCGCAGATCAGGGGTTTCAGTCTTCCCCTATCTCAACGACTGGTTGTTGAAGGCGGGCTCGCCCCAGGCAGTCGTCTCCCACCTCCAGACTACGGCCGACCTCCTGCACTTGCTGGGGTTCTCCATCAACGTGCCGAAGTCGCACCTGATCCCCTCTCAGAAGCTCCTCTTTATCGGAGCGGTTCTGGACACGGCGCAGTGTCGTGTCTATCCTCCCGAGCAGCGAGTCCGGGATGTTCGGGCTCTGATTCCCATCTTTCAGCCCTTGTCCCGGGTTTCGGTCAGAGTGACTCTGAGGCTACTGGGCCTCATGGCCTCCTGCATCCTGCTGGTCAATCATGCCAGATGGCATATGCGGGCGCTGCAGTGGGACTTGAAGTTCCAGTGGGCGCAGCATCAGGGGAACCTGTCCGATCACGTCCAGATCTCGGAGGGCATTGCACGACAGTTGCAGTGGTGGCTCACGAACCGGCATTGGGTCGACGGCAGATCCCTCTCCCTTCCCCAACCGGAGTTTACAGTGGTGACGGATGCGTCCCTCCTGGGATGGGGCGGCCACATGGGAGAGGCGGAGATCAGAGGCCTCTGGTCTCCGGCGGAGTCCCGGCTCCACATCAACCTTCTGGAGCTGCTGGCGATCCGGCTTGCACTAAAGGCATTCCTTCCCTCTGTCAAGGGGAGAGTAGTGCAGGTGTTCACAGACAACACCACCGCCATGTGGTACTGCAACAAACAAGGCGGGGTGGGGTCGTGGACCCTCTGTCAGGAGGCTCTGCGTCTCTGGACATGGCTGGAACATCAGGGCATGTCCCTGGTGGTTCAACACCTGGCAGGTTCTCTGAACGCCAGGGAGGACGAACTCAGCCCCAGGTGCATGCTCGATCACGAATGGCGTCTTCACTCGGAGGTGGTGCAAGGTCTCTTTTAGCAGTGGGGAGAGCCTTGGTTAGATCTATTCGCCACTGAAGAGAACGCGCAATGTCATCAGTTCTGCACGTTGGAATTTCCAAGGCGGCACTCGCTCGGCGACGCTTTTCGTCACGAGTGGAGTTGCGGTCTGTTGTACGCCTTTCCGCCTATACCACTTCTGCCCAGAGTGCTGAAGAAGATCAGGCGCGACCGGGCCCAAGTCATTCTTGTGGCTCCGGACTGGGCTCGAAGTGTATGGTATCCCGAGCTACTCAGTATGAGCATCGATCCTCCGATCAGACTGCCTCTTCGGGAGAATCTTCTGTCGCAGCAGCAGGGGACGGTCCTCCACCCGAACCTGTCCAGCCGCCACCTCTTTGCGTGGAGATTGAGCGGCGGCAGTTGATTCCTTTCGACTTGCCTCCTGAAGTTTGTGACGTTATTCTGGCAGCCAGGCGTCCCTCTATTAAAGTGGTATACGCCTGCAGGTGGAACAAGTTTGTGGCATGGTGCACAGCAAAGGCTGTGGATCCCCTTTCTGCCCCTCTTTCTGAGGTCCTACTGTTCCTTCTCTCTTTGGCCCGGCAGGGCTCTGCTCTGGGCACTAGCAAGGGCTACCTTTCTGCAATTTCTGCCTTTCTCAGGCTACCTGATCAGCCCTCTCTTTTCAAGTCCCCTGTTGTAAATAGATTTCTCAAAGGCATCACACACCTTTTTCCTCCTATTCCTTTTGTGATGCCTCAGTGGGACTTGAATCTGGTTCTTACATACTTGATGTGCGCTCCCTTTGAGCCCCTTCACAACTGTCCTCTTCGTCTTTTGACATTAAAGACTGCCTTCCTGGTGGCCATCACCTCCGCTAGGCGGGTGAGTGAGCTCCAGGCTCTTACTTGTAAGCCTCCTTTCCTTTCAGTCTATCCGGACAAGGTTGTGCTCAGGCCCCGTCCTTCCTTTTTGCCAAAAGTGGTTACGGCCTTTCACATTGGGCAGACTTTTACCTTGCCCACCTTCTTTCCGCCTCCGCATCCTTCCAGAGAGGAAGAGAGGCTCCACCGTCTGGACCCAAAACGTGCGGTCTCATTTTATCTCAACCGCACACAGCAGTTCCGGGTGGATGACCAGCTCTTTGTTGGCTTCATTGGCACCAAGAAAGGTTGGGCGGTACACAAGAGAACTATCTCCCGCTGGGTTGTCTTGTGCATCAAAGCCTGTTACTCTTTGGCTAAAAAAGAACCTCCGGTGGGGCTGCCTGCTCACTCCACCAGAGCTACTGCAGCCACTACTGCATTGGGACGCGGCGTCCCCCTGCAAGACATCTGTCAGGCAGCCACTTGGGCCTCGCTGCACACGTTTACCAAGCATTATTGCCTGGACAGCCAAGTCTGGAGAGACGGCTTCTCCGGCCGTTCTGTTCTCCGCGATTTTCTGGTGTGATCTTAGTTCGCAGACCCACCACCTTGGTTCGTATTGCTGGGGTATCTATTCTAAGGTAAGGAATCTATCACTATGTGTTTGTTTCAGATGAACAAGTTACTTACCTTCGGTAACGATATATCTGTAAGAAACATTAGAAGTGATAGATTCCTTACCGCCCCACCCATCCTCCCCGTTCTGCGAACTGATTTCTAGGGTTAAGGTCATCCCTTTCAGGGCCCTAGGTTCAATGCACCAGTGGTCAGTATCTTGCATGGCTCTGCGTTCCTGGCGCGGAAAGTCGTGTACAGAACGGACGTCAGCGCGCGTGGGCGGCGTCTAAGTAGCTCCCGCGACGTCATCTCGGCGCCAACGACGGACGCGGAGCCGCACGACGCCACCTAACGACGTGCAGGGGTACTGCTGACGAAAACTTTCCGGATCCAGTCTGACGCCTGGGGATATTCTAAGGTAAGGAATCTATCACTACTAATGTTTCTTACAGATATAACTTGTTCACCCGGTACATAATAAAAAACCATTGCAAGACGCTGCTCAGTTATTGGCTCTGGGTTCGTCGGGTTCTTGGTAAACCTACAAGTCCTATATATCCCCACAACCAGAAAGGTCCAGCGGATGTAACGGTATATTGCTTTCAAACAGCTGTCATAATTAGAAGAAGTTACAGGTGAAAACGTTGACACAAATGGCTGTTTTTTCCAACTAATTTTCAATTTTTCCTTTATTCAACGTTTAGTTTCTATAAAGAAACCTTGAAGGATCTACACAAATGACCCCTTGCTGAATTCAGAATTTTGCCTAGTTTTTTAAAATGTATAGCTTTCCAGGATCCATTATTGCTTTCATACCCATTTCTACCATTAACTGGAAGGAGGTTGAAAGCACAAAAAATAGCAAAAATAGGCTATGTCCCAGAAAAATGCCAAAACTGTGTAAAATATTTTGGTTTTCTGACAAAAGTCTGCTTGTCCCTGAAAGCTGGGAAGATGGTGATTTCAGCACCACAACCCCTTTTTGATACCATTTGCAGGGAAAAACCAGACGCTTTCATCTGTAGGCCTTTTTTCCCATTTTTCCCCCAAAAACTAAATTTAGCTGTATTTTGGCTAATTTCTGGGTCCCCTCCAGGGGAATCCACAAACCCTGGATACCTTTAGAATCCCCATGATGTTGGAAGAAAAGGATGCAAATTTGGCGTGGATACCTTATGTGGTCAAAATGTTACAGGGACCTATGCGCGAACTACCCCAAATAGCCAAAAAAGGCTTAGCACAGGGGGGAAAAGGCCTAGCAGCGAAGGGGTTAACTTTTGAACTCACTGATACACTTGTAATGGTTTTAACTATACAATAAATACATTCATTGACTGTGCAGTGCTGCACATCAATATGATGACACTATTTCCTTCAATTAATTTTCTGTTTTCATGCAAGAAACGCCATTTAAAAAAAAAAGTGCAACAGTGATTTCACTACAACATTCTGAATCTGTTTTAGGTGACACCGTTACAAAGCAGGAAGTCCACAATACAGACCGTGACTATAGTGAAAGCACAATTAAATGTTAGGATTGATTACAGGTGATCTTCCAATCAGGAAGTGTCAGTTCCACTGCGCCACCCAAACTCCTAAATTGATTACTTAAGGTGCAGGCTGAACTATCACTGACTTGCCAACGTCCACTATGAGGGGACCCTTGCAGCACAGGAAAGGTCCTAAACGAAATATTCTAAAATGGCCGCAAGGGGACAGGTATAGGTAATATACAAAGTTGTTAAGTAAATACATTTTATCAGACACATAAAAACCCGACGTAATGAAACTATTCTGAGATTTATCATGAATATTGCCTTTATATTTTTCTTTCCCTGTTTGGTACATACATTGGATAAACAATTTTTGCAAACAGAAGACCTTGTAATATCGTAAATGCCTCTATATAGGAACAGTGATGGTAACTGTTTTTACTTTGGGTTTACAGCCCTGAAGAAGTCATTATGTGCCATACCACACAACAAAACACGTGTTGGCTGTAAATTGTTCGACTGCACTTCAACATCTCTTGGAAGCTGTGTTTTGGAAACATTACATTGCTGGGTGTTGGACACCGAGTACCCAAATCAACAATTGGAACAAAAGAGATAACAAAAGACCTTTTTAGGTCGAGCCTGACAGCGCTTGCGCTGTCTGCAAGACTGTTGTAATCTATTCTGTGTACTTTTGGCACGTCCTTCATTGCTATTCCTTCCTTGTTGTGCCATTCAGAAATGCTGCCTTTTTATTGGCACATTCGTTGTATTTGTCCCTCCTTTAGGTGCCTGGTTGACGCCCAGGCGATTTCACTCAGTGCTGTTTCGGGTCGGCCAGCACAGCGCTTCATGGTTCCTCCTGGTCTGCCACGGCTTCACAGATCAGCTTTTCACTTTAATCTCAGCAGCGCAGCGTCCGTGTGTGTTCTCCTGTAGTCCTTTGTTTGTTTCTTTTTTCGATTTCCAGCTCCGGGCTCGTCCTTCTGTAGTCCTATGTTTGTTTCTTTTTTCGTGCATGGTCATTTCGTTGCCATTACCCGCCCCCCACACACACACAATAGTCTTAGGTGCGCGTGCTTGTTTTGCTGTAATTATTTCTAAAGCATGCTTTCAGTTACTTTCCCTCTCATAGCTGGACGTCGCTCAATACACAACAGATAAATAACTGGCACGCTCAGGTGTTTCCTAGCCTTCCCTCATGCATCCTTTCACTGCCAAGTTAGCACAGGTAAAGCATACTATTAAATACTCCAAACAAGAATCCATGGGTTTATTGTGGAACTAGTTTACGTGCATGTTTAAAACACCAACGGCAGGATTTTAAAGATGTCTAATGCTGAATGCATTGTTATGTCTCGCACATGGTGGTTGACTGTCAGCCCCAAGGGTGACGCGCTGGCGCCAACCACACCGTGCCGAGTTTCGTGCTCCATCCGGGCTTTGGTAATTGCAGCTGAGTGGGTTAAAGCGCGGGTTGTACAGGCGGCTGATGCAGTTTGATCACACGTGAAAGGAGGGCTTCAAGGTCTGCATTTCACCCTTCCCACTTTGATAGTTCAGCTGTTGTTTTTGTCACAGCCACCCACCCCCCACTACACTCCACTCCCCTTCTTTCACAGGTGGGAACTTACTGTCATTGCGTGCCTCTCTCGCTTTTTGGCTCTACAGCCACAGGAAGTCGGGAAAATGAAAAAATCCCCCATCATCTGCCGGTGCAGAACGTGGGCAGTTCTGTTCCGGTACAAAGGAGCCCTCCTGGGTGAGAAGTTGTCTCACATCCTAGCCGGAATAGGGCAGCAGTGGAACAACCTTACCGGGAGGAAGGTAGCACCCCCAGAGGTACTGGCCATATGAGGTGAGACTGCTGGACCCATGTATGTGCGGCACGTGTGACCAGCAGAGGTGGGCGAGACAGCAAATTTAACAGAGTGAGCCGAGCTATGGGTCTGGCTCCGCTCTTAGAGGTCGAGCTGAGCTGTGAAAATGTTTGCCATATAAATCACAGAGCAAACGTAAAATATAATGAAGTGCCTCCAAAATTCAATAAAGTGTATTTAACATGTGGAAGTTTCTACATTAATACGTCACATTGTAGCACTGCACTGAGAAATAACTGTTCAAAGTGATCGTTTTTAAACATGAACATAGAACCATACCATTGTGTCCTCACCCCCATCCTGGGCGACAGCGCCATTAGTGAACTGCGAGGCACATGAACCCTGTGTATAGCACAGATTCTTAAACATAGGGAAACAATAGGTTTTGTACAGCTTGTATTCTGAACATGCACGTATATAAAGTTGCTTTCGTATTGGATAAAAAAAAAAGAGGTTCGGTAAAACAAAATATTTGCCGAAGATCACACAATTTGGTTAAGCAAAAAGCCGCAATAAATGCCGGTTTTCTGGTTTCACTTAGTACAAAACAGCCACCAAAAGGGTATCCATTGATCTCTCCTTTTGCCTCAAAGGTTAATTCTATATTTTTACCTCTCTGTGCATGAGGGTAGAAAGAGAGTGGGGCAGCTTATGATAGTATTATCAGCGCCCCACTGAACTGAGTAAGGCACGTTTACGTCTTGTTTTTCATGTAGTCGTTCTCTTCTGTATGCTTTTATGGAGCTCATGCTAAACTGTTCTACATATCGTTATGTATTTTGAGATAGGCTGTAGTCGGGTTGCAATCTATAGTTGTTTTTTTTTTTGTAAAAGCTAGTTTTTATGTGATGAGTTTATGGCTGACACAAAATGCTCTGCATTTCAATGTACTTTTAGATAAACACCATATTGCTGTGTTTTTTGCCTCTGTGTAGCAAATTCCTGCGCTCCTCTTCAGGGTGTGGCTTCGCTTCAATGTGTGTCACATAGACGGTTTGTAGTCCATTACCTTCCTTCTGTAAAATTCACTGCAGCCTCTAAAGAGCCAGAAACTTCGGTGAGGGGCTTGTTTGGACTGGAGGCAACGTAATGGGCTTGGGTTCTGTAGCTGATGAAGTGCAGGTGTTGTCTCAGAGCATTTATGCTCAGTAAGGCCATGTTGGGTGCTTAGGGGCAGATTTACAAGCCCCTTGCGACACATTTACACCGCCGTTGCGTCACTTCTGTGACGCAGCTGCGTCGTAAACAATGCGCCACGTTGCGACAAATTTACAACGTGACGCATCTAGGGAGATGCGTCACATTGTAAAGCTCTGCGTCACATTATACCTGCGTCAGGTATAATGTATTCATTACACAAAAGAACACAGCAGAAATGCCATTTTTCACATGCACATCTGTACCCTTTGTTCGTCGGATAATAGCTTCACCGGATTTTAGTAAGTTGTGGTGCTCTCCAGGCAAAAGAACCTCCCTCTGCCGACAGGAGGCAAAATGAACTCTCAAGGTGAAGCAGCCGCCCACCTGGAGTTGAAGTACACAATGCACAAAATGCCGAGGCACACCAAGAAGTCCAGATATTGTACAACTGGTTTCGATCAACCAAATATGTATCAAAAAAAAAAAATCACCTGTAGCAGGGAGAAAAAATGGACATCACTACCCCTACATATCTTATCTGTTCAAGCAGGTCTTGATACCCTGCTACAGGTGATACACCGTTAATATGGGTTGGTACCCTTCATATGGAAGAATACGTTTTAAATACTGAAATCCCTTTTCTATTGAACTTAGCCTTGAGAAAGTCCTTTTGGACAAAACACGTGTCGGCTGCCCTTTTCGGAAATCGGTTTTTGATATGTAATAAAGGATTTACCAAGGAAAACAGAGTCTGCTCTATGGACTTCTTTTGATACATATTTGGTTGATCGAAACCAGTTGTACAATATCTGGACTTCTTGGTGTGCCTCGGCATTTTGTGCATCAGGTATAATGTATGCAGGGTCGGCGTTCCCACGCAAGAAAGCCTTGTTAAAGTGACGCAGTGAAATCTACAAGATTTCACGGAGTCACTTTTACGACGCCACTGCGTCAAAACCTTACGCCTGCTTGAAGCAGGTGTAAGGAGTGACGCAGCACAGCAAGTACAGGCCGCCCCTGAGCAGTGCTGGAGTTGCGTCGCGCTTGCGACACGACTCCAGCACTGCGTTACCTTTCCGCCGACAGATGTGTCACGCATCTGTCAATCCTTGCGCCACGGTGCGCCGCATTGTAAATGCAACGCATCCATGGTGGCGCAAGGGTTTTTTTACGTGACGCAACTTAACTGACGCATCTCTGCTGATATGCAGAGATGCGTCAGTTCTTGTAAATCTGCCCCTTAGTCTTTAAAGCTCGGTTCATGTCTTATGGGTTGTTTGTTGGGTTTAAGTTCAGACACTACGTTTGGGTTGGTGTGCTTCCTTATGAGAACTATTGTAGGGGATTATTTTCATATTGAAAATTTGTATTTGCTCCAGCTTTTATTTTTTGTGGGGAGGGGGGTTGAGGAGGAGCTTTTGTTATTGTAGAATTTTGTAAAGTCGAGGAGCCTTCTTTGGGTAAATTTGCTCAGGCATGTTTACTGTTTGAGAGGGCATGTGATCTGATGTTGATGGCAGAGCAGGGTTTTGCTCCAGTGTTTGTTATATAAACTGTACAAAGCTGTATCTCCTGCAGGCCCCCAGCCAGTTCGTTTAGCCTTTGAAATATTATGCATATCAGATACAATGTTGGGTCTCCGAGCGTTTGTGGAGGTTTGGGACAAGGGAGAGAATGTTTAGGAATAAATACATGTTAAGTGGCCTGTTCTAGGACTCCCAAACAAACAAAACAAGCATTGGCATAGCCAATCGGTCTCGCTTTGGGACCTTATAAGTATTTAGTTATGCAGCAAAATATCCTATGCACCTATGCAATGCTAGTTGTAGGTACTATAAGAACAAGCTTAGCACTTTCATAGCGCTGAAAGCAATCAAACGCTGGGGGAAGAGGTCAGCAGATAATTGATCGTAAAACAGTAAGATTTCAAACTGAGAACATAATAATTTGACACCCCCTGTGAAATCCACGTTATGCTATTACCTCTAAATACTTAATATCCACAATGCGCACGATAACAGACAAGTTGTCTGAATAAAAAAGTCAGCCAATAGTCAGACTGAGGATTTGTTAAGCTTTTTGTACGAGCACCCAAAATGAGATTTGAGTCTTGCCAAACACATCAGGTCACCAGGAGTCGCATATTAAACCATGACTGAAATCAAAAGTTTAAAATGAGTCCAAGATTACGTGGAAAGGACTACTGTTTGATCGTAAAGCACACGTCTAGCAGAGGAGTACTGTACACGCTGTTCATACTCCAGCAGCCCGGCTGCCAACGTTGATGCTGTATAAGTGGACAGAGTAGAAAGACGACTACACAGTGTTATGCGACCCTCAGTATGCTGTGGAGAGACAGATGCACGCGTAGAGCCACCCCATCCTTACCGCCTCAATAGCAAGGTATTACAGTACAGTTATGCTCCAGCACAGCACTGAGGAAGTGGTTGGTAGCGATGAGCCCCCTAAGGTTTTGCCATGTTTTCACTCTAGCAGAGCCCTCCTTCTTTGTCCGCCTCACTCCGCTGCTCTGCTGTGATGCTGGCGCAGGCTGGAGCCCGTTGGCCGATTGGAAGAGAGCGGAAGCCAGAGCAAAGACAGCGGGATGGAAGGGCAGGGGAAGAGTTTAGAAACATGTCAGAATCAAACAACGATCTGTGGAATTTTGCCTTAAAAACAGTAGCGCTTGTGAAAAGCGCAAACTATGTTTAAAAAAAACGATCGTAAAGAAAGTTGCTAGCACCACGCTAAGTAGGTGAAGGAAAGACAATGGGCTTTGCACTGAAGACACGAGCAGCCTCAAGAAAGAAGCAGCAACGGAGCGGAAAGGAACATTTAAAAACAAGCATTGGCCGCGCGGCGTAAAAGTAACGCTGTGCGGCCGTGAAAGCGAAAGTCATCGCGATCGCAGCAGTGATTAGAAGAGGCGGAGCGAGACGCGCGCGCTTGTGCGCGTAACCGCACGCTGGTGGCCGCTTTGGGAGCACTTTTAAAAGCCCCTTACTAAAGTCTCACAGAGCAGCGCATGCGCGCTGGCTCAGCGAGACCTAAAAAATGGCTGCAGCAGAAATGGCACTACTTATTCTTGCTTTTTATTTAAGGAATTCTCTTTTTATCGTCTGCAGCCAACTTCTCTCATTTGTGATGGAGAATGTAGTTATGTTGGATGTATGTTAAAGTGATTGCGCTAGATGTGGCAGTGTTGTTCCTTAGTGGTTTTAAGGTCTTGTTTTTGTCCCTGCTAAAACAAAGCACAGTTTAACCCCTTGTGTGCTTCAGACGGCCCCCGGCCGTCCGACGTCACGGTGGGCGTGTGCGGAGAACTCCGCCCACTCACTAAAACGCCCGCACAGCGCGGAACGGGTTAAGTTTGGATTAATTCAGCTTTTGATCCAAAGTTGTACACGTCATACATGCAAGGTATTGCCAGGTAACTGCGTCAGATGGAGTTTGTGTTATGTTGCATAAATTCTAGAGTGTAGGCACTTGGCTTGATGAATTATTATTTTGTCTCTGAGGCCCACCTCCATTGGTAAGATGCTTTGCAGCTTTGAGAGGTTTTGCTACACACTGGGCAGAGGCTGCATGATTGGCTGCAGCCATCTCTTACCAGCTACTGCCATAAATGATTGTCAAATGTCCTGATGTTGTCAGTAGTTAGTTGTAGTGTTTGAGTTTTAATCATGCTGCGATTGTCTTCCTGAATTTGTTTCTCCAAGAACTTAACATGTACAAAGCTGGTTTTGTAAATCATTTGTTCTATTTCCCCTCTAGTACCTGGATTAACTTGGACCTGTAACAATGTACCTGGCCTGCAGGAACCACAGCATCAGAACTCAAGATTGCTTGCCATTTATTTTGCTTTTTGAATCTTGCTCGTAGTGTGGGAGGAGTGGTGAATGAGACCTACAGGCTAAAAATCTAGCCTGTATTTATTTACATGGCCCCTAAGAGCTAATCATGAAGCGTTCGTGCTATTCTCTTTGGTTGTGGGAAGTTCTGATATTGCGTTGCTGGAAGACATATCAGAGGCGTGCTTCACCCCTTGTTATACCTGCCCTAGTGCATACTGTTAACACTACCTATGTCACTGAACGCATACTGGGGTACTTGGGATCTCTCGCAGAGTAGCGATTATCCTTACTACAGGTCTGTGTTCAAGTGATGCCAAGAGCACCAATGTGCTAAAGTTAGATAGTTAAAACGCTGTGGAGGAATCACTAGTTCACTGACTTTAGTAAAATGCTGAATGTCCATGACCTAGCTCTCTAGAGTCGGCAGCGTTGGGAAGGGATAGCTTTGCATTGCTAGCTGTGCAAAGTAGAATGCAAACAGGCCTAGTTCTTTTCTACTACGGTTTTCTTTGGTGTGTGAGCTGAGCTATGGCTGCCGCTGACATGCTATAAGGAGGAAGAACCACTTGTCATTCTGGTGCGTTTCAGTTTTCCAGGCACTGCATCTCTGTCTCACCACTGCAGGAAACCTAACCTTTTGCTGTACACCATTGGAAAAGGAGAGAACATGCTCCTATTCCTATCGTAGGTGGGTTTGTTTCTCCGGGTAGCTTTCTGAAAATTCATCATTAAGGGTGTTTGGACTGGGGGAACCACTTAAAACTTTCCTCAAGCATCAACTAAGTAATACAGAAATAGGCTTCCCTTAATACATCAAAATGGATAGCATAACTGAACCACCTCTAGTAACGCCAGTTTCCACCCAGACTGTAACAGGTTTTTAATGAAATGTGTGGCTGATAACAATATTTCTATAGGTGCTATTCTGACCCATCACCTAGGAAATGTTGTTTCCAACTCCAGCCTAAAGGGTATGACAGTGGAATATCAGTCATACTGACAATTTGTGCTCTTGAAATTAAAACCCAAAAGCACTTTGGTGCATTAAAAGGCAGGATGTTAATCTGGCCACGATCTGAAAAAATACCTATAAAGAATAGATCAGGGAGACTGCTGCCTATTAGCTTTGCCAATGCTTGTTCTTGTTTGTTAACACCCAGAGAGCAGTGCCTAACTACGTGTAAGTTTCCACCGGTGTGTTGAAGTGTTTGGTCTTGGAACTATTTTCTTTTTCCCTGCGCATAATGAATGTGTATGTTTTGTTTGCAGCTCCTCCTTGCTTGGGTCTGAAATTGAAGAGATGTTTGTGCTTTTCCGACATTTTTGGTGGAAGCAATGTGTTTTAATTTTGTGAATTTGTATGCAATGAAAGGCCGCCTTTCTTTGTAATGATGTTTCATCACTTTTAAATTTGGGAACACAATCTACACAAATACACGCCACACCATGCCACATAATTCCAGTCAGCATAATTTCACTCAACGCCACACACTTCCACGAAATTCAACTCTACAAATTTTCATTCCACACCACATAATTTGAAACAAGCCAGATAATTCAACTCAACAACACAATTGCACTACACACCACATACATCCAATTCACACCATAGAATTCCACATCATGCCACAAACAGCACACCACATAATTAAACTCCACTACTTACCACACCACAACACAAAATACCATTCAACATAATTACACTCCATGACACACAATTCCACTCTACATAATTCCAGTACACTCAATACCACATATTTACTATTCACATAATTCCACTGCACACCATGCCACATAATTCCACTACACAAATCCACTTCACACCACACAATTCCACAACTAAAAATTCCAATCCAACCCACATAATCCCACTCCACATACATCCACTCCAAACCAAAACTCATGGGTAAAAGACATTGTCATTTACAACGCCAATAGCTCTAAAAATGCAAGACCTATTGCATTGCAAATGCTTGTTTTTTCATTACTGTTGGACAGAACATTACTTACCTTGAGTGCTCATGGGGGACTCATAGTATTATTGTTCAATAATCTATTACAGTGCACCTTTCGAGCCACGTCTCTTGTCAATGAATAGTGAGGTGTGCATGTAGTTAAACCACATATTTATGAAGTATTTACACATTCATACACTTGTATTACATAGATATAAAATTCATAAATAACAATTTCAAGAATCCACCACAAGGGCCAGGGAAGACATGCACGTGGCCTCAGAATCAACAGCTTTAAGTAGTAACGTGGTGCTGCCTGAAATTAAAGGTACACAAACAGAGCTGGGCCGCTTTAAGGGACATGGGGAAAACACTCGACCTATTGACTGCATTTGGGGCAGAGTGAATTGGGGGACCAACAGATAAACACCTCGATTAGCAGCCGAGAGAAAACACAAACTCTTGTAGACACTTATTTCAGGGGCCTCCCTAAAAAACAGTGGCGACGTAACTCACATTACTGGTGTGTCTCTCCTGCACCTTCCTCCCTTCACACCTAGCAGAGGAGTCACAATGACCCCCCGCCCCCCTGGAGCCTCCCTGCCCCCTCTAAAGCTCAGCTGGCCACATAGACTGGTGCAGTCTCACCGCCACCAGCTTTTGACACCATTGTGTTTTCCTTTATATTTAACCCCTCCCTCACAACTCGCTCTGCTGGGGATGAGCTGAGATGCAACAACTAAAACCGAAGGGGCGCAGAATGAAAAGAAAGTGAGGTGAGAGAAGACAAAGTGATTATGGCAGAGGACCTGGTCGATAGAAATCAGACAGAATTACGACGGGACAAGGCAGAGAGAGTGGGAAAAAAAAGGAGAGAGGGAGCAAGAAATAGATTGAGACAATGTCAGGCAGACGGGGAAAACACGTTGATAGAAATGGGAGACGGGAGAGACAGGCGTGGGATTTAGACGGAAAAATTACCAAAAACAAAGAGAGAAACAGGAGGATAGTGGCGGAATGGCAGACTGACGGAAGGGAGAGATAGAGGAAGAGAAAAGAAGGGAGAGGTGGAGAGAGAGAGAAGGGGGTTGCACTAATAAAGAGAGCAGAGAGACCAGGGCAGTGGGTTCGATGTAGGGAAGAGTGCTCCAGACTCAGAGGTGCACTTCTGACAGCTATTGTCCTGTAGATGGAAAGAAGAATGCGGTGGGGGAGGTGTTATAAGCACACATAGAAGGAGTAACGGAGAACGAGCATAGACAAGGGGCGGAGAAAGGGAATGTGGCAAAAGAGCTGAAGGAGATTTATTGGGTGCGGGAATGTGTGAGAGAGAAGGTATGCAGCAGAGGGTGAGGGGACTTGTGGCAAAGAAACCGAGCATCCCAGGGAACGAAAACTATTACTAATTGTATATGTTCACCAGCACACCAACACTTTACGATCAGAAACTAAGTTCAGGGGAATAGGATATCCAAATCCTTGACTCGTTTGTGAAAAGTCTAATTGTCTACCTTAAAGCAACAGGACATCAAGACCCTCAAACAGCTTTAAGGGCTCGGAAGCCGTGAGACCACATCCTCTTGGGGAGATGATGTGGTCTCACGGCTAGACTGCCGACCTTGGAGCTGGGAAACCAAGGTTCGAGCCTCTGGGTCGACTCCACATCCTGTGATTCTGGGCAAATCACTTAATCTCCCCGTGCCTACCGAAAAAAATTAATGTGTCCTTGTGTAACTGGTGCTCATGTGAAGCGCTCCAATACCTTCGGGTCGAGTTCGCGCTATAGAAATCGGCAAAAAAAAAAAAGCCTGCTGACACACGAGGCTGGCAGTCGCGGCTGGCATGGCGCGGGGGGAAGTGGACGGGTCGCGGGGGGGGGAAGCGGCCCGGGACGGTAATTAAAATAAAAACTTACCTTCCCCTGGGTCCCGCGCCGCCGCCTCAGCTCCTGCTGCTCCTGGCCGGGTCCCTCGTCAGGAAGCAGGCTTCCTCCCTCCCCTCCCCAAGCCAATCACAACGCTGCAATGGCAGCATTGTGATTGGTGCGGACGGCGCCCAGCCGGGCGCCTTTAGGAAGGCCATTTTCTCTATGTAGGCTGCATTCAGCCTACATAGAGAACAAGCATTGGCATAGCCAATAGGTCTCGCCTTTGGGGCCTTATAAGTGTTTAGGTAGAGCTTTTGACTTTGCCAATGTGTTTAAGCTGTGCTGTAGAGAAGTGTGGCTGCTGTGCAGCATGCTGAAAAGTTGTAATAAAAAAGTGCCAGAAGCATTTTTGTTACCTTATATATGACCAAGAAGGCCAAGAGTCTGTGAGAGAGAGTCTGTGAGAGAGAGTCTGTGAGAGAGAGTCTGTGAGAGTCTGTGAGAGTCTGTGAGAGTCTGAGAGAGTGTCTGTGATAGTGTCTGTGAGAGTCTGTAAGAGAGTGTCTGTGAGAGTCTGTAAGAGAGTGTCTGTGAGAGTCTGTGAGAGTGTGAGAGTCTGTAAGAGAGTGTGTGTGAGAGTCTGTGAGAGTGTGAGAGTGTCTGTGAGAGAGTGTGAGAGTGTCTGTGAGAGAGTGAGAGAGTGTCTGTGAGAGAGTGTCTGTGAGAGAGTGTCTGTGAGAGAGTGTCTGTGAGAGAGTGTCTGTGAGAGTCTGTGAGAGAGTGTCTGTGAGAGTCTTTGAGAGTGTCTGTGAGAGTCTGAGAGAGTGTCTATTAGAGAGTGTCTGTGAGAGAGTGTCTGAGAGTGTCTGTGAGAGAGTCTCTGTGAGAGTGTCTGCGAGAGAGTGTCTGTGAGAGTCTGTGAGAGAGTGTCTGTGAGAGAGGGTCTGTGAGTCCAGCTCTACCAGTAAAACAGAAGCACGAGACGGTGTGCAGTCAGCTGAGTTTTCTCCATCTTATAGTCCACTATTGTTTTCGTATCCATCTGTTGAAAATGTCATAATTTGGTTTATAAGGCTGGCTAGTTTTTCAATATAGCCTAATATAAACGCTGAAAGGAAAAATAAACAGTTTCGACTAAGCGTCATTTGGCAAACACGGCATCATGTGTTTCTTAAAATAAAGCAGTCTAGCCGCTTTCAGTCACTAATTTACATTTAAACAATGTCCTTAAAAAGAACATATGATTATTGGAATGTTATGTATTTTACACAGCGCTTTGTATCTTGCATCTGTCACTGTGAGCTTCACAAAACTGCAGATTGTGGGTCACTGTCATCCAATATACTCCTTTTATAGTCCTTGAAATTATTTTGCATTTTAACTGGTGATAAAACGCCGATGTTTGCTGCAAGATCTTATACCGCTCGCCAGAAACAGCGCCTTAAAAGCAGGCACTGAGTCACGGCGCTGTGAATCTTTCTGCCAACAGTTTTACTATGTGTCATTTTGTTTCTAGAGAGAGTTTGTCGCTGTTCTCCAACTACATATAATGTAGTCAGCTCCTGTCTGTATTCTGACGAGACACTCTATGAAAATTAGGAGTTCCTTAGCCATGAGGCAACTGACAGAAAACATGTCTTAATGTGCTGAGTCTCATTGTAAATTGCAAGTGCAAAGATCACCACAGTTTCTTTTAACAATCTGCCTACAGATTAACACAACTAACAGAAGCGGAAGCAAGCACATTTAGTGGATAACGTGTGTCAATTATATAAACAACCCGTTCGTTCAACAGTGTTAACAAATAAGTTAAAAGCGTCGTGGTCTCACATGATCTATTTATTTTTCAGTTCTACCGCACCCACGAACCTTTTTCTTTTTATTAGAAGTTGACATTGGAGGTGACAGAAAAAGCAGCTCGTAAGATTTTCAAATGAAATAGGCGCCACAGACTGAAAGTGAGTGAAGTCAATGCCTCTCCATAAAATTATAAGGGCAGGAGCAGACGAAAGAAATAAGCAACAGCTCGGGAGAGGGGAAGAACAGAGGCAAGAAGCAACAGAGGGGAGGGGGCGGATCGAGGGATAGATAAACAAGCACCAGAAAATGTCTACTGTCTGAGGCGGCATTGGCTTAGTCGGAAGTGAATTGCTCCTTGAAGAATTCACATCAGATGCTTCCGAAGTTAAGAATAACAAGCTAACGAGGAGGGAGGGGGAGAAGGGAGGGGGTTGAAGGGAGGGGGTAGTGAGAGCAGACAGCAAGGTGGTGGAGGAGCATGATTCACGCGCCGGAAGGCTTAATGAGCCATGACAGAAGCGCGTGCTGTGCGCGTAACCGCACACTGTATGCCACGGAAAAAGCTGTGGTTGCACTTTTAAAACCCCACAACTAAATGTCTCGCCAGACCAGCGCAAGCGCTGGATCAGGGCGAGACCTAAAAAGGGAGAGTGCGCATGACTGGTTAGGTCGGCCCCAGAGGGCCGACTAAACAGTCAGGGCCCACAACAGTGGGCAAGCCACTCCCACCTGCCCTCGAGCAGGACCGCCCACCCGCCTGCCGACCCCAACCAGGCACTTCTGCTTTCTCGCAGTGCGAGAAGCAGAAAGATAAAATGGTACTTTTACGCACTGCGAGAAAGCAGTGGGGCGATGCCGCCACTGGCTGAGTCCCTTTACCAGATGTTCCAGATTTGGTAAGTGCTGCCATGGTGACTATTATAAAGGATTGGAATCTGTGGTTAGAAGTATCTATCAGAAGGACATGTTAACTGTTCTACCTTACATCATTGGCATAGTAGTCCTCCAAACCTTTTGCCATCTTCCATCCTTGTTTGCTGAATTTCTTTTTGTAGGCTTTAGGACTCTGTGCATTTTATCACTGCTAACCAGTGCTAAATTGCTTATGCTCTCACCTTCAAACATAGTAAAGCTGGACTGCACTCAATTGACACATTTAATTTACTTGTGAGACCTTAGTAAAAGGGACTACCTGTACCCAGGGCTTGTAAATTAAATACTACTAGTGGGCCTGCAGCACTCCTTGTGACACTCACTAAAGTAGCATTGTAAAACATGTCTCGGCCTGCCGCTGCAGCTTGTGTGGGCAGACTTAAACTGTCATTTCGACCTTGCAAAATAAACCTTTTTAATACTTATAAGTCACCCCAAGGTAGGTTCTAACAGCTCATAGGGCAGGGTACATTGTATTAAAAAAGTAGGACATGTACTAAGTTTTACATGTCCTGGCTTTGAAAAACTCCTAAAGTCTATTTTCACTGTTGTAAGGCCTATCTCTACCATTGACTAACACTGGTTTACCTTATTACATTTGATAAGTGCTAACTTTAGATTGGAAGCAGATGTAAATATACTCTTTGCACTCAAATTAATTGTAATATAAAAACCTCTTTAACGGTGAAGTCGGATTTTAAGTTACAATTCCGAAAGTGCCACTTTTAGAAAGTTGGCATTTTCCAACTGTGCCTTCTGCCAGTGTCCTGGGTCACATGACTGTGAATGGCTCTGCTGTTGGGGAATCTGTATTATTTCCATACAGTGACACAAAGGTGGTGTAGATGTGCACAGGATGGGCCATCCTGGCAGGATGACTGGGGTGGGGCTGTACCGAGCCTCACTTACACTTCAATGGGCGTTGCCTACAGCATACAGAAAGGAATCTGGTACTAGGCCTACTCTGCCTTTTATCACCGAAACAGTATGTAGCTTTGACCAGGAAAAGGTGAAGAACTCTCCAGACCAATTATTGGGAGTAGGTCAGGGAATCCCCCACACAAAGGCTAGCACCAGGTATAAATATTGGACCTCCAGAGCCACTCATTAGAACACTCCTGGACCTGTGGAAGATTTAGAAGGACTTCCCTTCTGCCAGAGGGCTGCCATGCTGAAGGACTGCCTTGCAGTCTGAAGAAGGAAGTTTGGACCTGCTTGTCTTGATCCCAGGATACCCAGAGTGCCTCCAAGGGTCAGTTGATTGACCTCGTGTTTGAACTACAGGGACACAACAAGCTTCATAGGCCTCCCTGCACCTGCCCAGCTGACCAGCGGCAACTGGACCTGCCCGAGTCCTGCTGCTGACCTGTGCTTGAGTGGGTCCTGATCCCCAAGAGGTCCATCACCCACCATAATATATCCCCCTCAGTGTTTATATTGATATTTTATGATGGATGTTCACATTGCGAACATTTTTGCGTCACTGGGCACTCTTTATACCCAGACCAAAAGGGCCTAGAGATACTTGTGATACTGCCAATGTTGAAGAAAGAGTCACTACTTAAGGCTTCATCTCTGCCACGCAGGCACATTCACAAGATGACATTGCATAAAAAAAATTCTCTGAATGTTTTGTAACAAGTATTTATACAGAGAACCCTAAACCAGTGAAACATCTAAGAAAAAAAAGGAAAGCCATCCTAAAATGTCCCTTAAAAGAGATAGAATACAATTGCTTTTAAAAGCCAGCTTAAAGGATTTCAAACAGATGTCTATACAGTACTCGTGAAACTGCACAAGGAATAAAATAGTGCAGTAGAAATCACAATGTGAAAATAAATACATATTTTGCAGCAGGTTGTACCGTTTTCTACTCTAACAGAAGGATACATAACCTCTGCTCTGCCTACCTGCCCAAACTAAGAAGATGGCTTATAGAGCACCCACAGCTCCAGTGAGCTGAAAGTTACAGGTTCAAATCCCTGCAAGTCAGACTCAGTCCTCCCTGCAAGATGGGCAAATTGAGTAGCATTAAAGTGAGCAAAGGTTAAATGTATTATTTACACATAGAGGTGCAGTACGAAGTGTTATGCAGAGGTAGGTTATTATAATATTCAATAGCAGTTTGTTTGGAAGGACACATAGGAAAAAGTTACTTGTCTTCTGTGATACTCTTTTCGCAAATGCCTCTCCTTGTGAATCTCCCCAGGTGCCAGACTGGATGTGGATTCACTTGCAATAGATTCTTGGTGCTGGCAGGTGGTGCCATGGTCGCCATTGCAACTCTGTCCCGTCTCAGGACATGACAATTCGAAGGCTCATACAGGCGCCCTCCCTGCTGACCTCAGCTTATTCATTGTTCTTTTCCATTCCATCAGACATAGAGCACAACTGGCAAATTGAAAACATTGACATTGTGCAAAATCTATCTTGGAACCTTATTAACTCCCAGAAGTCTACTCCATAGAACGGGGAGGAGGGCAGGTGGTAAGAAATCTATAGATAGACAGAGTATCCACCAGAAATATCATTACCAAAGAGAAGTAACTTAACTTTCTGTTGGGCATTTCTAATCACAGATTCCTCACCTTTGGTATAAATCCAAAGTAATGTCCCATCCAAGGAAATGGGTCTGACCAATGGGCTTTATACCAGGAAATCTTGGCAGAAGGAGAGAGGAGAATGACCCTCCCTGGAGACCTGAGACTTAATACCTGGTGAAAGTGTTGATGTGGGCCCATGTGGCTGACTGGCAGATGACCAAAACAGGGACACCCCGAACAAGGGCAGTAGGTTCTGCCTTTAGTGTGCTGGAATGAGCCCTAAGGCTCTCAAAAGGGTCCTTTTTGGCAAAGGTATAACACAATTTGATGGAGAGGACAATCCATTGATATAAGGCACATTTCTGAACTGCCTTTCTGTTCTTCACACAGGCAAATCCAATCAAGAGCTGTTCTTCCACCCGGTACTCCTTGGGCCAGTCAATGTAGTAGTTAAGGGCTAGGAGTGAATGCAACGAGGGTAGCCTCTCCTCCTTAGAGGGAAGTGGCAGGGAGGAAATTGCGGGCAGAATTATTAACTGCCCTACATAAAAGAGTGACCACTTTCAGAAGAAAGGAGGCACGTGACCTAAATATCAGCTTGCCAGTGAAGAATGTAGGTTATGGTATCAGGACTTGCAACGCCTGCAGCTCGCTGACGCAATGCGCAGAATTGATTACAGTGAGGAACATGAACTCTAGAGTTAAACATCTCCGGGTACAACTATGAAGAGCCTCGAATGGATCTCACATCAAAAATGTCAGAACTAAATTTAGGTCCCACAGTGGCATAATTAAGCGGGCAGGGGAAATCTTGTGCCAAAGCACTTTTAAGAAATGCATCTAAATGGGTGATTTTAACAAAGAAGGATGACTGGCCAAACGAAGAAAGGGCAAAGGAGCAGACAAGTAACCTATGAAAGTTTCCACAGCAAAGCCTTGCTGGACCAAAGATATCACAAATAAAAGGAAATCAGACAAGTTATAGAAGGATGGTAAGCAAGCCAAAATAACATCTATCCTCTCACATGGCAGATTGAAACTTCCCAGCTCGTTCTGCTTAATCTCCATGCCTGGAGGTGTACATTGTGGAATTTGGGGAGTAACACTCTGCCCTGTTGGGATAGTGGATCTTGCCAAAGACGAAGTTGAAATGGCAGGCAGATGCTGAGGGACAGCCATTCTGAGTTTCAGACCTTCTTGGCCCAAACCAGTGCTACCAGAATCAACTGTGCTCAGTCTCATCTGACTTTCTTCACCTGCAGGGTCAGTGTCAGAAGTGGAAATGTATGTAGAGTGCTTAAATTCCATTGAAGTCAGGAGACATCCCCTAGAGACCTCTCAGGAGGAAACTCTGGAGCTCAAAGGGCAGGACACTGTGATCTGGAGTTAGTGAAAATATCTACTAAGGGCACCCTCCCTCCACTGATCGAAGATAACCTGCACTACTCTGAGTGCAGACAAAACTCATGTTCTTCAGGCTTACTAAGCTTGTCTGCCCTGACATTGAGGGACCCAGCAAGGTGACCTGCTCTCAGCGAACACTCTCTGATGATCCAACCACTTCAACAGCCTTATGGCCTCCAGAGGGCATGTGACCCTACTTTACCAAGCTTGCTGCAGTCCGACGCAGCTATCGCATTGTTTGTGAGTACCTTTATCAACCAGCCCTTGATAGAAGGAAGAGGTGCTTTGAGGGCCAAGTGGATGGCATGCAGCTCCATAAGATTGATGTGATTTTGCTGCTCCATGGAAGACTAAACGCCTCTCATCTCCACCTCGTCCAGGTGACAATCTCAACCTGAAGTAGGTACATCTGTCTCCACTGATACCTATGAATGAGGAGTAGAGAATGGCCTGCCACATGTCAGACTGGCATCTGACATTCACCACTGATGGTCCTTGGCTGCCCGGTAGGAGACCCGAATCCTTTTCTTAAGGCATCCCCAATGTTGGGCTTACTAGGCGCAAAGATTCTATTGAAAGGCCTGCAAGTGCTGAAGAGCATGGGTAATAAAAGAATGAAGCAAGCTAGAAGTCCATGTAGACTCAAAACCTTCACCTTCAAGGCTTGGACAGTAGCTCTCGCCTGCGAGACAAAGCCTATTTCGTTCAGTAGCGGTTCGGTCTAGGACCTAGAGACTGTTGCGAGACTCCAGTTAATCTTTTTAAAAAAGAACTTACTTAATGTGCGCTGATTTTTAAAGTGTATTTTATGTATGCTTATTTGCACTGTCCATCGTGAAGGAGCGGTGTTAATGCTCCGGGGGGACTATTGAACGGGCATTTTAAAACGGGGGTTAGCAGTCTAGCTGCGACGGCTCTTACGCTCACCACTCCGTAAAAAGGGCGGATGACGCGGCCGCGCAGCGGGCGCGCCGCTGGCGCGCCAAAGGTGCGCCTAGGGCAAGCCCGTCTGCGCCCGTCCGCGCCCGACCGGGCCCTGGGGCTGGGATCCCTGATTCCATAACAAGAGTCAGACTCTCATTTACGTCTGATCAGCTCCATTATCTTAGAGAGACACTACCTCATAAATGTGTTTACACAATGGTACCCACCAATATTATTGTGAAATGTCCCCATTGCCCCTTTGAATTAGGCTCACTGATTTCGGCTGTGGCCGATGAAATCCCCTCCTCCCAAGTGACTTTTAAAATGGCCCTTTTGAATTGTCGCTCTCTACCAAGGCATACCACTGAACTTCGCTTATTGCTTGAGGAACGAGATCTCGATGCCCTGTTTCTGACAGAGACATGGCTCTCAAATACTTCAGACCCAGCGGTAGTTCAAGCCCTGCCCTCTGGGTATCTGATACAGAGACAGGATCGGGAGTTAAGCAGAGGGGGTGGTCTGGCCATTATCTATAAAGATAAGTACAACTGTCGTATCTCTCCAAGCATGATTCCCGACTGTGAAAGCTGCCTCTTTGCACTTGGCTTTTCCCCTACATGCACATTTTCTGGTGCCCTTATTTACCGGCCACCAGGACCTATTGGCCATTTCAGCAGGGAGCTCTCGGATGTGTTAGCCACATCGGTCAGCTCCTTTTCTAATTTTTCCGTTTTGGGGGATCTTAATATTCATTTTGATGTGGCATCTTCTTCTGATGCTGAGGCTGTAATTGATAATTTGGGTGCTCTGGCACTGAAGTTGATAGTGTCCGGCCCCACCCACCAAAAAGGCCATCTCCTTGACCCACTCTTCTCCAACATTGATAGTCTGGTTGTGGAGGAGCATATTCCCCTGCCGTGGTCAGATCACCTTATGGTCCCCTTTGTGTGGACTAAACAGGATGGTGGTCACCCACGTGAAAGGGTAAAAATGTGGTGTCGGAACTGTTCTAAACTTTCTATTGACTCCTGGGCATCTACCTTGAATAATTCCAAACCCGACTTAAGTAGTGATCCGGAAGCTGCTAACAATGAAGTCAATCAATGGTTGGAACTATCGTTAGATACGCTTACCCCTAAAAACTGGATATCTAGTAAAAAAGATGGTCACTGTGCAGCCTGGTACTCCCTAAACTTAGAGAATTGAAACAACTATGTAAGCGTCTGGAGAGAAGCTGGAGAAAGGACTTCTCTACTGTTGAGAAGACTAAATACAGAGAAGCCATTAAAGCCTATAAGGCAGAAATTAGAACTGCCCAATCTGAGTGTTATGAAAAAAAGATTATCGCAGCCTCCAACTCCCCCCGTGAAATTTTAAAAATTGCTAAATCTCTCCTTAAGCCTCCGGTGCCCCCTCACTGTCCGAAGACACCTTAGGACGCTGTAATAATTTGGCTCATTATTTTTATAAGAAAATTGAAGATATTTATTCGACCTTTCCCCCTCTTCTACCCTATATAAATCCCCCCCTTGTTGATGCTAAATTTCCAGGACCTTTTATTGAGACAATCCCTCCCCTGGATATGAACTCTTTAAAAATCTATCTAGACCGTCTGAAATCTGGCTCCCCAAGCGATGTTGTACCCCCTAACATTCTCAGTCAGGTCTTTGACTCTGTCGCCCCAGTTATTTTGGACCTCATTAATACATCACTTGCCTCTGGGATTGTCCCGTGTTCATGGAAACGGGCCATGGTCAGAGCTCTTCTGAAGAAACCCAACCTGGACCCTGAAGCCTTTGCTAATTACCGGCCAATTTCGCTCCTGCCAGGGATTGCTAAAATCTGCGAAAAATATGTCACTTCCATTCTCTCCACTTTTTTGGAGGAGAATGATTGTCTTCACCCCTCTCAAACGGGCTTTAGGCCCCAACAAGGCACGGAGATGGCCCTATTGGCAGTGGTCGAAGAAGCCAGGAAAATTCTGGATAGTGGCGGGTCTGCAGCTATTGTATTACTTGACCTCAGCGCGGCCTTCGACACGGTCAATCACCAACTATTAATCGTCAGACTCAGAGAGATTGGGGTTTCTGGATCTTTACTTAAGTGGCTTGAGTCTTTCTTGGCCGATAGAGTTGTTCTCAAAGACCTGGAAAGATCTATCTCAGAAAGTATGCCTCTGCGATGTAGGGTGCCTCAGGGCTCCTCCCTGAGCCCCATACTTTTTAATGTTTATCTCCGCCCACTGGCCGAGGTGGTCAAGCCCTTTGGGGTTAGGATCATCTCGTATGCTGATGACACTCAGCTGATTGTGTCCCTCAATCTTCTGGATAATTCTAAGATTAATTTGGCTAATTGCTTGGAAAGGATCTCCGCGTGGACGGATGGCTCTTTCCTAAAACTGAATGCAGCCAAAACGGAGTTAATGTTTTTGGGCAAGACCACTAATCTTGACACCAGCGTACTTTGGCCTAAATGTTTAGGTGTCATGCCCACCCCCAAAGAGCAAATAAAAAGTCTTGGGGTATGGTTGGATCACAACCTGAACTTTAGGGAACAGGCGCGCAGGGTGGCGGGCACCTGTTATGGTCTCTTAAAAATGATCAGGAAAGTTCTGCCCTTTTTACCTTTTATTTCAAGGAAGTTATTGGTACAAGCCTTGATTCTTTCGAGGCTTGACTATGCCAATGTGCTCTATCTTGGAGCTCCTTGCTCTATCATTAAAAAACTCCAAACGGTTCAAAACTGTGCGGCCCGACTTCTTATGCAGGCTCATAATCGGGAATCTGCCAAGCCACACATTATTGCTTTGCATTGGCTACCGGTAGCCAAAAGGATTCAGTTCAAGGCTCTGTGCATCGCCCATAAGTCATTGTCAGCTAGGGCTCCACCAATTCTGCAATTTATCATTTCCCCATTCCTCCCGCTACGAGCACTGCGCTCCGGGAAAAAACTCCTAGCTACCGTCCCTAGAATAAACCGAGCTCGGAGTGGTGGACGTCTGTTCTCCTTCATTGCGGCAAAATGTTGGAATCAGTTACCTGACCATATCCGGCTGGAGGTTAATCATCTTTCCTTTCGCAAACTTTTGAAGACTCTGCTGTTTCCTTGATCCCCCCTGTTACTCTTTAGTTGTCGGCTCTGTCTCTAGCGCTGGGAGGCCTTTGGTAGCCATGCGCTTTATAAGTGTATACTCACTCACTCACTCACACATCGGGATCATGCCCCGAATGTCTTGGATGCTCTGCGATGGTACGATTGCTCTTATGGCTATCATATCCAGTATGGCCTGATTATGGGTAGCTCTGAGAAGGGAAAAATTGAGCTTGGGCTCCTTCATGGAAAATTTCAGAGAAGACTGTAGACACACAGTCAGCAGAGGTTGAAAAACTAGCTGTGATAAGGGCGCCTTCAAAAGCCAGACAATGACGTACAGGAATATGTGTATCCATGACCTGTGAAGATGGGCCGCCTCCTCCAACATAACCTTTGAATAGAAAGTGGTTCATCGACACTAAAAAGCAGAGTTACTTACTGTGGCCAGCAGGATTAGCACATAAAAGCATGCAACCTGCATGTCTAGGGACACCATTCAGTCTTTGGGAACTAAGGCCAACAGAACCTGACCCAGTAACATCATTTTGAATCCTTTCTGAATGATGAGTTCAAGACTCTGAGGTCAGGTCGAAGCATTAGAGAGGAAACATGGAAAACCACATGGCAGAGTGCGGCGATGGCCTCTATCTGATAGAGTTCTAGCTGCAGATTCCTTGCCTTAGAATATTCCCCAGGCATAAGACTGAATCCGCAAATTTTCAAGCAATACCTCGGTACGCCGGTGGTTGGCGTTGATCGGCTCTGCAATGGCATTGTCCGCACTGGATGTGATGTGTGTGGTGCCTATATAGGCACCACCCCACAGCGCTAATATCAGTTCTTTCCTTTTGGCGCCATTAGCGCAGATCCTGGGAAAACTACCTCAGTTGCTTTTTTCTGGACTACTTTTTTGGCATTTTGGAAACCCTTTTTGAGCTTTTCGCTCCCAGTGTGTGCAGGAATGTCCCCTAAATAAACTTTGGGGTTTAAACTGTGTGTTCCCTGTCACAGACAAATGTCTGTGATAGACCACCATTTTATTTGCTTCTGGTCCTTGGAGCCGGGGTACGACTCCAAGGCCTGCCGACCATGAATCTGTTGCTTGAACATGAAATACCTTAAAAATACAAGAGGTGTTTGGCAAAACAGGAACAGCTTGTTTAATTAAACAGTGCGGCCAGGAGAACAGTTACAGGCATAGGGTTTTGGGACGGTCTCAACTTACAATTGATCTAACATGGGTTTTAATACAATTCATTGAATGCCATAAAACAGTTCCTGTGATCCTTTTTTGGTCAGGAATGTGAACCTCTGTCTATGGAGCCATAAATTAATGTATTCGATGAGGAATCCAGGTGGGCCTCGACCTTGTGTGGACACAATGTGGCCGGTGGGTAACGTGTCCAAATGTCGTGCATGGGGAGCACGTGATTACTGCGTGTATGTACTGTGTGTGCTGTGTCCTGATTGCCTATGTGTTCCTAACTTCATGTGGCATCTGACCTTATGGTGTTTTGGAATCCGCGTACCCCTCCAACCATGTGTGTTTTATTGGGGCCTATCTCCCTGCACCATTGTGGTGTCGCTGTGCCTATCCGTGGGACTGATCTGGGGTTTCCTGTCCGCGCGTTTGTCTGCTGGCAACACGCCACACCACATGTGGCCTGTCAGTCAGTGACCTCGGGCCTGGGCCTCAGAGCCTGCCTAACTACATACTTCTGAGTCTGGGTTGATGTGGAGTACATAACGTACGAATTTGTCAATAAAGATGCATTTTTGTTTTTATACATGAATGTATTGTTATTCACAAAGACATCGATTTTCTCAATATTTACAAATGCAAAGGCAGTTCGGGAGCATTCCCTGAAGCTCCTGGTCACCCGGCGCCAGTCAACTCCGCGACACTCCAGGTCCTGGTCCGGAGTCGTTTGCAGCTCTCATCATTGCCCTCGAAGTCATCGTCGGGTAAGTCCCATTAAAACATCTAAGAAGTTGAAGATCTGTTCAACTTCACTGTGCCGTCCAAGTCTTCAGACGAGATGCTGCAACAATGCCACTGTTCTAGACCCTGCTCCCATGCGTTAGCTGCAGAACCTGAGTCTGGGGCTGCGCCACGCCTCCCAGTATTTCCCAGGGCAGGAGCGACCCCTGCCCAATTAAGAGTTTTATGACACCATGCACCTCATATTTGGGTGGGGCCGACCATACTGGAGTGCTTTCAGGCCCCACTTGTTCGGCAGGTCCCCCAATGGATTCTCACCAGTGGGTCCGCCATAGGCACTAGCCTGGCCCCTATAATCCATTCCCGGATCCAGATTGGCTCCGGTCATGAGACCAGAAAATTCCCCAGTGCTGGTCCCAGTGTCATCGTTCCTGCACCACTGCGGCACTAACCGCATCCTCATACCCAACTCCAATACCCGACTGCTGGAATTCGACATTCAGAGTCGGATACAGGGCCTCCTTTCTTCGATTGGCCCTGTAGGCAGTACGATTGGGAGGGATCTGAGGATACTTACTACCTACCCCAACCTCTTGGAAGAGCCCGAAGAGAACTGCTATGAGACCAGTGGTTCGAACACCTCCCCAGACACTGGTTTAGTGTGGGTACAGAGGAAGGGGCTTAATTCGCCATGGTGGTGGTTAGCGCAGCTGAGGTCATGGACCTTACACTGCCCTTGGTGGCAGTCAAAACGAACGTCTTGACAGAGGTGCTTCAGTCAGGAGTCGCCCACACAGAACCTCTTTTCCCTTTTAACGAAGCCCTCACAGATGTCCTGCTCCAGAGTATGGGCCAAGCCCTGCACAGGGGCTTCTGTGCACAGGACAATTGCCTGTCACCACTGCCATGATCGTGGGGACACAGCGTTCCTCACCTAGCACCCTACCTTGGAGAGCCTGGGCTCCACATTCGAAGTCAACCTTTGCACTTCCCTACCACACCACTAGATATGGAATCCAGAAGCCTGGACACCTTCAGCAAGAGGATGTTCTCTTCTGCCAGCATTTCACTGCGCTCAGTGAAACCCACATGCCTCTTGGGCCAGTCTTCCCACACAGTTTGGGATTTGGTTGCACAAGTGCTGCCCATGGTCTCAGAGGAGGCCCGAGCCATCCTGACCCAGGCTGTTGCCGATGGCGGGGACGCAGCAAAGTTCCCCATTCACTGCGGACTGGATACGAATGACTCTAGGCAGAGCGACTGCATCGTCAGTGGCACTATGAAACCACATCTGGCTAAGATCTAATGGCTTTTCGGCGGATGTCCAGGCATCCCTTATGGACATGCCCTTTGATTGCACCCGCCTCTTTGGTGACCAGGCAGATTCGGCACTCAAGCGCTTGAAGGGCAGCAGGGCTTTGCCCAGTAGCTTGGACTCTCCACTGCCCCAAGCCAGCCCCACTCTGCCTTTCAACTCTTCCGTGGCTACGTTAGGGGCTACCAACTGCGTCCATTCCTCCTCAGTCACCAAGGCCAACAGGCTTCCCAGTCATTTTGTGGCTGTGGACACGGTTCCCACAAGCCCCATGGGACCCAGGGCCAGAGATCTACCCAGCCTGCCACTCCCTCAGCAGCCGCAGCCCACAAACCCTTTTAGTTTGCCCTCTTACCATCACAGGAAGCCGGTTGGTTGCAGATCAAGCACCACCTGCCCAGCTGGCATCAGACAAATGGATGTTCCAAATTTTTCAGTGGGGTTACACCCTTCCATTTATTGAAAACCCGCAGCCCATGCCACTGTCCTGTGATCCTTGAAATATGTGTCCATATGGAACTCATTCAGACGAAACTTATAAATATCACAGAACTTTCTGTGTGGATTAAATCCATTACAACAAAATAATTTGTCCCAAAAAATGATAATTAAGCCAGTATGTAACACGGTTCAGCCGAACCGAGTTTTATTCACAATAGAGCCAACAGGCAAACAATTCTTTTTTTTATAAGTGAAGAATATAGTCAAAAAAGAATATAGTGAAAAAAGAGAGACCCCAGGTGTGTAAACAAACCAAAACCAAAGAAAACATAGGGCAAAGTGAAATTAAGTGGGCCATGATCACTTTCAGTTTGCCGTGCTCCCTTTTGGCCCTATCAGAGTCTCTCGAGTGTTTACAAAGGTGATGGCGGTGGTTGCAGCCCATCTGCCGAGGTCAGAGGTTTCAGTCTTCCCCTACCTCAATGACTGACAGTTGAAGGCTGGCTTGCCTCAGGCAGTCGTCTCCCACCTGCAGACTACAGGGGACCGCCTGCATTCACTGGAGTTCATTATCAATGTCCCAAAGTCACATCTGACTCCCTCTCAGACACTCCCTTTCATCGAAACTATTTTGCAAACAGTGTAGTTTCAGGCCTATCCTCCCGATTGGCAAGTCCAGGATATTCAGGCTATGATTCAGATATTTCAGCCTCTGCTCTGGATTTCTGTGGGACTGACTCTGATGCTGCTGGTCCTCATGGCCTCCTGCATCCTGCTGGCAACAAATGCGGGCTCTGCAGTGCGACATGAAGCCCCAGCGAGTGCAGCATCAGGGGAATCTCTCCAACCTGATCCAGGTATCAGAGGGAACTTCAAAAATCTGATGTGGTGGCTGATGATTTAGCAGTAGCAGACCCCTCTCCCTTCCCCACCCAGAGCTGACTGTAGTGACAGGTGCACTGCAAATGCGCAATCTCCGCATTTCTGCACGCTGAAACCTCCAAGGCAGCTGTCGCTCAGAAATCCAATCCATTTCAAGTGGACTTCAGGCCTCCTTTACGCATGACTTTGTCTTTTCTTAGAAGTCTGCATTGTTGTACTTGCAGCCAGGCATCACTCAACCAAGAGAGTATACGTCTGCCATTGGGATAAGTTTGTGGCTTGGTGTACTTCAAAACCTATCGATCCTCTCTCTGCACCTTTGTCCAAAGTGTTGTTATTTGTTCCATCGTTATCCCAGAAAAGCTTTGTTTTAGGCACAGTTAAAGGGTATCTTTTGCCCATATCTGCTTTCTCTCAGTTGCCTGATAGCCCTTCCAGTTCAAGTCACCTGTTGTGACTCGTTTTCTAAAACGACTCCAACACGTTTCCTCTAAAACCCTTCATCATGCCCCAGTGGGACCTGAACTCAGTCTTGACTTTTTTATGTGTTCGCCCTTCATCCCATGCTTAGCTGACCTCTGCATCTCTTGACAATCAAAACAGCCTTTCTAGTGCCCATTACATTGGCCAGGAGGTTTAGTGAGCTGTAAGCACTCTCTGTGCACCCTCCATCCACCAACTTTTTTTTCCAGACAGACTGGTTTTGAGAATGCGTGCCTCCTTCCTGTTGAAAGTGGTGACACCCTTCCACATCGGCCAGACCCTCACATTGCTGCCCTTCTTTGCCCTGCCTCACCCTTCCAAGAGGAGGAGAGACTCCCTCCCCTGGACCCAAATCAGAGTTGTTGTTCTAAATAGATCGTACCAAAGAACACCATGTGGATGATTAACTCTTCATTGGGTACGCCTTGGCAAAGAAAAGAAAAGCTGTGCAGAAATGGACCATCTCCAGATGGATTGTACTCTGCATTAAGATCTACTACACTCTAGCCAGAAATCAACTCCCTGAGGATGTGCAAGCTCATTCCACCTGATCCATAGCTGCAACCGCTGCATTAGCCTGCGGAGCCCCTGTCCTGGACTTCTGTCAGGCTGTGACATGGGCATCTTTGCACATGTTTATTAAGCACTACTGCACGGACAGTCAGGTAAATCACGACGGGCATTTTGCCCATTCAATTCTCCAGGGCTTCCTAGTATGAATTTTTTGCAGACCCATCTCCGGGGAGGTATTGCTTGGGTACCTATTCTAAGGTAAGTAATCTGCGACTAGAAGTCTCTATCAGATGAACAAGTTATTTACCTTCGGTAACGCCTTATCTGGTAGAGACTCTGTCTAGCTGCAGATTCCTTACCAATGCTCCCAGCTTCTGCAAAGGGATTGTTAGAATTAGTATGGCCCCTGTAGGTCCTTAATGTCTGCACAATGGTACATCCGCTTTCTATCGTGGCTCTGTGCTTCTGGTGCGGAAATATCATGAAATGTAACTGACGTCAGCACGCTGGGGTGGCACCTATATAGGCATCATGCATGTCACATCAGGCACTGACAATGCCATCTCCCAGTGCCTAGTGGTACTGCTCAAAAATGTTGGGATTCAGTCTGACGCTTTGGGAATATTCTATGGTAATGAATCTGTGGGTAAATAGAGTCTCTACCAGATAAGGCATTACCGAATGTAAGTAACTTGTTCATCTGTACCAAATGTAAGGAAAATGCCTTCAAGGTACTAACTAGATGGCACTTGACCCAGTCAGGCTTCAGGCCATGTTTGGAACAGCCGACGAATGCTGGAGGGGCTGTCCGATGAGGGCTATGATGACACATATTTGATGATCTTGCCTGCAACCTAAACATTTTAGGCAGCCCTGGTAAACTTCATAAAAGAAATTACAGACTCTCCCTCCCACTCGGACCCAGTTGTGCTCTTGCTGGGCCACCCGGAGACCCATTTCCTTCTAGCAGGTAGATTAACCTCTGCCCATTTCTGGGAGCAGCTACCCCTCAACTGCTGGGTCTATGGTGGGCAAAAATTTGGCATATGTACACAATGGAAAAACAGTCAACTTCGCTTGCTGTTAATTGCTTGAATTAGCAAGAATATGGAAGCCCTTTAATACTTATATTAAAACTCAGGTTTTGGGGTGGACAAAGGGCACGACATACCACTGACTTGGTGAAAAAGAGATGTCATAGTCAAATGTTTGGCTTCTCTGGACAGGACACCTCGGACTCAGAGGGCAGAGGGACCATTGGCCTCCCTCATCCTTTGAGAAAGACGAGAGGGCTCTATTGTTTATTGTGTACCAGGGTATTGCTCTGTATTTTGTGATGTCCCACCCCCCCGCCCCAAGGCCCCTTACTAGGGCCCCTTTTGGCCTCCCATCTTTATGCTTTTATGCTATTGATTCTTATTTCCTGATGGTGCACTAGGTCGGTATGTTTGTAAACTTTCTATGATGTTATTCACGAAGATTAGAAATGAAGTGTTGAGACTCTGATGCCCAAAATCAGTCTCAGGCCTTTCTTATTCGTGAGAACAAAGAACTCAGGATCTTCTCTGCCTTGTCAATCCCTAAGTACGGTTCACCCCGGGTATGGTTTAGATTGCTCCCTTGCAAAGCAACATGATCACTTATTGGAATAAAACTGCGGCATGATCTGCGGATGTCAAAACATAAACTGGAGGGATGTGATGCGGGGTGCACAAAAAGGGACTTACATAACCTTGTTGAATATCTGAAGGATTCATTGGTTGGATGTGATAGAGTGCCAGTGGGTAGGAATTCGCCCCCCTACTGCCCCCATTGCCAGATGGAAGGGAAACTAAAGGGGATTGGTGGAAGTGACTCTGGGTTAGAAAGAGGAGGACTGCTGTTGTTGTGAGTGACCTCTTCCCTTACCGCAACCCTGCCCATGGAGCTAAAAAAGAGCTGAATTGGTTAAATGAGTTGCTTCTGATGAAGGGCAAGGCCCCTTGAATCACTTCAGAGCTTCTGACACTGTGGTAAAATTGTGTGGTGGGGGAAAGTAACCCCAAGGAGCGAGCCGTAGCGCTGCCATCCTTCAACCACTATATTGTAGAACCTACCCTCTCACCACTCAGTTGAGCTCCATCAAAAGGCATGTCCATAAGTGAAGTTTAGATGTCCCTGGAAAACTCGGTTACATGATTTCAAGTATGACATCTGACGACAACACCAATGCCCATAGCCAGAGCAACACAAAAGGTAGTATCCAGTCTGGGTATCAAAAAATACTTTGTTGCATCCTGGTCATGCTGTGCAAATGAATTGTGGAAGTCTTCAAGCAAAGCCAGTAAAATCTCATTGGGCATGTCCAAGAGGAATTGGATGCAGTGACCCAAAAGACAAACTGCATTCAAGTACTGAAGCATCAGTCTGGGCGATGAAAAGCATATTTTGCCCATTGTGTTTTTTGTCTTTTATTCCCTGTCCAGTGGAGCAGTGGAAAAGAATTTGCTTTGACTTTGCTCGTAGAGGCCTAAACTATAAAAGTATCTGTAGTAAGATGTAATGTCAGGAAAGTGAGATCACCTGGGGCAGGTCCTCTGGGAATCGGGCGACTCACTGGCAGGGTCAGGCATGGATTGGACCAGGTTGCCATGAGGGTCTCAGTTAAAGCTTCATTGAATGGCAGCAATGGCTCTTAAGTGGGGGGTTCAGACGGCAAGATTCCTCTCAGACGATTGGCCTTATTCTCCACAGTAGGCAAGGGCTGATCTCAACTCAACTCTGTGTACTACTACTGCAAAAAAAGCACTTTCTTCCATAGAGTCCCCAAAGGGCAAATTTAGTTCCATCTTTGGTAAGGTGTCCAAGCCTGGAGCATATTATAGATCAAGATATAGGCCAACATTAGTGTAATGAGGTGGAATCAAAAGGTCCTCATCCTCATCATCGTCTTCATTGTGGGGAACATTCACAAGACACTGAAGAGCATCAGAGTTGAAATCAATGAGGGCCTACTGAAATACTGTCTGAGAGCAAGTGGACATGAGGATAGTCATCCTCATCCTGAGGTTGAACTCTGTTATGGTATAGCAGCAAAGGCTGATCCCTAGCCAAAATAGGTTACGGCTCCACCGTCTAATCAGAATCTGGTACAGTTGTCTCTTCAGTAGTTTCCACCCCAGATGTCAGAAACAAGGGATACCATTCAGTCAATTTCTCCACTTGAGGAGAAACTGTACCACCATCACAGATTTTCTGATCCAAGCGGAGATCCTCAAACGCAAATTGATTGCCAGAGGATATCCGGCCAAACTCACGAAAGACTCTTTGAAAAGAGCCCGATACTATGATCGGAAGAGCATGTTTAGGCCTAATAACAAACAAAAGCAAGAAAAATTGGTGTGTGTGACCAAACACTCCAACATGGATGGTAAAATCTGTCAAATTATCAACACCCAATGGCATCTCCTTAACATCAATAACGACGAGAATAAATTACCCAGACATCTTTTTGCATTTAGGAGAAACAAGAACCTATGGACTCTATTGGTTAGAGCCAAGAGAACAGAAAAGGAAAACTTCTGGCAAAAGTGAATCACGGGTAGTGATTCCATCAAAGGCAACCACAAATGTGGTACTTGCCAGGCCTGTGCGAACGCGATTGTGGCAGACAACATCCGAATCAATAACAGAACTGTTTATCTTAAGGACATGACCAACTGCCGCTCATCCAATATCATCTACTTGATCCTGTGCCCCTGCGGCCTTGGATATGTGGGTGAGACCGGCCGCGAATGCAGAAAAAGAATTGGTGAACATAAACCCAACATCCGCATTGAAAAACACACTGCCCCGTTGATCGAACACTGGCAGGATCTGAAACATACAGACAGAGATCTTAGGTGGATCATTATAGAGAAGATAGTACCACAGCAGGGACAGGATACTGTACCTATCCGCAAAAAACGGGAGGTATTTTGGATCTTCTCCCTTAAAACCAAAGAAAAGGGTCTCAACGAACAGATCCCCTGGGAGAATGCTATCTAATCTCCCCTCTGTTGTTTTCTGAAGACCGCTCCCCGGACCTAGGGGCTCCTCTCCTTATATCTCTAGATTGATGGGTTGGGTTCAGACCCCGCTGGGAGAATCAGGTTATGTTTTTCTCTGTCCTCCCTGGCCCTCCTGTCCCTTTAACTGGGCAGTTTTCTAGTCTGCCTACCATCGCCCTGGTGTACCAGTGTGAACATCTCCCCATCTTGTTGGGATCCCCCCTTTCCCGGAGGGCTTTCTTTTCCTACTGTGTGCCGCCTCTCACTATAGGGCTGCGTTTCCTTTACCCGTGATGCTCCCTACCCAAAACATTTCCTTGGGTTTGCCCCGCTCAGACAACCTGTTTTTCGTATGCCACCAACCTTGGCCTTTTGTTTAATCTTCTTACTCGGCCTATGCGGCTACTTATCATCTGCCTCCAGTGACCCCGGAGCGCTTGTTTGCTCATATAGCCATCCTCCCGCTGGCGTCTTTGGACATGAAGGGAAAGGGGTCGGATTGCCTACCCGTTACTCGTACTACATTTATCTCGAGCTGTGGGCGATACGAAGTTAAGTATTCTGGGGCGTCAGGGTTTTATCATCCCTGTATATCCTTTGGTGACTGTCCTAGAGGCAGCACCTGGTGCTTAGTACCTTGTGGCTTAAGATGTGGAATACTCCTAGAGGTTCCCCCGGTTATTCATAAGTTTCATTTAACATGGGGGAGAGGTTCTGCCTGTACCATAGCGTGTTATTCACCTTAATGATATCCATGTTAAGGATATGCCTGTGTCTTCTGTTCTAGACAATTGGGGCGATTAACTTTTGCCATTTCAGTTGCTCCATCATTCACGGTGATAGGAATTCCTGATCACCCGGTTCGTGGACAGAAGACCCTTGCTTCTTATCAGCACTCCCCAGGCCACTCAGTGGGCATTTCATCCTAAAACTTGGTAAGTTGAGGGCTCTAGGGCTCTAGGGATCTGATTCCTTCATTAGATCCCTAGGTGTATGGGGATTTTAATCCCAATGTTTATTATTTTCGGTCATACTCCTTTACAAGAGGGAGCTCCAGTTTTCAGAAGACCGACCTATGTGCTCAGGTCTCCCGTTCAGTTCCTCTGGAGCTGGCATTAGCTCAGGTAATTTTTAATGCACAACCTACACTAAGGGTGTGAATCGTCTTGTATGTGGTTATTTCAGGTGTTTTCACTTTTATTCTTTATTTTATTTTTTAATTTTTCACATCTCTGATGACATATTTTTTCACGGATTTTGGGTTTAAGGGTTATCTGTTCCCTCCCATGCATGTCTCTGTCTCGCTTAATTCCTTGGGGATTCTTTTTATCCTGCCCCTTTGACGCCAGTGTGCTTACTTTTATCAGTTGGGGAGACGCTACAGCTGAGGTATTTTTTCTATTGTAGGTTTCCCAGGCGCCCGCAGCCTCCTCTGCATCATGTTTTTTACGCCCTGAAGGAGGTGTGACCCACATCTCGGGTCGTCCACCGAAACGCGCGTCGGCGCTGGTGTCCACTGATCAAAACGTCTCCTTTAATATTATCACCTACTTGTTTTTCTTGAGGTCCCAATGAAGCTTCAAAGAATATGTAACAATGATTCATTGGACACATGTGTCTAAACTGTGGCTATTCGACACAGTGGAATAATTATGAAGCATTTTGTGTTTAAACTCATGTATAATACTCTCTATGAACATTTGTGGAGATTATTGTGTTTGATGCAGTGGATTGCCATTGAGCAATGTGTTCTGTGAGTGAGTGAGTATGATTCTGTTGATAGTATGTATGAGGTTTTTGTTTGTTTGTTGCGACTGGGCACCACTTATAGGTAAAATCGTTTGTTGATGTGGCATTGTATTTATTGGAGTATTAATAAAATGTTTCTTAAATGTATATTTGATATTTTGATATATTGAGAAAGGGTAAAATACATTTGACATATATACCCTAAAAACAATGGTTTCATGGCATTAGCTGTATAGCGTCTGACAGTCTTTGTTGTTGCACACTGTTTTTTGCCCCTTGGGGACGGGACTATGTAGTTCCCTCACTCTTTATCCTTGATGTATAGCTTATTTATAAATCACTTTCAGGCAGCGGGTTTGTCCTTGATTGATACTTATGGTTGTCTCCTGGGACAGGGGCGGCGCTGCTAAGGGAACAACTGGGAGGCCTGCAGCAAAAGATCTGTGGCATGGCTCGGCGCTGGAAGCGGAGCAGGCTGAGGTGGAAGGAGGTGAATTGGGAGAGGGTCCACCAGCGGAAGCCTGAGAGGAGGTCCCGATTGATCCTTTAGGCCTGAAGGCACACCACAGAGATTAGGAGCCATCATGAAGAGCTGCAGTAAGACATCCTTGAAGGCCACAATCTGCTGTGGAGTAGCTCATGACCCAGAGAAGTTGGGGCACACTTGGTCCAGGACCCACATCAGATTCGAGTCAGACATTGAAGCTGAGATTAGGCATCTCAAAGCTATAGTTGCTTAATTTACAGAACTGGAAGCAAATCTTTACACCTTCATTTAAAACAGTGGAACGGCTATAGTGCGGTGGGCCCAAATGCAAGCAAGAAAAATGGATGACCTGCTATCCCACATGGTTATTAAAAAAAAAAGCCAAGTCTGATTTGCAGAGGGCCCTCCACAACTCTGGCCCCTGGTGGCCCTGCCCTTCTGCTCTTTGAAGGTCTACAACCCTCCAATCAACTCTCCCTGTGCATGCCACTTTCCTTACTTGGTAACATTCTCTAAACTCAAGGATTGCCAAACAAAATATTGGGGTACTCACTGAGAGATAATAACTGGTTCCTCCCTTCAAAAGGCTGCTGAAAATACTGCTGACATTGTGGGATCTGTGCCTCAACAAATCCACTTCACACCCAAAATGTAGCACAGAAAAAAACTAACACCAGGCATGCCTACCAACAAAGCCCTACATTTGCGAGAAACCCGTTCGGATTCATCCTGAGGGGCTTTCACTGTTACAGATGTGATATACAGTTTGTTGAGGATTAGTTCTTGATAACATCTCTCTGCCACATTGCACCTGATGGTTGAACCGCTTCTCTCTTTATTGCCTCTCACTGGCAACACCGTCTGTTCCTTGTCTGACAAAGCAAGAAGGCGTTTTGTAAATGAACTTGCCAAAAATGGGTGGTGCTGAAAAGAAGTTTCGGAAATGCAGCAGAGCACTGAGCTGACAGCAGGCTGAAGAAACACCAGCAGGAATGAGGAAGTGTGCTGAAGGAGCCGTCCTGGGCATGAGCGAGTTTAAGGGAGGGCTGCATACAGTAGAGAGAATAGAACATTCCGTGCCCTTGCTCTCCCAGTGAATTATGTCCAGTGTGCTCCTTTCCTTTGCTCTACACACTCCTATTTATTAATAATTCAAATTTAAGTTGATTGGCTCATTGTTAGATGCATCCAACCAGCCAGCTATACCCTCTACCCGAAAATATTTCTTCAGGAAAAGTGGTTGCAGTCGAACTTCAAACCTCTTTTTTTATATAGCGCAAACTCAGCCCTAAGGTATCAGAGCCTTTACATAGCACCAGTTGCGTTACAGACGGACACATTCATTTTGTTAGGCACCGGCAGATTACGTGATTTGCCCAGAATCACAGGATGTTGAGCGTCCCTGCTGAAACTCGCACCCCGTTCCACAGCTTCGAGGTTAACCATTCTAGCCATTAGGCCACATCCTCTTCCACTTTGTAGGAAGCTGGCTGAGTACATGGTGTACACCCATTGGTGATACACTCTGCACTGAGTCAAGGCAACACTTAGTAATAGTGTAAGAGGTCCCTGATAGCCAAAGCTCTCAAGGGGTAGCTGTGGAGAGCAGCTAAGGCTTATCCAGGAGGGTGTAAAGCGGGTGCATTTACCACACAAGTCAGTCAGTGAGAGTCACACAGAAAAGAAACACACCAGTGTTAGAAAAATAGGTACTATTTATTACAACACCAATCACTAACTACTTTGGTATATCTCCTATTCCTACTTTGGTGTACCAATACTCTTTATTTGAAGTAACCAAATTAACAGTGGCAAGTCATAAGAAGTATTTATAAGTGAAAACATAGATGAGAAAATGAAAGCTATTGCACTGGTAGAAAAACATATCCTCAGCTAAGGCAATATACGGTTTTCCTCACACCATCTACATTTCACTTACACATAGAGGGTCCACAGAGCCCACTTTTTTGATGTATGCTTCTAAATGCAGAATCCTAATGTTGTGAATCTCTTTAGGTGCCGATCTGGAAACTCTTTTACATTAGCTCCTGCCTGCTGGTAGGTGGCACCATCGGCCTTCATTGAAACTCCATCCTCACTCCCTATTTGACAGCACGGAGCAGATATAGGTGGCACACCTGAGCACTGACGTCAATTCCTCTTCGTCTGCTTCCTTCGATGTAGATCCAGAGTTTAGCTTCTTTTTTTTTCAAATTCTTTGAACATTTTAAATCAGAACTTTTGTGACTGTGTTCAGGTAGGTTGCCTCCCAAAACAAACAGATTTAAACTATGATGCGCATGTTGGAAGCAGATGTCTGTCACTGACTAGCATGACGTCTGTCTATGGTGTCTCTGCATCAAATCTGACTCAAAGTCCTACAGCAAAAGCTTACTGATGCACCTGAAGGCCATCAGGGAGTGGGAAGTTAAATTCAGCATCACCAGCAATATAAATGGGTCCAAGTCGTGAAATCATTCCCTATACCGCTCTGATTAACCATCTTTGGAGAAGTTGAGACCCAAATCAAAAGGAAAACGCTAAACGTTCAAAACAGGGCTCATCACCTCCGCAACTCTTTTCATGGAGAGGTCCAATAGGTGGCACTCGAAAGACCGGACTTGTGTACAAATCTTCAAGTTAGACTCAAGAATACTAAACTTACTAGTATATACTTACTGACACAATATTTTGTTTGTCAATATTTTTGCTACAATAGTCTTTGTAAGGAAATGGGTTCACATGTGCCTTCCACTGGGAACCAAACAAACCATTGTAGAGCTTGACTCTCTCAGGATAGCAGAGCAGTCCAAGGCCTACTCAAGGGAGGTGGCCTGGGCTAGTAATGGCCATTCACTGGCACACAGTAATAGCACTCAATAAATAATTGCCCAGTCAGTGCTTTTTCTTTAGAAAAGTAAAAGTGCATTCATTACACACACTACTCAATACTACGCAGTAATTTGCAAATATGCATAAGGCTGATGGAAATACCTCTGGCAACATTACCTTTGACCCCTAAAGGTCATGAATGAATGAAATTCATTTTATAAAGTGCGCACATACCCGAGGGTGTGGTAGCGCTAGAGGAAAGAAAGTAAAAGGAAAATAATAGTAGTAGGGGCGAACAGAGAGAAAGTAAGTCGTAAGGACGCAGCAGGACTCTAACAGCAGCTTATTCTACTACTTTGGTAAACAGCCATGTTTTCAGCTGCTTCCTAAATTGCATCAGAGAGGATTGCATCGCAGCGTGAGAGGAAATAAGTTCCACCATTTACCTGCACAGATAGAAAAGGCCCTACCCCCTCATCTTGCTTTGTTTGATCTAGGAATGAAAACAAAGCATAAGGAACTGGATCTAAAGCTCCTACTTGGCTTATACCAGGAGAAACAATCTTGCAAATACTTTGGGCCAGTCCGATGAAGGGCCTTGTGAACCATGCACATGGCCTTAAAGATAATCCTTTTTCTCACTGGGAGCCAGTGAAGACTCTGCAATGATTCAGACTTAGGACTAAATGTAGGAATTTTTAGCAGCAGTCTCGCCGCTTCATTTTGCAGAGCCTGCAGCTACTTTATCACAGATTTCTGAGCACCCAGATACAGAGCATTACAGTAGTCCAGCTTGGAGAAAATAAGAGCTGATATACCCGTCTTCTGGGGGTCAAGGGGAATACATTTTTTTCAAAATCTTCACAAAAAAACACAGATGAGTTGATAGAGTTTATTTGCTCCGAAAAAGATAATTCAGTGTTGAAAATGACTCCCAAATTTCTAACTTTCTGGACCGGAGATGGTAAAGTACCTGGGCTCAACGGCCACCATGAGTCGTTCCAGAATGAGGTCTCCTTTCCTAAAAGCAGCACCTCCATTTTGTCTGTATTCAATTTCAGACAATCATTCTTCATCCACAATGCCACTTGGGTCATGCAGTTACAGAAATTTTTCCTGCCTCCTTATTTACGACCAATGAGATAGAAACCACTATCTGTGTATCATTGGCGTAAGAGAACACAGCTAAATCCTGGCTTTAAATGAGCCTGATGAGGGGGCTAACATAGACATTAAACAGCATGGAGCTAAGGGAGGACCACTGAGGAACACCACAAGGTAGGGAGAAAGGTGATGACCTCGCTTCCCCCAGCTCCACCCTTTGCTGCCTATTGCTCAAAAATGAGCTTAGCAAGGTCAGAGCCGAGCTTCTAAAACCAAGCAGATCGAGACGTTTTAAGAGGAGTAAATGGTGAATCGTGTCGAAAGCGGCAGAGAGATCCAATAAAATCAGTGCCACTTTTCCACCCTTATCGATTACCATTATAACATCCTCAGAGCCTGCTACCAAGGCAGATTCAGTGCAATGATTTGCTCTAAAGCATACTGTGAAGGATCGAGCAGCAAGTTAGCATCCAAAAATGCTAGAATCTCTACATTCAGTGACTTCTCAAGAATTTTGGATGGAAAAGGTAGGCGAGATATAGGCCTATAGTTTTCCATCTTCATTGGGTCCAAGGAGGGTTTCTTTATCAGTGGCAAAATAGAAGCCTTTTCCTGTATGTTCGGAAATTGACCTGAGATCAATATCTCATTAAAAAGTTCCATAAGCGGGCCGGCAACAACATTGGCAACTTGCTTAAGAACCTGTGGTGGACAAGGATCTGATGGAGCCCCGGATTTAATGAGATTAATAGAGTTAATTACTTTTTCCTTAGTAAAGGGAGAGAAACTACAGAATTGTGGGCATCCTGAGGAAGTAACAGTGTTTTGTAGGTCAGATTCCTGCATACACAGTAAAAAATCATCTGCCCGTAGTAAATTCGGGGAAGGTGAAAAACTTTGATAGATAGAATTAACTTTAAACTGGAAAAAGGTTGCCAGCTTATTGCAAAATGCTTCGTCTGGACTAAAAGAGCACTCAGTGTTCCATTTTGACAAGGTGTTAACTGTTTAAAAAGTTCTCTACTTGAGTTCTTTGCTACACTTATGCTTTCCGAAAAGAATTTCGTTTTGGCTGTTTTTATTAGGCACTTATATTGTTTCAGTAGTTCTTTATATTTAACTCTTTCCTTTGGACAATATTCTTTTCTCCATAGACGCTCTTGCAGCCTAAATTTCCCTTGGAAAGCTTTTAGTTCCAATGAAAACCAGGGAGCTGACGGATGCTCCCTCTAGCTTTTTACTGTATATTCTGGTACCAATTTTAGTGCAGCTGAGTTAAGCGACTGAGTATAATTCACCGCTGCATTATTTGGATTGCCATAGGTGACTGGGTAGGTGTTGAAAAGAGTGTCCCTCAATTCACCGACATTCAGCTTTTTCCAGGGTCGGTAGTTTATACTTCTAGGTTTATTGTTATCCATATTGTTGTGGAAGGGAAACCCAAGTGCAAAGGAAATGGCCTTATGATCCGACCATACAACCAGCACAACCTTCTCTACTTTTAACTCCAGATTATTAGTGAATATTCCGTCCAGAGTATGGTTGGCAAGGTAGGTTGGTTCTGTTATTAGCTGATTTAAATTAAAACTCTTAAAAATATCAGCTAAGTTATTTGTGTCTGAATTATTCTGCAACTCCAAGTGGAAATTGAAGTCACCCACTAGTGTAAAACTGGGGTAGTTTATACAGAATTCCATAAAGTCCTGTATTTTCTGAATAAAATTAGCATTTGGGCCTGGAGGGCGATAAATCAGTAGGCCCTGGAAGGTAAACCTATTGTTCAATAACCCCAAAATTCACAGTACACCCCCACTAGTGTAATATATAGCACATAACTTCTTGGACCGTCCGAGGCCCCCGGGACCTCACTGCTTCCTCGCTGCTGCTGCCGCTACCTAGCTGGGGTGGGACTTGGTCCCCCAGAGTGCCATCGGAGAAAGGAGGCAGGGCTATACTCCCAAACGCCATAAAGGCGTCAGGACACTCCCACAGCTCGGGACTAACTTCTTGGGCTGTCCGAGGCCCCCTGCACCTCACCAGTTCCTCGCTGCTGCTTCCTAGCTGGGGTGGGACTGGTCCCCCATCATGCCACCAGAGGAAGGAGGTGGGACTGGCCTCCCAAACGCCATAAAGGTGTCAGGACACTCCCGCAGCCCGGGACACGCTCTGGTGTGCCCGGGCCATGCGCGGCAAAGCCCGGACCAAGGGCGGCCCGTCTGTCCCTGTCAGTGCCTGGAAGAGGCTGGGCTGGGCCACTCCCCTAAGCCTTTCTTTCCTGGACATTAAGGTACTGTTTGAACTAACAACTTTTGTACCCAGCATCAGGGCTAGGCCCCCCCTTAGTTATATTGCCTAACCCCACTTGTTAGTGTCTGTGTAAGAATCCTACTTTTTTTAATACATACGAGGATGGGTAAAAGAAAAGCGGTAGACGGTGGCAGTGGAGGAGCAGTAGGGAAAGGGAAAAAAGCAAAAAAAAAACACAGAGCACGCTGGTAGTAACTGATTGAATGCAAAGGTATTTTAGACACACAAGTTGAGGTTCCCCCCGTGTCCCAATTTGCCCCTTACCTAACACAAATACAAACCCGAGCACCTCGCCCGTGATCCAAAAAATGTTTAAGAAAGTTAAGGCCAAGAGTCCCGTAATATGTGTCCATGTAGCTGAAAGCCTCACTGAGGGAGATTTACTTTTACCTTCTGACCGAAGTCCCCTGGGCCCTTCTGACCCAGTGATCCTCTGCAGTAATAGATTTACCCCCCTTCTAGACTTGAATGACGCTTCCCAGGACACTATCGAACTAGCAAGAGCGGGGGCTACGGCATCGCCAGTAGCAGACCCCCAGTACCACGACTCCAACACCCCCCGGCTTATCAGTGACCTCAGAGCTGAAGTGGTTGCTCTGAGGTCCATGATAGGCGACCTTACAGTGTTAATGAAACAGCTGCTGGAGAGTGGTCAGAGTCTGCATACATAGAGAGGCCCCACCTACTACAGCTAGCAAATCTGCGCATGAGTTATTCAACATCCCACCATCTTTAGGGCGCAGAGAGACTTCCATTGCCCCTAACAGAACCGAGTCCACTTATGCAGCCAAGGGCCCAATCATAGGGCACATGCTAGGAGCTTCCCCAAAGATAGCTTTATTCAGAACCTTAGGCCAGGTGGGGGTCAATCAAGTGTAATAAGATACAACCAACCTCTGGGGGCAGAGTTCGGAAAGGCAGCAATCCATCAGGCTCCATCTCAGGAGTTACTCATGACACCATCCTCCTGGAAAATCTACATGATAAACATACCAAAAATAGTAGCTCAGAAGGGGCACGAGGGGGAAGATTCATTGAAGAACAAATCAATACACTCGATTCATCGCGTGAGAGAGTGCAGATCCCTAATACAAGACGATATCTTAAGGGTAAGAAGATGTGAGCCCCCCCTGACTCTCCCACTGATTGTATAGAACTATTTCTAAAAGACAGAGGAATGGTTGAAAATTTGTTAGCCCTTGACATCAGAACATGCCCACCTGCAACGTCCAAAACCCAATTCAAACAATACTTACCCACTGGACAACCAGCTGTCATCTCCCCACGCCCAATAGATCGCTTAGGCCCTGACTCATCCCTGGGGGAAAATGACTGACTCCCGAACACAGATCCCTGGGTCGACAGGTACTCCCCCACTGAACCATCGAAGCCCTCCCCCCGCCCACCACCAGTACAGGAGTTGTACCAAAACTTATGAATGTGGCAGGGTTAAATAGTTAACTGTCTCTTCCCCATTGGAACAACTTTATAGAAGGCTTTGATATTTGTTTACTACAGGAAACCGGGAGCATAAGCCCAATATACAAGGTGGGGTATGTTAGCTGCTGTCTCCCAGCTGTTGTAAAGAAATTAGGTCGTTCAGCAGGGGGACTGATAATATGGGTCAAAAAAGCCCTTGGCTGCAAAATTACACTCCTCCGCTCAGAACGCCCAGATATTTTGGGGATATATGTCTCAAGGGCCACTCAGGCAAAACCATTAAACTCTACAATATATCTGCCAGAGGGACAAGCGGGAGCAGACCATCAGCCACAATACAACAACTTGGGGAGCTGCTGGACGAGAGAACTACATCAGCCCCATTGTTAATAGAGGGCGATTTCAATGTCCCATACGGACCTCTAGATAGAATTGATGTGACGGAGACAAAAGAGGAGGATGCTATGTGGTCTGTTCCCCCACTAGATCTCCCCCTGGTCAAAAAATGTTCCCAGGCTGTGCTCCAAGTAAAAGCACTGAGTATAGAGTTTGGGTTAAGGTCAGCAAACGGCAGGACAAAATCCAGCAGAATGGGTGCTAATACTAATAACAGGTCAAATACTCTGATTCAAATAAACTATATTATGCTAGATCTGAGGCTCTGGCACAGTCTCATCGACATGGCCGTGGGTGTAACAACTGATAGTGACCACAACCCGCTCTTCTTAATTATGATATCAGTTTGGGGAGGAATAAGCAATCAGGCCATTGTTCACCAGCTAAACAGGGAAGTTTACCCAGCCAACGACAACTGCCGCCTTAAGTGGCGCAAGATAATCACATGTGAAGGCAAGCTTTCCAGTATGCATCAGGATCTGTTGGTTGGTACAACAGAGTTACTGTCCCTGCTTGAGAAGCCAGGAGGGTTAGCGGAAGTCAACGATGCCCATACCCACTTTTTCGAGCAATTGGGCTCTCATTTCACCGTATCTGGGCATTACACAAATCCCAGACACAAAAACCAGGGTCCAAAAACATGGTTCAACAAAAAGTGTAGAACCTCCAGAACTCAACTAGCCAAGGCAATAAAATCCAATGATTGCGAACAAATTAGAACTACAAAGAAGATTTGCAAACTAGCTCTCCGAAAAGAGAGTGGGATGAAACTCGATGGCAGCTCATCAAAGAAGCTTGTGTTTAGGGACTCAAAAAAGTTTTGGTCATTGGTTGTATGGGGGTGACAAATCAGGTGCTCCACAACCCCCAAACCACATCCTGGCCTCAGACTAGTATGAGTAATTCAAAATGCTCTATTCAGACGCTGACACGCTGGCCTCCGTGGCAGATGCTCCAAACCCCCTTAGATTATCGGCAGTGACCTCTTCTCCCTGAGTGATATTGAGGCCTCTAATGGCCTAATTGTTCAGGCAAAAGCTCCAGGTCCCGACGGTATACCAGGTGACCTTTTTCTATATGACAGCCCTAGTTGGTCCTGTTACATACTACCACTCTTGAATGCAATAGCAAGAGGTGCTCCAATTCCTGGGTCCTGGAGGGGGGCAGAGGTGCTCCCCTTATTCAAGAAAGGTGACAGAGACCTACCATGTAACTACAGGCCTATCAGCGTAATAGACTCTATACAGAAAGTATTCTGCCGAGCTCTTTTACAAAAAATCCAGGCATGGGCTGAAGAAAAAGCTATTTTAATATCTTATCAAGTAGGCTTTAGAGAAAAGACGGGGACAATAGACCAGGTGTTCCACCTCCACCCTTTCTACTGGAAAATAGTGGTCATCGGCCGGGGCAGCCTGTATATAGCTTTTATTGACTAAAAGACAGCCTTTGACTTAGTCCCCAGAAAGAACCTGTGGCAAGTCCTCAAAGACATGGGGATTCCAAGCGAATTACTCAATTTGGTTATACGACTCCACAAAGCCAATTTTACCCGGGTGAGGTGGGAATTACAGGGGCAATTCATAGACCCAATCCCAGTTAGCAGGGGAGTATGCCAAGAGTGTGTACTGGCACCCACGATCTTTTCCTTATACATGAATGTTTTAAATTTCTATCTCCGGAACCTGCTGATGCTTCAACTCTAGGCGGGGATAAGGTAGTGACCCTATTGTTTGCAGATTACACCCTACTGGTGTCTACAACTCCGGGGGGTTACAGTTACTTGTTAATCGATTCCAAGACTTCTGCAAAATGCTGGGTTTATCGATAAATATATCAAAAACAAAATTTATGGCCCTAAATCCCTATAAATCTTTTATGGGAAGCCAACACTAGGAGAGGCATCACTGGAGAGAGTAAGTACCTTCACTACATAGGGGTAAAATTATCTGAGAAAATGCATTGGAAACTCCACGTAATGAAAATGGCTCTGAAACATAAGCAGATAGTAAGGGCCCTGGGGAAAGTACACCGCATATCCTCAAGTAAACCTGTTGCCGCAGCCCTGCCAGTTTATGACTCAAAAGCATTTAGTTCTGCCTTGTACTGGTCTGAATTGTGGGGTTTCGACAAAATAGAGAAGTTAAGCAGATCAGAGCATGCGTTTCTAAGAGATTTGGTGATGCTGCCTCAGAGCACCCCACTTCACCCCTTAAGGCTGGACATGGGAAGACGATCTATTATTGATATAGCCAGTCGCGGCTGGCATGACTCGCGGGTGGGGGGCGGGGGTCGCAGGGGGGGGGGGGTTAATTTAATTTTCTAAAAAATTAAAAACAACAACTTACCTTCGCCTCCAGTCCTGGACTCCCGTGTCGCGTCTCCTGCTCTCTCTCTGCTCACAGGAAGCAGAAGCAGGCAGCCTCCCTCTCCTTCCCTAAGCCAATCACAACGCTGCAATGGCAGCGTTGTGATTGGGTAGGTCGCCGACCCTACAGGCGTCTATGGGGAGGCCGTTTTCTCCATGCAGGCTGCACAGCAGCCTACATGGAGAAAACGGAGAGTGCTATGACTGGTTTGGTCGGCCCTGGGGCCGACCAAACAGTCAGCGCCCATAACATTGGGCTAGCCACTCCTCCCCAACCCGCCCACCCCCAACCAGGATCCACTTCTTCTGCTTTCTCGCAGTGCGAGAAGCAGAAACGTAAAATGGTGTTTATACCATTTTACATTTCTGCTTCTCGCACTGCGAGAAAGCAGTGGGGCGACGCTCCGACGCCCACGTGGAGGAGCCACCCCTGGATATAGCCAGGCTTCATCCACTATTATCCTGGATTAGAATTAGGTCTACCCCGGAACTGTCTCTGTACGCCAATGCCAAGGTGGAAGTAACCCGCCTGGATAGTTACAACAAGATTGGCTGGTTAGACAACATAAGGAGGCTCTTATCGGATATAGAGCTACAGAGAGTCTGGCAAAACAATGACCCATCTTTGTTCTCCCAAAAACGTTTAGCAAAGAGATGCTATTGGGACTGGATTGCCCAAGTAAAACACTGCAGATCCCCTTGGGGGAAGTTACCAACAGAATTTAGGGTCCACAAACAGGATAGTTCCCTGGAGCTCTATCTCGACTTTATACAAATACCAAAGGATAGGAAACTGTACATCCAGTTTAGGTTTGGCTCTCTACGCTTGAATGATTTTCTAGGCAGATGGCATAGTAACGTACCAACATCACGTAATTGCCCAATGCCCAGGCTGCAAGGCACCCACCGTATCTGTGACCCATGTTATGTTTGCCTGCCCGACTTACGCACTCCCTAGATCAAAATGGTTAAGACCTATCTGCAAACAAATAGCAACACGCTATCATTCAGAGGCCATGCAAATGTTAAAATCTGACGCAAGACCACTGTTTTCCTTTGCAGTCGCTAAATTTCTCAGCTACATGTGGGGTATCAGGAAAAGGGCCCAAATGACAGGGGAAAGATAATTCTAGTATACATAATCTTTCCCTTTTTGCTCCTATGCTGTAACCCTGCACTATAAGCAAATGAATTTAGGTATTAATGCAAGTCTCCCAACGAGTTTAAGATAGGACTGTTTTAACCTGTTCATTTTGAATTAACATTAAGGCTGCTTTTTCGAATGCAAAACAAAGATCTCAAGGTTTTTTTTAATCCAAACAATGTGGAAATGCGATTGTGCCACACTTGCACATATGTACCACTTGTTTTGCAACGCACTTTCATCCCCATGGCTGATCTGCTTTTTCACTACCCGTTTACAGTTTAATTGTGAAATTTTAATAACCAAATAAGTTAACGTATTACAAATGGATTTTTGCTCTTTTCATGTGTACTGAGAATATGGAAACTTTTATGGCATGCATGCCGAAATAAAGTATTTTGATATATAGCACATAACCATATATGGGAGAGTCAGTTGCATTAGGTCAATGTTGTCACATCTCAAGTCTAGAATCACAGATTACCAGGTAGGCAGCAGCACTCTTCTCTCCTGCTCCTGCAGGCAGGGTGCTTTCTGCAGTGGTGGCCGCCCGCTCCCCCCAGACACGGTCATGGGGAGCGGGCCAGGCCACCTTGGATGGAGCAAGTGTGCTGGCACTCCCCTGTCCTCCTCCTCTCCATCGGGGCTCAGAGTTGGGATCCCAGGCCCTGCCGCCTTCTCACTCTCTGGGGGGGAAGGGCGACAGCACTCTCCGTTGGCAGTGACATTGGGGGCCTGGAGTTGGAGTCCCGAGCCCCCAAGATCAAAGAACTGGCCTGGAGGTTGAGGTCCGCTGGTCTCCTGAGTTCTCTGGGGGGAGGGCCCTCACACACCCCTCCCAGAGTTTAACAATTATGGATGCTTCTTGCAGAAACAAGTGGGCCTTTGCCCACCCCAGGAGTAGTTTCCGACTCTGCAGCAGAGCCCCACGTGCTCCTGAATCGCTCTGGGGGTGGGGGTCAACGGTTGAATCCTTTGTCCTCTCATATCTTGGGCTCTGTTGGGCCATTTTGCATGCTTTTGGCACATTTTGCTCCTGGTGGTGAGCCCAAGCCACCTGGAGAACTTTCCCCTGGCCTCCAAGGTGGCAAAGTGTGAGGGAGTTGGCTCCATTGGCTCCCTGCACCAGCCTTCCTGTTTTTTCTCCTCGTGTGCTTCTCTCCTCCTTGGTGCAGGATTCCAGTTCTTTCCCTCAATTAGTCCTTAGGGGGTGTAAGTTAACCAGCTTCCAGAAGTGAGGCACCTTTGGCTTATCCTGGGGTGCCACATCACCTCTCCGCTCCTGTCTCAACTCTCCTGCACAGCATGCTGGGACAGTTTAAGATGGCGTCACCCAGGAGTCACTAGTCACATCTCCTCTGCGGGCCTCAGCTGTGCCCCTCACTGACATCATTGCCAGTGCCTTTCCCACTATAACCTCCCTATTGTGTTTGCTCCGGTTGTCTGGGCTTCCTCCTTTGTTCAGTGGGCATAGGCTGGCCCATTCCTGGTACAGTGTGACAGCTAATTGATCGATGCAGATCCTTCAACCCCACCCCTTTCCTGCTCAGGAGCTCAGTGAAGCACTGTTAATTGCTCCCTTTGTGTGGAGTGATCTTTGTTCCTGCTGCTGGAGAGAAATGTAATTAACTTGGCACAGCAGGGTGACAAAAGGCCTGGGCTCTGATCCTGAACTGAGCCAGAGAAGCATGACAACCGCGGATGACCCATAACCTGTACAGCTATCTCCTTGGAACTCCCATATTTGTGTTTGGCATAAAGATTCCACCCCAGTTCGATACGTCACTGGTCTCTGTAGGCCAAAGGTAAGTGAAACTGCATTCTAAGGCAGTCTTCCCCATACATGTATAATGGAGTGTCACTGCAGACAAGACCGTAAACCACACTGAGACCTATCCCAGGTCAATATCCAATCCAGCAGAGTCTTCCATGCACCAGGCTACCTGTGTGCAGTTACTAGGCTGCGCGTGGTAGGAGTCTCACACGAGCAACCCCCGCACGTGTGCTCATGTGTTCATGTGTAGCCAGCCGGGTGCCCTTTACCCTTGCTGCATTGCAGCAGCCTTGTCCTAAAAGGCGGACACTGGTGGAAAACACGTGCGGTCCATTTACCGTGTATTTACCTTGGAGGAATCACCAGTGGTGGGGATCACCCACAGTAAAAAGGTCACATACCAGGTTGTCAAAAAGCAAAAAAACCTGGGTGGGTTTGATGGGCAGAACCCATCTCCTTTGAGGCCTGTACCCAATTGGAATAAAATAACTTAGTTCTAAGTCCTTGGTATATGATATCGTGGGTACCCAGGGCCTGTAAATTAGGGTGTCCCCTCAGGCACTGCAGCACTTGTTGTGCCACCCTGAGTGGGACAAAGTAAAACGTTACTCCCAACCTGCCACTGCAGGCTGGCAGAGCAGTCTAAAACTGCTAGCTTGACTTAGATATTTTAAGCAATGGCAAAACCCCAAACTTCCTTAAGTCACTCTTACAGCAGGCCTATCGAGTCCTAGGGCAAGATGCACCATATTAAAAAGTAGTACCAAGGTTTTACATGTTCTGACAGTAAGAGGTAAGAGAGACTAGTAACCCCATTGGTAGTACAGGGTTACAAGCTGACAACTCAGCTGTGCTAACTTCTTAATGGGACTACCAACGTTTCTACTTCAAGGTATCAAACAACTCATTACATTCAGCCCAACTTGGTGTCCAAGTTGAGATTAATGTAACTAGCTGCATCATGCAACATTTAGAAAGTTGCCACTCTGTTGCCCAGTTTTCCAGTGGTTATTTGCTAAGGCTGCCCATGAGACAGTCTTCTGACTGCCTGGGTAGTCATGTCAACGGCTCCCAGGACAGGTAATAATAGAGGCCTACCTTTGGAGGAAGTGTTACCACCTCCTGGAAGAAAGCCGCATAGGGTGTTAGCCAAAAAGATGAGCTTCAAGGGGGAAGCCACCTTTGAAGGGCAAGTGCTGAACACACTCTAGAGGGGATGCTCTTTTGTTCAGGTAGATAGGTTGGCTGAGGGGGAAGTACTGGCCAAACCGGTTTTTCCATGGGTGTGCAGCCTTCAGGTAGCACTCTGGGATAATTAGATGTGTCACTCCACAGGAAGGTGTCATCAGGCAGGAGGGAACCAAGTAGCCCATTGGTTGGTGACTGCGACCTCTCCTAAGGGCACTTTCTAGGCATAAAAGTGGCACCCAGAACTCAGATCTCGCTTGGACTGGAGAAGAGGACCGAAGAAGGACTAGCCTTCTGACCCTGGAACCAGCAAAGAAGACACAGCACCGAAGTTGGACTGCACCTGCTGCTCCCTGGACTAGTGAAGGAAAGGGCTGTGCCAGTGGTGTTCTGCTCGAGGAGAAGTTGTCACCTGAGCCCAGCCAAAGGCAGAGACTCCAAGAGTCAGTAGGCTGACTTCCTCTTCACAGCACAGGGCCACAAAAGCTGAGGAAGCCTGCCTGGGCGAGTTGGTAGCCCAGATCACCGGATCGTCCGTCCTGGTAGCAGTGCAGCCTGGGAGACCAAGACCCCACGCTCAAAAGTTGCACCCGGGACTGCTGGATCCAGGAAAGTCATCAGAGTGCAGTTCGGCCACCCAGAAGGAAAGTTATCACCAAAAGAAGGGAACCACTGGTTTCTTTGTGCCCAGTGATCAGTAGTCCAGAGGTGATTAGACTTTTGCTGGACCAAAGAGGACTTTGAGGGACATCAACAACTATGACCAAAGTTGCTCAATATGGACCGAGGAGTGGCCCTAGGAGGACCCCATCGACCACACTGCATCTTCAGCATCCTTGAACATCTACATAAGGCCTCAATGGTGGCAGGCAGACCATGTAGTCACACATTTGGCAAGGGTGTCGGCCCGGTCGAATGACCTAGTGTTACCTCCATGCCCAGGGCCATAGAGAGCTCCATTTAGAGGTATTGGGCAGGTGTACCCAAAGGAACTGTAAGTTATTTACTTGCATGAGTGAAAGTATTCATTCTAGACCTCACCGTCAGCTCACTAATTGTGACTATAGATACAATAGGTAAAGGACAGTATTCCCATACTTTGAAGAAGACCCGTCTGGGCGAAGGTGGCTGAAACATGTAGACCTCTACAGTTGAGGATTTTAAGCGACCATTGACATGTCCTCAATTTACAGCTCGTTTTGTTTTCAACCTTACCCTTATGCCTCACAACGGAATAAATCTAACAGGGAATTAGAGATAATTTTAACACACACTACACACAGATCATACAGATTTTTCTGCACTTAGAAGTGTTCCCTCCTCAAGGAGGTTGAGCTCCCTCAGCCGCATTAGGTGTCTCAAGTGCCGAACTGATGATGAAGCATGCCACTAGTGATCTCTAGTGGGTGAGGGTCTCATAAAAAAACTCCTAGGGACTCCTGATCAAGACAGGCATTTCTGGGACTCCACTATTTTTGTTTGTTTGTTTACCTGTTGGAAGTTGAGTAGACATAGCCCTAATACTTCTATCTCCTTCACTGATTGATTGTTAACAAATTGTGATATAAGCGTGGTCACCAGGTTCACTCTCTATGTGGAGACAAATTTTAAAATATTGCTATACACCTGGAATTCATACAGGCTTCAGGCTTGTACCTCTTTCAGAGAACACATGTTAATTTGTGCATAATGTGCATAGTGCAAATCCCAGTAGCACAACACAACAAGATGCCCGTTTTGTGTAGGATTTAGCTGACCCAATTCTGATTTGTTAGTTGTGATTTCGGAGGAATGACTGGATCTTCTACATGGGTGTGCCTGAGACTCCCATTCACTCTCACCTTTGTGAAAGCATTATGCCACGGATAACCATATTGAAGGCTACACAGAAGTTAATGAGTGCTGGTACTCCCTGACAGTTTTCTCCATAAGCAATGTAAAATCCTTTTGATATCTGCTAATCCATTCACTGTTCCTCACATATTCTGAAATCTTCCTGCATTGGTGAAATCTGTTTGTGAAGCTCCACATTTTTCTGAAGTTTATGTATTTGCTGTGTTTTCTAGCCCGAACAAAACATTTTGTTTCTTAACAGAATAATTAGCTACATGATGTTCTCCATTGTTGGACAATCATCGGGGGTGAGGGCATCTATACAGGGTCTGCCTGGGACAGGCAGAGTTAAGACTAAGAGTACACCCAGGCTGCAGAATCTAACAGCCCATCGATGCTCGCCCATATTGAGGGCTGGCTTGGTTCATCATGAGTCTTTGCTGTTGGTACACTGTTCCTGCTGGCCTCCTGAACAATGAATTGTGTGGCAATCTCATCATTGCTGCACACGGATGACTCTATTTGTTTACATATGAATATTAGAATATGTAGCGGAGTCGAAGAGCAGCTTGTTGTTAACAATTGGTGTTGTGAAGCTGGCTGGAGCTCGTGTCCCTGTTTACCCACTGAATTTGTGTCCTAAATAATGTCACCTACAGCTAGGGGGAAGAAAGCCGTGGAAGGGTCAATATCCAACCTAGAAATTACAGCATCGTCCAGTGCCTCAATGATAGAAGTAATGTTTTAAAAAAATATATATTTTTATTGCATTGTAAACCAACACAGCACCACAAGCATGTCACAGTTAATTCCAGTCGTGCATAGACAATTGAAATACATTCAGCATCGTAAGGCTTATCATTTCCTCCCCTTCCCCCCGTTCCATGAAAATCAGCATTTCCCCGGCAATACAACAGTTCAAACCAGGTCTTCCCCGCCACCCCTCTCTTCCCCAGAGGCCGGGAAACAAGCACAAGGGTTCCACCAGACAGGGATACAATATGCCCTCTAAGCAGCAGCCATCTAGTCGGCGCCCAACCCTGCATCCATTCCATAGTAGTTCCTCCATTGCCCCAAACCCTACGGAACTTCCAGGGGCACCCTCTCGCTTTATAAGTGACTCTTACTGTCGCCATATACATGTCCATCCCTCTCCTCCACTCTCCAAGCTGGGGAGGCAGTGTCTCCCCCCACGTGCGAGCCACGTCTCTCTTTGCCACTACTAGTGCCAGCAAAGCGAAAATAAGCTGTGGGCGCCCCAGGTCAATATCTCCGGGTATTCCCAAGAGAATGAATTTGGGATCTAGGGGTAGGGTTTCACTCAGGACCTTACTTAGCTCTCCCAACACTTGCGTCCAGTAGGCCTGGATGACTGGGCACTCCCAGATAGTATGGTAGAAGTCCCCTTGCGGGTATCGACATCGCAGGCAATGCGGTTCGCTGGTGCGGCCCATACAGTGGAGGCGAGTCCTGTCGAAATATATTCTGTGCAATATCTTATATTGAATGAGTCTAAGGCGGGATTTAATGGCCACTTCTCTATGGTGCATCAGGGCCGCCTCCCAATCTACCGTCTCCAGCTCTCCCAGGTTCTGCTCCCATGTCTCCCTCAACTTCCCCAGCCGGCATATTATTATTCAGGGTCCGGTACGTTAGAGAAACCGCCTTATGGGGTATCTGTTCCTGCAATAGGCGCCCTTCCAATGGTGCATATTCTGGCAGCGGGGAGGAGAGCGAGCTTTCAGCCGCCCAGGCATGCCGCAACTGCGCGTATTTAAATATTTGGGTGGGGCGCAGACCAAACTCTCCCGCTAGGGACCTGAAGCTTTTAAGTTCTCCCTTGGCTACTATGTCTCCTATGGTGGAGATGCCAATGTCATCCCAGCCCCCAAATCCCCTAAGTTTGTGGAACTCCCTCAACCATGCACAGTGCCAGATCGGTGTCTGCTTCGTAGGTTTGTGCACCCATCCCAGTACTTTGGTCGCTCTGTCCCAGACCTCCAGCGTGACGCGTGTGGCAGGGAGTAGGTGGCCTCTACCTCGCCCCCCATAGAGGAAATATAGGGATGTACGATGTGTCATAGTGTCCCTCTCCAGCCTATAAGTGGGATGGTCTGCCGACGCATGGATCCAGTCATTCACCGGCGTTAAGTGTTCCGCCCAGTTATAGGCCTCCATGTCCGGGAGAGAGATCCCCCCCATTATATTGATTCCGCTGTAGCGTTCTCAACGCAATCCTCGGATGCTTCCCGAGCCACAACAGGGAGCGCAATTCAGCGTCTATCTTCCGAAATGTTTGCCTGGGGATAGGGAAATATTCGTTTTGAAAGGCGTACAGGAACCGGGGTAGGGTGATCATTTTGAACATCGCCGCTCGGCCAAGGATTGTGAGGGGAAGTGCTTTCCACCTCAGTGCGTCCGTTGTAAAGTTTGTGATAACCCGTTGAATGTTATGCTGATATGAGAGTTTTCTGTCTGTGGTGAGGTAAATCCCCAGGTAGGTAAATCCCGTCTGTGCCACCTGGAGGGCCCCTGGGAGAGAGGGCCAAGCCTCCAAGACCCTGGGGCTGTAAATAATCGATTTATGCCAATTTATGGTGTATCCCGAAAAGGACCCGTACTTGCCCATGACCCCAAACAGGGCTGGGAGTGTGTCCTCCGGTCTGGTGACATATATCAAGATATCGTCCGCGTAGAGTGAGATTTTTTCTTCGCCCTCGTCATTCGGTGTAATTTGGAACCCTCGAATCTCCAGTGTCTGTCGGCTCGCACATGCCACTATTTTCTATTGTGAGGGCAAATAATAGGGGGGACAGCGGACATCCCTGTCGGGTCCCCCGCCTGATGGGGAAATCATCGGACAGTAGTCCGTTCACTTTGACTCTAGCCCGGGGGTCTGTGTATAGGAGGCCGATCCATTGCCGGAACTTGGGGCCCACTCCAAACTTGAGTAGGGTCGCCTCCAGAAAGGGCCAATGGACAGCGTCAAACGCTTTTTCGGCGTCTAGGGAGAGGAACAGGTGGGGTTCGTCACGATCTTGCACCTGCATGAGCCAATTGTGGGTCCTCCGGAGGTTGTGTCTAGTGGCCCGGGCCGGTAAGAAACCCGTCTGATCTCGATGTATCAGTGCCGATATGACCTGGTGGAGACGGAGGGCTAGTATGGTCGCCAGGAGTTTGACCTCGATGTTAAGGAGGGCGATGGGGCGATACGAGGCACAGTCTTCAGGGGGCTTCCCCGTTTTGTAAATGGGGATAATGGTGGCCAGTCGGAGGTCCAGAGGCATCACGCCCTCTTGAGCCGCGTCGCGGAACCGGGCCAAAAGATGCACGGCCAGGAGATCCGCCCCTTTCTTACAGAATTCCGCGGGTAGCCCATTTGGGCCTGGGGATTTCCCAGGACGCAATTTCGCAATTGCATCCTTAAGTTCGTCAATTGTTATGTCTGCTTCCAGCCCGTCTCTCTCAGTATCGCCTAGGCTCGGAGTCTGGATAATTTCCAGGTATGTTGCGATTTCCGACGAGGTTCCCAGCTCCCGGACTTTGTAAAAATCCTGGAAATAGGTGGCAAAAGTCCGCACTATTTGTGCATCGCCCGTCTGCACCCCTCCCATGCGGTCCACAACCTTCTCCACCCACCGGGCTTCCACCTCCCTACGGCTGAGCCAAGCCAATAGTTTCCCTGATTTATCCCCCACATCATATAACTTATGGAGGGTCGCCTGCGCCTGCGTTTTAGCCTCCTCTGTAGCCAAGGCCCTATAATTCTGTTGTGCATCTGTCAATTGTCGGTGGACCTGTGGGTCTTTGTCTACAAGATAGCTCTGTTCGAAGGCCAGGATTTGGGATTCCAGGGTGACTAGCTCTTCCTGCGCCTTCCGCTTTTCCCAGGCTATTCGATTTTGGGCCCTATCGGTGAGCACCGTCTTATAAGCCTCCCATAGTATAACACCCGACTGCACCGTGCCTATATTTTCTGAGAAGTAAACTTCTGTGTCAGCCCGGAGTCCCTGCAACACTTCTATGTTCTGCAGATCCCAGGCTGATAGTTTCCAGTTCCCTTGTCCTCCCCGGGGTCCCCCCCTCCCTTAACCAGCCGGGGCGAGTGGTCAGAGATTCCTCGGGCTAAATATTCCGCCTCATAAATATCCCCGGAGGTGCTTCTGGGAAGAAAGATATAGTCCAGGCGTGAGTGGACCCTGTGAGCCCCGGAGTAATATGAGTACTGTCGTGTGTCGGGATGCGTATTCCACCATACATCTACCAAGCCAATGGTGTCTGCCCACCAGGCCAGATGAGTAGTCAGTGGGGGGTCAGTGCGGCCCCCAGAGCGGTCCCTAGGGGTGAACATAACATCATTGAAATCGCCCCCCACGATGTGTAACGCGTCCGGCGTCTCCAGCAAAATATCTGTTAACCCATGGAGGGTCCGTGCCTGTAACCTGGGCGGGGCATATACAGAGACATTGGTGACCTTCCGTCGCCCCCATGTGCCCGTCACCCCCACGTATGTACCCTGAGGGTCCGTCCATGTGCGTGTCACCCTAAAGGGGGGGGGACTTTTTAATCAGAATAGCCACCCCCCTGGCGCCAGAAGTGTATCCCGCATGTGCCAGAACAGTATAAGCTCCTCTCGCCAAAAACCCGCATTTTGTGCCTCGAAGGTGGGTCTCCTGTAGGAATACCACATCTGGATGGACCCGTTTCACATATGCGGACACCAATCCCCGCTTAATTTTATCCCCCATGCCGTTCACGTTCCAGGTGAGTATGGTGAAGAGGCCGGTTTCCGAGTCGTACCCGGGATGTCTCCGTTCAAGCCCTGTACTCATAAACACGGGTGAATATGTCATGCCCCGGGTGTGGGAAGTGGGCAAGTACGCACGCTGGTGTAGGCTTGTGACTGCTGTGTAGTGGAACAGAACATGCTAAAACAAAACCATACAAAATGAACTGTTGAAAGACCCCCAATCCCATCCCCCCTCCCCACCTCCCTCCTCCCCGTTGTCGCATCCCCCGCCAGTCGCTCGAGAATGTGCCTCAGGGTGGTGGAGGTCTATCGCCCTCCCTGGATCCCAACTTAAGCCACAAGTTTCAACTCCTGTGGCGACCCCAACAGATTCGCAGGGACAACGGCTTCCCCAACAGTGGAGGGCCAAATAGGAAAAGTCACTGCGTCAAAAGAGAAAAGACTAGACAAACGAAGAGATAGCACAGAGTAACAGGAAAGGCTAGGAAAGAAGGGCTACACACAGCCCCAGTTTGTGATGGCTCCAATCCGTTCTCCTGCGGGTGTTGGAGTTGGTCTTCGAACACTCCGCAGACTTCAGCAGGTGGAGCTGCCAGAAAAGAAGGGGGGGCGGTGTCCAGCAGATGGGCTCCGGTGTCTCAATTCTAGTTCCGCGGTCAACCGCACAAGCCCTTTTTCATGAGTTCGAGTCCGGCGGTTCTCCTGGAGATGCCAGGGCGTCCGTAGTTCCATCTTGCTCCATTGCCACTATTTCGGCCACCAGGGGATGCAACGAGGGTCCCTCGGGTTCCTCCTCCTCAGAGGTAGTGTCTCTAGTTTCGGCTTCTGTGTCCGGGTCTGGATGGTCGGGGAGGCGGAGGGTGCACGCCCCCCCTGAAAGTTGAGAGTCCAGTGAGCGGCCACTGCGCCTCCGGGATCTGCCAGTGGCTCTTGGTGCATAGGGGGTCGGCCCCTGAGGTCGGTCTCTACGTGCTTGTCGGGGTCCCAAAGATCATTGGGGGCCCGTATGTCTCTGGGTCGCTCTCCCCGGGGACTGATTACGACGCAGCGTCTCTCCTGACCGTCCCAGTGTTGGACGTTCCTCCAGCCACTGCCATGCCTCTTCCGGTGTCTGGAAGAAATGTGACCTCTCCTGAAACAACACTTTCAGCTTTGCAGGGAAGAGTAGCATATACTGGATCTTATGCTCTCGCAGTTTCACCTTCACCGAAGGAAAGGTGCGGCGTTGTTTCTGCACCTCTCTGCTGTAATCAGGGAAGATCATTATGCGTGAGTTTTCATGTTGGATCTCCCCGAGCTTCCTAGCTTCCCTGAGTATCATGTCCCTGTCGAGAAAATTTAAGAAACGTGCTATAACAGGCCGTGGCTGTGCTCCAGCGGGTGGTTGGGCCATTAGCGCCCTGTGGGCCCTTTCAATGACTAAGCAAGTGGAGAATTTGTCCGTTGGGAAGGTGCGCAGGAGCCAGGAATGTTGAAACTCCGCCATGTTTGCTCCTTCAATTCCTTCTCTAAAGCCCACAAAACGGAGGTTGTTGCGGCGTGCTCTATTTTCCGCATCATCGAGCCGCCATTGTAGGTCTTTATGCGATGATTGGAGGTCTGTCACCCCCTTGCGCAAGTCCCGGAGGGTGTCCTCTGCCTCCCCTATCCTGGACTCTGACTCTGTGACCCTGGTGGTCAAGTTCCGTAGGTCCTGTCGCAGGAGCGACACCTCCGTGCCCACTGCGCCTATCTTCCCCTCGAGTGCCGTCCTGGAGTCGTGGATCGCCTGAAGGAGGGTGTCCGTGTCGGAGCGGGCGGTCGTTCGTTCCTCTGGTGGGGGGGTGATGACCTTCGTGTAGCGGTCCATTTTCCCCTGGCGCGGAGGCTTCGGCTCCTTGTCCTTGCCCATGGCCGATTTCCCTGGTTGGGGTCACGCAGGCAGGTGGGAGGAGGGCAAGTCCAAACCGTGGATGGGTCGGTCTTTCGCACCTGCCCCCTGCGACGGGCTCTCCCACCGCAACACGCAGCCCCCCGCTCAAGGTCCGTCTGTCTCTGTGCAGGTACCGCTTCGGCTTAGGCACCCTGTTATCTTGGTCACGTATGTCTGGCCACCCGGGCCCGAGTGTTCTTTCTGCTATTCCCCCGGCTGTATTCTGTGGGTGGACACAGGGCAATATCCGCTCCTCAATCTGGGTGTTCCAGTCGGCCTCAGGTTTCTGCAGGGCGCCCGGGATGTCACCAGCGGGGCCTCCGTCATGCAGCCCGCCCCGGAGTCTCCACCCCCGTCGCGGTCACCCACCGTCTGGCACCTTAGGTGGTTTCCGGGGGAGGGGGGGGGCGACCCTTTGCAGAGGAGGGGGAGGCCAGGTATGTCGCCTTTGTCGCGGGGGCCCCGAGGCTGATACTCCCCCCGATGCTCTTCCTCAGGCCGCTTCTAAGCCCGGTCTCCAGGCATCGCGCTTTCGGTCAGGCTGGGTAGGGCAGTGTCTCCTCACCTCATGGGTCGGAAGCCCCAACCTCTCAAGGCTCCGGCGGGCATCCAGTGCGCTGGGGGAAAGTCAGATCAGCTACCCGCCTCTGGTGTTGCGTGGGGGTGAGGCCCTTTACTGGTGGGGAGGAAGGCCGGATAATCCACCTGCAGCGCGGGGGCGCGGATGTCCGTCCCTCGGCCGTTTTTACCGCCGGGCCTTACAGCGCTCTCCTCGCGTCCCCAGGCGCCCAGGCGTCCCGCACCATATCCTCAACTTGCAGGCCCTGCGGGCCGACGTTCACTCTGTGGCCGAGTCGGGCGCTCGGTGCCTCGGGGGAGGGGCGAAGGAGACCTCGGCCTCCGATGGTGCGCCGGGCCCCGCAGTGTCCCTCTCCGGTGTCACAGAAGTCCGGGCAGCACCACAGCCACGAATTCAGAAGGGGACGGGGCGGCAACCCCCCCCGACACCAGTCCCCAGGCGCACGCCTCCCCACGGCCTGACACAGATCCCGGGGTTGCTCCGGAGCGGCTCAGCTCCGCCTCAACGCCATGTTTGGCAGGATCACGCTCACCGGCACTGCTCACAAGATCGGCTCTCAATCGCCCTTGGGTACCTCCAATCGGGTTCTAGGTGGCAGCGGAGCACTCCTCGTCACTTCGCCAGCAAAAGTTGGTTGTCTCCGGGCCTGCGGGTCGCCGGATTAATCGTCGGATAATGCTTTCAGCCAGAGCTCGGCGAAAGCACGTTAACTTACACGGCCATGCTGCTGGCCACGCCCCCATGATAGAAGTAATGTTGATCCTTCAGAAGACCCTGCAAGGTCTGCTGGAAGTCTCTGTAATGAATAATGACATTTTGAAAGATCAAAAAGAACAATTAAAAATTATTGTGGGGGAGTTGAAACAAATGCCTTATATAGTCAGACCGGTTATAGGAGAAGAAATATTGGTACAGAGGGAGGAGGAGGGTAAACAGAGCATATATATATCACGACATCCGATGCTTATAAAAAAAACGGGGAGAAACAACAAGATATAAACAATATATATCTAGAACAAGGAGACAAGTGAGAAGGGATAAGAAGGGATTGATCGCAAAACAAAAGGAAAAGGAGGTTGTGATTACAGTGGAAGGTTATAAGGGCTCAGTGAATGATCGAAATAAAGATCAGGAACAGAGATTGGTGAATAAAGATGTAGAACACATGGATATTAAGAGGAAAACACAAGGAAAAAAAATCAGAGAATGACACTGATCCCTATAATACAACCCACAAATAAGAACGTATGGGTGCTAAGGAATGTAGATAAAGGAGAAGTTGAAGAACAAAAGAGGGAAGGAAAGAGTAGGGAAGGAATAGAGAGGGAATGGAGAGGGGAGGTTAGGAGAAGAACTTATGAAAATGAAAGAGAAATGGAGAATACTCTATGGTTATATCTTGAATCAACACAATGTAAGAATGGTGGAAAGAGAGGAAGAAAATAATTTCCCTTAAATCGAACCCAGTTGCTTCACACCTTCTCTAAATGTGGAGGTCTGAAAGATATAGAGACAGAAGACCTCAGACAAGTAAGATTTACAGAAAATAGAAAGGGTCATGAAGTAACAACGGTCCTGTTATACTCACGATTGGTAAAGGTAGCATTAATGAGCGCAGAACTGGACTTACTCGAGGAAGGAATTAGATTAGTCCCAGAACAAGAAGTAAGGGATAGGGACTCAGGTAAGCAACCCTTCTTAAAAAATCATGCAGGGTTGGGAACGAGGCAGATTCGATTGATTGAGCAGGCATATGGAAATAAGGAAGATCTAAAAATTACATTGCAAACGGACGAAAAGGAGTACAGAGAAGGAGTAAAATTAAAAAACAGATATAGGCCTTTAACATCATTGGAGAATGATGAAAAAAGCTGGTTAGGCGAAATCGATTAGGAGGTAGGGTCGTCGCACAGCCTGGGCATACTCACTTGGAACATTAATGGTTATAATAGAATATCTAAAACAGGGGATTTTTAAAAAAACAATCAAATGTTTTGAAATTGTGTGCCTGCAAGAAACTTGGCTGTGCGACGAAACCCCTTTGCAGGAAGGGTACGTACAACTAAATATACCAGCTAGGAGAAGCCAGTTTGGCCGCCCGGCGGGCGGACAAATAATCATGATATCGACTAAAGTAGCCAAACAAGTGGTCCCTCTGGAACTCAAATGCAAATTGTTGGTGGCCGGTAGAGTGCACCTCCGGGACCCTAATCGTGATTATGATGGTATAATCATTGTAAATGTTTATATACAGGGAGGTTGATATAAGGAATATAAAGCAGACCTGAGCAAGTTTAAAGAGGATATTGAGGAGATTTCAGATGCCTATCAGAAGGATTTGGTTTTAGTATTAGGTGATTTTAATCACAAATTAGACCCCTGCAGAGTAGAATTCGATTGTAAAGAGATACTGATGGCCTACAATATAAATGTCGCTAGCTTCCCTAGGGGGATTTTTACTGCACGAGATACGGCTTTATGTAATTTCATGGGCACCATGTGCCTAGTCTGAGCTAACGGAAGGATGGAGGCAGATCGCCCAGCTAGTCGCACATTCAAGATGGGCAACCAATTGCGCCCAATAGATTACATCTTTACTCATGCATGGAAGTTTGAACTGATAAGAGATTTTGAGGTGATGCGGATTGAAGGAAGTGATCACTTCCCACTTATTGGTAAGATAGTCGGAGGTAATAAAAAATTAAGAGATACAATTTTCCCAATACAAATGGAGTATCCCAAAAGGTTGCCCACTCGTATGTCGAAAGAGGGCCTAAAGAAATTGAGGTCATTTCAGCAGTGTCAAATATTAGAAGATATTCCAAGAATTGGTAACATAGGTTGGTTCTAAAATGTAATTATTCAAGTGGTTAAATGTCTAAGAGTTAAGTTTAAAGGGAAAAGCGTTAGAGGAGATAGGAATAAGAAAGGACATAAAGAGGAAAACTGGTTTAGTGAGGAATGCAAGAAACTAAAATCAAATATAAGAAAAGGGGAAAGAAGATCGAAACTGAAGTATGATATAGATACGGTGATTAGTCTACAGAATTTAAAGAAAACGTATAAGAAGATCATAAAAGAATATACAAAGAGAAATGCTGGGGGAACCTGCTAGAGGCAATAGAAACTAAGGATGTAAAAATGTTTTGGAAACTGGTGCAAGAAGGGTCTGGGAAGACACAGGCAATTATGAATTGCGTAGTGACAGAAGAGGATTGGGAACGTTATCTGGGTGAAATTTATAGCATAGGAGAATGGCAAGTAACTACGTAACACGTAATATGGCCAGAGATGGGGGAGGATACCAGGTTGTCATTCTCACAAAGTAACGTTAAACGCACTATAGCAAATGTAATACTGACTAGAGCAGCTGGCCCTGATAATCTCCCGGCAGTAATTCTAAAGACTCAATCAGACTGGTGGGCAAACATTTTTACAAAAATGTTTTCAGGTATTCTGGAGACAGGGAAGATACCCCAAACTTGGAAAGGTGCGATTATTAGACCCATCCACAAACGAGGAGATGTAAAGATTCCCAAAAACTATAGGTTAATTAACCTTTTGGATGTGGGAGAGAAAGTATTTTCTAAAGTAATCTTAGGAAAACTTAAAGAATGGATGGAGGCTAACCAAAAAATACCCCCGGAACAGGGGGGCTTCAAGAAGGGGCACTCTACAATAGTTCACTGCTTCTCCCTTTGGTCCATCACGCGGAAGTCGGTGGAGCAGGGGGTACACTGTTCAGCTGCTTCATCGACTTTCGGGCAGCTTTTGATTTGGTCGACCGTAATCGGTTGTGGAAGATGTTGATAAACATTGACATCCCTAAAGACCTTTTGGCCATTATACAAGAGCGCCATAGAAACAACTGGGCGCAAGTCATTCTGGATACAGAGGGGACACTGTCAAAGAAGATACCAATTGAAAATGGGTTAAGACAAGGGTGTGTCTTGGCCCCCATGCTCTTCTCCTTGTTTACTGCCGATTTACCAGGTATATTAAAGAAGGTATGGGGTGCCAGCCCTAAATTAGATGGGAAACTCATAGCCTGCTTACTCTATGCAGATGACCTGGTAATTTTAGACCGAACAGAGATAGGTCTGCAGAGGAAGCTGACTGTGTTTAATGAATACTGTAGTCAGAAAAAACTTGTTGTAAACCTAGACAAAACTAAGGTCCTGAGCTTTAGTAAGTAAAGGATGAAATTCAGTTGGTTTCTGGGCTCCACTAAAGTAGAAGAAGTAAATGAGTATAAATATTTAGGGATATGGTTTGAAAGATCCCTAAAATGGGAAACTCATTTGAATGCACTAAGGATGCGAGGGCAGGCCTCAGTTAGTGGGTTGAAAAATTTAATCTGAATTATGGAGATAGGTCAGACAGACCTGTCTTGAAAGCCTATATGGCCATGGTACCGCCTCAGTTCCAATATGGAGCTGCATTATTGTATCTGAGTGGCAAAAGATGGTGGGATACTGAGGAGGGAAAATGTATAAAAAATTTACTATCCCTACCTAGATCATCTATGATACAGGCGGTAAGAATAGAAACGGGCCTGGTTTCTTGGGAGGTAACGGCACGTATGGCATTAATAAGATTTTGGTAAAGTCTGGGAAATGGGGAGGAGCAAAAAATCGCAGAATGGTGCAAAAGTGAAATAATACAGAGTGAATTGAAATGGGCATCAGGGGTGAGGAAATTGTTAGAGATAGTATTCAGGGAACTAGGAGTTAAACTGAACCCTCAGGACTTACAAATTGATGTTGTAAAACGAGAATTGAAGGTACTAGGGAAAGGAATGTCTCGAGATCAGGATTGCCAGTACCTGGAAGGAAAAAAATCAGTGGGTTTTATGATTAAATCATGGAAATCTGATCAACAGTTCCCGTATATAGATATATTACCTAACCGCTACCTTAGGAACGAAGTTTTAAGATTACGAATAGGGATTAATCCTTGCTATATGAATGATGGGATAAAAACTGCTATGATGGATCCCGAAGGGAATTGCACCTGCAATTTAGGTACGAAATGCGATATATTGCACATATTATTAGATTGTCATAAGGTCCTTGACACACGGAAACTGTTTTTACGACCAATATTTTTTAAATATGGGATAAAGAACTGTGCACAGGCAGAAGAATTGCTAACGGAAATGACATATTTGGACATAGCCTGTGCACTGGGGAGATTTATGCTGGAAGTTAAAGTTTTTAGTGTTTATAAAATTGGAATTTTATATAAGGACAACAGGTATTAGATTAGGAAATGAATAATTATTTCTTATGGTATTATAATTTTATAGTGTATAAATGATTAATGATATTGTATTATGAAAGATGGAAATGTCCTTATTATTTTATGTTTAAGGACCGAAGGTCTAAATAAACATTACTTTTTGACTTGACTTGACTAAATAAAGAACATTTGGATTCTACACTGGACCTTATAAGTGTATGTCATCAGGTGGTTTTAGATGAGGGCTCTAAATATTTGACTATTTTGTCACTCCTGAAGGAATGTTTCGCTATCGCAGGATGCCTTTTGGCCTTGCTAGTGTGGCTTCTGCTTTCCAAAGGCTGATGAACAAGACTTTGAATGGCATCCTGGAGTGTTCGCCTTTCTGGTGATATTTTAGTTTTTGGACAGAACATCAAGGTGCATGACAAAACCCTACGTATTGTATTGACGGCCTTGCAGGAGAATGGACTTACTCAGAAATTGTCGAATTGTAAATTTTGCAAACAGGAAGTGGACTATTTAGGCCATACCTTATCTAGTATATATATATATATATATATATATATGTATATATGTATGTTGAATCCATAATGGAAGCCCCTTCACCATCAACTAAGGAACAGTTAGTTGTGTTCCTTGGTCTTACTGCATTCTATTCAAAGTTTATACAAGACTATGCCTCCAAAGTAGAGCTAATGAGATGCCTTTTAAAGAAGGCAACATATGTCTGGGGGAGGAAACAACTGGAAGCCTTGGATTTATTGAAAAATGAGATTAGCAGCGCACTATGTTTAAAACCATTCAGTGAAGGGAAGCAGATGATCCTTGCTGTCGATGCTAGCAATGATGGCTTAGGACCTGTATTATTTCAAACTAAGGGCAGAAATGAATGGATAGTGTCTTATAGTTCAAGAACTTCATAGGATTTTGAAAAGCACTATTCGGTCATAGAAAACGAACTTTTAGCTCATGTGGGCAGCAGAACACTAAAGGATGGTTCACAAACCTCTGGTTAACATGATGTCACCAGAAGGGGGTAGAACATGGACAGCAAGATTTGCTATGCTAGCCTCTAAGCTATACACTTTTCAATATTTATTTATTTATTGAGTTTTCTATAGCGCTGGCTCGACCCAAAGGTAACAGAGCGCTTTACATATTTAAAGGTTAAGTTTGCACAAGTACATGGTGAAAGGTAAAAAGACATCGCATTAAATTGTATACAAAAATATAGGAGCACATAGTATTAAATCATAAACAGTGATAGCATAGTAATATAAATCAATAAAGTCATTTGGTGCTGGGGAGGAGGATAGAGTTTGAGTTTGCCTGGTAAGGAATCCGACTGGAAATTGACCAGGAGAGTTTGGTCTTTGGGAGGTGAAAGTAATTGCATGCTCTATCTGAGGTACTTGGTGAGTAGTAGAGACTTGAGGTCTCGATTGAAACAGGAGAAGGAAGGGTTGCAGCTTAGTTCTTTAGGGAGTGAGTTCCAGATTTTGGGGGCATTCCCTGAGAAGGATCGTGTCTGGAATGAATTTTTTTTTAGTTTAGGGGGTATGAGGAGGAGCGAATTGGAGCTTCTCAGAACCCGGTTTTCCCCTGCTCGCAATTGTTTCGAATCTACATATTTGGGGGTTGCAGTATGGAGAGCTTTGTGGGTGATACATGCAGTTTTGTAGATGCACCTTCCTTCGATGGGGAGCCAAGTGAGACTTTTGAGAGCTGGTGAGATTTGGTTGATGAGTTTGGTTCCTGTGATGAGCCTGGCAGCCGCATTGAGGATTGAGGTTAAGGGCTGGAGGTGGCATTTGGGGGTTCCTGTTAGGGTGGCATTGCCGTAGTCCAGTTTCAAGAGGACTAGAGATTGAACCACTGTTTCAAAATCTTCAGGTGGGATATACTGTTTGATTTTTTTTTTTAGATGCTTTAGCGTGTAGCATGCACCTCCGGCAGTGTTTTTGATGTGATCTTTCATTGATAGGTTTGCGTCTAGGGTGATACCTAGGGGTTTCGCAGATTTGGATAGTGAGATAGGGTTGTTTAGTGAATCCAGGTTTTTGAGCCATTCGGGGATGGGTAGGGGATAGTTCTTTGGGGAGATGAGTAGGAGTTCAGTCTTCTTAGGATTTAGTTTCAGGTGATTTGTCAGAATCCAGGTTTGAATCTTCGTTAGTGAAGCATTAAGATGGTGTATGTCGCTGGGGGATTTTATTCTGTAGTAGAGTTGAGTTTCGTCGGCATATAGGTGATATTTGATACCAGCTTGGTTTAGGATAGCCTTGAGGGGTTCCATGAAGAGATTCAATAGGGCTGGTGAGAGCATGGAACCTTGAGGTACTCCTTGAGCTACTGGTGCAGGGTTCGAGAAACATCTGTCCATTTTTATTTGTTGGGAGCGATGTTGAAGATATTGTCATGTAGTTCCTATAGTACCCATGCAGGACCTGCGCGTTTGTATAACATAAGCTGTGGGCTTGGTGGCAGACTGACTCTGTGCACCCTCACCGCGTATGTTAGATTGTTTTGCATTAGCTAGCTCACAGTGCGACTAGAATCTCCTCTTATCGGGGAGAGATTAGTTTCTGACAACCTTAGATCATGACAACCCAAATTCCTCAGAATCGTGGAAACAATGTACTACTTTTCGCTCAGTCACTCGTGTTTACTTATTCGGTTTGTCTCAGAGAGTTACACAGAATAAACAGTCGGGCGTTTCAATAAGTATTTATTGAACAGTTGTTATTCTAGTGTAAAATATATGTGCTGCAGAAACCAGCAGACAATAGCAGAGATATATTATTAGCAGTACGATAAAAACAAAGGGATAGAACAGTTCTACCATATTGCAATAATCATGAATACATACATGAGTATAAAAAGCATTATGAAAGTGCACGTACTCCTAAGATGCCTAACTAGATGTACCTGAGTGTACCTAGCATATGTGTAGGTCTAAAAACCTAAGAGCCAAGAATCCTTCTAGGATTTAGTCGAACCCCCATACCTGAATAGAGAGAGTGTGGGACCCTGTCCTGGTCTTGAGTTGGACACCCCGCAAGGGCTGTGTCAGACCGCTGTCAGCTGGAGCGACCGCATGCAGGAGCCTCAGCGTCTCTGGTCAGTGTGTCAGCATGGAAGTCTTGGTTCCCTCTGTCTTACCGGGGCAAGATGTGGTGTATTTATACCCTAAAGAGTCTCGGTCCTCAGTATGGTTTGTATTGGTCTGTCGTTAGACATGAGGAAGACGTCAGGGGTGAACTTTGTACATACATATTATGCAGGTGGTGTATTCTTAGAGATCCATGCATAATTGATGAGTACAGTGTGGGCCTGTGTTTGGGAAAAACCCTGCTGTATTCAAAAACACAGGATAGATAACGTTCAGCCCTCAGAGCACGTTGTGTACTAGCGAGGACCAATGTAGGTGAAAGATCATGCCTATATAAGGAATCATGACTATAATAGGACATGTACAGTCATGACCATAATTGGGTATATGCGGCTATGACCATAATAGGGCAAGTACGAATATGACCATATTAGGGTAAATATGAATATGTCCATTTTAGGGCATGTACGAACGGGTCTACATTAGAGCCTCTGTACGGGACATAACAATATGATGTGAACCATCTCAGGACCGTGCCATTGATACCATTGCGTTTCTGGAGTGTCTCCAGTAAGGCCGGGTGGTGTACTGTATCAAATGCCGCTGAGAGGTCAAGTAGTATTAAGAGGCAAGAGTCCCCTTCATCCAGGGCCTTGTGTATGTCGTCTGTTATATTCAGTATAGCAGTTTCGGTGCTGGAGCCTTTCCTTAATCCTCATTGGAAGGTGTACTGGAGGTTGAATTTTTCTATGTGTTGATTAAGTTGAAGTAGGACACATTTCTCCAGTGTTTTGGCAAGTAAAGGGAGATTGGTGATGGGTCTCAGATTGTTAAGATCATTTGAGTCGGCGCCAGGTATTTTTAGTATGGGGGCGACTGGTACAAGGCCTGATGACAGAGAGGCATTTATGATTTTGGTCCAGATTGGGGAGATGATGTGGTTGAGTTCCTGAACAAAAGTTGAGGGGAGAGGGCCTGCGAAGTGGGATGTGGGTTTGAGTATACCAATAATTTTGAACATTTCATCTTCTGTCAAGAGTTTGAAATCTGACCAATTAGCATTATTCTTTAGTTGAGGGGGTTCGGTGTTGGTGGAGTCAGTAGGTTGGGTTGTGGAGGTAATCTCAAAGGACAGGGAGCGATCAATTTTGGCTATTTTGTTAGTGAAGAAGTTAGCTATTGTTTGACAGCGTTCAGTGGTGGCTAAAGGTTCTTGTTGGGAGGTAAGCATGGTTTGTTGTTTTATTATACTGAAGAGCTCCTTCGGTCGGTTCTTTGATCGGTCGAGTTGATTACGAAAGAAAGTGGCTTTTTCCTTGAAAATGTGTTTCTTAAAGGAGAGTCGTTTGGCCCTTAAGAGTACGAGGTTCGCCATTGAGGGGTTCTGTCTCCATAACCTTTCGGTATGTCTTAGTTGTCTTCTTTCCTTGTTTAGGTCTAGACTGAACCAGGATCAGGATTGGATTTTTCTCGATCTCTTTAGTTTGAGTGGTGCAACCTGGTTAAGAGTATCGGTTATCGATGAGTTGTAGTGGGCAGTAAGTTCGTAAACGGTTTGGGGGAGGGGTCGCGACTGTAATTTGTCTTTGATCCTGGACTCTAGTTCCAAATGTGGGACATGTTTGATGTTTCTAGCCCAGTGTAAGCGTTTGCAGGATGTGGCCAGGATGTATGTGCGGTGTAGGTTGAAAAGAATTAGATGGTGGTCCGACCAGTCTGTCTGCAAGATGGATCGAATAGAAACAAATTTATCTTTGATGATGATTACATCCAGGGTTGAGACGTTTTTTGTGGGTTGGTTCATTACAGAGTTGCTTGAGATGATTTATTTCTAGTAGGTTATTCAGGTTGGATATTGTGGGGTCGTTTGTGCCGTTCCAGTGTAGGTTGAAATCGCCCAGGAGAATGCTGTTGGAGTCGATAAGTGAGAGTTGGGTTATTAGGTCCGTAAGTTCCTCAATGTAGGGCGTGTGGTTACCTGGTGGGTGATATATTATGTAAAATTTGATGGTAGAGTTGTCCTTTGCTTTGGTTTCTAATCCAAGGTATTCGAAGGTGGTGTAGTTCATGGTCTCAAGGTGGTTAAGTTGTATTTCCTTTTTATGGATGACTGCCAGTCTACCCCCTATTTGCCCTGTTCAGTCTTTTCTGGTGATGGAGTAACCAGTAGGAGTGTGTAGGTCTAGTATGGAGGTTGAGAGATCATTAAGCCAGGTTTCGGTAAGGAATGAGATGTCGATTTCTTCCGCTAGTAAGATCTCAGCAATATCTGTGACATGCTTAGCAGCAGATCTACAGTTTATGAGCATACAGGTCTAGTAGGGAGGGTTCTTTTTTTCAGAGTGTAGTGTGTGGATAGTGGTGTATTGAGCAGGAGGTCTGGGGGTTAAGCTAGGTCGAGGGATTCTATTTGTGCTAATGATTACTGGGATTTTGGAAGGTGATTTTGAGACTGCTCGAGGAGATTTGGGGTTGTATGATTCGATGAGAAGTTTCGTTTCTATGTCCGATAGGGTGTTGAGTGCCCTGTGAGGCCTGTCGGACATGAGGCTCTGCGGGATGGTTGTATGGTCGGTGGGCTTTCGAAATGTTGTAGGACCTTAATGGGGGGCCCAGTTTACTGTTTTCAGAGCTAAGTTGCGTGTTAAGTTAGTCTGGATCACAAGGTAATTCTTTACTGTCGAGAGGTCTTTAGCTAGAGAATCGAGTTTCTGTTCTAAATGCCTTACGAAGGTGATAAGAGTGTCGGTGAGGTTGGTTAATCCGTGATTTGGTAGGCCGGTGATGGGTTCTGAAATTAAGGTAGGCATCTGATCGCTGATGGAGGAAGAGAGGTGACATTGGGGTAGGATATGTTGAGGGGTTGAATGTGTAGGGAGGGTTCATTGATGGTCTGATTGCATGGGGCTCATTGTTAGTCGATATTACATTTGGGCTGGTGTTCTTATGCGCTTTGGGGGCAACAAGGGTTAGTTTTCTATATGGTCTTTTGTTGTGGATGGAGCAGCGGTGCTAAGGTTAGTGTTTCCTTGAATACAGGATATGGCGGAGGGGGTGGGGAGGGAATGGTAAAGTGGAGGAGTCTTGTAAGTGGAGTGGTTCTGGGCACTCCACCTGGGTGAGTGTTGTGAGGGGAGTTGGATTGGGTTGAGTTAGATAGGTGAGGAGAAAGAGGAAGTGTCGGTCAAATATGGAGCGGTGATGGTCTGCTGCTTGAATTAGTAAGATTGATGTGCAGGTCTCAGCTCTGTAAAGTTGAGAGGGGGATGTGACGAGTTTAGTACCATAGGGAATTTTGGTAGTTTTAGCAATTTGAAGGTGTGTGAGGAAGACATTCCTCCATATTGCAGGGCGTTTAGTGTAGAAAATGAGGTCCGTTTTCGTGTTGCCATTGGATATGCTCTGGTAAGTATCAGCTATAAGTATTTTCGAAAGCTGTTTGAGAAGGTTGTGCTTGGATTTTTTCTTTTGCATTAACTGAGAGGTTATTGAGGTATTTTATGCTCCCAAGTGTTTGGGCTGAATCTCTTGAGATTTGCATTGGCGGTCCTAAGGTATGGATAAGTCATCGTAGTTGCCCCTTGTACTAGAGTCTCTGTTGGAGAAGGGGTGTCTTGCCAAGTGAGGGATGCGAGCTAGTAAATTAATTGATTTGAAGTGTGCATCGTTTTCAATAATTGGGTCAGCGAGCGAGTGCTCCGTCCAGTGTGTCAACCGAGCTATAGTTTGTAGTCCGCTTTAGTTAGTGTGATGGGGGTTGGTGTGCGCAGGCCCAGTTCAAGATGGCCACTGCTGCTGGTTAACTTAGTATTATTTCTAATTCAGTGAGGATTATTCTTTCTTTGGTTTCTATGGATTCTATCATGCTGTGGCATACAGAGATGGCTTCTTCGCTTTTTGAGTTCTGGAGTGTGGGTTTTAGGGACAATTTGCCTGCCTTGCTGTCTGTGTCCCTAAATATCTCCTGTTAGCGTCCCTGACATGTGCCTCCCCTAGGTAGTGCGAGGAGGGGAGGGAGATTTATAGAGGTGGGCTGTCGGCCCCAGCTGTAGCAGGTTTGAGGCGTGGCGCGCCGGGACAACAAAGTTATAGATTCGTCCTGGGCAGCAAAGCAGAGCTAGAGGCTCCAGACCGCAATCAATTAAAAAGGGGGAGTAGCACTCGTAGGGCACTGTCGGCTCCAGCGGTAGAACTCACCGGAGTGGAGCTCTCAAGCCTTCCGTGTCTGTGCTGAGATGGAGAGAGGTATGATTGGTGAGGTCTCTTTTGTCATACAATCTTGTTGTTAGACCTCACTCATGAAGAGCGCCGCAATGAGGGCCGGTAGAACACAAAGATGCGCCGCCAGTGTGTCTGAGGTCACGTCGCAAGGGTAGCGGGGTCGTGTGTATGCCCGGACATATCTCCCGTGGATTCGGTGATTTCTTGATCAACACGAGTCAGCGGAGGTACGCCCAGTGAACCGCCAGCCCTTAACCGGGACAACGGCGATGGTCAGGAGGGGATGAGATTTTAAGGAGCTGGAAGCGGGGAGGTAGCCGCCATCTTACCTCAGCTCATCAAGGAGGACACTGCATCTTTTTGGACGGTCGGCGACCTCCATCGGAGTCACTGTTTAGCCCAGGAATCCCCTCCAGTCTGTAGTCAGGGGCATTTAGCATATACCTGGGAAATAAATGATCATGCAGACTGCATGTCTAGATTACATTTGAGAATGGACGATGTTTGTAACAACGACGAAACTGAGTGGGAAGTTGCTTTTACATTTTCTGGTGTCAGCAAGATGGAAGGCAATAAGAATGACTTGGAAGCAATAACGGAAAGGATGTGGTGATGAGGTCAGGAATGATGAACTGTGAAGGGGGGTTCAGGATTATGGTTGGCCTGCTGAGCAATATAGGTCTGGCGAATTTATGTGTTACTACAAAATGCAGGATGAATTAGATATTGAGAACTGTGTGGTTGTCAGATGGGACAAGGTAATTTCTCCTTTCAACTTAAAAAGTAAACTTCTTGAATGTGCTCATGAAGGCCATTTTGGAATATCAGGCACTAAAAGAAGGGTATGTGAACAATATTGGTTCCCTGGTTTAGAAGATATGGTTGAGAATTGGGTGAAACATGGAACCTCTGTGCTTCAAGTGGTAAATCTGCCAAGACTTTGGTGTGTGAATCCTGTCCGACTGATTTACCAGATGGGCCTGGGAGAAAACGAGGTATTGACATTTTAGGCTAATTTGCTCTTCAATAGTTATTGTAGATTATTTTTTCAAGTGGCTGATTTACTTCAGATTTTATTGTTGCATTTTTGGATGAGTTGTTTTGTAGAGAAGACCTATCCAAAGTCGTAATTTCTGACCATGACCCTCAATTTGTTAGCAAACACACAAAATAATTGAGCCAAATGTGGTATACAGCATAAGAGAATCTCGCTGTTTCATCCTGAAGTCAGTGGTCAGGGTGAGATTTTAGCTGAGTCGTGAAGGACTCTACTCAGTTAGTGGTCAAGAATGGATGGAGGAAGGCCTTGCAAGCTCCTTTGCTTACTTACATTGTTACGCCTAATCCTGTCACAAACTGATCTCCTTTTGAACTATTGAGAAGACGCAAAGCTGGATCAAAACTAGTACCATGGTGGCTTAAGAATAAGTGTGGGAGAGATTTTGAAATTGACTACCATAAGATTAGAAATGCTGTTGATGCATATAAACGTAAAATGAAAAATTACTTTGACAACAAGACCGGGAAGAGACACATTAACCATCTTGTAAAAAAAAGGTGACTGGGTGGAATTGAAACGCGTTTCTGGCTCAAGGCAAAGCTCGGTGGTCCAATCCTTTGCAGGCTGTTGTGGTCTTCAAGAATGTTGTTAAGGTTGAAGGTGGCGCAGTTTGGAATTTTAATAAGAGTGTCTGTGTGAGGATTAGCAGGATGAACCTTCTATGTACTGTGATAATGACAGTAATGTATTCTTGGATTTACATGGCACCAGTGGTGACTGTATGGCAATGGAGTCAGAGCAGGCTTCAATTGTACCCAAAGTTACTAATGTCTGTGTTGGAGCAAGAAGCTGTAAAATCACTGGGGCTAAGAAGATGCGTACGATCAGGGCTTTAAGTGGGATGAAAAAACTAGGGGTCTCTCAAAGGGGCGTGGCCAATGTAATTAAAGGCGTGGCTTAAAAAAGTAAGCTAAAAATCTCTGCTTAGCATAGTGTGCTGCCCGACTTGTATTTTGCTGTTTCTGTCATTGCATCCAGATATATGATACAACAAGTAACATCATGCCTACAAGAAGTCAGGACTATTGGCTTTGTCAATGGTTGTTAGTTGCATAAGATAAAAAAGCAGCAACTATGGCTTGTATATACTATTGAAAAAGCTTCCACTTAAAGTCCTTGGTGACACCACGACAATGTTGCTGCTCCTGAGTTTCAAAAAGAGAAGGGAATCCAGAGAGAAAATTACTCTTTAAAGGATTTCCCTTCCCCTACAACGCTCATCTTGCATGACGTCATGCCGTAACTTCTCCACTAATGACAAGTGAGCAGTGTGAGCAGGCGCACATCGATGTGCCTGCTGCCACTGCAGTCCGGAAAAAAAGGACCGCCTGTGCCAGGGCACAAAACAGAGCCCGATGGAGACCCGTTTCGAGGCCCCCTTTAAAAAACTGCCGGTGCTCAGCACCAGTGAGACCCGGCCCACTTAAAGCCCTGCGCACGGTCTTATAAACTTCTCTCCAGAATGAAGCATTATGTAATGTAACATTTATTATTGTTTTAGTGTTTGCTGTTATATACAACATCTGGTTAGGCTTCTTTTTCTTTTTTGTCATTTCTTTTCGTTTCACTTTGATTTGTAAAGGAGAAAGGTGCGTGGCAATCGCACCACTGCCACGTGCAACTCCGTTTGTTTTCATACGAATATTGGAATGTTTACGGGAATCACAGAGCAGTTTGTGTTTTTTACCAGTTGGTGCTGTGAAGCTGGCTGCAGCGGGTGTCCCCGTGCTACCCACGGATGTTGTGTCCTAAATAAACAACATTTGGATTCTACACGCGAAGGTGTGGTCACCTTCTTTCCTTGCTATACACGAATTGGTTCAGTATAATCGGGGGCGACTGTCTCGGCTCACAGGGAGCTACCCTCAGAGGGCTGCGTTCCTTCCATGGATTTGACTGATGTATGATAAATTTAAAATGCGGAGCACTCGGCTAGCACTAGACCTTCGGTTTATTGCTTTAATGAAGGTCATTCTCATATGCTTCAAGGGCAGTACTTTATTTGAGCCGGTGGTTGCTCTTTTGGGTACCATCACTTATTTTTCCACATGAACCCAGAGCAAGAGAAAGAAAAACACACAATGGGAAAGCAGTGGGACGAAAAGTTGGAACAATCGTGACAAAGGGAGAACACAGGAAGCAGTGAGAGTGAGATAAAGGGGCAGAGAGTGTCTGGTGCTGGATTAAAGAGGCCTGGCGTGGATTTAAGGCTACACAGTTTTAGTGTTTAGCACACTGACATTCAAAGGTGCCAGCCGCAGGCTTCTGAACAAAACTTTGGGCCCCTGCAGTTAATCTTCTACAAGTTAAGCACTGTAAACTGTTTGGGAACCACGAACTGGAGAAGTGATGCATTTATTAACTTCATGTTGTGTGAAGCAATTTTTAAAGAATTCATTTATTTCTAGGACAGGGCAACGATCTGGCAGCTGGTTGGTGGTTGCTGGCTCCGACTCGTTTGAAGGATACTGCTGCGGGGCGAATGGAACAAACTTGGTGTCCGATCCTGCCGTCAAGCCATCATAGCAGCCAAGAACCCGAAAAATACGATGCTTAACATCAGGTTCACCAAGTTTGTCTCAAGAGGAGATAACATTTTAAGCAGCAGGAGCGCCAGTAATTCCACCATTTGTCCTGTCACCCCTGGGGACACTCGAGACCACGCAGGATTGTCGGACTCTTAGGGATAAGTGCTAAGTCTGCTTTCACTTCCTCGGTCTCTTATTAAGTGTTTTTAAAGGGATTGCACCGTTTTTTTATAATGAAGTTTTTGTACCCCCAGGCACCTATCCTTTTTTAGATAAATTAAGTTGTTGGAAAATCATGTAAACATAAATCTGGGATTCCACGCTTCAGTGTACTTTTGAAACATCATAGTGTTTTAACTTTCGTGTCAATGGTTCATTTTTTTGATCTCTCTTTTTATATATCTATTATAAGTGGTTTTCTAATTGTAATGATTTTAAATAATCAAACAATAAAGTCTTACTTAGTACCGTTTGCAGTATTTTACAATCATGTCCCTCATACTCACCTCCGTGGCCATTAAACCATGGGCGTAAAGAATAATTTTGAAGTTCAAGTCAGCTCCCTATATCCATTTATTGTGTGATGAGTTTGGTCTGCCAAAAGTTGGCCATTCGGAAAGAGGTAAACTCAGGTCAGCCATTGGGGCTTGTACTTTGAGATTTGCTGAACGAGGATATTTCTCACCATATGGGCAATACTTTTGTTGTCTTTCAGGCAGTGATGCGAGACTTTCTCATTTATTATTATTTATTTGTGGTTTGGCTAAGTATATGTGATGAGAGGAGTACAAAAATGCCACAGCCTTTATTTTCAAGTGGGAAAAGACCTGTGCACTGTTTGTTTTATGATATATTTCTTTTCAAATGTCATATTACATTACCGATCGTCAATCTTCCCTCTTCGATTTAGTTTATATTGCTTTATGATATGAGAAGAGGATAATACTTTAGATGATCATGAATAGCGGAGTCCATTTATATACTAGAAACGTTAACCTTTCTTCGTTGTGCGTGATTTTTCATCTATTTGTCAGTCTAGTGTTTTAGTGTACATGATCTAAGTGAAATATATCATTTCCAATATTCTTCATGATTGTTGAAATTTGAACCTTGATACACGGAACCTGAACCAAAGAAATGATTCTGCTTGGAGTGGAGCTGTCAAGAAGAGATGCTTCTGTCACCATGAAAATATACCAGGAGGTCCGGGTCCTAAAGAGGCACCATTCCTGCAGTTCATTCCAGTTGTACAATCAATTTTTTCCTGGTAGCTATGGGAATCCATGGTGAGCTAAGGCAACCATGTATATGGATTCATGCACAGGAGAAGGACATGAAATCCAGGAGTCTGTGTGGCAAACAAAAAATGAATTGTCAGAAATTGTTCATAAACTGTAAGATTCCAGGAGTATAATATGTTTTGTTTTTGTAAAATAGGCGTCACCATCCAGGCAAAGCCTATAAAAATCTCATTAAGTCCTGGGATGAGGATTCCGCATGAGAAGAGCCACCTAAACTGCATCCGGTTCGAGACAGTGAAAGCACACCGGAAGTAGCCAAACAGTGATTTATAATAACCTAGTCTTAAACATTTATGAAAAAGGTGGGGAAAAGAAAAATCGCCCAGCAAATGTGGGGCCCTCATTGTCAACACTGTTTATTCCTATGGTGTCTCCAATGTTATTAGTCGTCTGTGTAGGAGTCTTACTTAGTATAGCGCAATTTACTATTTAGAAGTCTGGTTCTGGATTTCCTGGAAAAAAATATTTCCTGATCAAAAATATTTTCAATATTTTGATTATGAATTTAAATGTATTAACACAACCAAATATCAGTGGCCTTAGTACAAATACAACTCAGTTTAGTCAGTTTTTGTTCAAGCATTCAAAACAATCACAGTCAACAAGTTGCTTCTCCAAGGCTTATTCCTGCATTTGATTTCATGATCAATTATTGGATTTTGTGGGCGCCCTGTTTACCCTTTGCTAAGGCTTTTAAAATGTCATGCTTTTTCACATTTCCGATTTGATCCTCTTAAGGACATGCAAATAACATTCTGAAGAAGCAACTGTGGAACACATCTCAATGACCTAGAATATAAACCTAAAATATGAATATGTCTATAGTTGGGGATCAATTTCCATGTCAACATACAAATCAGATTGTGGAAAATATATAATTGAAACACTTTAAATACCAAAGTATCAATTATAGATTCAAAACTTAACCGTGATATGTTTTCAATTCATGGCATAACTACTATTTCGTATTCATAGTAAACTGAGAATGTATATAGTTAATTAAATGACTAAATCGTTAATCTTTGTTATGACTCAGCATAGTTCAACCTTTTTATTTTATGTTCTGATTACCATTGCTAGTTCAGCAGGATTCACTGTCATCCAATCTCTTTTTCTTCACTTCATACCAAATTAATCCCACCTTAGCGGCTACTGTATGGAACAAGTGACCACACTAGAAGCATGACAAACAGGTCCTAAATTTGCTTTAATCTTGTGCATTGTGAAAGTACCTAATCCAGTGATAGTGATCCAGCGGTATACCAACAACAGATACTCCACTACCATATACTCACCTGGGCCCATAAAACACACACACACTTGAGTAAACCGCTGGAGTGTCAAAGTTTTATATATTTTCCATAATTTTCAAGATCAGTTATTTACATTTTTCCTAACTAACCTTTCACTGATCAAAAAGTTCTTGCCTCTGGTCGATGGACCATTAGTTGAACTAGTTGATGGTGATAATTAACATAACCCTTAACTATTCTTTTATTTGAAGTAAATGATCACAAACTCAGGAAGGTTTTAAATCTTTATCTAAATTAAATGCATGTGAACTATTTAAAAAATACAGTGCAGTCACCATCATTCTTAGGAGAGAAAATTCAATTGATTAAACATCAATCATATACTTCGGGCTCATACAATAATTAATGCTTAGAAAGGGAGAGGACAGAGAGAAAAGAACATCTGCAAATAACGTGAAATTATATTTACCAAGAATGGTGCGAAAGACCAACCCCTGGCCAAAGGGCTGGTAAGGATCCCCTGGGATAGGTCAGGAGACAAAGACTTAAGGACAGGATTCAGGACAGGATAGTTGACCTTTCTACAATACTGACGATTGTGCTGCACCCCTCTCTGACACTCTCTTCCTCCACGAGATTCTTCCGCGATCTTCTGATCTAACCCAATTAAGTTAGGATAGAAAGTTCTTCTTCAGATTCTGCATTCGATTCTTCATCAGCATCTCACAGCATCTCTCCCAGCAACAGCATCTCCGACTCACAGCATCTGCGTCTCCTTCCTCTTCTAACTAACTAAAGCTACCTTAGTTATACCTTCGTTTCTTCATGTTCCACCCACTAAAGTTTCAATATCGTAAAAATACGAAATATGATTGGTCAGGCAAGGGGAAGCTCCATCACACCATGCTTACATGTCATTAAAATTAATTCAACTATTGTTCGCAAACCCAACCCCTCAATTTTTATTCATGTATTGCGTTCCCATACACATCCACATTTTACTTGCAACATTTTTATTAACATTATGAATAAGAGTCTTCTTCGCTGAACTTTTCACCGTCCGTTCCCAGGGCACATCATTTGCGACCTTGGCGCTCGTTAAACATTCGAGTCATCCTTCCGGGTTAACTTTCAGTGGACATGCGCAGTCTTCAAATTACTCAGCTCAATTCAGTTATACATGAGAGGCCCAAATACGCACTAATAATAAAGTCAGAAAGACAAATATTAATTTCACAAATAAATGGTCACACTGTATACCTCCCACCTCTACTCTGTCCCAGTTCATTTATTAATACTTTTACCACATTAGCATTAGTAAAATAGCTTGTTTTAGTTTCAGCTAAGCAGATGCATGCACACGAGTCTTCAAGCCTCCATTTTTAGTGTCTTCTGCTCATGCGCTAGAATTTCCCTCCAAGCGTTACCTCGTCATACTGCATAGATGCAGTTGACGCATGCGCACAAGTTTCCCCGCTTTAAGCAGTTTTAGTCCGTTTTCATTGTTATCCGCATTAGTACACACATAAGCAAGCTTCACTAACCCGCGTGTTCATGTGGTGCGTATTAGTTATTCACAAAAATTATTAATAACTTGTTAATGAGTTAAACGAGTGAATTGCCTCCGAGCAAGTCTCTTTCTTACGAGACCTTGCTCCATCAATCCCCTCTCTGATGGCATTTTGAGCCATCACAAATTACCCATCCATTCCCAGATGCCAACTTTAGCAAATCTCAGTTTTCTCCTTCTCCTCTCATCACTTTGTCAGTTACTTCTTTTCCCTCTAAATCTTTCATCTTTTTGTATAGCTTTCCTTTCATTTCTTCTAACTGAATTTCTTCATATTCTCTTTCGTTTCCTTCCCTTTCCTTCCCTCTCTGTATGTATCCTTCTCTTTCCCTTGCTTCTGCAACATTTACATGTGATCATTACTGTCATTACTATTGTCATTATCACAACTACTGGTAAGATTATTTGACCTAGAAAACTTTTCCCAAAATTAGTAAACCAATTCCCTATTGATGTTATACTCTTTGTTAATCTTCCCCATACACTGTCAACCTCAAGTTGGGTCAAGTCATTATGCATTCTTGTAATATTTCTAATGTACCCTTTAATTTCCATACTTTTGTCCGGAATATAGGTGCAGCAATGTTTAATTTTTAACATACCACAGACTCCGCCTTCTTTTGCCAATAAAATATCAAGAGCAAGACGATTTTGTAAAACCATAGACCTTATTGCAACCATCTCTGTATTAATCATTAAGAATCCTCCGGCAGTATCTGTAGAAAGACGATCAACTATGGTCGACAATTTGCAAATTTTGCGTGAATTTAGAATGACTCCAACTGAGGGTATCAATGCACTAAATATATCACCTACTATTTCAGAAAAACTAGCTCTTCTTTTCCGTGTTAGTCCATTAGAATTTCCATTGATTCCATTGATTCTGTCCACATGGTAGATTTTTGGAAAAACGATTCCAAAATAACAACTCCCATACCATCTTGCAGGTAACCTATAATAAGCATTATTCCCGCATACATAATCAACTCCTGGAAATACAGGATCTGTTCCCCCCTTTTAGTCCCCACCCTCCTAAAATTAGGAAGTTGTGTTCACATTCACTGGAACCAATGAAATTGTTATTATAATCTGTCTTTAACCTATGGAGGCAGAATTTTCCCCTTTTCACAAAGTCTAGGGACATCGCAGCATGAGCATTCCCTTTGCATAAATTCCCTCTCTCTCAGCCCATGGAGGTACATGGGATTTCTGTTCAGCAGCTTTCCTTGTTAAATCCTGTCTCCTTTCTTCTACTAAATTCAAAAACTCTTTTTCTTCTTCACGTAATATACATGTTAAATTATCCTTGTGTGCTTTAGCTATATCTATTGAACTCATTGTTAAAAAGAATTCACCCATGAACTGGGCATTTCTACTACTAATCACTGGATTCATATTCTTTCTAATAGGCAATTCTGAAAATACTACATCTAAGTTTGAATAAAAATACTGAAGTTTCCCTGTTATGTAAAATAAACTTGATAAAACACTACATGATACACCATATGTTAAAGGTATATGGTGATAGGTCACCCTTCTGATACTGATGAGGGTAACTTCATACAAACATAACAATTACTAATCTCCATCGTATTAACATACTGAAATAACAATTTAGTAAACACATTTAAAGATGAATCATTGTCTGATTCATTATGATAATTTATCTCATCTTTTACCCCTATTTCTATTTTAGTTCCCTTTATTCTATCTATTTTCTCATTAATAATTGTATTATTCTTGTTACTTGTTTCCATTAACAAAGGTACTCCTATTGTTAGAAATGACCATACTAATACTACTAATATAATACTACATAAACAAAATCTTAAACATTTTCTTTTTAAACTTCATTTCGGTCTGTCGTATTTTCAACTTCTGCCATTTTAATCAGAGAAAATTTCTCTTCTCTTTCTTTGTCTAAATTCTTTAAAAATCCAGTCTTTTATTTTAAGGAGGTCTTAATTTGCTTTCATCAATCTGTGCAACATGAACTCTTTCTGATTCTTCACGTAAATCTAAGTTTTCAAATTCTTCTAGTATAACATAGGTCCACTCAGGGTCCTTGTATTTTCTATTCAGAATTCTTAATCTTGGGCTTCTCCGTGTAAGTTTTACTAAAGTTTGTTTAGATTGCGTCTGACTTGTAACTTCATTTACTTGCTCTGGTTTCTTTTCTGATTTTCTTAGATAATATCTTAGTCTCTTCACTCCTTCTGGCCGATTGTCTCCTTTTCTAACTCTTTTGACTTGAACTGCACTTTCACCTTCTCTGTCTTCTTTTAAGGTTCTTTTATTTTCACTTAATCTGGGCACAATCTGTTCTTGTTCTTCTTCTCTTTCTAATTGTCTTCTGTATTTTCTGTATTTGGATCTTCTTCTGCTTGTTCCTGTTCAGGTCTTACTATAGTTTGTTCTTCTTCAGCCTGAACTTGTTCTTCTAGATCTATCTGATCCTGTTCAGGTCTTATTTCATCTTGTTCTTCAGCCTGAACTTGTTCTTCTAGATCTGTCTCACCCTGCTCAGGTTTCTGAATAGCTTTGTTTATTTCTACCTGAGTATGTTCTTCTTTCCCTGACTTTTCCTCTCTACCTTCCTGTCTCTTTAATTCAGTTGTTCTCCTTGTTTCGACAACCGCATCAGGTATTTCAATCACTGGTATCCACTCTTCTTGACTTGTACTTGGCTGTTCGTCATATAGTTGTCTTTCAGAATCTATTACTCTAGACTCTTCAGCTTCACAACTTTCAACTTCTGACGTCTCAGCTTGTTCAGTCAGTGGCTGTTCTTGTTGTTCAGATGGGCTCGGAACTCTTCTGGTATGACTAGCATGAATCCAATTGGGTAATCCTGCACACTTCACTGCTGTGGTAGTGACTAGTATGACTTGACGTGGTTTATCCCACCTGGGTGCTAGACAGGACTTCCTTGCGTGTTTCTTCACTAACACCCAATATCCAGGATTCAAATCATGTGCTTGGTCTGGCTGCCTTTCAACTGCGTCTTCTCCAACCTGATGAGAGACAGAACGCACCATTTCAGCCAATCCTTTGCAATAGTCCAACAGCAGATCATCAGTTATAATCATCAATTTATTTCCAGGAATAAATGCTTGTCTCATTGCCCTTCCCATGAGTACCTCATGTGGACTCAATCCTGTTTTTCTGTCAGGAATACTTCTGAGACCCATCAGTACAAGAGGCAATGCATCTGGCCATTTCAGCATTGTGGATGCACACACCTTCCCTAATCTTGATTTGATTGTGCCATTAAGCTGTTCAACTATTCCAGAAGCCTCTGGACGATAAGCACAGTGCAGTTTTTGTTCAATGTTAAATGCAGCACAGATTAATCGAATTATCTCATTATTAAAATGAGGTCCTCTATCTGATTCCAAAGTGACTGGAAAACCGAAACGAGGTATCAACTCCCTCAATAGTAGTTTTGCAACTGTGAGACTGTCATTTCTTCTAGTGGGGTATGCCTCTACCCATCTCGAGAACAGGCACACTATGACAAGTACATACTTCAATCCATTGCAAGGAGGCAACTCAATGAAGTCTAACTGCAATCTGGTGAAGGGTCCTTCTGCCTTTCCAATCTTTCCCCAACTAACCACTGTCTTCCTGCCTGGATTTTGCTGCTGACAGATTAAGCATCTTTGGCAAAGGCTCTCTGCGACTACCCTAAACTTTGGATTGTACCAACTCTGTCTGAATAATCTGATCATCGAATCCCTGCCAATGTGTGTTGTCCCATGGTATACTCTTGCCATTTGAGAGAGTAGACAATCTGGCATGACTGGTCTGCCATCTAAGTACACCCACACTTCATCTTCTGTCCTTTTTGTACAACTTGATTTTATCCAGATCTCCGTTTCTTTGTCCTCAACTTCTTCCTGTAACTGTCTGACCTCATCCCATGTTTCTGGAACTGAGAAAAACATAAGTTGGCAGCTGGTTTCACCCGTTTCAATTTTTCTGTTAATTGACATTGTATTTCTTGCACAGTATCGAGCAATTTGGTCTGCATATCTATTACTGGCCGTCACATAGTCATTTCCTGACTGATGTGGAGACATTTAACAACTGCTACTTCTTTTGGCAAATGTAATGCTTCCAACAAATCTTTTACATTTTTACTGTTTCTGATAGGAGATCCTGAAGAAGTCAGAAATCCCCTCTGCATCCAGAGTTGGCCAAAATCATGCACAACCCCGAAACCATATTGACTATCCGTAAATATGGTTATTCTCCAATCTTTCCCCTTTTTGCATGCCTTTGTTAAGGCCACCAATTCGGCTACTTGTGCAGACTTGACTCCCGGTAAACAGGATGCTTCAACTACCCCTGTCATTTTACATACAGCATATGCAGCACTTAATACTCCTTCCTTCTGTTCTTAAACATGACCCATCCACGAATAATTCATGATCAGATTCCTTCAATGGTGTTTCTTTTATGTCTGGGCGGGGCTTAGTACACAATTCAGTCACATCCAGACAATCATGATCAATCTCATCTCTCACTTCTTCGCAACATGGATCTGGCAATAATGTGGCAGGATTCATTATTGTACATCTTATCACTGTCACATTTTCTGCTCCCAAAATCACTCTTTCATACTTAGTCAGCCGACTAGGAGTGAGATGTTGTGTTCGCGTTCTTGTCAAAAGAATCTCAACTGAGTGTGGAACGTAGACTTTTACGGGATGTCCCATCACTATTGACTGACTTTGCTCGAGACTCATACAGGTAGCAGCTACTGCTTTTAAGCAGCCAGATAAGGCTGAGGCCACTGGATCCAAGGTGGCAGAGAAATATGCCACTGGACGTCGGCTCAGTCCATGTCTCTGTGTTAAAACTGAAAGTGCACAATTTTCTCTCTCACAACAAAACAACGCAAATTCTTTTGAATAATCAGGCATGCCCAAGGCAGGGGCCTCACATAGACAGTTTCGTAATTTCACAAAGGCTTCCAAACATTCATCATTCCAATCAATTGGATCTTTCGCTCTTTTCCGAGTTAATTGTATCAATGGCTTTTCTAGCATGGAGAAGCTATTTATCCACTGCCTACAGTACCCAACCACTCCCAGAAACATTCTCATCTCCTGTGTCTGAGGTAGCTGCATTTCTTTGATTATTTTTATTCTTTCCGGTGTCACATTTCTAACTCCTCTTTCTATTTTATGCCCTAAATATCTAACTTCTTGTTGACGGAACTGCAATTTTTCTGGAGACACCTTGTGTCCTCCGGCCAAATGGTTCAGTAATGCAATTGTGTCGATGACACAATCTTCTCGTGTTTTTGATGCCACCAATAGGTCATCAATGTACTGAACCAGAACTGATTTCCTGGGCATAACTAATGACCCCAGACACTTTTTCAGTATCTGATTGAAAATTGAGGGACTCTCTGTGTACCCTTGAGGAACTCGGCACCATGCCAAAATACGATCCTCAAACCGGAAGGCGAAAAGATACTGGCTGTCTGGGTGCAAAGGAATAGAAAAGAATGCTTGGCACAAATCAATTACTGTAAACCAGCCTGCATTCTAGGGTATCTGATAAAGGATCACTGCTGGATTTGGCACTACTGGGCAACAAGGCACTACAATTTTGTTAATCTTTCTCAAATCCTGCACTATCCTGTATTTTCCGCTAGGCTTTTTAAGTCCCATTATTGGCGAATTACAAGGACTACCCATTATCTCTTTTAAAATGCCTTGTTTAATCATTCGGTCAATTTCTGGAGCAATTCCTGCTTTCACTTCTGGACTCATTTTGTACTGTCGTATGTTTGGATAAACTGCACCTTCTTTTACCGTCACTTTAACTGGATCTACAATTGACATCAGCCCTATATCTTTTCCTGTAAAATCCCACACTTCTGGATTCACTGTGGTTCTCAACTCTTCTGGCAATTCACTTTCAGTTATCAATGAAAACATCTCGTCTACTTCTGTACCTTTCTTAGCTAGCATCATTTTATATATAACATCTTCATTAGGGGTTTGGAAAGCGACACTATCTGGTGTACAATAGATCATGCAGTTCATTTTGCACAATAGATCTCTTCCCAACAGATTTACTGGACTTGAATCGCAAACTACAAACCGATGCATATCTTTAAAATTTCCGATATGTACCTCCATTGGTTTTGTGATTGGGGTTCTAATCTGTTGATTTGACACTCCTACAACTTGGATAGATTCTCCCGAGAGGGGTAGGTTTGGGATGTCTGCTGTTCTCACAGTAGACCGGGTAGCACCAGTATCCAATAGAAAAGTGATATCATTACCTTCCACTTTCCCATCAATAAATGGACCTGTCTGATCTACTGGCAAGGATGCGCCAAGCACGCACTCCTCTTCCTCCCCACTCAGGCACCGTCATTGCACGTAGTCCGAATTTTCTTCATCATTCTGCAAAAAATACTGTGTAACCACTCTGTTATTCTTACCACTTTCTCCGTGAAATCTGGTGTTCGCACTGTACTTTTGTGAGTTCACAAAGTTTGGCATAGGAGCTGGTGGCACCTGATACTGTGGAGTAACTACCTGCTGCGGGTGATTCATAAGTACTTCATTCTGCATCTGTGGAATTAAATTTTGGTTTGGCCCATTATTATTCTGAATATTCTTACACTCGTTCTTCCAATGTCCGATCTTTCCGCACGCATGACAAGGAAACTTCTTCTTCGCTTCCTCTCTATTCATCCGTCCTCTTACTTTACCACCATTCGCCGCTTGATCATTCCGACTCTGCTCTTTCACCTGATTATCAGTCTGGGTATTTAATTTATTCTCCTGCTGTTCTGCCAATTTTACTTGTGCCCACATCATTTTCTCTTTTAGCTTTCTACGCCTTGCCTCAATGTCGTCTCCACAATACTTAGCATATTTCAAAATTTCGTCGATCGACTTACTCTGCCAACACAACATATGCTGCTGAATCATCTGACTATGACATATGACATCCTAGGGGAAAGGTGTGGCGCCGCGGCCAGGGCGACTGACGCTGGACGCTGGGGATCACGGTTCGATCCCTGGCTCCGGCGGCAGGGGTCTGCCCAGCACCATGCGACTCTGGGCAATAGCTCGCTTAATCTTCCCAACGGCCCCCAGCGCCGAGATACCCCTTCGGGGGTGATTCGTGCGCTATACAAGTACTGGATTTAATCTCCGGTTTCAGACCATACACAAACCGATACACAAAATGTCCCATATCCTTATCACCAATGCTCTCAAAACCACTATACTGCTTAAATACTTGCAGTAACCGCTCATAATATGCATGTACAGACTCATTTGGCTCTTGAGTTGTTCTGTCTATTTTTACCCAATCTGTTTCTTTAGGAGGGATTTTCCCTTTCAGGAAAGTAATTACTTGGCGATACTTCTTCATCACCTCCTCTGAGGGTGCTCCCGTCTTCGAATCTCTAGCATACTCCTCATTTGGCCAATCAACTGTGATCTTACACTCTGTCCATAAATCAGCAGGTACTACAATATCAAACAAACCATCCAGGTCCTTCAATAAAACCTTTGAAACCTTCACAAATCTGTCCACCTGTTTATACCATTCAACTAGTTTTTCTCTCAATCTGGGGAAATCATTCGTAAATGACAAAATATCCTGTCTACTCCAAGGGACATGAACATATCCACCACCAGGAACTTCTCTCATTGGACACATTTTCTCAACCTTTTCTGATTCTCTCACTGGAAATGCAGATGATGCTTCTCTTGCTTGTACTTCCTCTTTCTTTCTTATCCATCTAATTCTCCATTTGTCAGTGTTTCCCCATTTTCGCAAAATATTCATCAACTGGACCGACACAATAAGGCCAGGCTGGAATGGCAGGCGGACCTGGAAGTGACAATAGATGATAACATGTGGAGGTACTGCTGTGAAGCAACTAAACGTATCTCGCTCAACGGCCGACATAGGCTTATACAGTTTAAATTTTTAAATCGCATCTACCATACGCCGATACGCCTTCAGAAATATGGGCTTTGTGAAGCGTCGAATTGTGACCGCTGTGGGGCCCCTGAGGCTGACTTCCTGCACCTGGCATGGCTCTGCCCACCTATAGCAAATTACTGGATACAGATATTTGCAGAACTCCAGATGATAACACAGGTGGACATTAGCCCAGACCCACTACTGGCAATTCTGGGATATAAAAAAAAAATACAGAAGCCCATTCGGCGCCTGGTGGACATGGCACTGCTAGTCGCCAAAAGGGTCTTGGCGATGCATTGGCTCAGAGGCCCCACCCCACATTGAGGCAATGGTCCAGGGATATGATGTATTGCAATACGCAAACGGAAATATACAGGGAGCTCCTCCCCCCTAGAAACCGCCGAAGAACTTTTGGTCCCTGTATGCCACTTACATTGAGACTCGAACATCAGCACACTCAATCACAACCCCACTGACGGAGGGGTAGTCACAGTCGCAATAGACACACATTCCTTACCTGGTACATGTGTACATAAGCTGAAAAGGGTGATGTGTTTGCACACACAAAGGCGATACTGAGAGGATGACCTTGATGATCTGCAGAAATCACATCCACAGCAAAGTCAAGCATTGGTTACACTGGTTGTTCACTGTGAATTGCTGTCTTGATGGAGTATTATTTGCATTTTGGTCGGAAGGAATATTCATGATGATTGTTATTTTAGACTTCATTGCCATGTTACTGTGAAGTGCCTGGTCTTAATTTTCTTTTTCTCTCCTTTTATTTTCTATTACTATGATTTTGTCTGTTTTGTATTATTGAAATGAATAAAAAAAATATATATATTCATCAACTCTTTTATCTTTAGTCTCTTACCAGAAGCATTCACACTTTCTAAATCTTTATCAGTAAAATCCACTCGATATGATCTCTGCAATAATTTCGATTTTCCTATATCTATTCCAATCTCTGAGGCAACATCTGTTAATTTTTCATGAAATACTCTTGCTCTCCTGGTTATACTTTTACATAAGAACAACAACTCCTCATCATTATAAACGTTCAATCTTTCTATGCTCACATTTCCAGCTATCATTTCTTCCAAATCTACTTTTAATCTACTGATATCTAAAACCTTTGGTTGTGGGTTTCGATTTTCTATTTCCTGTGCCCATCTCTCTAAATCTTCAGGGGTAACTGCTGTTGAACCTCCAGTTCCTAAAGGAACCAAAGATCTCTTTTCTCTCAAATTTGTAGGTATAACTCTCTTCTGAATTTTTGTTAAATGTTCTACATTTGGGAGATCCATTAATGAAATAACTGATTCACTTTCACTGGCCTGATCATCCGTAATTATTACTTCTCTCCTGGGACTATTTAATGGAATTGTCACAGTTTGAGGTTTCTGGCAAGTCTTTTTATCTCCATATAATGGGATTACAGGACCAATAGTCACTGGTACTGTCAAAGCTTCGGCATTTAAATTCAATTGGCTTACTTTCTGAACTAATTCTTCTCTAGTTTTATTTAAAGCTTCTCTCTCATTATCCTGTAACACTCTATTAAGTGACACATCATATAAAATTTGTGGGGTTAAAGGCATTCCTATCACTGGTGCACTTGGGGTAACCTTACTAAATGCTTCTTGGTACGGTGGAGGATTTTTAATTAAAATATCCTCTAATAGTTCATCATCTGATTCGCCATATCCTGCCGTATTCATGTGTTTCGTTTTTTCTTTACACTTTCGTCCTAACTGTTCTTCAGCCATTAATACTGGATATAAACCCTCGTTCACCACAGCTCTTCTCCAACGCTTCATTTGATCTCCACTTGATTCATACGGATATCTAGGCAAAAATCCTCTAAATCTCCGACCACTTCTGTATTTCTCACGATCAAATGCCTCAATTTCCCATTCTTCCAAAGCTTCATACTGTGTCATTCTAGGATTTGGTTCTAGCATATTCATTCTATCTCTCAAATTCTGAAGTATCTTTAAATTAAAAGTACCATGCTCCGGAAAAGCTAAAACACCATCACCTTTAGTATACTCCACCCAATTCTCCAACCATACACACGTGTGATATCCTTTCTCCATCATCATAAATGAAGCAGGTGTTTTGGGTGGCGGAATAGGAATTCCCTCTTTAGTCATTACAGGCTTGTCTTTCTTAAAGAAATTTTTAATTTTCTTCATTAATGTCATTTTCTTTGGTCTTCCTAACATTTCAGTCGGTCGATATAGGAAAGAGTCTTCCGTATATCTTCTAGCTCTATTACCTACGTCTCGTCCTATGTCAGCACGACTTACACCCGCAGTCAAATCAGGACTCAACATACAATTCTTTTCCGACCAATCCTAGCGCGGCTTCTATTTATCAACCTATCAGACTCAGGCTCACGCTCGTGGTCTGACCAATGCCAGCGCGGCCTGTTGTGACGTCAGTATTGCTCCTTACTACTGACCCCTCCTTTACAATCTGCATCTGTCTCACGCCCGCTGTTTCAACCAATCCCAGCGCGGCTCTCTGTGAAGTCAGTATAACTCCTGCCACTGATCCTCCCTTCACAAGGTAATACGAAAACTTATTTCTTAATAATTGTCATTGAATTCTTCGTTAATAACAACATAAAAACATTCGCTACTCTGTCTGTTCCACTAAACAAAAGGATAGATTTCAACTTATTCTTGAGTTTCAGAATTACTCTTCTTCTACTGCGAGTAAAAACCCCTGTTTACTCTTCATTCAAGCTCAGGAGAACCTGTTACTTCTTCAGTGTCACCCGTATTGGGAAATGAGACCAAAGTTTCACCAGCGAACCCCTTTGCTATAATTCGTACTCTACTTTTATACGAAATAGTCCCTAGTTTAATACTGCCAGCCCTACGTAGCTTCTCAGTATTATTCCAACAGACGAGTAACCTCACTGCAGTATGGCTTCTGTCACCACCCGCTATTCATTTTCCCGGGATTCTGGACAACATAAAACAAGACGCTAACTCCTTTTGTTAGACATAAATCAATAATCAATATTTATCACCAAACTAGTCAATAATAACCATAACTCTGCTACCAGAAAACTGATCCAGGGGTATACCAACAACAGATACTCCACTACCATATACTCACCTGGGCCCATAAAACACACACACACTTGAGTAAACCGCTGGAGTGTCAAAGTTTGATATATTTTCCATAGTTTTCAAGATTAGTTATTTAAATCTTTCCTAACTAACCTTTCACTGATCAAAAAGTTCTTTCCTCTGGTCGATGGACCATTAGTTGATGGTGATAATTAACATAACCCTTAACTATTCTTTTATTTGAAGTAAATGATCACAAACTCAGGAAGGTTTTAAATCTTTATCTAAATTAAATGCATGTGAACAATTTCAAAAATACAGTGCAGTCACCATCATTCTTAGGAGAGAAAATTCAATTTATTAAACATCAATCATATACTTCAGACTCATACAATAATTAATGCTTAGAAAGGGAGAGGACAGAGAGAAAAGAACATCTGCAAATAACGTGAAATTATATTTACCAAGAATGGTGCGAAAGACCAACCCCCTGGCCAAAGGGCTGGTAAGGGTCCCCCGGGATAGGTCAGGAGACAAAGACTTATGGACAGGATTCAGGACAGGATAGTTGACCTTTCTAGAATACTGACGATTGCGCCGCACCCCTCTCTGACACTCTCTTCCTCCTCGATTCTTCCGCGATCTTCTGATCTAACCCAATTAAGGGGGTCATTATGATGTCGGGCGGATCGCCACCGCCCGACCGGCGGTGGCGATCCGCCCGCCATTTTCGTCCCCCCACCTAACATTTCCCCCCGCCATATTACGATGGCGGTGGGGACCCAGGCGGACGGAAAGACCGTCCGCCAGTTTTCCGCCGGTAGGCAATCCGCCCAATTGCCTACCGGGCGGAAAAGGCCTGCAATATTACGATGATGGCGGTCTCATGCTTTTCCATGGCGGAGACTCCGCCATGGAAAGGCATGCGGAGAATGCCTTTGGGGGCTTTTTGCGGTCCCCCAGGTGGTTGGGGGGGTGGGTGGCTGCACTTGGGGGTACCCATGGTACCCCCCGACATTTGCATGCACAAGGTGGCAGGCACCGCGCGGTGCCTGTCATGTTGTGCATGCAAATGCACAACATGCCCTTTTAACATTGTGGCGGGTGCTGAATACAGCACCGCCCGCCACAATGTTAAATATCCAGGATGGGACCGCCATTATGGCGGTCGCATCCGAATAGGCACAGCGGGACCGCCGCACCTCTTGCGGTCGGTCCCGTTTACCATTACGGTGGCGGGCGGACATTGTCCGCCCGCCATCGTAATGATGCCCTAAGTTAGGATAGAAAGTTCTTCTTCAGATTCTGCATTCGATTCTTCATCAGCATCTCACAGCATCTCTCCCAGCAACAGCATCTCTGACTCACAGCATCTACGTCTCCTTCCTCTTCTAACTAACTAAAGCTACCGTAGTTATACCTTCGTTTCTTCATGTTCCACCCACTAAAGTTTCAATATCGTAAAAATACGAAATATGATTGGTCAGGCAAGGGGGAAGCTCCATCACACCATGCTTACATGTCATTAAAATTAATTCAACTATTGTTCGCAAACCCATCCCCTCAATTTTTATTCATGTATTGCGTTCCCATACACATCCACATTTTACTTGCAACATTTTTATTAACATTATGAATAAGAGTCTTCTTCGCTGAACTTTTCACCGTCCGTTCCCAGGGCACATCATTTGCGACCTTGGCGCTCGTTCAACATTCGAGTCATCCTTCTGGGTTAACTTTGAGTGGACATGCGCAGTCTTCAAATTACTCAGCTCAATTCAGTTATACATGAGAGGCCCAAATACGCACTAATAATAAAGTCAGAAAGACAAATATTAATTTCACAAATAAATGGTCACACTGTATACCTCCCACCTCTACTCTGTCCCAGTTCATTTATTAATACTTTTCCCGCATTAGCATTAGTAAAATAGCTTGTTTTAGTTTCAGCTAAGCAGATGCCATGCACGCGGGGCTTCAAGACTCCATTTTTAGTGTCTTCTGCTCATGCGCTAGAATTTCCCTCCAAGCTTTATCTCGTCATACTGCGTAGATGCAGTTGACGCATGCGCACAACAGTTTCCCCGTTTTAAGCGGTTTTAGTCCGTTTTCATTGTTATCCGCATTAGTACACACATAAGCAAGCTTCACTAACCCGCGTGTTCATGTGGTGCGTATTAGTTATTCACAAAAATTATTAATAACTTGTTAATGAGTTAAACGAGTGGATTTCCTCAGAGCAAGTCTCTTTCTTACGAGACCTTGCTCCATCAATAGGCTCAGTTTTTCCACCATTTTCCCCATTTCAAGGACAATTATTGCATTGTGGAAGTTTACTGATTCACTCCTTAGTGTCCGGCACAATTTACTAATTCAAACCTTAATATTTAATCCCAGAAAACAATTTTTATATCTGAATTTTTTAGGATAATATTTTGCACAGAGGAAGAACATTTTTTATTTCATTATTATTGTTTTTATTTCGACCAGTCTTAAAAAAACATTTGTAATTTAGATCTATATCAAAGGACCATAAACATATTTACAACAGTAATGTGACATAAAGATCCAGGCAGTTCAGAAAACCTCTATAAGATTTTAAGTACTTAAAAAATTACTGTTTATTTGATAACAATAAGTTCATGAAAGGATACCTGATGACTTAACAATAAGAGTGCATTGCTGTATTCAAGGGATTGCAGCAGAAGATGTAATTCCATGAGTCCCAATTACTGATCAGGGTGGAGTGAGTCTGACAGGTAAGGCTTCCTAGCATAAACTGGAATTTGGCTCAACAACTTCATTGACACGTCACTGATCCTTTCAAGGATACAGTACTAGTTAAAAATTGAACCTCCAAGAAAGACGTTAAACAAGGTTAAGCTGATTACATAGTTTGTGGAAGATAGCATTACACACTCTATGTTCAACAAAGAATAGAGAGTTTGTGGCAAGGTATAAAAACAGTGAAAGACCTCAATTTTTGGTTTGGATTCAACACCATCATTTAAAGAGTAATTTAAAGACACGAGCAAGCATCTGATGTTGATAAAAAAGGCTAACTACAAAGGGGTTGAGGAAACATATAACCGTGTGTTTTGAGATGATATCGGAAATCTCACAAATTATGTGCATGAAATCAATGTTGACCCAAATCACATAGAGCAGCAGCTGTTGTTCAGGTGGCAGAGAAGTAAATGCTGCTAAAGATAGGATCAAGGAGAATCATAGAAATTGGGATGTTCTCAAGCTCACTCATACACACTCACAAGGCTGATGGCAAGTTGTGATTTTGTAAGGACCGTAACTATTTACATGAGTCTATCTTTGTTGACAGCATTTGATAGCTCCATAATAATGAAATGGTATTCATGTTGGATAGGCAGGGTTCACCTTCATACTAGATTTCAAACCAACCTCTCAAGAGAACTTCACCCATACTCCAAAACCTTTGCCAGTATTTATTGTTATTGATGGGGTGTTCAGTCACCCGGTTGCCTTTTGATTTGGCATATTTGGCCAAACTGTCTGTGTTTTGTCGGAGATTCTTTCATCAATTGAATGTTGGTGTGGAGGAATGTGAAACGGTTAAGAAAGGGATACTGGAGGTTCAGGGGTAGAAGCTGACAAAGGGTGGAGTCGAGGAGTCAAATATGTTCAGGCAACCCTGACAGAGGCCTTGGTACTGATAGCCCCTGAGGTAACATAATTTTTTTTAATTACTCAGGTCCTCTCTTATCCTGTTTTTTTTAGAGTTTTATTTAGCGCGAACTAGACCCGAGACATCGGGTATCAGAGCGCTTTACATGAGCACCAGTTTCGTTACAGATGGACACATTCATTTTTGTTAGGCACGGGGAGATTAAGTGATTTGCCCAGAATCACAGGATGTTGAGCGTCCTTGCCAAGACTCGAACCCGGTTCCCCAGCTTCGAGGTCAACAGCTCTAGCCGTAAGGCTACATCCTCTACCCAGCCTTATCCTCACAGAGGGCCCAAGATCCTGAAACCTTAAATGTGGTTCAGTGAATCAGCTATATCTTCTTTAATAGGACATGTATGTCCCCCTGACTGCCCTCCTGGAGGCTACAGTATTTATCTGTGACCTTTGTTAAGTAGTGGTGAATCAAACTTACAAGTTAACGTCAGGATTAAAAGTGGTTGCATTAACTGTATTGTTAGAAGGTGGAATGTGAGCTGACTGATGGCACCCGTGATAGTCAACAAATATGGATAACAGGAAGTTAACATACAAAGAAATGAAAGCAGACAAAACCCTGAACATGGAGAATCTCACCCCAAAACAGTTATAATGACATAAAAAAGAAAGAGTCTAAGCTACTTTAAACATAAATACATATACAATCTCTGGGAAATTAAGTCTGAGTCCTTTTACTGTATCAGAGAAGGGAAATCCAACATTTAAAGCAATTCTGTGTTACTCTCCTCTTTTGTCAACGAGTTCCTAACCTGAAATATCAGAAAATTGGTTTAGCACTTTCAAACATAGCAAGCTGGAATTAAATGCTCTATTAGGACTGCACCACAGTATCATACATCGAATAATTGTGGGTGATAGTAATATATGTTACTAACTGCACCATCAAGCTGCAGAAGTGTTCACTCAAGCAACTCTAATAAAGAAACAAGCACTAGTAAAGTCAACAGGTCTGGCATTTGCAGGTTGGCCAGATGTTTTTTTTTTTTTTGCAAGCAAATACCACAAAAAATAATAAGAAAAAAACATGCTCCTGCCTAAACATGGTAGCCATGCGCTTATAATTAAAATTAAATTAAAAAAATATCCGCATAAGTTTTATTAGGACATTACTGGTGCTTCTGAGCAGGCAGGTGTACTTAGTAAAGATAAAGAAGCCCTGTTTATTTCAATGCTCATCACAGGAAAATATGTTTCTTATTGGTGCAAAGAAAAGGTGGTATTCTCTTTGAATTACTGCAACCTAAACATGTAGTTTAAGCACAGACCGATGATTAAGCGCTCTACACACATGCATTAATACAGTCTTAAAGGAACCATGAATCCCACGGGATATCGAAACACTTATAAATCCAATTTAACAAAAATATTCCATTAAAAATACATCATTTGCAATTAAATACAGAGATCTTTAAAAACATAAATCTTACAGATTTTACAATATAAAAATGAGAGACAATACACAGACAATCACATTTGTCATAGGAAAATTAATTCGTGAAGATACATTGAAACATCACATTGCACAGAACAGTATTTTGTCAAAATGTGATTCAATATTGCGCCAATTTAACAACAGGGCGTCGACGCGTTTCGGTGGGTTGAAGCGAATAGGACCACCTTTTTCAGGACAATAAACATATCTTCTCTCCTAAAAATTCGCATTAAAAACCTAGTTAAGAAAAAAAAAATTATGATCCATATTCTCGTGAAACATACATTTATGAATAATTCATTACTCAATCCGGATCAAAAACATAATTATTCAAATATCCCCGAACCCATATGTTTCCCTTAAGACTGAGGTTATTATTAAAAAAGGCATCACCTTATCATCCACATACCTGGTATTCATTATGCCGTTTTTCATCAACACATGACAACCCACACATTCCTAGTGTTCACTCTGCCGTTTTTCATCAAAACATGACCACCAACACAATAGTGGGGTTTCCCGACATCACCCTATCTCTCATGCTCTTTTATTTCACTCAAAGGGTCATTCAACCAAATAAGAATAACTCACCAGCCAAAAACACTCGATGAGATGCCATTTATGTTTAGATAAATGCAGGCGGTGAGAACGAGGATCTGCACATGGGCAAATAGATAAAAAGGGGAGAGGGGACATTGTTATTAGCCCATTACCCCAGATAGTTCATTGGGACAATATACCATAGTTATTTTAAATAGAAGCATACCTATTACGTATGTTTGGCTTATTATATCAAAAGTGCCTTGCACGCTTCATACAATTAATAAGTGGGCTGAATATGCTCCACCACTGCTCCAGCCTGACCCGACTGTTAGTCCACGGTGTCCCTGGAATGATAGTCATGGTTTGCAAATTTAACGGCACCGCCAGCTCAAATGTTTAACATTATAAAACGAGTAAGCGGTCCAACTAGGTGAAATTTTTATAATTTCGTAATTAAACTTCTACCCTTCATTATCAAATACCTGCAGTCGATGTACATCAACGAAAGGAGTTAAAAAAACTTCCCTCTGTCGTTTTGAACTGGGCGAAGATTTATGGTTCTACTTACGTCCCTGTGACTGAAAACTAAATACCACAATACTCAGTAGGCTAATCTTTACATCCTCTAAAGTAGTCCTAACCGCATTAGTTCCAACTAGTAGAACATACCATAAGGGAAGAAGCTCTCGTATTATTGAGAGTCCTCTAGTGTTTAAAGGGGTGTCCGGTATGGTGGCGCAAACAATTGCCTACGGCGGATCTCGCTCTTAAAGGCCCACTGCACCTCGAGGCATGGTCAAGTGCACCACGTGATTTGCGTTATCAAAAAACTAATGTTTATCCAGGGCCCGGGGGGTGCCATATTTGAATGGTGTAAAAATCGAATTTATCTTCTCATATTTAGAATCACAAAATAACCAAGTAATTAAAAATATATATTTGTGCTAACATCTAAATTTTAAAATGCAAATGACAACTACGAAATGGAAAGACCTAATCAAGTATTCTCGTCATATCATTATTTTTATAAACAAACTTTGAGACATCATTGTCCTTGAAGAAAGTTCTATCTTTTAGAGGGAAATTTCTCTATTTTGTATAATTGTTCCCAAGAATGCCTAGGTCCTTATTTATATTACAGCAGGACATTTCCCTCATTTAAACCAAGTTAGTATAGCCCCATAACTTCAACAAGAGGCCCTTGTTTATGAAGAGTCCGGGGCGCGCCATATTTAACTGGTCTCAGTATGTAATAGATCATATTATTCTTATCATATTCAAATCGAAAAGTGCCCGAGTAGCTCTTAAAAAGCATTGCTAAAACCAGAATTTTAGAATGCAAATGAAGTTATCTCATCGTATGGCTAATTACTATAAAATAATCCTTTGAAGCATCAAGGTCTTAAAAAAGTTTCTTTAAAGAAATCAAAAAGTACCCGAGTAGTTCTTAAAAAGCATTGCTAAAACCAGAATTTTAGAATGCAAATGAAGTTATCTCATCGTATGGCTAATTACTATAAAATAATCCTTTGAAGCATCAAGGTCTTAAAAAAGTTTCTTTAAAGAAATCAAAAAGTACCCGAGTAGCTCTTAAAAAGCATTACTAAAACCAGAATTTTAGAATGCAAATGAAGTTCTCTCATCGTATGGCTATTTACTATAAAATAATCCTTTGAAGCACCAAGGTCTTAAAAAAAGTTCATCTTTAAAGAAATCAAAAAGTACCCGAGTAGCTCTGAAAAAGCATTGCTAACATCAAAATTTTAGAAGGCAAATAGACTTATCTCATCATATGGCTATTTTGTATAAAATAATTCTTTAGAGCATCAAGGTCTTAAAAGAAGTTTATCTTTTAGAGGGAATTTCCCTTATTCGTAAATTTGATGCCTAGGTCACTGTTAGTATTACAGCAGAAATTTCTCTAATATTGACCGTATTAATTTAGCCACATCATCTAATTAATACCACATTATCTTCGATACAGTATCAGGGGACATCCCCAAAATTAAAATTATAACGGTCATCTACTTAATCAGCTTCATCCAATCTTCTCTCGTGTTTAACCCCTTTTGAACAGTGTCAAGTTTGAAAATATACCACTGTTCTCTATTTTTACGTTTCAGTTCTAAATTCCCACCTCTTTTATTCCCTGTTACTTTCTCAAGGATAAACCAACGGAAATCCGTATATTTGTGTCCTAGATTGGCATAATGTTCAACCAAAGGGGCATTCAGTTTATTAGTTTTCAATGCTGACCTATGTTCAAATAATCTCAATCTTAGTTCTCTACGCGTTTCGCCTACATAGCCCATCCACATGGGCACAGCAATAAATACACCACATTGGCACTCCTACAGTTATTGAGGCTTTTTGTCATCATTTTATGGCCATTGTACTTCAAGGTTTTACCCACTATGCAATGTTCACATATAGTACAGCTCCCACATTTGTGGTTACCAATTGCTTTCGCCATTTGGATAGTGCCTTGTTGTAAGGGTTTCACTTCCCTGTAAGTGTGAACTAATGATTTACGCAAATGATCATTCCGTTTAAAAGTAAAAAGTGTTTTTCCAATTTAATCACCTCATTATCATTTAAAATTTTCCAATTGGAATTAACAATATTTTTTAATTTATTACTAATACTTGAAAATTGACTAACAAATACTAACCTTTCATTGGTACCTCTATTTTTCTTACTGTTGTTAGTTCTGTCTAACATGCCATCTCGGTTGTAAAAGCGTGCCCTTTTGAATGCATATTTGATCCATTTTTTTGGGTAGTCTCGATCTAAAAGCTTGTCTTTAAGAATATCAGAGTGTTTATAAAAACCCTCCAGTGAAGAGCAATTCCTCCGCAACCGGAGTAATTGTCCAAAGGGGATATTGTCTTTCTGTTCCTTGGGATGATAACTAGTATAATGTAGGGGAGTATTTTCATCCGTGAGTTTAGTAAGCAATTCAACCTCCAGAAGTCCACTCTTATTTTTAATAGAAATATCTAAAAAGTTCACCATGGTGTTACTGCAATGTGCAGTGAATTTTAAATTGGCGTTCCCCAGGTTGAGCCATTCCAAAAACTCCTGTAATTCTTCCTCCTGTCCTTCCCATATAAAAAAGATTGTCAATAAAGCGATACCACATCACAATATTTTCGAAAAATGGTGCTGCTTCACAGAAGATATGTTTATTTTCAAAGTGACCGACATAAAGATATGCCAAACTTGAGGCACATGTCGCCCCCATGCTCGTCCCCTTACATTGGAGATAAAGTTCATCTTTGAACAAAAACATATTATTTTTCAAAACCAAGGTTACACATTCGATTATAAATTGCTTATTTGCTCCTCTAGTGTCCTCATCTGTCAAAATTTCTTTAATCACCTTAACAGTATCATCCTGTGGAATATTTGTGTACAACGCTTCTATATCGAGGGTAACTAAAATCTGGGAGTGGTCATTAAACACAGTGCCCTCGATAATAGAAATGATGTGTGCCGAATCCTTAATATACGATTTTTGTTTGAACACTAATGGTTTAAAAAAACTATCCGCATATTTACTCGAGGGTTCCATAAGAGAACCCAAGCAGCTGACAATTGGTCTCATGGGGGGTCCATTTCATTTTTTATTTCGGGTAATCCATAAATAGATGGTATTATGGCATTGTCATTTTTAAGGAACCTAAATTACTCCTCACAGATCCAGTTATTTATTTTAGCTTTCTCAAGTAGAGTTCTTACTACTGTTTTCAGTGCATCTAAACTGTTCATAGGTACCTTGGTGTAATGATCAGTAACACCAAGTAATGTCTGTATTCTCTTGTCGTAATCATTAGTGTCAAAGATCACCACACCGCCGCCCTTGTCTGCAGGTTTTATTGTTAGATTGCAATCGTTTTGTAAGGAATAGGTTGCTTCCCTAAGTTCCTTGGAAAGATTGTTAAAATCAGGATAGATATCTGTAAGGGCTTTCCTTATATTCACCTCCACTACTCTTTCAAAGGTGTCTACATTTTTACTAACCTGGTGGATGAATGGTGTAAATGTGGACTTATGTTTTAACCCTGAAATGTTCTCATCCCTTGACAGTTCCTATTTTTGAAAAATCTTTTTAATCTAATCTTTCTAAAAAACGCTTTAAGATCCTTCTCTAAATCAAATATGTTTACATTAGCTTTAGGGGCGAAACTGAATACCTTTTCTAACACTTCTTTCTCTGGCTTAGTTAATACTTTCTTAGATAAGTTCACAATAGGGAACTTTTTTATTACCAATACCTTTGGTTTCGGGTTTTTAGGTACTCCTGAGGTTGATTTCTCATATATTGGCCCTTGCCCTGGTTCGAATTTGTCCTTTGTCCTCGTCTCTGTCGGTGATCTAAAAAATCCCCATATTCTGCACTGGGGGTATGTCCATTCTGTTCTTGTCTCGAGGGTCCCTCTTCCTCACTACTGGATCCCGAAGTCTCAGAGAAAGTCACCTGTTTCCTACCTCCTCTAGAATATATGGGTCTTTGATGGTATTGTTTATCCACTCCCTGTTCTTTTTTCTGTTGAAAGTCATCCTTGTTAGTTTATGGGTATATAAGTTCTAAACTGAATTTGTTAATATCTTTTTTAAATTTTATTGTTTCTTATTAACAAGAAACTCCTTATACCCATTTACTTCTTGGTTAAGTTTGTCTAATTTTCTTTTTGCCTCCTCTAGAGCTGTACTCTCTTTTAAATTACGTTCTAACTCTTTTATATTTCTTGTTTCTCTAAAACTATAGTTTCTTGTGCCATTTCTATAATTAATAGGATCCAGTCTCTGCTGCATCTGTTCGCTATTTGGATCCAACTGTCCAAGAACTTTTATTTTCCATGAATAAACCGGGCTCATTCCGAACCTGCAATCCTATTGGAAAAACTCCTGACTTGACGTATTCAATTAAAAAATCAGCATGCAATTCTGTTCTGATTAGTTTTTTCTTTCGATTTAAAACTTTTCTCCATTTATCATTATTATTGGAAATAATTGTAAATTTTTGTTAGTATTTGTACTGATAAGTTTGTTAAATTGATCTTCTGTGAACCCGAAGGTTTTAAAAGGGTCCATTGTGATCCTTCTGATAGCCTAAAAAACTTGAATAAGTAAATTAGTTTGCCTTTAAAAAACGGTCATATACACGACTCTCCAACCCAAAAGGTTGTTCAATGTACGTCAAATACAAAGAGAGGGGCCCCACAGACCAAAGGGACAGGGCACCGAATAAGACTCAAAAGTCAAATATATAATTCCCTTTAGATACACTTCTCTTTCAACCACTCCATATACGCTCTACACACATGCATTAATACAGTCTTAAAGGGAACATGAATCCCACGGGGTATCGAAACGCTCATAAATCCAAATTAATAAAAATATTCCATTAAAAAATACATCATTTGCAATTAAATACAGAGATCTTTAAAAACATAAATCTTACAGATTTTACAATATAAAAATGAGAGACAATACACAGACAATCACATTTGTCATAGGAAAGTTAATTCGTGAAGATACATTGAAACATCACATTGCAAAATACAGTTTTTTGTCAAAATGTGATTTTATATTGCACAAATTTAACAACAACAGGGCGTTGACGCGTTTCGGTGGGTTGAAGCGAATAGGACCACCTTCTTCAGGACAATAAACTTATATCTTCTCCTCTCCTAAAATTTTGCATTAAAAACCTATTTAAGAAAAAACATTTATGGTCCATATTCTCGTGAAATATACATTTATGAATAATTCATTACTTAATCCGGACTAAAAACATAAGTATTCCTATATCCCTGAACCCATATGTTTCCCTTAAGATTGAGGTTATTATTAAAAAGGCATTACCTTATCATCCACATACCTCGTATTCATTATGCAGTTTTTCATCAACACATAACAACCCACACATTCCTAGTGTTCACTCTGCCATTTGTTGATCAAAACATGACCACCCACACAATAGTGGGGTTTCCCGACATCACCCTATCTCTCATGCTCTTTTATATCACTCAAAGGGTCATTCAACCAAATAAGAATAACTCACCAGCCAAAAACACTCGATGAGATGCCGTTTATGTTTGGATAAATGCCGGCGGTGAGAACGAGGATCTGCACATGGGCAAATAGATAAAAAGGGGAGAGGGGACATTGTTATTAGCCCATTACCCCAGATAGTTCATTGGGACAATATACCATAGTTATTTTAAATAGAAGCATACCTATTACGTATGTTTGGCTTATTATATCAAAAGTGCCTTGCACGCTTCATACGATTAGTAAGTGGGCTGAATATGCTCCACCACTGCTCCAGCACGACCCGACTGTTAGTCCACGATGTCCCTGGAATGATAGTCATGGTTTGCAAATTTAACGGCACCGCCAGCTCAAATGTTTAACATTATAAAACGAGTAAGCGGTCCTACTAGGTGAAATTATCATAATTTCATAATTAAACTTCTACCCTTCATTATCAAATGCCTGCAGTAAATGGACATTGATGAAACCACATGCAGGGAGTTAAAAAAAACTTCCCTCTGTCATTTTGAACTGGGCGAAGATTTATGGATCTACTTCCGTCCCCGTGACTGAAAACCAAATAACACAACACTCAGTAGGCTTATCTTTACATCCTCTAATGTAGTTCTAACCACATTAGTTCCAACTAGTATAACTTACCATAAGGGAAGAAGCTCTCGTATCATTGAAAGTCCTCTAGCGTTTAAACGGGTGTCCGGTATTGTGGCGCAAACTAATGCATACGGCGGATCACGCTTTTAAAGACCCACTGCACCTCATGGCATGGTCACGTGCACCACGTGATTTGCGTTATCAAAAAACTAATGTTTATCCAGGGCCCGAGGGACGCCATATTTGAATGGTGTCAAAATTGAATATAATCGAATATAATTGAAAAGATAAAGATTTCTGGTAAAGGAAATCACTTGTTTCCCAAATGTTTTCACCCCTTACAGTCTTTGTCAAGGGGAGCGGTAGGGAAAGTGTTGGGGTTAGACCCTGCTCGTGGATGCTAGCACCACTAGATTTTTGGGGGAAGGGTGTTGCAAGAGAAAAGCAGGGTTGCCTGAAGGAGGACAATGGTGCCTGGTAATTTGTTGATTGATTGGAGTGCCAGAACAAGGCTTTGCCCAAGCCCCCAATAAGGTATCCGTCAGTGCCTAATTAAATGGAAAAAGGGTTTCAGAAGATTTCCTGGGAGGTATCGAAACCACTAGCCTCCTGTAAGTCATTGTACCAATTATCAATCTGGTAGGGCTGTGCGAACTAATCACCCGGTTCTTATTCATTGTTTGAGTCACTATTGAAAAAGTAATGCAGTGTATGCGTTCTCACTATTGAAGGCAATAATTCAAATGAGGGAAGTGGTGCCTCAGTTGGTATCGGGTGCGTCTTTGGTCAAGGTGGGATCGGAGTCGATTCGGAGTCAATGAGAACTATCAGGACCTCCTCCTCCGGCGTCCATGGATTAGGCATCGGCTTTGAAGTGCCCTAGGCCAGTGCAGGTTGCAATGCCGGAAGCAGGGCCGGGATTGGAGCTGGAGACAAGAGGGTCTTGGAAGGTCCTACTGGCAAAGATGGCCCGAAGATGCACTAGAGGGAGTCAGTAGTGATCCGAAGATCTGGAGCATAGCTGCGTGGAACTCTTTGATCTGATCTGACCTGGCTGTTGCCCCAGAAACTCGGGTTGTTCCGGAACCAATTATGGGATTGACTCCGAAGTCAGCCGACTTCGGGAGCGAGATTCAGAGTGGTGGCGCCACCCAGTGCCTATTTCAGACAAATGCGAGTGGCTCGAGGGGGCAGATTCCCGCTTTGATTTCTTGTGCTTCTTTTTTGACTTGCCTGACGATTTGGACCATGATGAAGAGTGGCCTCTTGAGCGGCAATGTTGACTTCAGGACTGTGATCGAACTTTTGACATGGACCACAACTTGGAGTGGTCCTGGTGAGGAGTCTTTTTATTCTTGGTGATGTAAAGCTTCGCCTCACGGTCCCTTATGGCATTGGGGTTCATTAATGCACAATTGTTGCAGGCTTTGGAGTCATGATTCGACCCCAGACACCACAGGCATGCCTGGTGGGGAGTGGTCACAGACATTTATTTGTGATAGTCCCTACAGGGCTTAAAACCTGATGTTTCTGGGGACAAAATACCCTGCACACTGAATTAACTTTTTGAGGTAAAGGTCTTAGAGAGACAAGAAGGGAACTCCAGATCCGCATCTGGTGGCACAGAAACAAAGGAACAGATATCTGCGTGCAGGGGTGGCGCCTATATAGGCTCTGCATGTCATTTCTGGATCAGAACAAAGTCGGTGCCGAGCCGCACAGCTCCATCTGACGGCACACTGAGGTACTGCTGAAAAGTTTCCAGATCCTGTTTGAAGCCTGAGGTAATATTCAAAAGGTTAGGATTCTGCAAATAGAGATTTCTATCAGAAAGAGTCTAGATAGACATACAGCAGATACCTTGCTGTCAGGAGTATGCTGGGATAGCTTGAGACACCCTGTTAGGATGCCTCACAGCGAACATGAGGTGTGTAGGCGTGCCAACGAGTAGTCGGCATTTCTTTACACAGAGACAGGGAGGAAGGAGCTGAAGAACCAGGACTACCTTTGGTGATGCTAACACGAAAGAATATGTGATCACATACAGTGAAGCAACCTTACCGCACAAGGAGACCAGCCCTGAATGCAGCCGATTCACCTGGCATTAGGTAAGGTTAATGGACAGTCCACACCTGCATATGATGCTCCAGTGCTCAATGCTGAACACCCAAGATTCACTGGCACGTGTCAGAACACCCAAGATTCATTGGCACGTGTCAGAACACCCAAGATTCATTGGCACGTGTCAGAACACCCAAGTTTCAATGGCACGTGTCAGAAGACCCAAGATTCATTGGCACGTGTCAGAAGATCCAAGATTCATTGGCACGTGTCAGAACAGCCACGATTCATTGGCACGTGTCAGAAGACCCAAGATTCATTGGCACGTTTCAGAACACCCAAGATTCATTGGCAGGTGTCAGAAGATCCAAGATTCATTGGCACATGTCAGAAGACCCAACGATTTATTAGCATGTGTGAGAAGACCCAAGATTCATTGGCACGTGTCAGAAGACCCAAGATTCATTAGCACGTGTCAGAAGACCCAAGATTCACTGGCATGTGTCAGAACACCCAAGATTCATTGGCACGTGTCGAAAGACACAAGATTCATTAGCACGTGTCAGAAGACCCAAGATTCATTGGCACATGTCAGAAGACCCAATGATTCATTGGCACGTGCCAGAAGACCCAAGATTCATTGGAACGTGTCAGAAGACCCAAGATTCATTGGCATGTGTCAGAAGACCCAAGATTCACTGGCACGTGTCAGAAGACCCAAATTGGCACGTGTCAGAAGTCCCAAGATTCATTGGCACGTGTCAGAAGGCCCAACGATTCATTGGCACGTGTCAGAAGACCCAAGATTCATTAACACGTGTCAGAAGACTCTACGATTCATTGGCACGTGTCAGAAGACCCAAGATTCATTGGCACGTGTCAGAAGACCCAAGATTCATTGGCACATGTCAGAAGACCCAAAATTTATTGCCACGTGTCAGAAGACCCAAGATTTATTGGCACGTGTCAGAAGACCCAAGATTCATTGGCACGTGTCAGAAGACCCAACGATTCACTGGTACGTGTCAGAATCCCCAAGATTCATTGGCACGTGTCAAAAGACCCAAGATTCATTGGCACGTGCCAGATCCCCTGAAAACAGAGAAACGTAAAAACACTGCAAAGTATAGCGAATGACATACTTCTAGACGCAGAAAAATAAAAAGCACATCCATTTGTATTTATTCACTGCTATTAAAAGTTTCGACGTAGCAGTGAAACAGTAAAACAGGTCCTGTGGTCGAATTTGCATTTTATTAAGTTTAATGCACGGTGCAGCTGCCCCCGAGACCCAGAACAGCAAAGCAGTAAAAGATGAAATGTGAATTATTTTCACCATAGCGAGTGCTGGAGAGAGGTGAGGGGGATGGGCGTGCGTGACACAGAGAAAGAACTGCACGGGTGCCTGGGCAAGGCACACCCACTTGTACACAGTGACAGGGAGTGCAAGCCGTGCACACAGCTGAAAAAATACTTGCTGCTTCCTTGGACACAAACACACACCACATTTGCGACATGGACAGTAGGTGCAGGAAAAAAAGGCTTTCAGTACTTCAATGCAACATTAAATTAACGCAGTAAGATGCAAAGAAATGTAGATTTTAAAGATTTTGTCTTCGGCCTCAGCCACCGTTTCAGATGCTCTGCAGAACTTGAAAATGCCACCTGGACAGGTAAGCGTAAAAAGATATAATGAGATGGATTTAAATTGCCTCTGTAAGAGCTGCATAATGCATGGTTTTGCATGTGAACTCAAAATGAGCTGTGTGCGTACGTATGTGTGTGTGCGTACGTGTGTGGGCGTGTACTGAATCCTATGTGTTGTTTACTAAAATTCCAAGAAGGAACGATTGACATGGCAGGTGCATAAAGCAAAGTGTGCACGAGATCGCAGGCCATTTCAATGTACATTTCTGCACAGTGTATCCATTACTGCATAAAAGATTCGTATATAATAAAAAGAACCTTTTACGATTCAATATTGCCGTTTTTTCCGTATTACACACAGAGCTTTTCTTTCTCTCCAAGGAAAAGTACACATTTGGCCAGACACACATTTTATTCTGTGACAATACATCCACAGGGTGTTCATTAAAGGAAACACGCCTAAATATGTCTGTTCACGGATGTTTTGTAAGAGGAAGTATGTGGTGGAGAGGTGGGGGCCACGGGAGGAGGGAGAAACCGCTAACACGATAACGACAGGCAAGCTTCCTCTTTCCCTTGTTAGCAATTGCTCAGTTTCAAACGACTCCAGTGTCCGCGAGGAATGGTTGTGGATATGCACTCCCAGGTGGTTTTGTGTCGTGGTGTCGTAGCCAGGTTACGTATTTAACTCAGCAAAAAATAACCGACTTTTTAGGCTCTTGAATGACTTTGCTCTGCAGGGACATTATAGTGGACGTGTTTGTCCTCAGGGGTCGTGCAAAATTCATCATACCCAGGGGCCTATTCACCAACGTAAATTTTTTCGTATATGTATAACTGAATTTTCTTTTTTTATGCCTGTCAAGAATTTTAAAAGGCACTGGTGGCACAGGGTTGCTTGCTTACACTCGTTCAGCCCAAGGTGTAGCTGTTCAATGACGAGGGGTGTTTCCACTGCTATTGCCTCATCTTATAAAAAAAAAACCAAAGGATCATTTTAATGCCCTTGCATAACATACCCAGGCCAGTCACAAGCTTTTATCGGACCCGGGACAAAACTAATTGCGGGGCCCTGATCCAGAGACCTTAGTTTCAATCACAGCTCACTAGCTTGACCAAACTGTGTGACCCAGGGCAATTACTTTTCTGCCCTCTGCTTCCTTTTCAGTGATCATCACATTTAATTTAACTCCAGGCGTCCACTGAACAAAAACCTCTCTTGTGTATGGTTTAATAGATGATAATGTTGCTCCATCTATGACAACAGTAAAGGACATTTATAGGAGGCATAAAGCAACTGACTTGCCTAAAGGGTCACTAATAAAATTTTCATCTGATAGAGACTTTTAGCTGCAGATTCCATACCTTAGATTAGAATAATACCTAGGCGTCAGAGTGGATCCGGAATTTTTTCTTGAGCAGTACCCTTGCACACCGATAGGTGGCGTTGTTCAGCTATGCATGGCGTTGTTGGCGTCGTCTGCACCAGAAAATGACATGTGCAGTACCTATATAGGCGCCACACAGCATGCTGATGTCAGTTCTTTTCTTTCTGCGCCAGTTAGCGCAGATCTGGGAAGAGCTACCCCTTAAGTCAATTTTTGACTAACCTTTTTCGATGTTTTGTCGAGGTATTTTGAGGTTTCTTTCCTCCTGGTGTGGCAGGAATGTCATCAAAGAAGGACGACCTCAAGCCCTGTGGCGCCTGTCACCGCTTCATGTCAGTGACAGACCTGCACCTTGTTTGCCATTGGTGCCTCGAGTGCGACCATGACCCAAAGGCCTGCTCCGAGCAGCCGCAGCCCCTTCAGGCAAGAGCGGTGGGGCCAGGTAGTGGGGGGGATTCGACAGACGACGAGGAAAATTAATTATTTATTTAATTTTCCCTTGTAGTTGTCTGCCGAATCCCCCCCAACCCGGCCTCACCGCCCCACCGCTCTCACCTGCACGGACCGCGGCTGACTCGGAGTGCTGCGCCATGCACCCGAAGGCCTTGAGTGAGCGATCCTTCAAGCTCCTGTCAGCTCGACGTGTGACACCACAACAATGAAGGACCTGGGATGGTCGCGGAGTCCCAAGAGTTTGTCACTATCGAAGAGTTCGGGTCAATCAGGTAAGTCCCGCTCCCACAAGAAGAAGTCTAAGCGTGCTTCGACTTCACCTCTTCCGTCGAGACGAGGGAGCATCATCACTCGAGGCATGGCTCCGTGGTTGAGCCAGCGCCTTGGCCGTCTCCACGCATTCCTGAGTTTCCAGGGCCAGAGTGACCCCAGCCCAGTTATAAGAATTTTTTGAGGCTATGCACCTCATATTTTGGCAGCCGTTCGCTCTGAAGCACCTTCGGCCTCGCAGCTTTGGGAGGGTCCCTACTAGATCCACGCCAGCGGCTCCGGCGCCAGTCGGTCCCCAGGAAGCCACAGATGGATCCGGATTAGTGCAAGTCATGCTATCTCAACCTTCCCAGGCGCCGGCCCTGCGGCCGACGTTCCCAGCACCGCAGGCACCCTCCGGCGGCACCATCTCCATTCATATCCCTGACTCCGGCATAGAGCCAGAGGGTCGTCGCCCAACGCCGACTCCGGAGACAACTTCCAGGCAGGACCGTGAGTCCTATTCTTATGGGCTAGGACTCGGGGAGGAATGGAAGGGGTTACTGGACTCTGAAGAATACCAGCATTATGATACCGACATGGACTGGTGTGAGGATTTGGCAGATGCCAGCAGAATGGATACTTCTCCAGATTCTTGCATGCTTTCTCCCCCTGACATGGCTATGGAGGAAGAAGCTTCATTCACAATGGTGGTCAGGAGAGTGGCTGATTGTCCTGGACCTTAGCTTACCCTCGGTACCTGTCAATACTAACGTCTTGACAGAAGTGATTCAGCTGTGAGTGTCCCCCTCAGAACCGCTTCTCCCGTTTAACAAAGCACTTACTAATGTCATGCACAACATAGGGGCTCCTGTGAACAGGGCAATAGCCCGCCCCACTGACTCATTCCAGGGGACACTAATTCCTGAAAGAATATCCCTACCACAGAGAGCTTGGTGGTCCAAGCCTCCACTTCCCATGTAAATCCTGGCACATTCCCAACCGCATCGCTTTGATCGGGAATCTAAGAGGCTGGACAACTTAGGCAAGAAAATGTTTTCTTCCACCGGCCTGGCATTGCGGTCCGTGAACATTGCATGCCTTTTGGGTGGCTGTTCGCATGCTCTGTGGGATACGGTTGCGCAGGTGCTGCCAACTGTTCCTATGGAGGCCCGGGTCATGCTCCCCCAGGCTGTTGCATATTGGAGGGATGCAGCTAAGTTCACCATTAGATATGTGCTGGACAACACGACTCACTGGACAGAGCGGTTTTGTCGACTGTGGCCCTACGGCGTAAAAGCCTGGTTGAGGACTACTGTCTTTTCTGGGGATGATCAAACATCACTTATGGACATATCCTTTCGGGGGCAAGACGGATTCTGTGCTGGAGCACTTTGGGGACAGCAGGGCTACGGCCAGGTTCTTGGACTTTTCATGGCCCCTCATCACCCCAATCCATCTTTTGCTCCTTTTGTGGCCACAGAAGGGGCTCCAGCTGCGTCTTTACTGCCCAACCACCGCAGCACGCATGTTTCCCAGCCTCTACATGGCCGAGGACACAGTATCCACAGACCCTGTGGGTCGGGCAGCCAGAGGTCGGGCCAGTCCACCACTCCCCTGCAGTCACAGCCTCCAAACCCTTATAGTCTGCCCTCTTACCACCATGAGCAAAAAGAACAAATGATGGACGGAATGCTGAACATTGCAAACATTCACCCCCAGTCACAATGATCTTGGTTTAGTTCATCATTTTTTTGCTTACCACGCCACCCCAGTTTGGTCCCAGCCATATGCAAATCAGTCTTTTTTTTTTTTTTTTATAAATTTATTTTTCAATTGAACAAGTAGCACAATACAATTCTTACAATGAGCATCACCCGTGATCAATCTCGTGTAGATGAAATACATGATCGTCATGAACACGGCCACTCCCCCCCCATTTGATTAGCGTAGATTTGTATTTTCCATTCGTGACCTCTCGTGACGGCTGTATGGATTCGTTTGGAATCAGGGAACAACAATGGGTGAGCACCAGGGACGTTGTCTAGGGTAAGACTCTGTCGGACCCCCGTGTAGGAGTCCCCTGTGTCGTTTGCGTTATGGACTGTTGTGTGTCTCCTCCCGTGTCCAGCCCAAAATGTCTTCTCCATGGGTCCCATATCTTGTGGAATTTTTTTGGGCACCCCCTGCTACGATATGTAGTTTGCTCAGCTGTCATATATATGTCCATTCCTCTCGTCCATTCCTGTATAGTGGGTTTATCAGCCACCCCCCATCTCCTAGCAATATCCCTTTTGGCGACCACCAGCCCCAGAGAGGCAAAAATTAGTTGTGGTCTAGTGACTTCTACCTCGCTTGGTATCCCTAATATTACAAAGCGTGGTTCCATCGGCAACATCTCTCCCAGGACCGTACCCAGCAGCTCGACCACCTGCGCCCAGTATGTCTGAAGCTCGGGACATGCCCAGACGGTGTGGAAGAAGTCGCTACGTGCCGTAGTGCAAGTCAGGCAGAGTGACGAATCTGCCCTTCCCATTTTATGCAGCCTGTCTCTGTCGTAATATATACGGTGTAATATCTTGAACTGAATGAGCCGAAGCCTTGCTTTTATGGCAACCTCTCTGGGGTGCATCAACGCCGCTTCCCAGTCTATGTCCTCCATGGATCCCACCTCCCTCTCCCACCGCGCCCGAAGCCCAACCAGCCCGTCCGGGATGTTGTTATTGACCGTTTTATAGGTAAAGGAGACCGCCTTGTGGATCAACTCCTCTTGCAGAAGCCGCCCCTCTAAGGGTGCGTACTCCGGGAGATGCTCACTGGGGATATTCTCTTTCTGCCATGCGTGACGTAGTTGCGCGTATTTGAGAAATTGGGAGTTATTCATATCATATTCTCGTTTAAGTGTTGCCCATGTTTTAAGCTCCCCTTTTTCGATGATGTCCCCTATTGTGGAGATCCCCAGGAGATCCCATGTCCCAAACCCTGTGAGCTTATGCAGCTCTTTGAACCAAGCCCCTTACCAGAGCTGGGTAGTCTTCGTGACACGACCCGTCCAACCCATGGTCTTAGTCGCCCGCCCCCAAGCCGTCAGTCACATGGGTCGCGGGCAGCAGGCGGGAGCCCCCCTTCCCCCCATACAGATAGTGTAGGTACGTGTGTGGTTGCATTTCTTCCCGCTCAAGGCGGTATGTAGGGTGGTGTCTGCTTTTTATGTATCCATTTATTTATGGGTACCAGGTGGGATGCCCAGTAATACGCCTCTATATCGAGGAGCGCAATCCCCCCATTATAAGTATTACGTTGCAGTGTCTGGAGCGCTATTCTGGGGTGCCCTCCCTGCCACAGCAGTGTTCGAATTATACTATTTATTTCTGTAAAGGTGTCCTTGGATAGGGGATGGTATGAGTTTTGTAGGGCGTAAAGCAACTGGGGTAGGGTGATCATTTTAAAAATGGCCGCCTTTCACGAGCAGGGTGAGGGGGAGATCTCTCCATCTCTCCACATCTGCCTTAAACTTACACAGGACTGATCTTATGTTCTCCTTCCTACATACCCTCGGGTGCGGAGTCACAAAAATTCCCAGGTATTTGAATCCCACCTGCACTACTCGCAACTCTGCGGGCATGGGCCAATCTGTTTGGGCAGTAGTCGGGTAGTAGAGCGTAGATTTATTCCAATTAATTTTGTAGCCCGAGTGGCGTCCGTATTCGGTAATCGTGTCTAACAGGGCCGGTATGGTCGTGGCGGGAATGGTGATGTACATCAAGATGTCATCGGCATATAGGGACATTTTTTCCTCTTCGGTATCTGCAGGAGTGATACAAAAGCCTCGAATAGAGGGGTGTATCCTGATGGCGCAGGCCAGGGACTCCAGGGTTAAGGCAAAAAGGAGAGGTGAAAGGGGACAGCCTTGCCGCGTCCCCCTCTCGATGGGGAAGGGCGCCGAGCACCTGCCGTTGACACGTACCGAGGCTACCAGTTGGTTGTATAGGAGCGCCACCCAGCTGCAGTATTTCGGCCCAAACCTGAATTTCGCCAGTGTGGCATCGAGGAACAGCCAGTTTACGGCGTTGAACGCCTTCTTGGCATCCAGTGATAAGAACACCTGCGGGCTTGTCTGGTTCCTCACCTTCATGAGCCAGTTGTGAGTTCGTCTCAGGTTTAGACGAGTAGACCTGCCTGGCATGAATCCCGACTGACCTTCATGGACCAGAGTCGTGATCACCTCCAGGAGACGGGTTGCCAGAATGGTAGCCAGAATTTTAACTTCAGAGTTAAGCAATGAAATGGGTCTGTAGGAGCCACACTGGTTGCGGGGCTTGCCCTCTTTGTGTATGACCACGATAGTGGCCATCCTCAGGTCCGCCGGAAGGACACCCTCTTTGTGGGAGTCCATAAAGAGCCGAAGGAGATGGGGGCTCAGGATATCCGTGTACCGCTTATAGAATTCCGCCGGCAGCCCGTTGGTGGCGGGGGTTTTCCCGGGGCGGAGTTTCGCCACCGCCTCCTGGACTTCTGCCAAGGACAGGTCCGCCTCTAGGTCTTGTGCTTCCCCATCCCCTAATACTGGAGTGGGGATGATCGCCAAGTAGTCCCTTATCTCAACCTGCGATGTAGGTGTTCTGGCCCTGTACAAGTTCCTATAGTACTCTGCAAATGTGTCTGCCACCCCCCATCTGTGGATTGATTGATGCCCTGTAGGTCAACCACCTCCCGTACCCATCTGTCTTGGATTTCCCGCCTGCTGATCCAGGCTAGAAGCTTTCCGGCCTTGTCCCCAACCTCATAAAGGCGGTGTAATGTCGCTAGGTGCTGTTTTTTGGCGTTGTCTGTGGCCAGCTCCTTGTACTCTAGTCGCAAGGTGGTCAATCTATGAGCCATGTCGGGGTCACTTTCCTGGGAAACCTGAGCATCAAGCTCGCATATTTTCTGTTCTAGCTCGACCAGATGTTTGTCCTTCTCTTTTTTCTCCCAAGCTATACGGTTTTGGGCTCTATCCCGCAACACGGTCTTATATGCTTCCTAGACTGTCACCCCAGAAGGGACCAAGTCCTTGTTTTCAAGAAAGAAAACCTCTGTATCAGCTCGAATCCCCTTTGCTATTTTGGCGTTGTGTAGGTCCCATGGGTTCAGGCTCCAGGTATGGACCTTGTCCCAATCCCTCAGCCCCATCTCTACCAGGAGCGGGGAGTGGTCATAAAGGCCTCTAGCTGTGTACTCTGCCCGTCCTACGTCCTCTAGTTCCCCCTTAGGGATGAATATATAGTCCAGTCTGGAGTGAGAGTCGTGGGCCCTGGAATGAAACGAAAACTGCCTGGTCTGAGGGTGTATATCTCTCCATGCATCCGTCAGGCCCATCGTTGTGGAGAATCGTTTCAGAGGTGTGGATTGTATGGAGCCATCCCCATCTCGCGTACGGTCCATTACTGGGTCCACAACATCGTTAAAGTCGCCACCCACTATGTGTAAGGCAGAGGGTGTCTCTATCAAAATGTCAATTATCTTGGTCATGGTGGGCGCTTGTAGTCTAGGTGGTGCATAAACGCAGATCAACATGACCTCAGTCCTACCCCATAACCCTGTGACTCCCACGTAGCTACCTAGGGGATCCTGCCAGAAGCGTGAGGTTTGGAAGGGAATGCTCTTCTTGATCAGAATAGCCACCCCCCTCGCCCCGCATGTGAATCCTGAGTGCGCCAGGACCTTATAGGCCCCGCGACCTATAAAACCGCACTGTGTACCCTTAAGATGCGTTTCTTGTAGCATTGCGATGTCTGGGTGAAGCCTCTTAATGTGTTGCGATACCAGCCCCCTTTTTATCTTGTCTCCCAATCCATTAACGTTCCAGGTCATAACCGTTAGATTGGGAGGCCCGGTCATGTCACGTCTGGTGGCAAAGTGCGTGTGGCACCAAGGTCTGGTAGTAGGGGAAGGTAAGGCTCCCTAATGTCCCTTAGTGTGTAGGAGTGTCTCGCAATGGCGGGCCCTATGCTCAGTGAACCGATGTGCAAACAAATAAACCCCAACTGTGTGGTCCCCCTCCCCTCCCCCACCCCACCTCCCTCCATCCCCCCTCAGCGTTCTGCCCCCCCAACTTGGGAAAAGACCCTTGACAGGAGAGAGGAGGTCAGTCTGTCCTCCTCCCCACCCCCTCGATTATATACCCCAAAACCCCAACTCTTACAGATTGCTGCTCAACTGTCCAACGTGTTCACAGTTCAAAGCTTTGTGTGCTTCAGAGGGGGGGTCGATACTGGCTCACGATACCTTCCCGCCGGCTTTCAAGATGCAGTGCCCACTGCGGTCAGGTCGGTCTCTGTGGGTGGATCTCCATCCGCTGGCCCCTCATTCTCCTCACTTTGTTAGAGTGCCTGGATTGCCACTTCCAGTGGATGTCTTGACTCTGGTCCAGGGGACATAGCGTCATCTTCGGAATCCGTCTGCTGGTTGGGGGATTCAGTCCTTTGAGCCATGTCAGTTTCCGATTGGGAGCGCTCATCTGTTTGCTGACCGGGCTGCCCCTTATCCTGCTTAGGCTTTCGCAAAGTATATGGAGTTCCTTTGCCTAATCTCTGCGGCCAGCTTGCGATGGCACGGCTCCTGTGCCGGGGAGACCTCTCTCTGTTAGTTCTGTTCCATGTCGTACGGTTATCTGTTTGTGGTCCTGCTGCTGAGGGTCGAAGCACCGGTCGTTCCTCCACCCATGCCCAGGCCTCCTCTGGGGTCTGGAAGAAGAAGGCTTTCCCTTGGTAGATGACCTTCAGTTTCGCTGGAAACAGGAGCATATATTGAATTTGGAGGGCCCATAGCTTAGCCTTGATCGAATCGAAAGTCCGGCGTTGTTTCTGGACTTCTCGGCTATAGTCTGGAAACGTCATAATCTTCCGGTTTTCATAACGGACTTCCCCCTTGTGACGCATTTCGCGGAGTATCATGTCTCTATCCATAAAGTTCAGTATTTTGGCAATAATGGGCCTAGGGGGAGCCCCGGGAGGGGGCTTGGCGCTCAGTGCGCGATGTGCGCGTTCTATAACGAAGCATTGAGAAAATAATGCTGCTGGTATGAGATCTGTCAGCCAGTTGTCAGGAACGCCGCTACGTTGGTGCCCTCCGCCCCTTCCGGAAATCCCACAAAGCGGAGATTGTTCCTTCGGGCTCAATTTTCTGCGTCGTCAATTCTCCATAACATGTCTGCTGCAGCACTATGCATGTTTCTCATCCCCTTTTGGAGGTCCTTGACGGCATCCTCCCCTACGATACTCGAGTCTCGGCCTCCGTTACTCTCTCGGACACCTTACGGAGGTCCTGTCGGAGCAGCGACACCTCCGAGCCGACCTCCTCGATCTTCCCCTCCAGGGCTTCCCTAGAGCTTTGTATGGCTTGGAGGAGTAGTGCAGTGTCAGTTGGTGGCTGCGCCACCTCCGCCGCCTCAGTCTGCGCCGTGAGCACCTTGGTGTACTTGTCCATCTTTCCTTGTCTGGGAGGCTTCGGATCTTTATCCTTGGCCATGTCCACGGCCTATGCCCCACCTACCCGGGGGGACTGAGTTCATTTCGTATGGTCCCGCATAGCAGGTCTGGGGGACTACTCTCGGTGTCTTCCTTCAAGAGTGCGACTTCCTAATGGAAGAGTGAGGCGGTCTAACGTTTTTCACCTCAGGCCTTTGGGGTGTAGTGCCCAGCTTGGTATGCCGATCGGGGCTACCCACCTATGGGGCCCTCCTGTGGAACTCTCTGCTCTCAGTCGTGATGGCTATGTGTCCGGCTTTGAACTCCGGTGTCTCTCGTCCCACCCGGTTCCTGCTCGGGCCTCGTCCGGTTCTGCTCGGGCCGTCTACTGCCCCAATGATCTCTGGGTCACTTCGCGGCCTGCCGGTCCCCCGCCCAAGCGCGGCGTGATCCGCTTCTGTGCTAGATTACTGTGGGTCCCTGCGTGTCAGCCTGTCCGAGTCTGTATCTTCTAGCAGCAGGTCGGCGCCTCCTTCTCACATCATGGGCCACCACCTTCCCCTATGTCTCAGGCCAAGGGGTCTGGCTCAGAGGGCGCTTAAGACAGTTCAATGCCACAGCTCTTACCACGATCTCCTTAATGACCAGTTCCACTGCAGCTGCGCTGATGTGTTCTGTGCAAATTAGTAAGCAATGGGGCAACCCAGTATCCCTCAGAACCTGGGCATGGATATATAAAGAAAAACAATGGTTCTGTCGGGTGCAAAAACTATTTCTTATACAATAAATCAATTCACAGAGTTATTCATCAACTACTCCTATCTGAGTTTACTTCAAGGAACACATACAAAGCACAAAAGCAACACAAATTGGTGGATATTATGTTATTTTATATAAATTGCATAATTTATAAATACCCAGACAATTATAAAAGCTGTCAAACACAAGGTGAAATGTAATGTGATACGTGATCAAGTGACATATTGTGCTCAGTGATAAAACTAGTGCGTATTATGTACAAAGTGACTAAAATATGTACAAGGGAAACAGAAGGCCAGAAGCAGAAAAACCAATGACTTTGCAGCTTAAACAAATTAGTCTTTTGTGCGCAAAGCCTTGATCTGGACCAGAGAATATCGTCGACGTTTCAACCCAAGATCAGCACTACTAGGTAGTCAATGCGGGTCTTCATCAGGACAAAGGGAGGGGAAGGGATGACAGCCTGCGAATAGCAAGGTGCATAAATCAGGTGTGTTCCATATCTATACACTAAAATTTCTATGGTAGGCAACTTAAGTAGTGGCAGAAAACTCACCTACAGATGCCTAATTAGGCATCAAGAGCATATAGGGATATGCACCACCTTATCCCCGTCGTAGCAATTCTAAAAACAAGGAAGGGAAAGATGGGATTGGTAATTTATGTGGATTCCTTTTAAGACCTGCCAACATTGGCGGTCATCTCATAACAATTATGTGTTTTCAGGTGGTTTGACAACTCACCGAAGTCCGTATGTATACGGGGAAGGTGAAGAAAAACGGTTTAACGGATGCCCACTCGTCTTCATAAGCGCACTCAGGCGCTTACAACATGGTGATGTGGATCACGGGCAGGTTCTGTTAAAAAGAAAAACCGAAAGAGGATTGGAATAGACCCACCGGTTTAACCATTAAGAATGTTTGGGGCTAAGATGCCAAAAGACTCACCCAATTCAGTATACTGGCCAAAGCGGCAATTAATAGACCCGCTTGGTAGAATGCTCACGCTCTGGAGCTCTCTTGTGGTGATGTGGATAGAAGGGCGGTTCTGTTGAAAAACCAGGAGGGGGAATAAAATTAGCCCACTCGTTCCATTATCGAACAGGAGACACTCGCACCATATAAACGATCCCTCCGGATTCGCTTACCTCGAGTAATTACTTAAAGCGCCTCCGATCGTCAGTAGCGTGCTCAGGCATGAGTCGTGGCAAGCCGGTGTGATTCAACAAGGAGTCTACGTGGCAGACAACAGATATGCCTCTCAACACGTAATTGACGTACAGGTTTGCGTCGCGTGGTGTGGAGCAGCAGCTGAATGCTGGCTCGCCTGGTTGCTAAGCAACTGACTCAAATGCCATGTGCGGCGCAATGAATCGTGAGGAGCATGGTGACGAGTGGAGCTGCAGCTAGATGCTTGCTCCCCTGGTTGCAAGGCAACCGATTTAAAGGCCGTATAAAGTGCATTGTATCTGCAAAGCACAACCCTAGGATGCGCAATTGTTTGTGGAGATCAGAATCAGGTTTTTACAATAAAAAATACACATAGATGCACAATTGTAAACTAGTTAACCAATTACGTGCACATTAAAATGCTCATGCAGTTTGTATAAAGTCAAGCAATAAAGAAAAGAGAGAAATCATTATAACTGTCATAGAGCCAATCAATACAACATGGTTGAACATATTGCCTTTACAAGTCAGAAACCTTAGAAATCAGTATTCACAATATTTACAGACAGTGCGCCATTGTGGATATGCTACATGTCAGTCAATTATGAAATTGTAAATGCCGGGCGTTCATGCAACAAGTATTACTGCAGATGTAAAACACTTGCGTCGTTGTAACTTATGCCAGTAGTTCGTGAAATATTACACATATCATCTATGATACATAAGACATGTTCTTGTCTGATTCGGCCACAATGTGCAGAACTTTAGGCTAAGTGCTCCTACAAAATGTCATTCTGCAGATATAGTAATTGTGACAGTAGCTCATGCAACATTAAACATACGTGATCCCTAGTCCTCAGAAAATATACGTCTGATTCGGCCATATCGACCGTATATTATTTGTTTTGTATAGGCCACTCAGGTGTTAAAGTTGGCCCATTTGCCTTGAGGTCTCCTCAAATTCATTGCTCCCCTCCATTACTGTATTAAGGGAATGGATCCACCTACATTCCTTGTAGTTGAGATGCACCCGACAGAACCATTGTTTTTCTTTAGATATGTTCTGTGCTGCGCCCACCCAGTACTGTGTAGCCGTGTGCCGGGGTCAGGGTGCATATATCCTCAGGTATTGCTGGCCTTGAAGTCCAACCCCTTGCGATAATTCTGCCTCGTCTCTCCAGCTGCATCAGGGGAATAGTCTCTCGAACTCCGTCCCTCTGGTGCTGGCCGCTCGTTTACCGACCTCTTTCCGGGCCACCGATTTCATTTCCAGTGACCGGGCCGTCCCTCCAGTGCGGCGACCCCACCGGGTCTCGCCCCTTGCGGGGGATGGATATCTCGCGGCCCGTCCATTGGATCCCTCGCCTGGGTTTATGCGAGGCCGCTAGGAAGCTAACCTCATGGCGTCTCCACCGGTGTCCCAGGGCCCTCCCGTCACTGCACTTGCCAGCCACTGGCCTCGATCTCCCAATTTTCTTTGTTCGGGCGGTTATGAGATCAATCAGGGTCCCCCTCTGCCCTGCTAGGTGCTGTGTGTTGCGGGAGACTCTGCGGACTCTGTCGGGGGGGTCTCCACTTCCCCACGCCGGCCTCTCTACCGGATCTGGAGCTTCTTCACAGCACTCGGGAGGGGGGGGCGGAGGACGCACCCCGCCCCGTCCGACCGGCTATCTTCCAGGGACCGGACGAGTCCCGGCCGCCTCAGGCCGCACTCTGTCCCTACGTCGTCTACGAAGGGACCCGGGGGCTCCTCTGCGGCGGCGCCTGTTGGTGTTTACCAATCTACACCGGCCGCGGTCCACGGCCCTACGATCTCCTCAACTCGGACGAATTCAGGGCCACTCTGGGGCCCTCGCCCCCTCTCGGCTCCCCTCGCGGGCCGCAAGGCTTAGCAGATGTCGCCCGGCACCCCGTCCAGGCCGCGGGCCGCCTCCTCTCAGTGCGGCCCGCTTATCGAGTGCCAGAACTTCTATACGCCGCTGCGCCGCCCGGAAGAGGGGAATGCCTCACTAATTCTATCTGGCTTTCGCCCGGGGGCCAGGCGCGGGCAGGTCACCTCGGGCCTCTCACTGGTCTGCACCTCAAAGGCAACGAGCCGCCATCTTGGATCCTTGATCACCGCTTGGCTCGGGACTAAGAACGCCGCACCTCGCGGTTGTAGGCATCTGTCGAGCTTCCACTTGCCACCGAGGGAGACCAGCCCATCGGAGAGGATCGTCGAGGAGTGTAATTCGAATGGGTTAATGCAGGATTCAGAACGGATTTAGAGCTCCGGCGGGAGCTCGTCCTTTGTGCGACTTACTCGGCCATGAGCCAGGCCATGCCCCCATATGCAAATCAGTCTTGACCCTGCTCCTCATCCTTGTAGTTCTGGACTGGGCATAGAGATTCTGGTATCAAGCTCTTGAGCATGGTCCTCCGATCAGGCTGCGAGTTCGGGAAAATCTTCTGTTGCAGCAGGGCAGGGGACTCCACCTGAACCTGTCAGTGCTCCGCCTTCTTGCGTGGCGATTGAGCGGTGACAGTTGACAGCTTTAGACGTTCTGCCTGAAGTCTACAATGTTATTCTGGCAGCCAGGCATGCCTCCACCAAAACAGTATATGTCTGCCATTGAGGCAAGTTTGCGGCATGGTGTGCAGAGAAACAAGTTGACCCTCTTTCTGCTCCGCTTTCTCAGGTTCTCCTGTTTGTTCTTTCCTTTGCCCAGCAGGGCTCTGCTCTGGGAACTGTTAAGGAATACATATCTGCTATATCTGCTTTTCTGCTGTTGCCTGACCAACCTTTCCTCTTCCAATCTCCTATTGTAGATAGGTTCTTCAAAGGTTTGCAACATATGTTTCCTCCTTCTCACTTCCATATGCCTCAGTGGGACATTAATCTGTTGCTGATGTACCTGATGTGTGCTCCATTTGAGTCCTTGCACAACTGTCCTCTCAAGCTCCTTACCATTAAGACGGCCTACCTGGTGGCAATAACATCTGCCCAGAGGGCCAGTGAGCTTCAGGCCAAGTCATCCTTACCTGAACATCTACCCAAACAAACTGGTGCTTCCTTTCTCCTGAAAGTGGTCACTCCCTTTCACATAGGCCAATCCATCACTCTGCTTACTTTTTACGCTCTGCCTCATCCATCCAAGAAAGAGGAGCGACTTCACCGTCTGGACCCAAAAAGAGCGTTGTCATTCTACCTTGACCGCACACGAGTTCTGGGTGGACGACCAACTATTTGTGGGGTATGTCCGAGGGAAGAAAGGGATGGGCCGTACAGAAGATGACCATCTCGCGATGATTCATGCTCTGTATTAAAATCTGCTATGGATTGGGTAAGAAGCAAACCCTGAGGGTTTGTGTGCTCATTCCACCAGAGCTAAAGCTGCAACCACTGTGTTAGCGTGCAGAGTTTTGGTCCTGGACATCTGCCTTGCAGCAACCTGGGCTTCCTTGCACATTTTTACCAAGCACTACTGCCAGGACAGTCAGGTCTGTAGGGATGGGCATTCTGCCCATTCTGTCCTGCACACTTTCTCATGTAAAATTTGTCCTCAGACCCACCTCCGGGGAGATATTGCTTGGGTATCTATTCGAAGGTAAGGAATCTGCGGCTAGAAGTCTCTATCAGATGACCAAGTTACTTACCTTCGGTAATGCCTTATCTGGTAGAGACTCTATCTAGCTTCAGATTCCATACTGACCCACCCATCCTCCCTCTTCTGTGAACAGAATTCTAGGGACAGGGCTTTCCCCTTTCAGGGCCCTAGTATTTCACACCAGTGGTCAGTGTGCTTCGTGGCTCTGCGCTTTTGGTGTTAGAAGTCGTGAAAAGTAACTGACCTGGGGTGGCGCCTATATAGGCACCGCGCACTTCACTTCTGGGGCAGATGACGCCACTTGGAGCCGAATGACGCCACCTACTGGTGTGCAGGGGTACTGCTCAAGAAATATTTCTGGATCCAGTCTGACGCCTGGGGATTACTCTAAGGTAAGGAATCTGTGGCTAGATTGAGTCTCTACCATATAAGGTATTACCGAAGGTAAGTAACTTGTTCATCAGGGCAGAAGGGGGGCAAAATGTGATATCCATCCAGGATCTGAATTGCACAATCTCCAATCAAGAAACCTGGTTTCAATCCCAATTTCCACACTTGACTAAACAGTGTGATCCTGGGCAATTACTTTTCTCCAGTGTCCCTGTTTTCTATCATTACCAAATTTGAGAGCACTTTGAAATAGTTCAGGATGCACACTGTACAACCTCTCTTGTGTATGGTTTAATAGACCATGATGTTGCTCCAGCTATAAAAAATAAAAGGCTTACGTAGGAGGAAACAAGACAACTGACTTGCCTGTTACGTAATTAATAAAACTGTCACAGCAGAAAGGGTGTGGTTCACTAATTTTAATGAAAGAGCAGTAACAGTGATATAATCTAAGGTGCTAAAAATGGACGTCATTTAGGGGTCACCAGTGGTTGCAGCTGCAACCCCTTGCTTGCCTTTTGAGACCCCTGTTACTGCCTTTGCAGCCCTATGCCTCAGGGGTGACAAAATCAGTGCCAAGAACACACTGGCCTCCGCATTCCTTATTGGATGCCTGTTTTTCATTATACTAATAGTGAATAATAGTATATTATTCACTATTAGTGTAATAAAAATTAAGGCACACTTAGAACCTATTGTGGCAGCTGTGGAAAATAAAGAGGTTTTAATTGTATGTTGTATGCATGCTTGCATGTGAGAGCGTGTTTGTGAAAGAGAGAGACAGTACATGTGTGTGAGAAAATGCTTATGTATGCATAAGCCTCAAGAGTAATTTACTATTCTTTGACGCAAGGCAATGCTGCACCAAAATTGCTGCACTGCCTTGCGTCTGGTCTTGCTTCAAAAGGGGAAAGAAAAGTGCACAATATCTAACAAGCTGAACTTTTGGTAGCCATACACTAACACACCTACCCTTGTGCCAGAGTGCAATGTGCGTGCATTCTCTGAAGCATAGGTTTTGTACTGGAAGGGGTCCCTTCCAGTATCAAAACTATGCTTAGAGGCGTTTCCCACTTTGCATGTGTGCTGTATAATACAGCACACACGCACAGTTGTAAAAACTAGAAGAAATTAAAAAACGTTTCATCATTACTCCTGCATCGAGGAAGCATGATATTTTTGTGCAAATTCTCATCTACCAATGTTTGTAGATAGGGATTTGCGTCAAAACCCATGGGTTATTGCATGGAAACCTTCATGCACCATGCACGTAATGCCCCCTTGAAACCAAATAATGCTAAGCGGCGCATATCTCAACTTTGCGTTACTTTGTGATACTATCCAACACTAATTCTCAATTGTTGTGATGTGTATGTTCATGTAACTTCTTCCTGGAAAAATCAGGGTCTAGGGTCATATGATATCACTTCCTGTGATGTCATTGAGGTTAAAGGGTATGCAATGCCACTTCCACTACCCCTGGCATTTTGGTGAATTGATGCCCATGGTGCTAAAGTGAAGTAATCCAAAATATACTTTTTATGTGAAAGTTCATACTTCATTTATAAATAAAGAGACAGTCACCGACATTTGCAGAAGAGCGGGAGGTCCAGGCTAAGCCAAGAGCTGTTCCCTCAAGCCTCGACAGCCCTGCTTTCTAAGACAGGAAGCAACATAGATGGGTTTGTGGAGAATAACGGGGCCCAGCAGTCACTGCCTCACTTCCACTGCCCTATTGCAGCGAGGCAGGAGATTGCTTGACTTTGTGCACATAAATCCTGGTCTCAATGCCTATGCACTCCTGCTGCCCAAACCTAGTCATCTGCAAGTGTGGCTTGGCAGCATGGGCATGGTCTGTTTTATAGAGTAGGCTGCGATTACAATGACTCATCCTGCCTACTGATAACCAAGCCAATAGCCTGATGCAAGCCTGCCCAGTGACCTTCCGCTCTTCTGAGGCTGGTGAACATGTCATATGAAGCAGGGATTGTTTCGCAGTATTTGATGTGAGAAACCAATATTCCTGGGGAAGATGCCTGAGCCCAAAGAGGCAATATTTAAGCACCCAAACATGTTGATGAAAAAGTGTTGCTTAGTCCTCCTGTTTTCATTCATGACTATAGTAGAGATATTTCTAGCTTACCCACATAACATTTTAATATAGCTCTGAAGTTTAACAAAGAGAGTACATACCTATCGACACAACTAACGTAACTTCGCCCAAACTAGGGAACCCATAATTAGTAGACAGTACATCTATTGGACACAATTACTCTTGAATGTTTCCCAGTGCAAGATATAGAACCCACTGATAAAGCCTACCACATTAGGTAGGTGAGCATTCATTATCTTCTACAAGTACATGAAGGTATGGTAGGCTGTTTTTTGCAGGAGTATTGTACTTCAAGTATGTTCATGTCTGTTTACGAAAATTATACAACAGTCCTTTAACACCTCTCATTCACTTTTTAATGGATTAGCTACCTGTATTGTACCTGTCCTGATTGCGTGAGAGAAATGTGTGATGTTCTTTCTGCTGCTGCCACCTACCCGTAACTTGTTATTTGTGTTAGGGAAGGTTGTACCTTTACTGTATTGTGAAGCTTAATTTAAAACTTTCTACTCCACATAAAAAAACGATCCACATTACCACTGCTTGTTTTAATGCACGATGTCAGTAAAAACGTGTGAACCCTCACAAAATGTGTGAACAGAGTTTACTTTTGGTTTTAGGAGCGAAACAAGTAGTTCTCAAATGGAGTAGGTGACTTTATAAAATATTAAAACATAGCTCACAAGTGCCTCCATGTCATGTATAACACGAATGTATGATTATACAACGCATGCATTCACATCGCATGCTATTAGATCGCGGTTTTTACCACGCAAGTCGTTACAACGACTTTCGTTGGAGGGCGCTGGACTTAGGAGTAGTTAAATTTACTATTCCAACTCCAGCCTACGTACAGTAGGGTTGGATAGTAAATTAAACTATTCCTTGTCCTATAGCGCCCTCCAGCGCAAGTCGTTGTAACGACTTGCGTTGTAAAGACCGCGATCTAATGGCATGCGATGTAATGCATGCGTAGTAAAGGTTGTTTCCCGTATAACACTTGCAGCCATTTTAGCCAACATCACTTTGCATGCTGGGGTTTTAAGCCCATCATGAAACTGCCAAAAGCAAAGCTGCTAGCACCACAATGCAACATACTGTTGGCTGAAAAAAAATACATGTTAATCTATGTCATTGTGCCAAAGCGCAGGGTTGTAAAATGCAACATAAAATGTAGTTCTTGGCTTTCTGGCTGTTTATTCCTTGTAGGCGAGAGGGCAGAGACAACCTTTCAGATGCAAATGCCAGATACTCTTGCTATTGGGCTGACATTAACACTCCTTGGAACCCCAGCTTGCTTTGAGGACCTATTTACCGGAACAATACGAGCATCAGCAAGATAACTGTGTCTAGAGACACAGAGAAAAGAAAAATAATGACCTTTCATCCCCTCTTTTGTAGCCTATATTCGGAGTTTGCTTGAATTAGGTGGTGCACTCACAACACCACTGTGGTGCACTCTGCCTCAAATGCGTGCAGCATCACCTGCAGGTGCTGTCCCGCCAGGGCTGCCAGTGTGCAGAGGGATTTCTGGCAGACATAAACCTGTTCATAGGTCCTGAGATCTCCATCACAGGTGAGGCGATGTCTGCAGCTCTAAATCCAAATGGTCAACACACATAAATCTTCAATCCCCTAGCATATCCTGCAAAGATATTTGGAAATCTAACACAGCTAACTATCTTCCTGCTACTCTCATACAAAGTAATATTTATCTGCTTTACCAATGCTTTGGGTCTCCAGACAAATTATATAAAGCTAAACTTCTAGATACTCCAAATTGTTGGCATTGCCAATCTACAACTGGTGACCTACAACATGTATTTTTCAATTGTTCTACTATTCATCAGTTTTTATCAGACGTATGGAATATTATATCCCGGATCCTTAACATCCAAACATCTCTATCTTTTCATATTCTAATCCTCAAATCTTCTCTTTTTAAATCTACATTATCCCCTATGGATTGTAAACTGTTTGATTTCCTTATTTCTACTGCAATCAAATCTATTACCTGTAATTGGAAAAATGCTACATTACTCTCAGTTAATGCATGGTGGGAATGGATTATTTTTCTTAGACGGGGGCAATGTTCTTTTCCACGTTCTCCTAATGATTCCTCTCCTTCTAGGTCTAACGTGGTCCAGTCTTGACTCCTACATCAGTGCATGTTCTTCAATTTAAAATATTTATTTGCATCTTTATCAGTCAACCTCTGTTCAATGCAGCCCTTTTTTGTTTGTTTATATTTTGTTTATATTTCATTTATATTTATTATGCATTTATTATTGTTGTTATAGGTATTCTTAATTGCTAATGGATGTTTATATTCCTTATATTGCAATATGTTCCTATACCTTATTGTTCGGTATTATTCTTTGTATTGTGTTTAATATTTATGAAAAATTCATTTAATAAAACATTTTGAACTAAAAAAAAAAAGGTAGGAAGTTGACGGTCCAAGGTGTGATTTGCCTTGGCAGTTTGGGAAAGTCCACAAGCTTATAGGTTTGTGGGCATTCTCAAACTCTAATCCTTCTCCCTCCGACCCTCAACGGGTCAGAAATATACTCCGGCACAGGGCTGGCGTAAATGCATTTCCAAGGTGGGAAGGGGAATGGATCACCTCTAGATGTGCGGGGAATATAGAGGAAGGGGTTGTTATGTTGGTGGCCTCGCCTATGACTCCGGGCCTATGCAAGGCGATGGAGCATGGTGCGGTGACAGACGTGCACACACAGGCTGTGGTCTGGCGTGGAACTGCCTATGCGCAGCCCCACCCGTTTATTTATATTCCACGGTCATATGACCGCGGACACAACCAACAGGGTATGCGCCACCGGTATGTGAAGGGAAACACCCTTGCGCGGCCGAGAACATTACAGGGGTTTCTCCATGGGGAAATATTATTTTTATCACAGAGAAAAAAAGTGCACTTACTCAGTGGTCCTGTTCCCCTTAGGTGGACTTCTCTGCTAAGGAGAACACCACACAGTAGGAATATTATCCTGTAGGGAAAGTCAAATGACCTTCCCAAGAGAATGCTTGGATACCTGCACCTGGCACAGCTTTGCAGAATTAGTCCTGGGAATGTTTGTGAATAAATAACATTTTTTAAAAATACATACCAGTAAAAGGTGGAGATCTGCTTCTGTATTTTTCCTACTTTTATTGTGAATGAGGAACCCGGTGTTCGTTTGCATTGCCTAGCGACAACAGGTTCAGGGGTTTGCACTAACCAGAAATCCGCAAAGCCTCCCTCGCTATATGTGTCCTGTCTATGGTCATTGTGTCAGTTTTTAAGGTCTTTTTGAACAGTTACTTCCTTTGCAAACTGGCAGCACACTGCTACAGCCCATTGCTATGTTCTTCACCAGGGGCGTCTTATAGAATACGGCGCACTCTCCTTGTTAGCGCCAAGTGCATCTCTCAAAAGATGTGCTCAGCGTTAACAAGGAAAGTGAGCCCTATTATGTTGAATGCCCGGCCCCCAGGGCAGTCGCCAATGCGCGCTGCCCTGGGGGCAGCGCATTCATGTGAAAAATGGAGCGGCTTTGAAGCACTATGGAGGCAGCAATCCGCCTGCACTTTTAAGGTGGGGTTAAACATCCCCTTGCAGACGAGAGAAGTGAATGACTACAACCGCCTGCAAGGGGATGTCTGAGGGATCCATAGGACCACCTTTCCCCCCTGTAGAGGGCTGCCATCAGGTGGCGCACTGTGACAGCTTCTTTGCATCCGTGTAAATAATAAGGTGTGGGCGCAGAGGCAAAGGGAGTCTCTCATTTGCATGGGACCCTCTAGTGATAAAGCTGGCGCTATATGTATTACGCACAAGCGTCTGCGGCCCTTTCTATAGTACCAAGTGCCCTGGGGGCATGCAAAGTGGGTGCACATGTCCGTTGCGCCCCCAGTGCACTTTGTATAATACGGCCCCAGGTGTGTTACTGTCCTCTTCATAATGTTTCCCCGGATCACTCTTTGCCCCGCCTCACATCACGTGCTGTAGCATCTTCAGTGGGTGCTGTCCTCTTCAATAATGATTTCCTAGATCACTCTGCCTGAGCTCTCACCCTCATAAGTTGTAGAGTCTCCAGCGACTTACGTGTCCAGAGAAGGCACTGGGCAAGCGATTTATGATTCTGGAAAACATAAAACATAAAACTGAATAGGACAGCAGTAGACCTTGTTGAGAAAAACATTGGAGCAAGCTGCAGAGATTTGCTGTAGCTACTAGTAGAGAAATCATCTCTGGCTTTGAAACCTCACACACTTGAAAGAAAAGGTCTCAAAGCAGCTGGATAGTATGGGGAGTTCGCCTTTGAAACACACTTCCATTGCAATATACCGATACTAGCGACTTTGTGAGTCACGGCTAACTTAGATCAGCATGTGATAGTGCTTTGATATAAACAAAGCCAAAACATATATGTCCGTCTACATGACTTTAGGCAGGCAACTGCCACAAATCAATCTCTTCAGTCCTGATTTTTAATCGCTATTTAAGATGGCATAAGAAAACGAGTCTTCATGTGTGTCTATGTGTCAATCAATCAACACTTTATTCGGTTACAAAAACCATCAAAGTACATTAGAAACAGTCCCAATATAAAATACATCAGAATACGTTGAAAACAAAAATATACATATATATATATATATATATATTTATATATATTATCTACTGGCGGTCGCCAGTAGATAGTTATAGTTAAAACCTATTATCCATAGGAAATCCGCGACATTCTATTTGAAATAACGTTGGCGCCGGTTGACGAATCTTCGCAAAAGTTTCCAACTTGTTGGGGCGCTCCGGTCCGCTCCTATCCTGAAAGTCTCGGGGTGATACGTCAAGCGGGGCCGAGAAAAAGGGGGTCCCAAAACGCGTTTTCCCCATTCATTTTTCCATAGGAACCTTTAGTCGCAGCTACAGCCCGAACTGCTGAACGGAATTACACCAAATTTGGCAAAGAGGTAGCCCTTGGTTCAGTGTCGTGCCTTTTGCTTAAATGGTGTAAATCCGTTCAGTAGTTCCTGAGAAAATCAAAAGTAAAGTCACATATATATCTGGGCGGAGCCTAACCACACATGTCATCGTGAGATCTGATTGGCTGTCAGCACTTCATCCTGGAATTGCTGGCAGCCATCTTGGGACCAATATAAATGATAGTACCTCATTGAAATGCATTGTAGTGAATAGAAGATTTTGAGGGTCACCAAAAGGAGAACTATAAAGGGTGATAACAGGCTTTAGTTACATTAGAATTTATTTGTTGATGGTACCATACTAATTTTAGGAATTGTGGTGTATTCTAAGGTGATTTTACCATGTGAAAAACCTTCTGCTGGGATATCATGAATCATGTTTGAGAGAACACTATTTTCTCATGCTTGTCCCATGGAGGTTTGAAAGGTGCTCCAGAAGCTAAAATGAGAGCATATTTTCTGTAAATTCACATTATCTTTCTCACTCATGTGAGAATGAAGTCTGACATTCTCAGTAAAACATGTACATCCAACAAGGGCAGAGACTGTCAGTTGATTCCTTTGTGTTCTACTGCAGCTTCCCAGAGTGTTCTAAAGAACAACTAGAGTGCTAACAGCCTTACTTATGACAAAAGTATGGCACACCTGAAGCCATCTTGATTGGAATAAACTGGTAACACTTAAACAATTTAATTTAAAAAGGAACAAAATGATGGGGTTCATTTTGTCATAGAAATTATGGTTAGTGCTGTAGAAAGAAAAATTAGGACGTTTCAAGTGTGATCTCAAATATCTTCCTGTTATATTTCAACAGGAGCAGCCTGCCAGTTGATGCCTTTGTGTTCTACTGCAGCTTCCCAGAGTGTTCTAAAGAACAACTAGAGCGCTAACAGCCTTACTTATGACAAAAGTATGGCACACCTGAAGCCATCTTGATTGGAATAAACTGGTAACACTTAAAACATTTAATTTAAAAAGGAACAAAATGATGGGGTTCATTTTGTCATAGAAATTATGGTTAGTGCTGTAGAAAGAAAAATTAGGACATATTTCAAGTGTGATCTCAAATATCTTCCTGTTATATTTCAACAGGAGCAGCCTGCCAGTTGATGCCTTTGTGTTCTACTGCAGCTTCCCAGAGTGTTCTAAAGAACAACTAGAGCGCTAACAGCCTTACTTATGACAAAAGTATGGCACACCTGAAGCCATCTTGATTGGAATAAAAAGTAACACTTAAAACATTTAATTTAAAAGGAACAAAATGAGGGGTTCTTTTTGAAATAGAAATTATGGTTAGTGCTGCAGAAAGAAAAATTAGGGCATGTTTTAAGTGAGATCTCAAATTTTCTTCTATTTCATTAGAAAATTCTGACATGCAGACTGAAACAATCACTTTCAATACCAGCAGCAGACTACCAGTTAACTCCCTGGTGAGCAGTAGCTTTACTCCAGTGATCTAATGAGCAACTAGAGTGCTAACATTCTGAATTTATGGCAGATGTGAGACATCTGAATGCCTTCTTGATGGAATCAAAGTAAAAAACTGAAAGCATTTCCTACTGAGGAGACTGCAGTAAATGAAGAAATTAGGAAACTTCATAACAAAGAAGTCTTCCAAGATGGCCACCAGTGAAAAAAGAGCCCAAATGTAGCACAAATATTACCCAGATGTAGCCCAATGACAAAAGTGTGCAAAACACTTTTTATTTTTAGTTTTTTGCAGTTTTATGTAGTGCAGACTGGTCAGGTATTGGAGCATTGCATCTTAAAACATGACCCCCTACACTACAAAAACACCACTGCACTACCTTAAACCCTAAAACACTACCCCCAGCACGACCCCCTACACTACACAAGCACCACTGCACTATCCTAAACCCTAAAACACTACCCCCAGCACGACCCCCTACACTACCCAAACACCACTGCACTAACCTAAATCCTAAAACACTACCACCAGCACGACCCCCTACACTACCCAAACACCACTGCACTACCCTAAAACTTGACCCCCTACACTACACAAACACCACTGCACTACCCTAAACCCTAAAACACTACCCCCAGCACGACCTCCTAGACTACACAAGCACCACTGCACTACCCTAAACCCTAAAACACTACCCCCAGCACGACCCCCTACACTACACAAACACCACTGCACTACCCTAAACCCTAAAACACTACCCCCAGCACGACCCCTTACACTACCCAAACACCACTGCACTAACCTAAATCCTAAAACACTACCCCCAGCACGACCCCCTACACTACCCTAAAACATGACCCCCTACACTACACAAACACCACTGCACTACCCTAAACCCTAAAACACTACCCCCAGCACGACCCCCTACACTACACAAACACCACTGCACTACCCTAAACCCTAAAACACTACCCCCAGCACGACCCCCTACACTGCCCGAACACCACTGCACTGCCCTAAACCCAGAAACACCAGCCCCTGCATGACCCCCTACACTGCCCGAACACCACTGCACTGCCCTAAACCCTGAAACACCACCCCTAGCACGACCCCCTACACTACCCAAACACCACTGCACTGCCCTAAACCCTGAAACACCACCCCCTTCACGACCCCCTACACTGCCCGAACACCACTGCACTGCCCTAAACCCTGAAACACCACCCCCAGCATGACCCCCTACACTGCCCGAATACCACTGCACTGCCCTAAACCCTGAAACACTACCCCCAGCAAGACCCCCTACACTGCCCGAACACCACTGCACTGCCCTAAACCCTGAAACATCACCCCCAGCAAGACCCCCTACACTGCCCGAACACCACTGACCTAAACCCTGAAACACCACCCCCAGCACGACCCCCTACACTGCCCGAACACCACTGCACTGCCCTAAACCCTGAAACACTACCCCCAGCATGACCCCCTACACTGCCCGAACACCACTGCTCTGCCCAAAACCCTGAAACACCAGCCCCAGCACGACCCCCTACACTGCCCGAACACCACTGCACTACCCTAAACCCTGAAACATCACCCCCAGCACGACCCCCTACACTGCCCGAGCACCACTGCACTGCCCTAAACCCTGAAACACCAGCCCCAGCATGACCCCCTACACTGCCCGAACACCACTGCACTGCCCTAAACCCTGAAACACCAGCCCCAGCACGACCGCCTACACTGCCCGAACACCACTGCACTGCCCTAAACCCTGAAACACCAGCCCCAGCACGACCCCCTACACTGCCCGAACACCACTGCACTGCCCTAAACCGTGAAACACCAGCCTCAGCACGACCCCCTACACTGCCTGAACACCACTGCACTGCCCTGAACCCTGAAACACCAGCCCCAGCACAACACCCTACACTGCCCGAACACCACTGCACTGCCCTAAACCCTGAAACACCACCCCGTGCATGACCCCCTACACTGCCCGAACACCACTGCACTGCCCTAAACCCTGAAACACCACCCCCAGCGCGACCCCCTACACTGCCCGAACACCACTGCACTAAACCCTGAAACACCCCCTGCACAACCCCCTACACTGCTCGAACACTACTGCACTGCCCTAAACCCAGAAACACCATCCCCAGCACGACCCCCTATACTGCACGAACACCACTGCACTGCCCTAAACCCTGAAACACTACCCCCAGCAAGACCCCTACACTGCCCGAACACCACTGCACTGCCCTAAACCCTGAAACATCACCCCGAGCAAGACCCCCTACACTGCCCGAACACCACTGCCCTAAACCCTGAAACACCACCCCCAGCAAGACCCCCTACACTGCCCGAACACCACTGCACTGCCCTAAACCCTGAAACACCAGCCCCAGCACGACCCCCTCACTGCCCGAACACCACTGCACTGCCCTAAACCCTGAAACACCACCCTCTGCACGACCCCTACACTGCCCGAACACCACTGTACTGCCCTAAACCCTGAAACCCCACCCCCAGCATGACCCCCTACACTGCCAGAACACCACTGCACTGCCCTAAACCCTGAAACACCACCCCTGCATGACCCCCTACACTGCCCGAACACTACTGCACTGCCCTAAACCCTGAAACACCACCCCCAGCACGACCCCCTACACTGCCCGAACACCACTGCACTGCCCTAAACCCTGAAACATCACCCCCAGCAAGACCCCCTGCACTGCCCGAACACCACTGCCCTAAACCCTGAAACACCACCCCCAGCACGACCGCCTACACTGCCCGAACACCACTGCACTGCCCTAAACCCTGAAACACCAGCCCCAGCACGACCCCTACACTGCTCGAACACCACTGCACTGCCCTAAACCGTGAAACACCAGCCTCAGCACGACCCCCTACACTGCCTGAACACCACTGCACTGCCCTGAACCCTGAAACACCAGCCCCAGCACAACACCCTACACTGCCCGAACACCACTGCACTGCCCTAAACCCTGAAACACCACCCCGTGCATGACCCCCTACACTGCCCGAACACCACTGCACTGCCCTAAACCCTGAAACACCACCCCCAGCGCGACCCCCTACACTGCCTGAACACCACTGCACTAAACCCTGAAACACCACCCCTGCACAACCCCCTACACTGCTCGAACACTACTGCACTGCCCTAAACCCAGAAACACCATCCCCAGCACGACCCCTATACTGCACGAACACCACTGCACTGCCCTAAACCCTGAAACACTACCCCCAGCAAGACCCCCTACACTGCCCGAACACCACTGCACTGCCCTAAACCCTGAAACATCACCCCGAGCAAGACCCCTACACTGCCCGAACACCACTGCCCTAAACCCTGAAACACCACCCCCAGCAAGACCCCCTACACTGCCCGAACACCACTGCACTGCCCTAAACCCTGAAACACCAGCCCCAGCACGACCCCCTACACTGCCCGAACACCACTGCCCTAAACCCTGAAACACCACCCTCTGCACGACCCCCTACACTGCCCGAACACCACTGTACTGCCCTAAACCCTGAAACCCCACCCCCAGCATGACCCCCTACACTGCCAGAACACCACTGCACTGCCCTAAACCCTGAAACACCACCCCTGCATGACCCCCTACACTGCCCGAACACTACTGCACTGCCCTAAACCCTGAAACACCACCCCCAGCACGACCCCCTACACTGCACGAACACCACTGCACTGCCCTAAACCCTGAAACACTACCCCCAGCAAGACCCCCTACACTGCCCGAACACCACTGCACTGCCCTAAACCCTGAAACATCACCCCCAGCAAGACCCCCTGCACTGCCCGAACACCACTGCCCTAAACCCTGAAACACCACCCCCAGCAAGACCCCCTACACTGCCCGAACACCACTGCACTGCCCTAAACCCTGAAACACCACCCCCAGCAAGACCCCCTACACTGCCCGAACACCACTGCACTGCCCTAAACCCTGAAACACCACCCCCAGCACGACCCCCTACACTGCCCGAACACCACTGCTCTGCCCAAAACCCTGAACCACCAACCCCAGCACGACCCCCTACACTGCCCGAACACCACTGCACTGCCCTAAACCCTGAAACACCAGCCCCAGCACGACCCCCTACACTGCCCGAACACCACTGCACTGCCCTAAACCCTGAAACACCACCCTCAGCACGACCCCCTACACTGCCCGAACACCACTGCACTGCCCTAAACCCTGAAACACCAGCCCCAGCACGACCCCGTACACTGCCCGCACACCACTGCACTGCCCTAAACCCTGAAACACCAGCCCCAGCACAACCCCGTACACTGCCCGAACACCACTGCACTGCCCTAAACCCTGAAACACCAGCCCCAGCACAACCCCGTACACTGCCCGAACACCACTGCACTGCCCTAAACCCTGAAACACCAGCCCCAGCACGACCACCTACACTGCCCAAAAACAACTACACTGCCCTAAACCCTGAAACACCACCCCCAGCAAGACTACCTACACTGGCCGAACACCACTGCACTGCCCTAAACCCTGAAACACCACCCCCTGCACGACCCCCTACACTGCCCAAACACTACTGCACTGCCCTAAACCCTGAAACACCACCCCTCAGCACGACACCCTACACTGCCCGAACACCACTGCACTGCCCTAAACCCTGAAACACCACCCCAGCACGACCCCCTACACTGCCCGAACACCACTGCACTAAACCCTGAAACACCACCCCCTGCACGACCCCCTACACCGCCGGAACACCACTGCAATGCCCTAAACCCTGAAACACCACCCCCAGCACGACCCCCTACACTGCCCTAACACCACTGCACTGCCCTAAACCCTGAAACATCACCCCCAGCACAACCCCCTACACTGCCTGAGCACCATTGCTCTGCCCTAAACCCTGAAACACTAGCCCCAGCACGACCCCCTGCACTGCCCGAACACCACTGCACTGCCCTAAACCCTGAAACATCACCCCCAGCACGACCCCCTACACTGCCCGAACACCACTGCACTGCCCTAAACCCTAAAACACCAGCCCCAGCAAGACCACCTACACTGCCCGAACACCACTGCATTGCCCTAGACTCTGAAACACCAGCCCCAGCAAGACCCCATACACTGCCCGAACACCACTGCACTGCCCTAAACCCTGAAACACCAGCCCCAGCATGACCCCCTACACTGCCCGAACACCACTGCACTGCCCTAAACACAGAAACACCAGCCCCAGCACGACCCCCTACACTGCCCGAACACCACTGCACTGCCCTAAACCCTGAAACACCAGCCCCAGCACGACCCCCTACACTGCCCGAACACCACTGCACTGCCCTAAACCCTGAAACACCAGCCCCAGCACCACCCCCTACAATGCCCGAACACCACTGTACTGCCCTAAACCCTGAAACACCGCCCCCTGCACCGCCCCCTACACTGCCCGAACACCACTGCACTGCCCTAAACCCTGAAACACCACCCCCTGCACGACCCCCTACACTGCCCGAACACCACTGCACTGCCCTAAACCCTGAAACACCACCCCCTGCACCACCCCCTACACTGCCCAAACACCACTGCACTGCCCTAAACCCTGAAACACCACCCGCTGCACCGCCCCCTACACTGCCCAAACACCACTGCACTGCCCTAAACCCTGAAACACCACCCCCAGCATGACCCCCTTTACTGCTCGAACACCACTGCACTGCCCCAAACCCTGAAACACCACCCCCAGCATGACCCCCTACACTGCCCGAACACCACTGCCCTAAACCCTGAAACACCACCCCTGCATGACCCCCTACACTGCCCGAACACCACTGCACTGCCCTAAACCCTGAAACACCACCCCCTGCACGACCCAATACACTGCCCGAACATCACTGCACTGCCCTAAACCCTGAAACACCACCCCCAGCACGACCCCCTACACTGCCCGAACACCACTGCACTGCCCTAAACCCTAGAACACTACCCCCAGCATGACCCCCTACACTACACGAACACCACTGCACTACCCTAAACCCTAAAATACTCCCCCAGCACGACCCCCTATACTACCCGAACACGACTGCACTGCCCTAAACCCTAAAACACTCCCCCAGCACGACCCCCTACACTACCCGAACACCACTGCACTGCCCTAAACCCTAAAACACTCCCCCAGCACGACCCCCTACACTACCTAAACACCACTGCACTGCCCTAAACCCTAAAACACTACCCCCGCGTGACCCCCTACACTACCCAAATACCAATGCACTACCCTAATCCCTAAAACACTACCCCCGCACAACCCCTACACTACCCAAAGACCACTGCACTACCCTAAACTCTAAAACAATACCCCCGCACGACTCCCTACACTACCCAAAGACCACTGCACTACCCTAAACCCTAAAACACGACCTCCTACACTACACAAACACCACTGCACTACCCTAAACCCTAAAAAACTACCCCCAGCACGAACCCCTACACTACCCAAACACCACTGCACTACCCTAAACCATAAAACACTACCCCCAGCAGTACCCCTACGCTACCCAAACACCACTGCACTACCCTAAACCCTAAAACACTACCCCCAGCAGTACCCCCTACACTACCCAAACACCATTGCACTACCCTAAACCCTAAAACACTACCCCCAGCAGTATCCCCTACACTACCTAAACACCACTACACTACCCTAAACCCTAAAACCCTAAAACACTAACCCCAGCACGACCCCCTACACTACCCAAACACCACTGTACTACCCTAAACCCTAAAACACTCCCCCAGCACGACTCCCTACACTACCCAAACACCACTGCACTACCCTAAACCCTAAATCTACCCCCAGCATGACCCCCTACACTACACAAACACCACTGCACTACCCTAAACCCTAAAACACTACCCCCAGCACGACCCTCTTCACTACCTAAACACAACTGCACAATTTGTTACAGGCATTGCAACGTAGC